>JAUALY010000005.1:39395000-40645000 GCA_030819805.1 Penstemon newberryi var. newberryi
CTTACACTCATTAATTGGCATTAGATTGGACCTCACAATATTCTTGAGAAGTGCTTATTAGCTTTCAAAGGTGGAAATCATTTTACTACTAAAATTTCATGGTGACCTTCACATTTTTTGCCAGCCAGACCTTCATGTCTACCATGATGTACCTTTTTGGCTGAACTTTCACAACCTTCAACTATTGCCTCGGTCACATCTATTTAATTGCAAGGCGAATATTTTTGCGAAAAATTGAGATGATAGAACTTGGTTTTAACTAGAAAAAAGAAACATGGGAAAAATTATAAAACTGAAAAGTAGAAATATGTATTTTCTGTTATAATTTTTTTTTGTTTTTTTTTTTTTGGCGTAAATGAAACTTGGTGAATTTTGCTCTCCATTCTTCGCTCATGAAGTTTGAATCATGATCGCGTTTATTATAGGTCTGTTTCCTTGTTACCACTATAAGATAGACACGACACACTAGAAAGATAAGAATTTTACATGCGATCATCTGTGTTGTGCAAGATATGCATGAAACACCCCTTTATTATGCTTATTAAATTAAATTTACCTACATTATTAAATACTTAGCAAGTTCTCTGTTTCTAGGTTGATGGCACTAACACAATTAGTTTTCAAGCCGATTACTATTTACTATCAATACCTAACTTCATATATTATGCATAAATTACATAAAATTTTAATATAATATTCTATAAAATATACATTAAAAAAACTAAAAATCTTATTACATATTTATTAAAATAAATTTAATTCTTAAATTATAATAAGAAATTAAACATAATTTTAATAGTATATCATAAAATATATAAAAAACACTTATTTAACTATTTATTAAAATATTTTAATTTGATAGATTATTAATGAATTAACCATTGTTACAATATATTACTATATTTAGGGAACCAGAAAAAATTAAAAACTAAAATAATAATAATAATAATAATTACACCCACCCCATCCAAGGCCCGATCCCAACCCCTTAATAATAATAATAATAATAATAATAACCTCCCAAGCCGCTACTCTTCAGCTGGGAGACAAACTCAGGCAAGTACAACTGTGGATGGCCCTGGAGATTGACAAGGAAACGATGAATCTTTGTTTTCAACTTAAAAATAAAACAAGATTACCCTGATAATTTTTATGTTTTATAAATGTCTCTCACACCCATTGCGCGCATGCATTAACACAGAAAAGGAATTTCATGCTGAATTTTCAATAGGAAATCCATGCAATAAACATTACAGAGGAGTTTCATGAAGATCTTTCATACATAGGGGAATCGTATATAAAATCCAAGTTGAAAGTTGTCGAGAAAATGGAACGGAAATAACAAAATGCAAGTCTAGTTGTTAGCATCGTGTGATCTGTTCCCACCAACGTAAGTTGGTGTACATTATACAGAATTCTGAAGATACAAAGAAACCCAGAATGGACTGATTAATTTACTGTATTTTGTACAATAATCAATCCTGAAAACGAAAAGCAAGAATGCAATCCCATAAAACAACAATTATTTTTAAGAACTAGATACCCAATATATATTGCAATGTGTTTCATAATGTTGGGTGATCAGGAAATATTTTGAGTCATGAATTTTTCTGGGCTAGAGTTTTGAAATTTTAGGTTTCAAGACCCGAACAGTCACGAGCCAAAATGAATTCAAACAGGGACATGAGACCTAAACCTTGAACCTTACTATTATAATCATCATCAATGTGTGGTTTAACTTCATTTCATAAACTAGGCCATGATTGCATCCCCAAACGCATTTCTAATAACTCTTAATGACTTGGGGGTAATACAAAGAGAACCAAAGGTCGATAGACAAATTAACTACGCACAATATCATGCAAGTGTTAAAAACACACCTCTGTTTTTTTACTTCGTTAAAAATCAGATCTCTGTCTAACAAAATAACTGAAATCTATCATAGCCAGGCATCCAAAAGTGTATAAACTAGATAATAAACCAGCAGAAAGGGAAACCAAGGAAATACCTCCTTTGTAAACATGTTAAGATGACAACCACTAATGGGTGTTTGACCCTAAGAAAGAGGACATGATTCTTATTAATTCCAGTATTTAGGTTTATTTCATAGCAAAAAGACGCAACACATTTTTAGTCCATTTACAGTAGAGTTACAAGGGGAGAAGGAAGAAAATTAGACAATTGTGCAGCTAATATATATGAAGTAGCTGAAGAGTCACAAGCAACACAATAAGACCTGTGCTCATAAACAAAAGCGATATATCACAACCTAGTGGCAGATATAATGTACAGTACTGTACATATACAGGAAAAGGTGGTGGGAAATAAAAATAAAAATAAAAATAAAAATAAAAAACATATTCACAAAGAATTCGTAAGTGCTCAAGTTATACTGCTTGGTCAATAATTTGTAATTCAAAATGTCACCATTACAGGCTTCAGCATGCAGTGAACCATGGACAAGGAACAAATAACTTCCCACCACACCTCCCACCAAGTATAAAAAGATATAATGAAATAGTAACATACTAAGAAAGAACACTCAAACAGTTACCTCATGTAGCATTATCAAAACAATGACAAACAAAACTACACCAAAATTACGCACCAGAAATGATTTAACTGCTGCAATCAACATCGAAACAGGATGAAGAGTAGCCTAAGGTATCGAATACAATAGGAAATCAAATTCTTGCAACAAGTCTCAGCTGCCAACCACACAGAGGCTACATTAGAACTTAGGCTTCCATATATTACATAACCTATTAAATCAATATCCTATAGAGGCCAACTGAGGGTTATAAAAACTTTACCTGTTTGCAGAGTCCAAACATAGGAGTTGCTAAAGATCTGCTCAACCAAATCATCTAGCTGACAATATTGACATCTATCAATTCAATATGAAGCATTTTTAAGTAACATTTTTATACTGGGGAGTAAAAAACTGCCAAGACCTTCAGGATTATAGCAATCATGCCAAAGAATAAAAGGTGTTTAATCAATCAAGAGAACCTGACAACTATTATATATGCTTTAAGAAAAATGTGAGTCATAGCACTTATCGTAATGTAATCATGAAGACCAAATCATGTCGAGCGTGACAGGCCTCGGCCAAACAACAAGGTGATTGATATCCGGCAGAAAAGTAATATCTTCAAGAAACAAGGTAAACACATTCCCAAAGGGATGACATAAATTACCAGAATATTTAGAAGGAAAGCCGGCACAGAGTTGCACTCAAGAAACTAGCTCAGAAAATCCTCATTTATCAATTCAGCTGCCACCAGTAAAGACAGATTAAATCAAATAATATGAAGAGAACATTCATCTGAAATATATAGGGTCTGCCGGTCTGGTAAAGAGGAAAACAAGGACATGAAAAGAAAAAAGAAAAGAAAAAAAGGGGTAAATAGGCATCAATTGTTTAATTGCCAAATAGAATAGCACTAAATATTTTAAAGCATCACAAGGTTTAATTGACAATGCCCTTTTTGGCACGAAGAGACTCAATAGCCTTCTCCCGGAGCTCTATCTCAAGCTTTTTCTGCTCAGACTCTCTATCAGGAATGTCATTTGTCTGTGATTCCTTCCTTCGAACACTTTCACCTTCAGAATGATCTCGCTCAAGTTCTGACGAAGAACTACCGGAATCAACTGCTTTCAATTTTAGCTTGTCTGCATGCCTGCCTTCCTTTCGACGACGTCTATCTTCCCTCCTTCGACGCCTGTCCTCCTTTTTCAGTTTTTTTTCTTCTTTTCTCTTTCTTTTGGCCTCCTTCCTCTCCTCGTAAGAATCATAGCTAGAATAATCATCTGAGTCTGTCTCTTGTCTATCCAGCTTTTTGTGTTTCGTCTTTTCTTTTACTCCAGTTCTTTGCTCATCAGTTTCCTTAAAGGGAGAATCCTTAGAATCATTTTGATTATTCTGATCAGACTTCCTTGACAACTTGGGCAAAGTTTCCTGCTCTGCAAGATAAATGCCCTTCCTATCATCTGTTGGAGCTCTGTTCTTATCATTAGCTCGGTCACGATGAACATGTGATTCACTTCCATTCTCACTCAAACCAGTGGATTTATGAATGGTTGATAACTCTTGTTGTTCATGACGTCCTTTATGATCCACCCTGTCAGGTTGTGGAGAAATTTTCCCTGCACTTGTCCCAGATCTACCACGAGCTTTGGGCCCAGCAGCTTTTGGCAAAGAGCTCGGAATCTCGGGATGAATAGTATTTTCCCTTCTTAGGTAAGGACTATCACGAGGACTAGTTGACCTACAAGAATAAATCTCAAACATAAAGATCTATAATTTTATATTAAGTCACAGAAAGACTAAATTAGCTGAACTATTATAGGTTTAGACCTCTGCCCACCACCATCACTTTTGTTTTTAGAAGCAACTGATAGAAATGAGGACTTCTGGATAGAAGGTGATGAATCTCTCTCCTTTCCATGTAAATTGTTTCGATCCAGCATGTCCCTCTGTGGTGACCTCAGAGAAACAATGGGTCTATGGTCCAGGGATTTTGATCCATTACGGTTCTTAGGGAGGAGTTGAGCTCCTCCGTTCGGAGACGCACGACGAGCAGGAGAATATTTCTCATGGCTTCTGCACGAGTGACAGGAGAATTATACAGATCAGAATCAACTTGCTTACAACAATCTCAAAAGAAGAAAATTATAATGATTCTGAATTGTAGGCTTCCTGCAACTATAAAGAGTTGGGACAAATAGATGTACAACAAGAATACATGTACACAATCTACTTGAGGCAATAATGCAAATACAGAGGTACCCATCGCGTCGCGACACAGTTTAATACATGGGAGTTCTCTCATACCGCAGCCTCCCTCATTTTGCGCTTTTTCGGATTACTGCTACCATGTTTGCATCATTATGGAAATAAATTGAACCATTTAAAGTATACTGTGTATGTGCCAAATGGGCAACTGAAATAAAAGGAATCTTACACAATTTATGCCTTGGCTACAAGCTGAAAACCAAGTTATGTTTGGGCTCTCAGTTATTTTTTATTAACATTATAACTTCAAGTATATAATGCATGTGGAAGAGGTAATGGAGCAGTGAACTGCAACCCAACATATTGTCACTCGAATGAGACTTCACTCATCCAAACTGGACCTATCGTTGAAAAAAAAAATGCACAGCCTCGATGCAATGGAATTTACCTTCTTGTCTGCAATTCTTGGTTTCAAGTTAATGTAAATCTTTTCCAAACCAAGAACTCCAAATAAAATCTTAATCTGAAGATGAGCAATCCAAGTATGATTTATGTGGGTTGTGATCTAAAATGGAAGTATGCTCTTCATAGTTTGACTGTTTCATTAATCAGGTAATGTCTCATTATCTCTTCCATGATTGAAGACTGCACCGTTCAAATCGATGCAAAAGAACTCTAATAGGTCCTCAACTATCATTGCAGCATATATATGAACATTCAAGGCATGTAAAATTAACTAATAGTTAAAAAGAATGGGTATCATATCCAACTCTTATGGATTAACAGCAAATAACATAATTAAGTACCTGACTTTTTGTCCAGAAGATTTTGGGGGTGATCTTGCATTTTTTATTGGAGATCCTCTTTGAATGGGTGAAAGGGAACTGCGACGAACTGGTGATGGGGAACTAGACTCTTGACCAGAAGGAGATTTCCATCTGTGAGTAGTCGAAGATTTTCTATAATCGCCCATAGAAGACCTATGTCTAACTGGAGAAATAGATTGCCGCGGAGTTGAAGGAGTTCGTCGGTATCGTCTTCTGGCTGGAGATGGTGACTGGCGATGCAGAGGTGGCGACCTGCGGCGTACTGGGGACGGCGACCTGCGGCGTACTGGGGACGGCAACCTGCGGCGGACTGGAGATGATGATCTGTCTTGTGTAGGAGCTGGTGATCTGCGTCGTGCAGGAGCTGGTGATCTGCGTAGTGCAGGAGATGGTGATATGTGTCGTACAGGAGATGGTGATCTACGTTTCATGGGAGACCGGGACCTATACCGAGCTGGTGATCTCCGCATTGGTGTTCTCTGCCCACGCCGCATGGGGGAACGTGATCTACGATGCAAAGGAGATCGAGATCTGTGATGCCATGGAGAACGAACTCTATGTCTTACGGGGGAAGGAGATCTGTTTCGTATACGAGACATTGATCTTCTCCTGGAATGTGGGGACCTACGCCTTGTTGGAGAAGGAGAAGGGGAGGAAGAACTTCGAATAGTATGCCTCCGACGAGGTGTCACAGACCTTCTTGGCGAAGAGCGACGGCGCCTTTGAGGGGAAATGGAGCGATTTCTCAATGGAGATGGTCCAGAAATGCTTCTTGACCTCCGCCTTTCACTACATAAGCAGTAGATGTTATAATCATACGAAAATGACAAAAAGAACTTATTACTTAATGAAACTTACTATGAGTAAGCCCGAGAGTTGGAGAACTTGCTAGGTGACATTGAACGCTTTCGCCTGCTCAAAATAACAAAAAAGTGTCAAGTAGTGATACTTAGTAATTTAGAGCAGATTCATTTGATTAAATAGAACACTGCTGCTTATCGTGATCAACATGCACACCTCGGAGATTGGGAACGGCAAGCCGAATCTGAAGATGGTGAGTCCCTAAGCAGATAAAACAAAATATTTTAATAAAATTTCCATCGTTAGCAGCGTTTCCTACCAAAAACTGAAATGATAACAGAAACAAAACAATAAGCAAGTAGTACACTTTCCTTTCAGAAATCAAGCTGCTGTTTAAAAAAATATAGTTACTTAGGAAAGAGCAAGAGAGAGCTATAGCATCTTTTATAGTGCCGACAGTTTTCAGCATAAAGATACTTAAACCCCTTTTTTCGACAATATGAAAGATTGAAAACATGGCACAGCACCTGCATTCTTCAATATAGCACGTAATTACTTTAAAAAAACAGCTAAACTGCTTCATGCTTAGTAACTCCTATAAAATATAAACTGGTGAGAATGAATAGACACTGCAACGAACTTATATCATGTGTATAAGAAAGAGTACCATCTAACTTATCAATGTAACAAATAAAATATTTACATAAACAAAAACTATTAACCACCATCTATGAAAATATATCATGGAGTCCTAAGTCCTCAACACGTATCATATTCCATCAACAGGGTGGTTTGACCTATTAGTTCAATGTCATACATAGCAAGTCATGCCAACTTTAAACGGAAAGTAAATATCAGATCCAAATACTTCAGAAAACAATGTACTATAGTGAAATGTCGTCACGACAATTAGTTTATTTTGATGTTGGCACACAGCAACACTTGAAAGAAAACATAATTTGTACAGGAGAAGTAGCCAAGTAGGCTTGTACCATTGCATCACCTGGAAAGGGTTTATATGCAAGGAGATCTCCAATGCAAAATAATATACTCTAGTCGTAATAAATCAACCATCAAACCATTCAAAGCCACATCAATAAAATAGTATTCAGTGGCCATGTTTCATTTTTTTTAAATCAACTTATCAGCATTTTAAGAATCCTGCTTGTCTGGAATAACATTTAGTCCTTACTGTTTCAAAATACCTAATTTTTCCAGAATATTTTTTCATGGCCAAGAACTCTGCATACTAAATTATTTTCTGCTACCTAGGTCCATATGATAATCAATGTAATTCAGCAAGTGATTTAGAGTTTAATTAGATGTAGTATCAGTAAGAACTCCACTCCAGAAGAGAAGTATCTCTAACACACCCACCTAAAGTGTGAGATGTTCAAGATTTCTTTTCTTTTGTGAATCCATTATTATATCCCCCTGGTGCAAATTTGGCATCATCATCAGCTCTGACACAGTATCAATTCACGCACTTGAGATATTCTGAAACTTATATCTAAACTATTCAGTGCTCTTAGCAGCCACAAGTTATCCTACATCTTCCAGCTTACAGAAAATGACAAGAGTAAGGGGAAACAGAATCCCCCATATGCAGGAGCAACCCTAAAGTTTTAGCAACTAGCAAAAACAAATTCTGGTACCTGGTGCGTCCTCTCGAACCATTTCGCTTGTTCCATTTTTTATCATCTGTTGGCTGGATGGGATCATGCTTCACATTAAGCTCCAATATTGTGTGCTTATCTCTCAACATTTCAGCATCACCATCCTACAGCAGTGTGAGGTAAAGGATATGAACCCAAATAATTGCAGAAGCAGAAGCTAGCTGAATGCACTGAGATAGAAACAAAAGTTAAGAAAGAAATATCCAGTTTTTCACAATCTAACTCTTTCATGGAAAAATAGCAAGTACCATCTTAATTTTCTCATGATCAAGTTCTGGCTTCTCTTTCTCTTTCTCTTTCTCTTTCTTCCTTCTAATTTCATCAGCAATACGGTCTGTCTCTGCCTGCAATCAACAAACAATGGATCATTAGATTAACATAGAGCAGTTAATGGAGATGTAAATAGAAGATCTGATCTACAAAATCAAGGAAGCACAAGATCAACCATCTTCTTTTTTGTTTCCTCCTCTTTTGCATCCAAAAACTGTTGAGGGACACCACTCATATTTTGTTGAGCACTTAGAAGCAGCAACCAGAGCTCCTTCATAAACTTCCCTGTATTTCTCTCCATAAATCCGGTAAGTGAAATTTGGATCTGTTTCCCGTTCACAGCCTGCATCCAATCACACCCGCAAATTTTCTATTGAGAATCAGATTTTTTCAAGATATCCAAAGTATATAATGATTAATCAGCTGTAGAAAAGCGCATGTTTAACAGAATATCAAATCAATTTAAGTCTTAAAAAAAGAACGTGGAAGTTTCTTTATCAGAAAATGCAGCTGCATTTAAATCTTAATTATTTGACGCTGTACCACCAAAAAAAAAAAATTCACCAACTGATGAGCATTTTCTTCAGACAAGAAGAGTAGTCTTTAGTAAAAATTACCTTGCCCTCGAGAAGACCATAAATAAAATTGATAAGCACTTCATCTTCAAAACCAATTAACTCAGTTACGCGCTTCGCAATCCATGGCTTCATAACATCCAACTTCACTTTCGTCATATCCACCTAAACAACAAATTTTACACGAAAAGAAAAGTTACTACAGAAACAATCAGATATCCAACATACAATCCCCCACACCACAAAAACAAACAAGCAAAAAATAAATTTGAGAACTCTTAAGTGTCACAGACATATGTAGATTACTAGTGCAACACCAGCTATGATTTCGTCAGCCAAATTCACTAGTTGCTAACAAATTAACCAAGGGGATTTTCAGCTCATGAGTTTCATTGAAACTTCGTGCAGGGCATGTTAGCAATATTGTTTTATCAAATCCCACCTTAGTACATTCAAACACGATGATCAAATAAATAGAGGTATACTGGAAAATAATTAAGAACAGTTCATGAACTTGAAAGAATAAGCAACTCTGAGAAAATGGATAAAAAATAACGGAAATACGGAAACAAACCAAGTTTTCCAATTCAGGAGCGAATTTCTGAGATTTGAGTAGCTTCGCTTGTTTGTTCGAGAATCGAGTGTCCTGATCCGCGGACGTGCCCTAATTTGATACAAAGAAAAAGTTCAATTAATAATTCGACTAAGATATCTGAATTATGTGAAGCGCGGATTAAAACGAGATTATAGAAAATTAAATTCGAGTGAGATGAATAGATTCGTAGGAATACGAACAGAAGTTTGATGTTTACCCGAAAAAATCCGCCAGACATTTTTCTAGGGTTTCTTTGCTGACTTGAGATAGCGGGTGGGAGTGTGACTGGAATTGTTCATTATGTAATATTATTGCCGATAGGCTATCAACGTCGTCGTTTAACCTTAGATTCGGAAATTGAATTTTCAACAAGTAACTTTTTTCGAGGTTTTCTGCATTTTGCACCCGCAAAACATGGAAAATAGGCATTTTGCACCCTCAAAACATAGATTTAGCACTTTGCACCCTCGAAACATAGATTTAACACTTTGCACCCCCAAAATACGAACAATTCAGCACTTTGCACCCTTTTTTATTTTTCTCAAAAAATCTAGGGACAAAATAGGTAATTCATTTTTGAATATTTGGCACTTTGCACCCCCAAAATCACGAGAAATGGGCATTTTGCACCCCCAAAATAGAATTAGCACTAAGCACCCTCGAATTAATAACAACTTAGCAACTTGCACCCCTGAAACATGAGAAATGGACACTTTGAACCCCCTAAACACAAAACTAACACTCAGCACCTCAAATTAAGAAAAACTCAACAACTAGCACCACTCATTTTTTGGGGCAAAGTTGACCATCGGGATAAAAAAAACCTACGGGCAAGATAAGTAATCCATTTTCCTTTTTCTTAAAATTTGTAAAAGATGATTATGAATACAAGAATATTCATCTTCAAAATCTATTTTAATATATTTCTTTAATTACCAATTTTTCAAATGTCCTTAAAATATCCAAAAGAATTTGAAAAGTTTCTAGAAAGTTAATACATAAAATTGACTGAAGCATATCACAAAAACAAATTTTAAGATGGAGAGAGAAATGAGTATTCTAGCATTCATAATCATATTTTCAAATTTAAGGGAAAAAAATGAATTACTTATTTTGTCCCTAGGTTTTTGCCCCAGCCCAAAAAAACGAGGGGTTCTAGTTGTTGAGTTTTTCTTAGTTTGAGGTGCTAAGTGCTAGAGGTGAAAGTTGATGAGTTGTTCTTAATTCGAGAGTGCTAAGTGCTAATTCTACTTCGGGGGTGCAAAATGCCCATTTCTCGTGTTTCGGGGTGCAAAGTGTCAAAGATCCAAAAATGAATTACCTATTTTGTACCTATATTTTTTTAAGAAAATAAGAGAGGGTGCAAAGTGCTGAATTGTTCATATTTTGGGGGTGTAAAGTAGTAAATTTATGTTTTGAGGGTGCAGAGTGCCTATTTCCCATATTTCGAGGGTGCAAAGTGCAAAATTAAATTAATACTAAGGTAAAACATTACCCCATATTCAATATATTAGAGGTTAACACAATCTCTATGCATAAATTTGTTAAATTTTACCCAATTTCCAAAACTTTTTTCATTTAGGAGGCGAATATATCGTTACATTAATCATTATATCGAATATATTTCAATGGTATCAAAGTACAAAGATAAACTAATTACAAAGACTAATTTTAAATTCACTGGTGGGAGTTGAACCCATGACCTCTTGTGGATAGGGATGTAAATGAGTGGTTTAATGTTTTTTTTTTTCCATAAGGGTTTAATCCATTTCGGGGCGGGTTCGGCACATTAAGTGGGTACCTCTCCCAACAGGGATTCAAACCTGAGTCCGCTACTTTGTAATGACAACCAATCACTTATTGGTGAGTGGTTTAATGTTTAATGATACACTATTCAAGTTTGTTTGAATTCTACATCGAGTTTGAAATTATGTTTGAACTTTATTTGATTGTTAAACGAATCGACCTCAAACGAGTTCGAGCCAAGTATAATTTGATATTTTTACATTAATTTTATCAATTTTCAATTTATCAAGTCGAGCTCTAGCCGAGCTTCAAAAATTATTAAACGAAAAATAATGTTCAAGTTTGTTTGATTTGTGTTACTAACCGAGTTCAAAAAGATACTCCCTGTGTTATTTGCGAAACTTGCACGAAAACCATGTGAAATATTTATTGCATAAAATCCTCGTATACTATTATATATTATGCACGAATACGAATGGTGAAATATTTAGTATAGGGGAATTCTTCATACGATAGAGAATCTTGTGTTGAATATATAAAAGTGTAAAGAAATTTTATACAATAAACATGTCAAATTATAGTTTGGTGCAAATTTTACATAATTCATGGGATTTTCTTGAATTTATCCAGAGAAATTTCAGGTTGCCAGGTCCGGTCTCCATTGTATTTAATTCTCTTCACTAATGTAAATTTTCATTCACAATAAAGTTGGAATATTTTGTTATCCGTTTCATTCAAAATCTACCCTCTCGTGGTGTTCGGTAATCTATTATTGAATCTCTATTAATTTTCTCCATTTTTCTTTATCTTCTGTTCATAACATTGCTAATTAATATGTTTTGTAGTAAAAAGTAAAGTAACATATGGAGTATGAATTGAAAATCCAACCACTCTTTTTAGATTTTCGTAGAAGCCACAAATGGGACATACATATATACCAAGAAAAGAGAAAAGCATAAAACCAACAATACATTTTGCTCTTATAGTAGATCACAGATCTAAGCTTCAAACATGCTCGACAAGCATGCATTTCGACTGGAACAAGCCACCAAGCTTCGTAGGTTCAATCATTGCACCAAATGCCGGATGGTTCCACCCCCCTGCAGCCGGTTCATTGCCTCGTGGCCCATTAGTTTCACCGGAGGTTAGTCCCTTTTCTTTGTCGGGTCCCACATCACCAACCGGAGAAAGTACAAGCGGTGATAATAATGGGATAGCGTGCGTAGCTGATGCTATGTCGTTTTTGACATTGTGATTGCTAGTGTTGAGTTTGAGAGAAGCCGGTGCTCGTTTCTGCAACCGTGTAGGAGGTTTGTTGGGTTTCTTTTTGTGCTCTTTCTTGCTAACTCTATCCATTTGTAATATATATGATGTGAAAATGTAATTTGAAATGGAAAAGAAGAAGCTAAATTTAATGGAAATGAGATTATATCCCTTTATTAGTACAAATGTTTTGTGGAGTTTGTTGTAGGGATAGAAGTGGAAGAAAGGAAAGAGAGAAATGAAGGAAGTGAAGTGATGATGAATGGGACTTTGTCTAGAGAAGCGAAAAATAAGGATTTTGGTTAACAAGCTTGTGACAAAGGTAAATGCTGGTTGAATAAATATAGGATTGAGTTGATGTTTGTTTTTTCATGTGGCTGGTATGTGTAACAGATGGGAGATGAATTAAGCACTAATTTACACATTCACATGTTTCTCGTATGTCGGGAATATGTGGTTGGTGTCTTGTTTTTATAGCTCATTGATAATATCTATGTATTGGGAATAGAACTTGTATTTGGTTCGGACAAATTTACTCGAATTAAAACTTGTACACTTTGTAAATCTTTTGGTGAATGACTATGATACTCTACTTAAATTATTATTTTAATTGTTATTTAAATTTATAGAATCAAATTTGGATAAAATGTATGTTTGAATAATAAAAAAAAGTATATATAATAAGATGTAAGAGAGATGACGACTTCCGAGGATGAAATATTGATATGATAGAATTTAACGAATTAAAAAAGTATATGGTGAAATTACTTCACCTCATTGAAATAATGCGCTCTTATCATTATACCCTTTTAAATTGATATTTCATATACTTCTTTGTCCCTCTCGAACTAATGCACACACGTTAATCCTCTGGTTAACCATCTTTTAGATATATTTTACCCAATTCCCCCTAAAAAGATATATTTTACCCAAATAATTAATTTCTTAGTATTGTTATTTCTTATTTATTTGTACAATATATACACTATTTTTCACAATTGTCAATATATAAAATTTGATTACTGATACTCAATCTCTTAACACATTTGGACATATATAGACTCAATTTACTGATGGTATATGGTGTTCGTAATGGGGATAATTGATTATATCTTCAATATACTTTAGAGAAATTCGATGTATAACGATTTATCGGTTACACGAAGATCTAAATTTTCACTACATTTTAAAGAGTTGAAATGGGGCATTTAGTTATACTAAATAAAGTGATGTGGTGAAACATAACCCGCTCTATAGTTGAGGATGAAATATATTTTTTTATGAGGATATTTGATCCATAAGTCAATTTGATGTCACGATTTTGTAGTAGATGATAAAAGTTGAATGGTGTCTTATTACATTGAATATCTCAATGCCTCAATGGGTACTTTGGTATGTTGAATATTCGGAAGGGGTGAAATGTTGATCATTCTATAGTTAAAGGGGGGTTCATGTATTTAACATAGTAACATACATTGGCACATATGAGATTCAGAAATGAACTAATGTCAATTTACCCCACGTGAAATGCATAATATTTAATTTACCTCCTTGTAATTTGAAAAATAACACTTTACCTTCTTATGAAAATTTTAATGAAGCAATTTATCTTTTTTAGTCGGAGAGTGTAACTCACTTTTCGAAATTGAGAGTGGGCATGAAAAATATTTTTGTAACATAGGAGGGTAAATTGTCACATTTATCATAACACATGGGTAAATTGCCACATTTATCATAACACTGGAGGTAATTTGTCACATTATCATGACACATGGGGTAAACTGCCACATATACAAATATCAGGAAAGCGGTGTGAAACTTTTATAAGATTACAAGGGGACAAAATACTCTTTTTCAGATTATCACTCCATATGTCACAAGTGCATTGGTGAGCTGCACTACATGACTTGATGGCGTGGTGTAACGGTTGCACTACATAATTTCTCGCAAATGAGTTAGATTTTGAGTTTATTTAACGAGTTTGTTATTGTGTTTAAAATTGATTTGAAATCTACAAATAATAAGATATGAAAAGGGTGAACACAAAACAAACTTTTAATATTTTTATATTCATTTTGTTATCTTCTGGATAATTAAGTCGAACATAAAATAAATTTTAAGAATTATCAAACAAAATACATTATTCAAGTTTAAATTATGTGCAACTAACATGATCAAGCTTAGTTTAAAGGGGTGTTTGCAAATGCTTTTGGAAACTCAAAAGTAGTTGAGTAAAAAATAAGCATTTTTATTTAAAAGTAGGAGGTGTTTGTAAATATTTTAAAAAAACAGCTTTAATTATTACAAAAATGCCACCTAGAAGAAGCAATAGAAGAAACACCTCATTAGCTGCTTCTTGCCAATCTGCTTTTACCTGCTTTTCAGTTGAAGAAGCAATAGCAGAAACACCTACTTACAAACACTATCAAAGTGCTTTAAACACAAAAAAAAAAAAAAAAAAAAATACTTTTTAAAAGCTCTTGCAAATACCCTTTTAGTCTAGGCCCAATACCGAGCCCATAAAACTTTTCCAATATACAAGATCAATAAGTTTCACGACAAAATATATAATAAAAGACTAGAAATAATTATTTTATAGTTTTATTGAAAAGTTTTTGTTTATGAATAAATAAAATAAAAATAATGTATATATTCAAAACTTCTTATTTGACTTGTTTATATTTCTTAATTTAATATGTTTTTCATAATTTATTTTTAGTATTTCCAAAAAAATGTTTTCGATATAATTTAGATTCCGAGTGATTATCTAAAACAAACAGTATATGTTAGTTAAAAGATATATATACTTCAACTTAAACTGTAAATTAAATTCACGTGTCCAAGCATTCGAAGAATATTTAAATATGGAAATTGAAAGAAGATGTACTTTTACTTTTGAACGAATTATTATTACCATATTTTCAAAGACGTGTGATTTGTGAATATTAATTACTAAAGTTAACACTGTCAAAAAGTTATCAGTAAAATTGCAAGTAATACTTTTAAGGAAAACAAATCACAAAAAAATATTCCACAACTAAAAAAAAAGGATTTGAAAGAAGAATCATTAAATACTCCATCATTCTTTTTTCTTTTTGACAAAATGGGTTCTTATTAGGAAATAAAGATATTTATACTCTGGGCCATGCCGCTGATAGCGAAACGCATAAGTGCATGTAGTCCTCTATTCACCACAAGAAATGATAAATATATATTACTAATTTTTAATTAACTCTCTGCACATTCTTCAAATTATAGGATGATCCATTTCTCATAAACCTCTACAGAAAAGAATTAATTAAGAATGGCTTTAACTTATGCTCCGCCATTGTTCAATTTCAAGCTATTGAATAGATACTCACAATCCCATTTCTCCAAATCAAAGAAATCAATAATTACCCATGATATTGCTAATAGTACAAACCCTCTTAGCCTTTCTTCTAAAAGCCGCTCTCTGTTTTTGGCTAATGATGATGAAGGATTTAGAAAGCCCTTTTTACGGTCTGCTAAACCCAATTTAAAGGTAATGAGAAAAAGCTCAAAGATTGAATTTTATGCTCTTTCATTTGTTTTATTTTTGGAGTGGGTTTTTAGTTAAATAGTTAGAAATGCAGTATAAAACGGTTGATGTTATTGTGTGAAGGTTAGAGCTTCTTCTTCTTCGGGTGAAGCTAATGAGTCGTTTATTTCTGAAACAACACAAGAGGAGGTTTTTTCTTGGTCTTCTGTTATCTTACCGTAAGTCTTTTTGTTTTTTTGCTGTTGATTATGAATGGTTTTATTATAGTTTTTTTAGCATTATATATCAATTTGGTCCTTTAAATTTTCATTTTTTTGGGATTGTCTGATTTTTCATTTGAGTTTATTTTTTGAACTCATTAACAAATGAATGGAACAAGTGCTAGTGGGTTATAATTGGTTGATTGAATAAATTTTTCTGTGACTTGGATCAAAAGTCGTTTGTAAATACCTTAAAATTGTTTTTAACGCCCTATGCTATTCTCCAATGTCAGATTTGTATTCCCTGCATTGGGTGGTTTGTTATTTGGCTATGACATTGGCGCAACCTCCGGAGCCACCATCTCATTGCAGGTAGCGCTCCCGTTTTTCACGTATTCTTATATTCATAGAAATTTCGATTAATTTTGCTGTATTTTACAGTCAGCTGAGCTTAGTGGTACAAATTGGTTCAACCTTTCAGCTGTCCAACTTGGATTAGTGGTAAGGGCTAAGGCCTAAGTATATATTTCGTTTCTGATATATGCTAAGTAGCATATTTGGTTGAATCTTCTTCTTTGATTGGTTTCTTAATTTAGGTTAGCGGTTCTCTTTATGGAGCCCTTTTTGGTTCTCTCATTGTGTATCCCCTGGCTGATTGGCTAGGTACATATTTGAACATTGTCTAATTATAAAATTCTTCGGTACTACATTTTGAACTTTTTCTTGGCAAAATTTATGTAGGAAGGAAAAGAGAACTTATTGTCGCATCCCTTTTATATGCCATTGGTGGTTTATTGACTGGCTATGCTCCTGGCCTCGAGGTTCTATTAATAGGTAGAGTTCTGTACGGTCTTGGTATTGGCATGGTGAGCTTACTATGTTTCTCTTACACATTCTATTTCTGAAGTTCAACAAACGTAGAACTAACTAATCTATCAATTATTATATGAATTTCTGATCAGATTAGTTTGGCAGGCAATGCATGGGGCACCTCTTTACATTGCGGAGACTTCTCCATCTCAAATCCGCGGAACTTTGATATCTTTGAAGGAGCTTTTCATAGTTCTTGGGATATTGGTAAATCTTTTCTCTACAAAGATAGCTTTTTTCTTTTTAAAGATTTGAATTTTGATTTACAGTCCTTTATCTTTTCTACGCAGTTGGGTTATTTTGTTGGTAGTATTGAAATTAATGCTATTGGAGGGTGGCGTTACATGTTTGGGTTCAGTGCCCCGATTGCGTTACTTATGGGTTTAGGCATGTGGAGTCTCCCACAATCTCCAAGATGGTTACTTCTAAGGGCAGTTCAAGGTAAAGGGTCTTTACAAGAATACAAAGAGAAGGCTATCCTTGCATTGAAAAAACTAAGAGGGGGATCAAGTGATGGCAAAGTACCTGAAAAGCAAATCGAAGACACGCTCGTCTCCTTAAAATCTGCTTATGCTGATCAAGAATCAGGGGGGTTTCTTGAGGTGTTTCAGGGGCCAAGTCGTAAAGCCTTTATAATTGGTGGAGGATTGGTCCTTCTTCAGCAGGTTACCTATTTAGCTTTCTTTTTTTTCTTTTTTCTCTTTTTGTCTATTCAATGTCTGATGAAAGATACATGATGGCTTTGTCGATATGATCTCAGATTACTGGACAGCCGAGTGTTTTGTACTATGCAGGTTCTATTCTTCAGGTACTTTAAACTATTTGAAATTCTAATCTTATAGTTTTTCTTGTTCTTGTTTAACTCTTTGCTACCACTATTCCATTATTATTCCATTATTATTCCAAGACTGCTGGATTCTCTGCTGCTGCTGATGCTACAAAGCTCTCAGTTGTCATTGGTGTGTTTAAGGTACTTGTTATAACCGAACTAGAAAACGGAAAGAATGTCTATTTGTATCTAATATTGAAATTCTAGGCTTATTTCTATCATTGCAGGAATTGAAATTTTCATTAATTGGTATTGATGCATATGTTATTTATTGAAGTCTTTTGTTTGTTCCTGCAGTTTCTGATGACTGGAGTAGCTGTACTCAAGGTTGATGATCTTGGGAGAAGACCTCTTTTGATTGGGGGTGTCGGTGGCCTAGTACGTAACTTGCCACTTCCATAAAATAATTAGGAAAATAAACACTTTGCCCCCTAACATATAAACCTTTTTGCACTTTACAACCTCACTGTTGCATTTGCACTCGTTCTTCGCACTTTAACCCCTATCATTTCAAACTGTATTGCAATTCACTCCCTAACTTTTCTTGTACGTAACTCCCTAACAGCCACCCTATAATGACCAAAGGTAAGAGGGCAAAGTGCAATTTTTTGCAAATAAATATTTAGTTAGTAACATCTCTACCATCTTATGGCATTGGTTGCAGGCCTTTTCTCTGCTGCTTCTTTCAGCCTACTACAAGTTCCTCGGAGGTTTTCCTCTCGTAGCAGTAGCAGCTTTGCTACTCTATGTGGGATGCTACCAGGTGATTTTACTGCCTATAAAACTTGCTTATGGATTGTTCATTCTTGAATGATAACTGTATAAATATAAAATTATATGGTCATTAATAGTTTTTTGAGCAAATATAACTGAAAAACATCTTGGATTTTAATTGGTATTTTAGATATCGTTTGGACCTATCAGTTGGCTTATGGTGTCGGAGATATTTCCGAGTCGCACAAGAGGAAAGGGTATTAGTCTAGCCGTGCTCACTAATTTTGCCTCAAATGCGATAGTAACCTTTGCCTTTTCGCCTCTGAAGGTACTGATAATATGAATGTCTAATTCATTACAACTCATTTATGATGGTAGAAAGAAAGTGAACAATATCTATCTTTCCAGGAGTTACTTGGAGCTGAAAATCTTTTTCTTCTATTTGGGGGAATTGCTATTCTTGCACTGGTTTTTGTGGTAGTCTATGTTCCTGAGACTAAAGGGTTGAGCTTGGAAGAAATTGAATCCAAAATTTTGAAGTGATAGCCTCAAGAAAGCTAAAGTATTACCCAAAATCAGGTCCTTGATGTGTATTTTACATGTGCAAACTTTTCAATAACACCATTAAAGAGAACATCAGTATTCTAGTGTACCATGAATCAGATAAATCATTCTATAAATGTTTTTATGAGATGTCCTTTATTATTCTTTCATGGGTATTTGTCAGTTTTCTTTATATTGTATGTTTATCGAATAAAATGCGATTGAAGGCCTCAAAAGTGAAATGTTAGAATATTTTGTGCTCGTGGTTTAATAAATTCTTGAAAGAATGAGATGAATTCACTCTCTATTCCTTCCAGGCTTTAAACATAAAAAGAATAACACTAAATGTTACTGTTAAATAATTAATTTTGGGAATTATTTACGTTCTTCCTATATATGTAAGACTATAGTTGGTAACTTGGTAGCTGCTGATATTGTTCTGTGGAAGTAACCTCTTGTCCATTTCGTATGCCACTTTTTGGTCTCTAAACGGTATAACTTGTACCAGCAAATGCTTGATCAGATTTGCTATGGTAATATTTGCAATTCTACTTTGTAATATTTCAATTAGGTAATTTATAAGCAGGCTTAAATTATTTCAACATTATATGATGGTCTAGTATGTGATTATGGTTTTGGTCAGATATCCTTCAAACTACATTAGAAGTTAGACAATGGGAGACAATCTCAGGTGAATAAAAAGATTTACAAAATACATACCTATTTTTTTTATCAGAATCATCATAACACACTGAAGATTCTTCTTCATGAACAGCTTATTTTCAATGTATGTACACATTTACATGGTGGACAAAAGGTTAAATTATCCTTCCATGATTTTCTTCCTAATAAATTATGTATTAAGTTCTACTCTACAATAGAGGACTATATTATGATACTCCTCCCCTTCTTTGATACTTGGGGGTTGGGAGGTTGGTTTACAACTGAGGCAAAACGACCGGACTCTGTTTTTGGATTAAACTAAAACTAAATCAAAATCTCAATGGGAACTAATACGCAGCTGACTTCATATATGTCTTCAGTTTGCTTGGAGTATCTTTCCATGATTTTCTTCTTCAGGAACTGTGATAAGCCTCATCAGAGATGAAAACCAATAAAAGAACATTAACGAAAAAAACAATTTACCTTCATGAACAATGGTGGAAACTGGGACTAGATGCGAAGAGTTTGCACTTGTAGAGTTCAAACCTTTTGAAGAATGAGCAATTGAAGAGATATGATTCTTTGAAGTAGCACTTGGAACTGAAGAATATGGGTCGTTTATGGCCTTTCCCAATGTATTAGAAGCTTCTTCATGCCAAAAAAATGAAGAAACGGCCTCTTTCACCTTCTCCACCACACCAGTATCTCCTGTCGTTTTCCGTGGACTAATAGCCTCAGTTATAGCCTGTGAAAGTGCCTTTTCATCTTCTCCAGGCTCGAGCTTAGTCATAAAGTACTCTTTAACCGAAACACCTTTGTCCCATTTTTGTGGGTTAGTGGCTCCAAATTGCTTTGCATTTCCGAGATTCTCGACCTCATTATGTGGGGTTGGGATAGTTGGCGTTTCGTGTCCTCCAGATGGACTTGTCACGGTAAGGTTAGCAATCTTTGAAGCAATTGTGTGGGTTGCATTAGACACCGCAGAATAAGCAGGTGATAGTTTCTCAGATACAGTTTCAGTTATGGTCTTGTTTGGACTAATAGGCTTGTCATTTTCTTGTGCAGCTTCTTCACATTTGATAGTGTTTGTCAAAGTGTGATTCTCCGAAACCACAGGAACCGCTCGTGGATGCTGGCGGGCCATCTCTTTGTAATTCTCCGGTGCTGCTTCTGACTCGTACACTGTTAAAAAAAAAAAAAAAAAAAAGTGACAACATTACAGGTAAACTTGACTTAAGTATGTGTATATGTATATAGATGGACTGGTAAATTTAAGAGTATTACTTGGAGCTCCGAGATATTCGGGGTCGTCGTCCTTTTCAATGTCGTCGTAGTCTTCCGTGGTAACACTCCATGAAGGGGGGCTATTATCGTCATTTAGCCCAGGTCCTCCATGTTTCTTCTTGCCACTGAGAGTATGCTTCAACTTCTTAGCTTTCTCCTTTACTTTGGTAAGTACTGACTTTTTATTATTTGTAGGGCTGATATTCTCATCATGATGATCAGGAGTCATTACATAGGTAGGTGATGTGGTTGCTGCCCAGTGTGCATCTTCAACTATATATGGTAAAAATATAATTAATTCATTAATCATGCATGCATGCATGTTATCAAGAACAATTGTGATGGTCAATGAATTGGTTGCGTTGTGTTGGGTTCAAGATTGGTCGAATTGGGTCAGCCATGAAAACCTTGTTATTTTACAATCACTAGTACTTAATGGCTAAAGAAATAAGAAATCTAACCATGCATATTCTCCTACTCAATTGTAAGAGTGATTCGGACAAGTTGAAGAAACAAACAGACATTCTTAATGATCTTGAAACATATGACATTTTACCAAGATCACTTGTGAAAATTACCTCGTAAAAGTTGCTCAAAAGTTGGTGAAGTTTGAGCTCTAGGTGTTTGAGGACTCTCACAAGATCTTCTTGTCCTTTCCAGTTGAGCCATTGCACGTCTAAAATCTTTCTTTTGCTCTCAATTAATTTCGTCAACAGCAGCTAATGTGTTTTTGTATCTATCTCTAAATGAAATGGAATGAGATGAAGAATACTCCTATAATAGAGCTTTGAAGAGTTTGTTAAGGCGTTGTTTTCGGCTTCCTCAATGGATTATAATACAAAGGATGTGCCCGTTGTGAATTTGCGACTGCAAACAGTTACTTCTATAAATAGCAATTGAACGAGCTTTACTCAAACATTAAAAAGACCGTTTTGTACTTCACTCTCCTAGTTACATGGGACTAATTATCTTTTGTCCTGGCTATATTTTTGAAGTTATGTTTCCTTTGTTTTCGGTATTTGGGTGTTAAAAGGTTCATTTCATCCCTATTTATACATTTAAACTTATAGTATATGATAAACAATTTTCACGTACAAAGGGAGTGGTTAGACATGAAAATGATTTCCTATCCACCAAAAGTATACCCATGACCGATCGAAACCTTGAAAAATAACAAATTATCGAAAAAAATAAGACAATTTAGGCCAAAATTATGTTCACGTTTTAGTCTTATTTTGGGAAACAGTTTGATAATGTGATGAAAGTGTCCCGTTACAATACTTTAATTGAAATTGAGTAAATATGGTCAGATAAAGTTTTAATTACATTTATATGTCAATTGCTTCATTTTTTTTTTTTTTAATTATATCAATTACAATATCAAATCTATTTCATTGCTATCAAGTACAAAGATAAACTAATTACAAAAACTAGTATAAATCAGAAAAACATTCACAATAGTGGGAGTTGAACCCATGATCTCTTGGTCATGAAGTCTCAACCTTAGCCAAAACAGGCTACGACCTCATCGACAATTAACATTCTAACTTACAAAGTCCACTCAAATATGAGGAGAAAATGAGTGTTAAGTAATTTTTGGGAAAAAATGCACGATACTCCCCAGTATTTTATAAAATCTACATAAAACTATTCTATAAAAAAATTGTTGCACCAAAACCCCTATACTTTTAGAAATCCTGCATAAAATATTCAATTCGTCACCTTCCGTCCATCTTTTAACGTGCACGTGTCCCACGCAAACAATGTGTCATTTTGTTGTTATTTCCTTAATTTTTCAGCCTAAATGACCATAATACCCTTCTTTTTTTAAGTACAAGGGAGTTTTGTGCAATAAAAATTTCACATATCAATTTCTTGCATGTTTCACATAACACATGGGAGTATCGTGCATTTCCCCCCAACTTTTGTAACTATTACCGTTTGCTAAGAAATTGTCTTACCGCTTGGGGTTGTCAACTCTGATTGACCGTACTGATCGCTTTCTAGTTTCTATTAATTTTCTTTAGGTCATCTCCAGCCGAACCGGGGAGGCAACCCCCCCCCTCCCCCCGGCTGGAGACGGATCTCCCCCCGGAGGGCAAGCAGGCATCTGGGAGGAGTTGTCTGCCTGCCCGCAAGCAAGCTGTTCCTGGACGCGCGCGTGTCCAAAATTTTTTTTTTAATTATTTTTGTTTTAAAAGTTAATTAATTTAAATATGTAAAATATATATAAAAACTTTTTAACTCTTGTTTCAAATCAATGTGGGATAAAAACTTAACTCTCCTTATCCCACATTGGTTTGAAGATAGTGTTGAGTGACCTTCAAGTAGTATAAATATGAGGAGAAAACATTATGTCTTTCAAAATTATGCATGGTTAAGTTTTTTTTTGAAAAAAACATTAAATCATAATTAACAAGTGTTCAATTTTTTTTTATATATTTTTCACATATTTAAATTAATTAACTTTTAAAACAAAAATAATAAAAAAAAATCCTTGGACAAAAATATTTATGGTTACATAGTAATGGATGTCAATTTTTTTTAATTTATTTATGTCTTAGTTTAAAAAAATATAGTATGAATAATATGACTTAATTATATTTATTATTATTGCAACTTAATTTAAAAATACAATTTGAAGATCAATTAAACAACTTAACATATACGATTACTAAGAAACACCTAATTCGAAAATGGTCCGTGTGTTTCCCACAAGTGTTCGACTAAATCTTTTTTCAATTCCGATTTTAGCCGTGATTTCTCTGCATAGGCCTATAATCCAACTTGTTGTGTTGCTTTAATTATGTTTAATTTTTGGTGTTTTCCTTGAAAATTATGTTTTGTTTTAGTGTGTAATAGTTGTTGTTTTTCTTTTCACTCCAAGTGCATTAATAAAAATTGTTGTTGTTTTCCATTAATTATGTTTACTTGTTTTTTATTATTTTTATTATTATTATTGTTGTTGTTGTTGTTGTTGTTGTTGTTGTTGTTATTGTTGTTATTGTTAAGTGAGAGTGGTGAAAGTTTGAAATTGAAATAAATGTTTTGAGTTGTTGGTTCGGTTGGAGATGACAGACTAGGCAAGACAGGAAGGCAAGCAGGCAGGCAGGCAGACAGGCAGGAGACTATGAGAGGGCTATTATCTGCTTCGGCTGGAGATGGCCTTACTTTATGATTGTGATGGAGATTTTTCATTTTTGACTTTTTGAAAGATTTATTTTCTTTTGAGCATTATGGAGTGAAAGGATTTGAATTAAAAGAAAAAGGAAAATAAGAGATTGTTTTGCTAAAAAATGAATGATATGGAAGTGAATTTTTTAGAGTCATTTGCAAAAATGGCCTTTTGACATTTTTAATTTATTAAAATAGCTTTATGAATGTTGAATTTGCAAAACTAGCCTCCACTTAATTAGCATATTAGTTAGTGTTAATAAAAAATTGCAAAAAGAAACCCAATAAAATTGATAAAATTAAAATTAAACCCCATCCCATTAAATTTTAAAATTCAAAATTAAACCCCATTAAATTTAGAAATTACAAAATCAAGCCCCACTAATTATACCCCAATAAATTCCAAAATATAAAATAAACCCCCACTAGTCAAACTCCATTATATTCAAAAACTCAAAATATACACCAATAAATTCAAAAACATAAAATAAAACCCCAATAAATTCAAAAACATAAAATAAAACCCACTAATCAAACCCCACTAAATTTAAAAACTCAAAATCAAACGACTATAAATTCAAAAATATAAAATAAAACCCACTAATCAAAACCTACTAAATACTAAAACTCAAAAATAAAACCCTACTATATTCCAAATCTCAAAATCAAAACCCACCCTTTCATTCTAAAAAAAATCTAGGGGAAGAATATCAACATTTATGGTTAGTATTCGATCTTCTATTGCATTTTGAATGAAAAAAAGGGACAAAAAATTGAGTTTTAGGC
The DNA here is from genome assembly GCA_030819805.1 of Penstemon newberryi var. newberryi. Lineage (NCBI taxonomy): Eukaryota > Viridiplantae > Streptophyta > Magnoliopsida > Lamiales > Plantaginaceae > Penstemon > Penstemon newberryi. Next base: position 39,420,075 of record JAUALY010000005.1, read on the forward strand.
TATTTTTTTTTTTATTTTTTTTTTTTACTGTTTTGGTCTCCTAACTCCCGGAGACACCAAATTGTTTCAGTTCCAGGAGACGGAGACCGATTGGTCACCTAGTCTCCTAGTGTCTCCGGGCTCCCAGGGACCAAAACAGTAAAAAAAAAAAAAAAAAAAATTAGTAGCTACTTTGTGTGTTAATTTGACTTGTTTATTCATAGATATTAGGATGGTAAAATTGTTGTATATGTTCGGTACAATGGTGTGGAAGTCGATACACGACAACGATACCATACTTGCATACAGTGAAGTCATCATACCTGTTCCATCCAAGGGATCAATGGAGGAGTTAGTGGTCTTATACGGTTAGTGGTCCGTTTGGATCATAAATTGACCAAATTTCAACATAATTACCCTAATTTTGATTTACGGAGGAGTTAGTGGTCCTATACATGTTAGTATTCCGTTTGGATCCTAAATTGACCAAATTTCAACAAATTTCCCTCAATTTTGATTCACGGAGGAGTTAGTGGTCCTATATGTCTTAGTCTTCCGTTTGGATCCTAAATTGATCAAATTTCAACAAATTTTCCCCAATTTTAATTTACGGAAGAGTTAGAGGTCCTATACGTCTTAGTCTTCCGTTTGGATCCTAAATTGACCAAATTTCCCCAAATTTTGATTTACGGAGGAGTTAGTGGTCCTATACATCTTAGTCTTCCGTTTGGATTCTAAATTGACCAAATTTCAATAAATTTCCCCCAATTTTGATTTACGGAGAAGTTAGTGGTCCTATACGTCTTAGTCTTCCGTTTGGATCCTAAATTGACCAATTTTCAACATAATTCTCCTAATTTTTGATTTACAGAGAAATTAGTGGTCCTATACGTGTTAGTCTTCCGTTTGGATCCAAAGTTGACCAAATTTCCCCAAATTTTGATTTGCGGAGGAGTTAATGGTCCTATATGTATTAGTCTTCCGTTTGGATCCTAAATTGATCAAATTTCAACATAGTCCCCCTAATTTTGATTTACGAAGGAGTTAGTGGTCATTTACGTGTTAGTCTTCCGTTAGGATCCTATATTGACCAAATTTCAACATAATTTCCCTAATTTTGATTTACGGAGGAGTTAGTGGTCATATACATGTTAGTCTTCCGTTTGGATCCTAAATTGACCAAATTTCAACAAATTTCCCCCAATTTTGATTTACGAAGGAGTTAATGATCCTATACGCGTTAGCATTTTTTCACTGGTTTAACCATTTTTTCACCGCTCATCGTTTCTCTTGCCGCAAACTTTTGCAACTTTTGTGGGAACATGGATTAAGATTTTTCCGCAGCTGCCTCCACCACCAGATCCGCCTCCACCACCACCAGATCCGCCGCCACCGCCAGATCCAGATCCGCCACCACCGCCAGATCCAGATCCGCCCCCACCATCAGATCCGGCTCGGTCTCCTTCCTCTGACCTGCCTCCAAAGCCTTCAGATCTACGTTATTATGCTTTATTTTTGCTTGTAGCTTTGTGTTTGTCTTTTGTTTGTTTTTGCAGATACTTTTGTGGTTGTTCACAATGGTCTTTGAAGTTTGTGTTCTTTGAAGAGAAGATCAAGTTTTGGGATTTTGGTCATGGTTTTAGCACTTCATTATCATTCCAAGTTTTCTCTTGGGGTTAGTCCGAAGATTTGGCACCGATTTTCACTCCGTCTGGGAATCATTCTGTTGCACAGAGATGTGCAATTGCTCATTTTCTTCATTTTTTCTTATCTCGTTTGTTTGTTTTGTTTGTTTTGTTTTCCCGAAATTTGGTTGGATCTTCATTGTTCATTTTCTTTTTTAGTCTTTGTGGCCACTATAATGTATTTGTAATATGTTTTGTTTAGTAATGGAATTTATGTTTAATTATCAAAAAAAAAAAAAATATTTTTCACCGGTTTTGATTGATTTTAAGCCAATTTTTTACCTACTTAACCATTTTCACTGGTTTTCATCGATTTTGAGTAATTTTTCCATCGGTTTAACCGTTCTTTCACCAGTTTAACCATTTTCACCGACTTTGATCGATTTTGAGCTATTTTTTCCCTATTTAACCATTTTTCAACGGTTTAATCATTTTTCACCGATTTTGATAAATTTTGAGTTATTTTTCACCGGTTTAACCATTTTCACCTGTTTAAATCGATTTTGAGCTATTTTTGCCATATTTAACCATTTTTCACCTATTTTAATAGAAACAAATATAATAACACAATTGAAACTTGAATAAGATACGAATAATAATTTTACAAAACTAATAGTCTGGATGCTACAAATTTTACAAAATCAATAATCCTTATTTTACAAAACCAACACAACACATATAAATCAAGGTAAAATGTGGCTCGTGGCGCGCTTAGGCCCCCTCTTGCATCCTCATGCAATTCATATGTGTACTTTGTTATATAATGAACATCCTACAAAATTGCCATAAAAAGATATTAAATTACAATTTTTTTTTTACTGGAATTGTCCCCGGAGACGGTCGGAGACTCGGCCGTGCCACAACACCCTGTCATGGTGCCCAGTCTCCTGGTCCCCTGGACCCGGAGACCGTGCCATGGTGTCCTGGCGCGGGCGAGTCGCAGGCTGTCTCCGGGCCACGGAGACCCGACGACCCGGTCTTGACAGGGCATCCTGATACGGTCTCCGTGGTCCAGGGGACCGGGAGATGGGCACCTTGGCACGGACATGGCCGAGCCAATGCGCCTAGTCTCCCGGGCCCCTGGACCACGGAGACCGTGCCAGGGTGCCCTGGCATGGCCGAGTCGCCGGGTCTCCGACCGTCTCCGGGGATCCGGCGATAATTGCAATCTCTTTTACAGGAAAATTCGTATGAAATTCCTTCGTCGGAGACGAGGGGATGAAATAGTCTCCCGGGTCTCCGGGATCCCGGAGACGAGGGGACGAGATAGTCTCCCGATCTCCGGGATCCCGGAGACGCGGGGACGAAGGAATTTCATACAAAAAAAATTGAAAAAACTCACCACTTCGGCATTTTCTCTTCCGTTTGATGCTTCTGGCACGTCATTGATTATGCCCAAAGAAAGATTTTCACTTTTCATTGCTTGATTTTGTTGTGAAATTGGGAGATGAGTTTTAGGAATTTGAATTTTTGATAAAATATTTTAGAGAGATAAAATTTGTAAGTGAATGGGAGTGAAAATGAATTTGTAAAAGTTTGGGGGTGTGAATTTTTTTTTGTTATTTTCAGTTCATTAATTAATTTGTTTTAAGTATATTTAATTAGTATTAAGTATGTTTAATTAAATTTAATTGAGTTTAACATAAAAAAAAAAAGAAAAAAGAAAAAAGAAAATGTGAAGGCCATTTTTGCAAAGAGCCTTTTGAGTTTTGAGTAAGACTATTGAGGCAAATATCTCAATTTTTTAATTCCATTTTTCTTGCAATTATCATGGGTGAAAAGCGAGATCGGGGCAAAATAATTCAAATAAAAACGTCAAATAAGATAAGCTAGCTTAATATTTAATGAACACATCTAATTTATACAGATTCATTCATATCCTGATTTACTTTAGTCCGGTTTATTTTTAATTTTACTTGACTATATAACTTTAGCCTAAATCAAACATTTTTTCCATGTGTTATGATAATTTTTTCCCCCACAAAGTATCAGTCCAATTTTTTTTCTTAGTCAAGTTTTGTTCATGGATCAAAAAAATTATCGTTTTCATCAAAAATATAAAAAAAATCATTTTTGAATTATTGAAAATAAAAATAAGGTGCAATTCCAAAATTATTTGTTTGATTTAAAATTCTCTTATCTAATTGAGCAAGTCTTTCACATTTTTTCTTATTGTTTTCGAATCCAAAAGCTCTAAAAAAAATTTACAATATTTAGCTGATCGAAGTGTACACCAAAAACAAAATTTGATCCATGATTTGATGAGAAATTATGTTTAATATTAATTTGGGCAATAGTCTAATTTCTATTAATTACTAGTATAAGATAATTCTTGAAAATGTCATTCAAAAAAAAAAAAAAAAAAAAAACTATACAGTAATATTTTGAATAAAAAACTATACAATAATAATAATATGTACATAAACCCCTTCAGTATAACCTGTTATCACTCTACACTCTCTCTTAGTCTTATCCCCCGCCACCACCAATGTCGTCCTTCACCGCTCCTGCTCATCTCCTCCCTCTCACCTCCTCCGCTTCACGCCGCCGTAATTCCTCCACTACCACCGTCTCCCGCCTATCTACTCCAACCTCCTCTATCCAATCCAATCTCCCTTCCCTCGCCGCCTCTATCCCCTCTCAAAACCCTAAACCCTCGAAATCTACGCCCTTTCTCCTCCAAACCCTAATTTCCCCAAAATCCATCGCCCTGTCCGCCGCCTCTGGAATCCTCGTACATCTCTTGAACTCCGGTGGTGGTGTTGGTGGCGGTGGAGGTTCCGGCGGAGGTAGAGGTGGCGGAGGTGGTGGAGGAGGAGGTGAAGGCGGTAATTTCTGGTCTCAAATATTCTCATCCCCTGCAATTGCTAAGGACGACGATCCTCTACAGGAATGGGATTCCCATGGCTTGCCTGCCAACATCATAGTTCAGCTGAACAAGCTGAGCGGATTCAAGAAGTACAAAGTCAACGAAATCATCTTCTTGGATCGCCGCCGCGGCTCCACCGTCGGCACCGAGGACTCCTTCTTTGAGATGGTCTCCCTCCGCCCTGGTGGCGTTTACAACAAGGCTCAGCTCCAGAAAGAGCTCGAAACCCTAGCCACCTGCGGTATGTTCGAGAAAGTCGATCTCGAGACAAAGACGAACCCAGATGGAACCATCAACATTACCATTCCCTTCCTGGAGTCGACATGGCAATCAGCAGATAGGTTTAGGTGCATTAATGTTGGACTAATGCCGCAATCAAAGCCTATTGAAATGGATCCTGATATGACTGAGAAGGAGACTTTGGACTTTTACAGGAGTCAGGAGAAGGATTACAGGAGGAGAATTGAGAGGTCGAGGCCCTGTTTGTTGCCCGATACAGTGGAGAGGGAGATATTGGGGATGTTGAGGGAGCAGGGTAAGGTCAGTGCGAGGTTGCTGCAGAGGATTAGGGATAGGGTGCAGCAGTGGTATCATGAGAATGGGTACGCGTGTGCGCAGGTCGTGAATTTCGGGAATTTGAATACTAAGGAGGTGGTTTGTGAGGTAGTGGAGGGAGATATTACTCAGTTAGTGATTCAATTCCAGGATAAGCTTGGGAATGTTTGCGAAGGGAATACTCAGTTCCCTGTGGTTAGGAGAGAGTTTCCAAAGCAGGTCAGGGAAATGGAATTTAGTTTATAGTGGTCAGTTATGCAATATATATTAGATATTTCAAAGCTATTATTTTGAGTCTAATTATGTTTCATTTGTTATTGTGACAAAATGCATCTTTCCTGGTTGTCTGTTCTTCATTATACTTTTTACTTCTATTTCAAAACCTAGGAGATCACTTTCATTTGTGGCAAATCGTTTGACTGCATTTATTGTCAACTTTTTATCATAATGTGTTAACTGGTTGAATAGGAAGCATACATTTTAATCTTTTTCCAGATTGCTTTTAGTGATGATTATGACTGCATACTCCATTAGATGAAGCTGTTCATTTGTTGAGGTGTTGTATTGTATGTGCACATGACTGGGTTTTATAAGTGGTTGTTTAAGGTGTGATTTTAACGTGTTACTGGTTTGCAGCTTCGCCAAGGTCAAGTTTTTAACATTGAGGCTGGGAAGCAAGCACTAAGAAACATAAACTCTTTAGCTCTTTTCTCCAACATCGAGGTAAATCCACGTCCAGATGAGAAAAATGAGGGGGGCATAGTAGTTGAAGTCAAGCTGAAGGAACTGGAACAGAAATCTGCCGAAGTTAGTACAGAATGGAGTATAGTTCCAGGTCGTGGGGGCCGTCCTACACTGGTAAGCCTACACAATACAATTTTGAATTTATTAAAACTTGGTTCTGAGTGTTTTTTCTCTTGTGCAAAATGGTTCTCAGGCTTCAGTCCAACCAGGTGGAACTGTTTCTTTCGAGCATAGAAACATTAATGGCCTGAATAGGTCACTTCTCGGTTCAGTGACCACCAGCAACTTCCTCAATCCCCAGGTGATTTATTTTGACCTTCATTTGAAGCATGATGAATCCCATTTCCTCTGTAACGTGTCATTTTAACTATGTTTGAATAAAATTACATACAGGACGATCTTGCTTTCAAGCTAGAATATGTCCACCCGTACGTAGATGGCGTGTACAATCCTCGCAATCGTACCTTCCGTACTAGCTGCTTTAATAGTAGAAAACTGAGTCCAGTCTTCACTGGGGGGCCTGGAATAGATGAAGTCCCCCCTATATGGGTTGACAGAGCTGGAGTCAAAGCCAATATCACAGAGGTAAACTTCAGTGGTATTTCATGTTAAATTTACCAGATTTCTTATTCCTGATGTTGATTTTTTTGTTCAAACTCTGTTTTATCGTAGAATTGGAGCCAATGTAAGGCTAAGATTGATTTAGTTTAAAGTTGCTAATCATTTACTGATTCAGATATAGGGGGAAATCTGACTAAAAATATGTCCTAAGAACTAAAATGTTGGTGCGCCAGTAAAAGAGAAGTTAATTGGCTTATTTCTTGCAGAACTTCACCCGTCAAAGCAAGTTTACCTATGGGCTTGTAATGGAGGAGATAACTACGCGCGACGAAAGCAGTCACATTTCTGCAAACGGTCAAAGGGTGTTGCCTAGTGGAGGAGTTAGTGCAGATGGACCTCCAACAACGCTAAGTGGTACCGGAGTCGACCATGTGGCGTTTCTTCAGGCAAATATCACCCGGGACAATACAAAATTCTTAAATGGGGCTATAGTTGGTGAGAGAAATGTGTTCCAGGTGAGAGACAAACATTTTCTCTTGCACTCCTAGCATATCTTAAATCTTTTATGGATTTCATTGTCGAATCTATCCACTAAGGTTTAAACGGCATCTGCTTGAAACCAAGTAATGCAGAATATTACTAGTATTATACTATTATAAAAAAAATTAAATTACTTCGTCTACTCATTATTATGTTGTTTGTTTACCTATAACATCGTGGATAACAATTTACCTTACTGTGTTTTGTTATATATATGGTACTCAAATTTGGTAGCTAAATGACGTACTCCTGTCCAGTAAATGCTAAAACCAGTTGAAGCATAACCGGTTGACCTTCCATTATCGATGTGTGAAATGAACAATTCTATAAAGAATTTGCCAAACAGGCCCTTCATTGTTTTTTCTATAACCCTAGAGTGCATTTCTTGACACAGTGAGAGATTCATATGATCATTGAACATTGTGGCACTTGGTGTTATGTTTCTGCTTTATGAGGCAATTATGTTCTAATCGTAATAGAACTTGAATTAGTAGACATGTCAAAGCTTCTGCTTTATGAGGCAATTATGTTTACATAATTGAGGTAACAGTACCCTGATTTCTCAAACAATATGTTTTAATCTTATGCAGCTTGACCAAGGACTTGGCATTGGTAGCAAATTTCCAATTTTTAATCGTCACCAATTAACAATGACCCGGTTTCTCCAATTGAAGCAAGTAGAGGAAGGTGCTGGCAAGCCACCCCCTCCTGTTTTAGTTCTTCATGGACATTATGGTGGTTGTGTTGGAGATCTTCCCAGTTACGACGCATTTACTCTGGGTGGACCATATTCTGTACGAGGTTATAACATGGGAGAACTGGGAGCTGCAAGAAATATACTTGAGGTATGCCAGACAACCTGATTTAAGATTACATGGTAATGTATTAATAGTAGTATATCTACTGTTAGGTATGCAAATGAAACGGTATTTTACTCAAGTAAATTACGCATTTCTGGAAAACGAGATGTTGAGCAGTTAGTTTAGCTTACGCCTAAAAGCTCTACTAATGCATCGATTCTTGATACTTGTTAAAAAAATTCTGCAGCTTGCAGCTGAACTGAGGATACCCGTGAAAAACACACATGCTTATGTGTTCGCAGAGCATGGGAATGATCTTGGGAGTTCAAAGGACCTCAAAGGAAACCCAACAGAGGTGTATAGGAGGATGGGTCATGGATCCTCCTACGGTGTTGGAGCTAAGTTAGGATTGGTACGAGTTGAGTATGCAGTTGATCATAACTCTGGAACTGGAGCAGTATTCTTCCGATTTGGGGAGAGGTTCTAAAGGGTAGGTTCTGCCTTTAAGTTTTAAGTTAGCATATATATTATGTGGGAGCTGATCAGGTTTACACAAGTTTTGGATTGAGAACTAGTTTTTTTTCTGTTGTTATCCCCCGTCAATTATTTAAAGTGTTAACTGTTTTTTTTAAACTTTTGTAATTCAGTATTTTCGTCAACATAAAGAACATAATTGGTTCTGTGTTTACATTGAAAACATGGGAAAGAGAAGAGGAAATTGTGCACTTCAAACGGTCTTTTGTGTGCTCAACTTTTTGTCATTCTCGTCCATGTTTTAAATTCACTGTTATATGTACGGAGGAAATTGTTTGCGAGAAAACTGGAAATCTGATCTCAGTTTGGATTGTTGGCCCAAAACCTGGCCCAAGAAGTAGGACCAGATGAACAGAGCCAGATATCTACTTTGGGAGCGGTCCAAAATACCCAAACATATGGGCTTTAAATAGCCAGAGCGTGGAGGAACAAGTAGGGCTTGGGGTCGGACTCGGTTCAATTCTAAAACCCAATTTATTAGAACATTTGAATTACATGAGGCTGTAACCCAAAATAAAAGAATTACATGAGGCAAATATGGATCTAACTTTAACTTATTCAATTCCTCAAAGATTCAAATTCCGTAATAAAAATATCTTTATATATTTATACACACACATTCCTTAATCTTGTTAGTAGATATTAATCAACAATTTAACACGTAATTGTTTTTTAATCAAACTTAATGATATATGTTGGATTTTTCTAAGTTAAGTGATCAAATATGTAAAGATTTAATTTTTTTTCATGTTTGAGGTCAATAAATTATGTAGGAAGTTTGAATCTATAAGCTGAGTCAAATGATACTGGAATAAGAACTTGTTATAGAAAAAATATATTTGTAAGAATTGAAGAAGTAAAAATTTATGGGGTATAAAAAGACCCGCCATCCAATTGAATTTAGACAAAATTTGATGGACGCGGAATGTCAAATCTGAGAAGAATTCGGATGTAAGATGTAACTCGAATTTGATATGGATATGAATCTGAATTTGGGTTAATATTGTTCAACTCAAAACACGGTAAATTTATCTTAACTACTCCCTTCGTTTTTTATTTATTTATTGTTTTAGAGAATTGCACGCAGATTAAGAAATATAATAAATATCCACTTTCATTAATCAAAAACTCCAAAATACCCTTTTAATTAAATAATCATATCATTAATTAACATTAATTACAAGCATTAACAAGAAAGGTAAAATTGGTAGACAAAAAATAATTTTACATTGAATTCCTAAAACGACAAATAAAAATAAATAATTTTTTTTTTTATTTTATTAAATACCATCTTACTTTCACACATTTCAAAATGAGCATCGTTCGAAAAGTCAAGACAAGGCTAGACAGAACCGAACATCACATATACCCACAATCCAGTAATGGTCTCTTGCCTCATGGGCTACTGCTGTAAGCCTGTACCATTCACCTTAAACGGTAAAATATGAATTTATAACAGGATTTATTCTTCATCCACTTACAAAAATAACTATCAAAAGTTAGCAAGCAATTTTATGACTGAACAGGTCCTAAATCCACTATGCATGTAGTAAGCCAAAATTTCTTAAATATCTTGCTAAAAGAAAATTCTTCTAGTTATATATAATTTGAAATCCAAGAAATCTGTGTTCTTGTGATTTTGAACCCTACATTTCCTAGTTGACTGATGGAAACTGCAGTAGTGACAAACATTTCAGGAAGCAACTTGGTCCCAAAAAAAGGCTTAGGAACAAATTTTTAGGCATCGACCAATGACTACGTACCAGAAATGGGAAAGGGAGAATCAAAATAAAGAAGAATCCAGGAAAAGTGGTGGGGACATTCCAATCCATTCTTGCAACCTAAAGTATAGTGACACATCAACTTCAGTGCAACTAGGACACTTGATGACAGAGATACAACTCCAGTGTCACAGTGTGTATGTGGATACTTGATCATATTAGTAAAACAATACTACAGTTATTTTTCAGATGATATTTTCATTCTAATCCTGTGAGTCAGACTATGATACTAAAACCAGAGAGATGTGCGTGTTATATATCTAATAGGTCCTTAATAGATTAATTTTTTAAGGGAGATCATGGAAGAGAAATGTTACTTGATTGCCCAAAAAGCAAGGATAACTGTCAATCGTTTTGCATAACTTGTTTTTACAGAATAATTTATTTTGTAACCAAATACTACAATCATTCATGCACAAAAATATGACATATATATGATAAATAAACTACCAGGTCAAGAGTATACTAACAATCTGCAGCAGAAAAGTGAGAGAGTTTTACGACTTCCAATTTCAGCATGTCAGATGAATTTGTGCTGAGTCTTTAGTGTATCAAGCAACATGTATCATCTTCCACACTACTGTGATGGATCCGGAAGTGTCTTCCATGATTTCTTTCAATTCCACCCTTATCTGACAGATCCAAGTAAAAGTTCCAAGAACTTGAATTCCAATGATTTAAGCTTGTTCAATCTAAATATCTGCCAGAACATTACACATAATAACAAGGATAAGTATTCTAAACATCAACAGGTTGATAAAAGCAAAAAGCAAAAAACAAAAAGCTAAAAGTGAACTACTTCTTTTCCGCACCACCATGGATCCCACGAGAGAATAAAAAGTTGTTCTACATTGGATCTCATTCCAATCCCTCTGGATCTCATTCCAATCCCTCAGATAGAGTAGTTTAGTGCATTTTGCAATGATCCAAGGCTTCAGGCAAATAAGTATTCAAAGAGAAGCTCCAAAGTAAATATAAACTAAATGCTCCTTATGTTACATTCACACATAATATTTATAAATTGTGAACATTTAAGGGCCCTGAAATCTATCTGAAAATTTCAAAGCAGGAATTTATTATGTTTAATACGACAAATTTGCAGACAATGTAACAAGTCTGCTTTTCTTGACAGATGCTAAGTGTATATTTTTTTCTAGGTAATTGTTTCCGGACTTTTGAGCGTTAGAATACAGGCACATCAAAAACCATCTAATTAGCAAACAAAGTGTAGAAATCTGATATAGTTATCTTAATTTAGATTGAGGCATTATACAAGAAAAGGGGAAAGAGCCAAGGATTTTGAAGAAATTAGAGCAGCAAAGGAAGTCAGGTTGGATGACAATAAAAATTCTCTATAATTTCAGATAATTGTAAATGAAAACACGTCAAGAAATCAATCGGAATTTTCTCACGCGGATAACTTGGATAAAAGATGACAATCTTATGAAATCTCCACTCTCCATATTATATCTGATCTAATAACAGCTGAAAGTATGACTCATAATGGCAAGAATTCCCAAGGAGAGATGCATAAAAGATTGGTTAAATAATAGAGATTACGGCGCTTATATATATGTAGATGAAAGAACAAAATACCAGCTTTCTTAAAGGGTACACATATATAATTCAACACAATTTCAAGATCATAATCGAACTCAATCAATTGACAGCAAAAACGCTCCATATCATGATTCTGCATTAAGGAAACACAATCAAACATCTCATTGCATGTACAACTAAATCGATCAGCAGGATCGCTTCTGAAGGTCAATTATTTACCAGAAACTTATCTGTTGTTTTTCTTTCTTTCAATAAAACAAATGCATACTTCTTTATAACCTTAAACTTATATCAGGTAATATTATTATACTAAAGCAAATAACAATTTTATACCGAAATATAACTTCGACAGATAAAAGATTTAAAAAATTATATGCTGAACAGAGAAAGGTAATTTATTCATCCATAAATCGACAAATAATTGCTAAGTTGCAACAGAAATCTCCCTAAGCTCCTCAATATAAAATCACCACAAACAAAAATCCAGGACATCAACAATTATCAAAGAAAGTGCCAGCAGTAATCAAAAACTTTTTATTACTAGATAAACTCCTCACCTCTATTTCCACTTCAACTAGCAAATTCACTTATTATTCTGAGTCACATGACGTGAATAATTATTAGAATTAAACTTATTTCCAGACCAGTCCCTTTGCTGCTGCATCATATTATCATATTGCTGCTGATAATGATGGTGATGATGATGGTGGTGATGAAACCCTCCCTCAGAATTCACATTTCCCATCATCATCTGCATTCCTACATGATGATTACTATTCTTATTACTGTTGTTATGACTATTATTTCCCCCATTCCCACTGGACGACTCATTAAAGCTCGGAAGGGGAGTCGAAGCAAATAAATGATCCGACGGTGAGGGGCCATCATCCGATAACCCCTGCATCCTCTTCACATACAATCTATACTTCTGCAAATGACTAGCTACGTTTTCCCTAGTCAAACCCTCCACATTCATCAACTGCATAATTGTCTTCGGCACCGCGTTTTTCAACCCTAAGTGCGCCACCACGTCAACGAATCTCTTGTGCAGTTGTGGAGTCCACACCAGACGCGGCCTCTTCACCGCCTTCCCCTGCTCGCCGCCGCCGCCGACGCCGAAATTCTCGATCCCCTCGTCTTCCGCGCGACGGCTCTTCTTCGGGTCGGATCCTCCACATTCCGAATCCTCCATCACTTGATCGTCGACGGTGGGGCCACGGAGGGAGGAGAAAGTTGTGTGTGAGGCGCGGTTGACGTCGAGCATTGTTCGAATCGGTTCCGGCGAGATTTTGAAGGCGGAGGCCAGCTCCGGTGGAATGAGAGACTGAGACAGCGGCGGGAGATCGGCGGCGGAGGGTAGACCGGCCTCCCAATCGGCGATGCCGTCGTCGATTCTAGAAGCTTCCTCGCACATTGAATTGTGTGTAAATTTTGTTAGTATTATTGTTCCTTAACAATATCAGATGAGATTGGGGGTTGGTTAGTTAAGTTTGGGAATGGGATAGGAGAGGTAAATATAGAGAAAATGGATGAATGGAAAAAGTGCATATCTGATTCCAAATCGGGTGCCACGCTGGACGACTTTGGGAAGATATTTTTGGATCCTCCAAATATCTATTTCTGGAATCTCCATTATTTAACATTTTATTTTGGAATTAAAGTTAAGGCTAGCAAATATTGCCTTGCAATTTTTTATATTGCCCCTCTGGTCAAAGACTATAAATGCTCTTATTGTTTAACTGACAATTTTTAATTATAACAACTAATTTATTTTCTTTTTTACCTTTTAAGATAATTATTAAAAATGAAAATTTAATATATCATCCGTCTCTTGAGTTCCTAGAATCTCAATTAATAATCAAACTCATCAAATCAAATATCCTTGGTCAGTACATCCACAAAGTTAATTTTTTTGTGATTTCATTTTCTGTTATTAGGTCCATTTATCACTTTCCCTTATTTTTAAGGTTTTAATAGCAGGTATTTTACTTAACTTTGAATCTGAAACAAGTCATTAGGTAGCAAATTAGCAATCTAGTCGAAATTGAAATCTTTAAAAGAAAATTGTTATTCATTTATAATTACGAAATTGATGCCAAAATGATATTTCTGTTAATTGACTTTTAGACTCATATAGTTTGAACGATTATGAATTATACTTTATCTTGATCTCAATTTTTTTTTTTTTTTTTGTAGAATTCATGTACAATATGTTCCATTTTTGTGATATCCATCTAATATTTTAGTATAAGTAAACTTAAAACCCTTCAAAATAGGACTTTTATCAGTTTTATGTCTTATCTTTTTATTTATGCCTTTCACTAATCCCCTAGTAAATCCCCTAGTATTAGCTTTACAAACCTCAGAGTATTTTTTTTCCCCATTGAAAGACAATTAAAAATATAATATTTATCAAAATATCAATAAGTGAATTAAGGCGGTCCATTCAACAAATGGTTCAAGAAATTGAGGAATTGAGAAAACATAGAAATTTCTTACAATGTAAATCCATTTGTATAAAAAATAATGCTATAAAAATGGAATTGATAAGTCCATTTTGTATGAAAAATAATGCTATAACGATTCAAGTTATTTCAATGATTTATAATGTAGATTTTTTTAAAGAAAAACATATAATTAGTGATGACAATGTAAAATCAATATTAGATTTATCATATATTTAAAACATTATGCATTAATTAGTTCAAAAGAAATTGTATGTTCATAAAAAAAAAAAAAAGAAACAAAGTTTATTTAAGAAATTGAACAAAAGACTCCTATATCATGTCCAAAAACCTTACCGATATTGCCCACCCATCTAACTTATGTGTCAGTATTTAAAAAATTATCAAATATAATGCAAAAATGTAAGACAGTTTTAATGAATGGAAGGAAAGAATTTTTTTTATGGGCTATCCAAGAATTGAACTCGGGACCTTCTATGTATGGTAACTAAAATTATTACCACTCATCAAAATAGTTTGCTTGAAACACTTGAAGCAAGTATATTTATATATATGATCAATATTGTTTTTTCTGGGGGGACCGTGCTCCCCGTCCCTCTTAGGCCATCTTCAATGGTGGGGGGCTCGGGGCTCCGGAGCCCTGGGGTTGCCCCTGCGCTTGCCCCTAGCCCTGCTTAGTCGTCTTCAATGGCAGGGCTCCGAGCCCCATTTAATTTCACTTTTTTTTCTTTTCCACTCTCACTATTATAATAATAGTTTTAATTTTAATTTTAATTTTAATATTAATATTAATATTAATAATAATAATAACTATAATATTAATATTTAAATATTAAATTCAAGAGAGTTGATAATAATAAAATTAAAATACATTCAAAACACGAGTCACAACATTGAACAAACGGCATACACAAAAAAAGAAGGAAATTAAATTGTTTGTCTAAGTGTTTAATTATTATTTCAACTAATTCGATATTTTTATAAGTTGCGGAATTATATTCGGGTCTTTGCGGAGTTAAATTCTACTCCGTTAGTAGATTAAAACGGCATATGGTATGTCCATATCGGAGTTCGGGTGAATGAGAAATTGATTCTCAAAGATCAACCTTTGAAATGGAAGAAAAGTAATAGAAGTGGTTTTATCCCACATTGAAATTGGAAGAAAATTTTTTGAGGTTTATATATGATTTGACAATGTAGTGGCACAACAATCTACCTTTCAAAAGTATGTTCCCTCGCGCGCAGGGGGTGGGGACTCACTTTGGATTCAAGACTTGTGCAAGCCCGCGACCTGCGGACACGAATGCAGTCCAATTCTAGTTTCCGGACAAACCCAATTTTTGCATATTGGTGGCTTTGTATATTTCAATTAAAAGGAAATTTAATTTTTTTTATTTTAAATAATTCAATTAAAATTGGTGGCTACAACAAATTTTATTAAATAATTCAATTCTACAAATTTAATTT
Organism: Penstemon newberryi var. newberryi; assembly: GCA_030819805.1. NCBI lineage: Eukaryota > Viridiplantae > Streptophyta > Magnoliopsida > Lamiales > Plantaginaceae > Penstemon > Penstemon newberryi. The sequence continues at coordinate 39,435,615 of JAUALY010000005.1, forward strand.
AGGAGGAAATTTTAATTTTATTAAAAATTTCTTTAAATAATTAATTTTAAATATATAAAAACATTAAAAAAACAAAAGCAATAAAAAAATTAGCGGAACCAATTAGGTGGCGCCACTTGGCGCCACCTGACTTAAAGAGGGGCGCGGGCCGCAGGCAGAGCTCCGCAGAGCCATGCGCCCACCCCGCCCTCCACCCCGCCCCGCCCCGCCCCTCACCGCACCGCACCCCTAGTCGCTGGAGACGGTTTCCCCTCCCACCCCTGAGCCCGCCCCGACCCCGGTCATCTCCATTGGAGATGACCTTACAGTCCGCCCCTGTGCACATGGTATTACTCGTCAACATTAATATAGAACAATAAATAAATAAATCTCTAGTAATTTGTAAAAAAAAAATGCATTTAGTTAAGGCAGCAAGAATCTAATCTGGACTGTTCACTGGTCTAACTTCATTAGATATTGATTTTCGGTTCACGATTAAATCATCAACTTGCTTGCATTCACGTATATATATATATATAAATTTTAGTAGAAGGAGACAATAAGTCAACTAATGGTTTAATTAGTATGATCAATTAAAAATTGATGAGGTAAAGGTTAATTCATACAGTATTAAATAGTTGGATTATACTTCAATTAAAAGTTGATGAGGACTATATAGTTTTAAATAGTCTGATTAGACACCTGTGTAGGTCCACCAAGTATTTTTTTAGCATTAAAGGTGCCATTACATTTATAAAATAAAACAAGAATCTTAATTTTTAGATGATGCTTATAGTTGAGGCCAATATTCTATGTAAAAAAAGAGTTTACAACATTATACGTTACTTTTTCAAGGAACAGTGGCTTACAAGTATCCTGTCCTTGGATTGTTCCAAAATAATAGTACTAAGTATATTATTTTTTTAAAATAGAAATATATTTTTCTCTCACATTAAATAATAATTTGACAACCGTAATTCACAAATAACTATCTTTTAGGATACAAATGTAAATCGACTAAAAAATTAAACATTTTAATTCTTACCTAAAACTCCGTTTAAAAAACAAAGGTCGCAAAAGTATTAAGACAAGAAGAGTATTAATTTAATTATAATTAGTCCGAAGCTTGGATTATATAGTTGGGCTTGAAAACATGGCCCAAACTGTTCTCCAATTTGAAAAAAGTTAAAATGAAACAAAAAAGTAATAGGAGGGGGATATTTAAGAATTTGACCCACAAAATATTTGCCATCTAGCTCCAAGTTGGTTGCTCCATAGAGAGAGGATGTGAAATTCAGAGGCTATAAACATGGCTTCATCATCTTCACTATTATCTCCTCGCCCTCTCTCTTTATTTCTCCACCCTAAATCCCTTTACTTCATCACACCCAAGAATTCATATACCCCTCTACTTACAACTAATTCTTCAATAGAAAGATGCCATTATCTCAATCTTGGAGTTGCTTCAAAACCCTACAAAACCTGGAAACTTTCTGCAAATCTTGGGAATTACTTGATTTCAGAACTTGAAACTTCTCAAGAAATAGTTTCCACAACCGATAATGGTGTTTCCAATGTTATATCAGCTCTTCTTTTAATTGCCTTTGTTGGTTTAACCATTCTTACCATAGGGGTAAGAGATTTTTATTTCCCTTTTTTCACTTGAATTTGATGGATTATGGTTGTTAGTGAATCAAAGTTTTGATTTTGGGAAATGGGTGGTGGTTAAATTTGGAACTTTATTTTTTATTTTTTCAGGTCATCTATATAGCTGTGACAGACTTCTTGCAGAAGAGGGAAAGAGAGAAATTTGAGAAAGAAGAGGCTGCTAAGAAGAAGAAAAGTGGGAAAAAGGGGAAAGTTAGAGCTAGGGCTAGAGCTGGGCCTAAAGGGTTTGGACAGAAGATTGAAGAAGATGATGTTTTTGAAGAAACAGATTGAGAATTGCAATGCAATTTATTTCTATTAATGTGTTGCAATTTTGATGCTGGTTTCTCATTACATGTTAGTGAACAATGTTCAATATTTCTTGGCTTGATTCATTAGAAATACCACGGTACGCAGAATGGTTGCTTTCGCTTAATTTATATGCTAAAATTCATGGAAGAGAAGAAATCAAATCAATTGAAATATGAATGGGAAGCAGAATTTAAAAGAATCTCTCAATGTACATTCAATTATGATCTTGATGTATCTTTGTTAGCTACTTAAATAATGATAAGAGAGTTTAAGAGGTTAAATGCACTTTTCTTTTGGTCTTACCTTCAAATGCATCCCAAAGATCATGCGACACTATCAATCATCTTCTCTGATGTTTGTAAATTCTAGTAAAGCAAATAGTTCATATAATTCACACTAAAGTTTCTATATCTTTGTTTAGGAACAATCATAATAATTAATAATATTTCATCATCAATCCCCGTGTTTGCAAACTTTACAAAATAACCTCAGAACATGCACTAAAGTGGCAAATAAGGATGGATTTAAATCACAGGCTCACAAAATCACAAAACAAAAATACTGAAATATGAGCAGAAATATATACTATTGACTATTGAGTAGGCCAAAGTAAGATAATTATTAAAATTACCACCAATACATAACTAACATTCTCCTGAAATTCCATATAGCATATTCATTTGTACAGTCAAGTCTCGCGATGATTAAAAAACTACCTCACCTTTTTATACAGCATAGCATATATGTATTTGTCATTTTTGCTCTCCTCCTTTGCTCCACGGGGCTGAGCCTCAGCTTACTAGTAGAAGAAGAACTTTCTCTCTCTCTCTATATATATGTATAATAATAGGACTTAACAACTACACAATGTACAGTTTTTAGTACAGGCCAACACAGAACTTTTATTATTATTTGCAATTCAACAATACGACAAGAAAGATGAAGATGAAGAGAGGTAGCTCAAACTAGCCTCCAGTTAGCTGTACAATAACACCTTCCTTTCCATCTACTCAGGATGTGGGGAAGACAACTGAGCCGCAGTTCTTCTTTCTGCAAAAACAAATTACTCGAGTGAAGAGAAGAAATTGCTTAGACACACACAAAATCGGCTCATGGACATTTTAAGTGCAGGACTAGAAGAGCCCCAAAACTGTATAATATGAGGGTATTTTAGTCTTTTTCCCATAATGAAATATAAGTTGAAAAAAGAAAGAGATGAAATTTGGCATGCTTACTTACCAGTTATGACAAATCCATTATATGAATACTAAAAATCTGTCCCTATGCTATATGGATTTATTAATTGGATTGGCATCAGAGTGAAAAAGATTTGGTTGAAAAAATAAATTAAATATCTACAATGACTTGTAAGAATCAGGTAAACTCAACATTTATTTATAGGAAAAGATTCTTTACTATTAGCAAATGAAAGTATAGAATATAATTCTATAATCAGTAGTGGTATTGAACTATTGCATTCATAAGAACAAGAAAAATTTGATAAAAGACACATTTTTATGACATAAGGCACTGGTTTTAAATTTCGTCTAGGACCCCAAAGAGAATAGTACCGACTCTTGTTTAGGATATGAAACCCTCCCTTCGAATAGAAGTTGAATTTATTTCAGTACTCAAGTGGGAAAGAGATTATTTAAGAGTTCAAATGATAGCAAAGTTACGACATCAGATTGCTCATACGAAAGTTAATTTCAAAGAAAAAGTATGAAAGTAATTTGCTTACCCCCAGCAGCAAGAAGTTTCTCTACTCGAGCTACTATATGCTTCCCATAAGTGTACTTCTTCAGTGCATTCAAATGAACTTTAATCCGTGACATGATCAGTTCACGCTGCTGATCACTACAAGTTTCAAGTACTTTTTGTACAACATAATTTGCAAATTGATCTTTCATCATAGCCTGGTTCCCAAGTGAAGAAGTTAATAAATTAGGCCATTCTAAGTTTTATTTTAATTACATAGCAAGAATAATGATAAATAGATAAATGATTAGAAGCTAAAAAAACAGTAGCAAACCTGAAGAGGCTCGTTCTCGTCAGTTGTTCCAAGCATCTCGCTGACCAACATGCCACGTTGGGTGGGGTCACCAAAAGTTAAGCATTTCTCGACCACATTAGATGCAAACTTCTGCTGGCTCATTTGAACTATCTTTCCAGCTAACTCTTGAATAATGGTAGTTCGCTCGTGTGGCTTTCCATGCTCCAGTACGTGCTATAATGTTGACACACACACACCCAAAAAAAATTATCAAATAGCTTCATTACAGTTACAAAGGTCAGCATGAAGAGTCTTTTTAAGACATTTTACAAACCTGAACAACATAATTCCCATACTGGTCTTGAGCCAGCATGCTTACAGACCCAAGGATCTCTTCCATTACTTTGCTCTGTGTTTTTTCATCCTCACAGTGTTCAAGAACTCGCTGCCAAATCAAAATACATTGTGATTTATTGAAACTAAATTAATTAACAATATAAAAAAAATAACAGTGATCATGTTCCAACCTGGATCACGCGACATCCATAAGGATGAGTGGAGAGAGTTACAACTTGATCGAAAAAAGTTGTCACAATAAACTGAATATGCTCTTCAGGTACACATTCAATGCATTTCTGAATGACATGATTTCCATTTTGATCACGTACACAACGCATGATATTCCCATCTAGCTCTTCCACCATTTTAATTTTTTGATCCACGTCGACAACTTCTATTGCCTGAATAATCACCAAAAGTTCGTCACTTCATAGTGAACAAAATTTATTTGCAACTATCTATTTCTTGTAAGAGAAAATTTAGATCCAAATACGATGTTACCTTCTGTATCACACGACAGCCGTACATTTGAAGGCTTAGGGTAAGTACATGTCCGAAAAGCTTTTCAGCCAATTCTCTCCTTTGAGCCGCCAATCCATGTTCAAAAAACTGGGAAAGACATATATTAGTAAAAGACACAGACTAACACAGTGCTAAACCTCCAAATTATGTTCGAATTAAATATCATTATTTAAAAAATAAAAATAAAAACTGTGACACATATTTTGGTACCTTCTGGATTACATAATTACCAAACACATCAGTCATCAAAGTAAGAGCTTGAGGAAATATTTCCTGGAAAACTATGTTCTTCTCTTCAGTTGTAGCAGTCTCAAGCTTTTGTTGGATAAAACGGCTTCCATATTGATCCGCGCTATCAAAGATGTTAAGATTTAAAAATCAGTCCTTAATCAATCACAAAGATAAAATATTCTTTATTTAGGAAGGTAGTTTTGAATAAAAAAAGTAATCTATTTTGGGACAAGAAACGTTTACCTAAACTCAACTACGTGGCCAGCAATCTCAGTTAGTTCAAAACACTTAGTTTTATTACTCTTAAACTCCTCCAACAGAGAGGAGGCAAAACTAGCGTCCATGTTATCCAAGTTCCATGGTCCCATGACACCTCCACCTACATTCCTCATCCCACCTTGCACAAATCTCATGTTGAACTCACCATGTCTCATAGGGCTACCTGGTGAATTTGGAATAACAGGGTTTGCCAAAGGACTCCCAGGATAAGACAACCCAATACCAAACGAGGGATTCCCATAGTAACCATGAGGACTCGAACCACCACCCGTTTTTCCATAACCGTACTGTGATTTTTGGGGAGATAATAAATTGCCAAGATAAGCTTTTTGAAGCAGGTCCATGTACGAATTACTAATGTAGTTCAAATCTACTGAAGGATCATTAAGAGCTGCAGCATATTCATTAGTCCTCATATACTGCAGATATAAAGGGTCAACAAACGGTGCCCCCATCATCTGATTTCCCATTCTACCGATGTTTTGTTCGGTACCAATATTTGATCCACCCAACATTCTAGAGTCCATTCCTGGTACACCCATAGCAGAAGCAGCAGCATTCTCAAACAAAGGTGGTAAATTGGATCCACCAAGTTGACCGGATATTGGACTCATAGGATATCCACTTAATCCGTAATTTGAAAAGGACGAATTTGGACTGCCCAAATGCTGATGATATTGAGGAAGTAGGCTGTTTGGACCATTAACTGAGGAGTTAGAAGATCCTTTCAGGTATGAGTTATTTTTACTGAGATCTAACACATAATTATTGTTTACATTGGAGTCGGGAACATAAGATGTATTAAACTGCCCAAGTTCGTGTTTCTTTGTGTAAGTTTGATGATGCTTTGCGCTATTCTGTCCACCCTGAAGATTATTAAAAAGATTGTCCTCATCTACAACCCCATTTGAAAGGTTCATGCCTGACAAAGCAGCTACAATATCTGAAGATTCATTAGTGTGGGCATTGAAGGAGTTAGGACTGTTAAGGTTTCGTTTTTCAGAATTTCCTACCCTGCCCCCTCCAATAGGAGTTATGCAAGGACTAGGAGCTCTTGGAATTCTTTGAGGGTCAGGAGTCGAGGTTCTTGATAAGGATGCACCTAATGCAGCTGCATAGGAATATGATGCAGGTGGTCCAGGAGCAGTAGAAGTGGAGCGCATAGGGTCTGGAGAAGTCAACTCGCGACGGAGAAGTGCCAGCTCAGCCTCGGCTGAGTCCATGGTGCTGGGATTCTCGTCAAAAGCATTTCTACTAGCTGGGCGGGAAGGGTGTCTAGAGACTGAATTAGAACGGTTCAAGTCATCCTGCAAGAATATCATCAAATAAGTTGAATGATTTAAAAAATCTATATCTGAAACGCTGAGAAGCAATTCATTAAGAGATCTTGAATTTCTATGTCCCACGTAGGAAGATGCCAAAAGACCTATTATGTGGTCATGTACAAGGTCTTTTATTAATTAAATCATGCTAGGAGTAGACTCCTGCTGTGAAGATAGTAAGAACCGAAACACATTGGAGATAATAGTATGTCTTACTCTGAGGCATACACAAACATTAATCATACAAGATGCACCATTTTAACAGAGAGGTTTCATTGTCATGCCAACGGAGAACTAATCAATAAGCAAGGAAAGCATATACTCAAAGAACATAAGAATTCCACTCTTCCTAACTAAGTCAAATGATCCAATACACGAGGAGGAATAGGAACTGCGATTATCAAATCAAACTTTTAAGTCATTGCAACAAAACTAGGGATGAAAATCAAACCGAACTACTCGATACTTGACTCGAGTTCGCTCGATAAAAGCTCGTTTGAGCTCGGTTCATTAGACATTTAAAACAAGCTCAACTCAATAAGCTGAAAGTATAAAAAAGTAAGAATTTGAGCTCGATTAGATTAATGCTCATCTCAGCTAGTGGTTTAAAAACCAAACAAAACCAAGCTCAAACACAATTTTAGGCTCCATAAGACATGATAAAACAGACCACGTTCCTCCAAGGTATGAAGTGTATTATTGCAACAAATGACATTGTAACCAAAAAGAAGCCAAACACAATTGCAAATGAACACATCATAATATATATCTAATTTGAAAGCTCAACAAAAAATACATAAAAAAGTTCCGACCTCAACATACTAGGGATCAAGTTAATCCTGGAAATCAAATTCAATGACCAACCAAACATACTTAGTAGAAGGCATAACGATGAAACTACTCACCTGAAATATCTCAGCAAGACTCTTCTGTTTACTACCTAGACCTATTCCAGGCAAGCCAATAAGTCCATCACCACCCCACTCCACAGAGCCCTGCAGTTTGTCCTCATTCTCACTCTCTTGGTTCTTTGAATTGAATCCAGGTGGATTAGAGAACATAGATCTCCCACCATTCCCATTCCCGCTCTCATTCTTATTCACTTTCCTCCTATCCCCAATCGCAGAACTCCCACCTTGTAACCTCTGCGCATATCGCCAATCCTCTCTAGACAACAGAGGAGGTGGCAATCTCGGGTTCAGATTCACATTCGAGTAATAGTAAGATAAATAAGCAGGATCAGACCTAAGCTCCTCCTCAGACGAGAATCCGTTACCATTCTTATTTCTAGCAAACTCGGCAAAAGCTGAGCCAACTCCACCGCCAATTGCACCACCACCAACTCCATGGTTGAACAACCCACCAACTGCATTCAAAGAACCCTCGACAGTAGGGGGAGCAGAGCCACTCCTATACAAATTAAGCTCCTTTTCATGATCATCACCCTCTTGCCTCCTCTGTTCGCGGAGCAAAAGCCCTATCTCCTTTTCTAATTCATCTCCAAATTCATTGTTTCCAATCATTGGTCTCCTACCCAGTTCAGACAACATTTTTTTTCTTCACAAAATAAAAACCAAAAGTATTCACTTGCTCATTCACAAAGAAACAAAAAGGTCAAACTAATAACACGAGAAACCCTAGGAAAAAAAAAACTCAACGCCAAAACAGAATCAATACGCAAAAATTCAAAAATCAAAGCTTTAGAGCTAATAAATTTGGCCTTTGACCAAAAAGCTTCAAGATAACTCAGTCCTTCAACATGAACAAATCATCAATGATCAAACATAGAAAGACAAACTTTCAACATAGATTAAGGGACCATAAACCAAAAAAATCTAGTCTTGGCAAAAGGTCATGTTCTTCCACATTGAATTTGAAGAAAATAAGTTATTATACTGTCTTGTTAAAACAAGAAAAAAAGAAATTATGTTAAGCTTAGCTCTAAAGTGAGATAGGGTAAAGGTTTATTTGAAGAAGAAGACTAATGAGAAAGAGGGTTTCGCGTTATATAGGAGAACAGATTAATCTGGCGGCGAATTGTTCTTACAAAGAACCCTTTAGGGTTTTGTTTTTCAACTACTACTATACACAGAGAAGGGTTGGGGAGATTAAATACAGTGACTTGATTTATTTTAGCACTTACTATAAATATAAATAGTATTATTACTTAAATATATTTTATTACAACAAAAATGTTTTTCTTATTTTGCATTAGTGTTTAATTGCGTCGATTTAAAAAGAAAAGAAGGTATTTTTCCCTTTGTAACGGGGGGCCTAATTGACCTAGTGATGGATAACAAACTGTTGTTTAATGATTTTATGATATTTATATTTATAGTAAGAAAAAGAGAAAGAAAATCTTAAGGCATGGATAATGGAAGTAATAAGTAAATGAATTTCCTCGTGTTCCAAAAGCATATAATCTGTGGGTGACACGTTTACTCTTTAGATTCGGAGTGGAGAAGTCCCAAAGTCCAAACTACCCCTTGATGTGAGTGGGCAGGGGTACATGGCTTTAAGTTCTTGTTCGTAGACGTGCTTAGTTAAATAATGAGCTTGATAGAAAATTACCATCTTGTCTTATTCTTTAAAATATCAAGTAAATTACCATCGTGTCTTATTCTTTAAAATGTAAATTAAATTCTATCATAAATCAATTACATTCTTTTTAATTTTTTTTTAGACAAAATCCTTTTGCCTCATTTTTGTTTTTATTTCATATAATATAACTTGATTTAATTACGTTTTCTTAAATAATGCACGCTAAGAATATTACGGAGAGTAAATTTCAATTAATAATAATATATACCACATATAAAATGCTTAGTAAACATAATCATAAGGGGGAAAGTGAAGGAAATGTTTTATCAAATGAGGTTAAATTGGTCGTTTTTCGAATCAAAATGAAGTTTTTAGTGACAATTTTGAGCGATTGTGCAAAACGTTATTGAGGAAGGATACGTAATATTAGTTCTTACTTTTCACAAGAGGTAAATTTTTATTTTTTATTTTTTATGAGAGAGTTTAATTGTTCAATAGACATTTTCACATGGGCAACTTGCCAAAAATCCTTTAAATAATATTGTAATTGTTTTAAGTTTGGTGATGAAGCATAAGTCAATACACGGGGCAAATTAACGTCTTCCCATATCCAAAATGGGTCAACAATGTGAGAAAGGTCTGAGGTCGCATGACTGGCGAGTCTAGTCATGGATCGCAATCTTGAGAGCCGAGAGCCCACCCAAATACGCAATCTTTTTGCATGAATATATTATTACATGCATGGAAGTTTCCTACTTCCACATGGATCCTAAGAGATTCTGGAGTCTATTACAGGTATAAATTCACTACAGATATGACAGAAAAACCCTAATACACAAATCTGTAACCTACTTTTCTCCGCTGCAAAATCTTTGTTTAAGTTTTTTGCAACTCTTTCTACTTAAGCATCGGAGGAGGTTCCACCGGCCACAACCCCATTGTGCAACCTTTCTTTTGCAGTCTTTGGAGCACAGGACATTCAAGTTTATGAGGCAGGGCATACCAGATTCCGGAAATCGTGTATTTACCCTGCATCATTTGGTTAAAGTTTAGTGAGTTTGAAATTATTTAATAATGATACCTAAGAGGGGGGGTGAATTAGGTATATAACTTTTTCTTATGTGTTTTGTTCCAGAGGACAATCAGTTTAATGTTCCAGTAATTTCAAGTTTAAAGTTCAGATATGATTAATTTCAAAATTCTAATGAAGTAAAGTGCAGAAAATAGAATAAGAATGCAAACACCGTTTATAGAGGTTCGCGCCCAAAACGGCCTACTTCCTCTCTTCCAGCACCCCTGGGTAATTCAATAGATACGTGGCTTGCAGGACGAACCTCCGCCACACGAGATTACAAGATTTCTTTTCTTACTCTCGATACGAGCTTGCTAGGCCTAACCTATCGCTCAACAAAAAGAACCGTGCTTGCTAGATTCCTATCTATCGCACAAAAATCGTGCTTGCTAGAACACTTTGTCCTATCGCACTACGAGCTTGCAAGTACAAAACTTTCGCTCAAAAACAATTGTAAAATTTTGATTACAAATAAATGCTCCAAAGTGAGCTGATTTTTGCTAGACTAAACACTCTTTTTTTTTCTTCTATTACTTAGAGTATATTCAAGATTTCAAGAGCAAGAAGAAAAAAATGTTTTTAAAAGCTTTTTGAGAAAAATGATTTATGCAAAATTAAAGAACACTCAAATACTTTAACTTGGAGAAATGAGGTAGCAAAGTGAGATTTTCAGAATTGATTTGTGTGCTCTGGCCGTGAGAAATGGAGTCCCTATTTATAGGGTAGTGGAGTTGGTTCAATTTGGGCAAGATTTTTAAATTCAAAAATTATTTTGCCACTTTTAAAATGATTTTGCAAGATTAAAACATGTGACAAACATTTTAATGAATGTGGACAATGTTTAGTAAATAGATGAAGACAAAATCTTTCCAAAAGAATTGATTTGGAGAATGTTTTCAAAAGATTATATAATCAAGGCAAGATATTAGCTAGACAAAATTGGAGACAAATTAGAGACAAATTGTCTTGCTAGCCAAATCAAGGTTTTGAAATAAATCTTTCCTTTAAAATTTGATTTGATTGAGAACTTAAATTTAATAGCCACACTTATAATTAAACTTTCAGAAATTAAAAGCTTAATTAATAAACTAATTTATCGGCCATATTAAATCAAAGATGTCTACGGCTCATTTGGAAAAAGATAGGCATGCAACTTTTATTTAAAATCATTTTTAGAAGTGGGCCAACTAAGTTGGGCCAAAATTATTTAAAAAAAGTTTGGACTAGGAATTTTCTTGCTCTTTTAATCAATTGAAAATACTTACTAAATTGACCACAATTTTCTTAAATCGAAAATTGGGTCCTTCAGGGGTGCTAGGGGCTTCGATCTTGATCTTCATTCATAACGAGCCTTTAGTTAAAATTGGGCTTCTCATGATCTTCCTTCATAATTTGCATAAGCCTTTTTATATCAAACTTGGTCCTTCTTCATTGTTTGGACCATCTCAAAATTCAAAATGGGTTGCTCTTTTATAAATAAATACCTGTTCAAATCATGAAACTAAAGAGCACCAATATGTTAAAAAGTTCGTTTGTTAATCATCAACTATTCGGCTAACAATCTCCCCCTTGATTGACAAACAACTTTTGATGCGAAAAATATTTTAAGGGAACTCCCCCTAACTTTATGTATTTTTGAAAATTTCAAACTCCCCCTCAATTGAGGCATTTTTTTAAAAATGTTTCTTGGGAAATATAAGAGGCCTTAACATTAGTTGTTAAGTCTCTTTGACCAATGAATTTTTGGAAAAAACATTTTTATGCAAATTTTCAAAATCATGCAATGCCAATATATATATGAGCAAATAAAGTCCAAGGCATAATGTCAATAATCCATGATCAGAGAACCAAATGCGCAATATATGACTTGACCAAGGCAGTGAGTAAAATAGGCAAAATACAATTCAAAAAGCAGCAAGCAATCTGAATCTTCAGTAAGCAAAATAGACAAGCGGCATAAAATAGAAAAGCATCAAATGACTTCTTCTCCCCCTTTTGTCAATCAATCAATATTCGCAATATGGGAATAAGATCAGAGTTTCACGAATAATTAGGCGGAAGCATAATCTTTTCAAATTTCATTTTCACTTATAATGCCCAAATTTTTTCTATTCAAACAAAATTGATCTTCAGCGACTGCCTTTGTAAAAATATCCGCAAGTTGATTTTCAGAGTTTACAAAATTAACACAAATATTACCTTTTTGCACATTGTCACGTATAAAGTGATATTTTATATCTATGTGTTTAGTACGAGAATGTTGTACAGGATTTTTAGTAATACTGATAGCACTAGAATTATCACATAAGATTTCCACATTCAAACAATAAACCAAAATCACGCAAATATCTTTTCATCCAAATAATTTGAGCACAACAGTTAGATAATGCAACATATTCCGCTTCAGCGGTTGAAAGTGCAACATAATTTTGCTTTTTACTATGCCATGCAACAAGACATTTTCCCAAGAGTTGACATGTGCCACTGGTACTTTTACGGTCTAGCAAGCATCCTGCTAAGTCCGCATCAGAGTAACCAGTGAGATTAAAAATTTTGCTAGTTGGATACCATAGACCAAAATTTATGGTTCCTTTTAAGTACCGAAAAATTCTTTTAACAGCGACAAAATGCGACTCTTTAGGTGCAGATTGAAAACGAGCACAATAACAAGTGGCAAACATGATATCGGGTCTACTAGCAGTTAAATAAAGAAGACTTCCAATCATACCTCTATACCTTGTTTCATCAAAGGGTTTACCTTCTCGTCCTTATCAAGTTTTGTGGTAGGACTCATAGGAGTACCCATTTCTTTGCACTCGTCCATTCCAAATCTTTTGATGAGTTCTTTTGTGTATTTCGTTTGACAAATAAAAATTCCTTTTTCATTTTGTTTTATTTGAAGCCCAAGGAAATATGTTAGCTCACCCATGAGACTCATCTCAAATTCATCCTGCATACACTTAGCAAAATCTCGGCAAAGGAGATCGTTAGTAGCACCAAATATTATATCATCAACGTAAATTTGTACAATTAACAAATCATTTTCATTTGCTTTTAGAAAAAGTGTTGTATCAACTGTTCCAATAGAAAAACCATTTTCTAAAACAAATTTACTTAATCTTTCGTACCAAGCCCTAGGGGCTTGTTTTAATCCATAAAGAGCTTTTGACAATTTGAAAACATGGTTAGGAAATTTTTCATTTTCAAAACCCGGGGGTTGCTCGACAAAAACTTCTTCATTTAGAAAACCGTTTAAAAAGGCACTTTTAACGTCCATTTGAAAAAGAGTAAATTTTCTAAAAGAGGCATAGGCAAGTAACATAAGAATAGATTCAAGTCTAGCAACAGGAGCATAAGTTTCATCGAAATCGATACCTTCTTGTTGATTGTAGCCTTTAGCGACCAATCTCGCTTTGTTTCGAGTAACCTCACCTTCTTCATTGAGTTTATTTCTAAATACCCATTTTGTTCCAATAATGGTGTGCTTACTTGGTCTTTCGACTAGAGTCCATACCTGATTTTTATCGAATTGTGCGAGCTCATCTTTCATAGCGGCAATCCAAGACTCATCATTTAGTGCTTCATTAACGTCTTTTGGTTCGGTGATTGAGAGTAGGACGAAATTGGCATTTTGACTTTGTTTAACTTTTGATCTAGTTTGAAGTCCACTTCTTAAGTCACCAATTACTTGAGTAGTGGGATGACTAGATGCATGTTTGAACTTTCTGTGAGCTGGTTCTATTTTGGTACTAGAACTTCCTTCTTCAGTTTCTGTTTTTGCTTCATGTTCCGATTCATTTTCGGAATGTTCTTCAGTTTTAGTTTCTTGTTCCAGTGCTGGTTCCGACGGATTTTGGTTTTCTATTGTGGCTTCATCATCATCACCTGAAATGTTATTGCTCGAGGGTTTCTTGGCCTCAAACGGATTAGTTTCATCAAAACGAACATGCATAGATTCTTGAATTGTTCTTTTCCTTTTATTATAAATACGATAAGCTTTACTAGTCACAGAATATCCAACAAACATGCCTTCATCGGCCTTAGGATCAAATTTAGTAAGATAATCACGATCATTAAGAATATAACATTTGCATCCAAAGACTTTAAAATAAGCAATATTAGGTGTTTTCCCATTCAAAAGTTCATATGGAGTTTTATTTAATATAGATCTAAGAAAAATACGATTGGAAACATGACAAGCAGTACTTACGGCTTCAGCCCAAAAAGATTTAGGTACATCATATTCATGCAATAGGGTTCTGGCCATTTCTTGTAACACTCTATTTTTACGTTCAACTACCCCATTTTGTTGAGGAGTCTTAGGTGCAGAAAAATTATGAGAATAACCATTATCATCACAAAAAGAAGCAAAGTATTTAGAGTCAAATTCATTACCATGATCAGTTCTAATTGAATTAATGAGATAACCCTTTTTATTTTCCAATTTCTTTGTTAAAGTAATAAATGCATCCAAGGCTTCATTTTTGTGAGCAAGAAATAGAACCCATGTAAAACGAGAGTAATCATCCACAATAACAAAAACAAATCTTTTACCAGCTAAAGTTCTAGTTTTCATAGGACCAAAAAGATCAAGATGAAGTAGTTCAAGAGGTCTAGTGGTGGAGACTATCTTTTTCAGTTTAAAAGAACTTTTTATTTGTTTTCCCATTTGGCATGCATCACATAATTTTTCCTTATGATAAGTAATTTTAGGAATACCCTTGACAAGATCAGATTTAGCAATTTTTGATATTAGATCAGTGTTAATATGACCAAGTGGTCTATGCCATAAAGATTCAGATTCATCACTAACAGCTAAGCATTTAACATTTTGGTTGGCAAGATCTAAAAAATCAATGCAATAAGTATTACCATCTCTTAAAGCTTCAAAAATAATTTTTCCATCCTTTTTAACAATGCATTTGGATGTTTCAAAATAAACTTCATAACCGCTATCACAGAATTGGCTAATACTCAATAAATTATATTTTAATCCTTTAACAAACCAAACGTCTTTAATGCAAGTAGAGGAATTCTTACCAACATTTCCACGACCAATCATTTTACCTTTCGTGTTGTCCGCAAAAGTAACGTAGCCTCCTTCACTTTTATCAATTTCACAAAATTTTGATAGATCTCCCGTCATGTGACGAGAACAGCCGCTATCAAGAAACCATTTGTCTTTTCGTGAAGGAGTCTTTTGTACCTATTCAACAATGAGATAAGGTTTGCACTTTAGGTACCCAGATTTTGGGTCCTTGCGAGTTAGTTACAACATTTTTAGGCATCCACACAAGTTTATTGGCGTTGTTTCTTTTGTAGATGCAATTAAAAGATTTGTGACCGGTTTTTCCACAGAAATTGCAAGTATGGTAAGATAAAGAAGAATGTTTTGCAAGTTTGCTCAATTTGTCAAAAGAGTGTTCATATCCAATTCCGGCTCTATTTAATGACACATTTTGCATTCCTAGAAGTCTATCTAGATTATCTTTTCCTTTAGTGAATTTTTCTAGACATCTAGTTAGATCAACAACTTTGGCTTTAAGAAAAGCATTTTCTTTCGAAATACGAAAATTTTCATTTTTAAGTTTTTCAATTTTCTCAAGGCTTTCTTCCATTTTTGTGTCAAATTCTTCTATTTCTTTATTAAGCAAAGTTATCTTTTTCTTGAGTTTTTCATTTTTAGAAGCAAGATTTTTAAGATCCTTTTTGCATTCATTTATCATATAAGTCCATTCATCTTCACAATCTATTTCATTATCTAAATCATCGCATTCATCAAAATAGTGTGAAGGTAGTACCTCATTTCGAGTCATGAAGCAAAGATTTCCGGATTCGTCTTCCGTTTGTTCTTCTTCGGAGTCCGGTTCATCCCAAGACGCGATCATTCCTTTGCTTTTGGTTTTCTTGAATGATTTCTCGGATTTCTTTAATTGTTGACATTCAGTACGTATGTGTCCCGTTTCGTGACATTCGTAGCATCTAACTTTGTTCTCGGCTTTGAATGGCTTCTTATTGTTTTTCGAGAATCTTTTTGTGAACCTATTTCTTGAGAGTTGGTTGAGCCTTTTGGTAAGCATGGCTATCTCTTCATTTCGCTCCTCTTCGTCTAGTTCCTCAATGTCACTGTCATCGTCCTGCAAAGAATTTGAGTTAAATGCAATAGATCTTCTATCTTTAATTGTGCTTACCTCATCTTTAGACAGGATGGTGAGTTCATGTGATGTGAGTGAGCCTATGAGTTCAGCCATGGTAATTTTGTTGAGGTCCTTGGCTTCTTGTATGGCAGTGACTTTAGGTGTCGATTCTCGTGGGAGAGATCTCAGAATCTTCTTTACTTGCTCACTTTGAGGGTACGTTTTTCCAAGTGCAGTCATGGGGTTAATGATCTCCATAAATCGAGCATACATTTGACTTATGCTTTCATCCTCTTTCATGTTGAACATTTCGTATTGATGAACCAAGATGGTGATTCGTTGCTCTTTGACTTGACTTGTCCCCTCATGAGTTACTTGTAACATATCCCACATGTCTTTTGCCGTAGCGCACGAACATACCCGATTGTATTCGGATTTAGTGAGGGCGCATGCTAGTAGATTTTTGGCCTTTGAGTTCAGTGACACCAGTTTCTTGTCGGTGTCGGTTAGTTCCTTCCATGCTTTGGGGATTTGCTTCTCGCCTTCGGTTTTCATTGGTATGGATGGTCCTTCAAGAATTACACTCCATAGATCACAATCAATGGAGATCATGAACTCCTCCATTCTATTTTTCCATATTGAGTACGCAGTTCCATCAAATAGTGGGGGCCTGTTATGCGATTGTCCTTCTGCGAAAACATCATTGCTAAAAGTAGACATAAGATCGTTAGCTCTCGGGGGTTAACCCGCACAGTTAAGAGAAATTAAAGAGCACCTGCTCTGGTACCAATTGATACCTAAGAGGGGGGGTGAATTAGGTATATAACTTTTTCTTATGTGTTTTGTTCCAGAGGACAATCAGTTTAATGTTCCAATAATTTCAAGTTTAAAGTTCAGATATGATTAATTTCAAAATTCTAATGAAGTAAAGTGCAGAAAATAGAATAAGAATGCAAACACCGTTTATAGAGGTTCGCGCCCAAAACGGCCTACTTCCTCTCTTCCAGCACCCCTGGGTAATTCACTAGATACGTGACTTGCAGGACGAACCTCCGCCACACGAGATTACAAGATTTCTTTTCTTACTCTCGATACGAGCTTGCTAGGCCTAACCTATCGCTCAACAAAAAGAACCGTGCTTGCTAGATTCCTATCTATCGCACAAAAATCGTGCTTGCTAGAACACTTTGTCCTATCGCACTACGAGCTTGCAAGTACAAAACTTTCGCTCAAAAACAATTGTAAAATTTTGATTACAAATAAATGCTCCAAAGTGAGCTGATTTTTGCTAGACTAAACACTCTTTTTATTTCTTCTATTACTTAGAGTATATTCAAGATTTCAAGAGCAAGAAGAAAAAAATGTTTTTAAAAGCTTTTTGAGAAAAATGATTTATGCAAAATTAAAGAACACTCAAATACTTTAACTTGGAGAAATGAGGTAGCAAAGTGAGATTTTCAGAATTGATTTGTGTGCTCTGGCCGTGAGAAATGGAGTCCCTATTTATAGGGTAGTGGAGTTGGTTCAATTTGGGCAAGATTTTTAAATTCAAAAATTATTTTGCCACTTTTAAAATGATTTTGCAAGATTAAAACATGTGACAAACATTTTAATGAATGTGGACAATGTTTAATAAATAGATGAAGACAAAATCTTTCCAAAAGAATTGATTTGGAGAATGTTTTCAAAAGATTATATAATCAAGGCAAGATATTAGCTAGACAAAATTGGAGACAAATTAGAGACAAATTGTCTTGCTAGCCAAATCAAGGTTTTGAAATAAATCTTTCCTTTAAAATTTGATTTGATTGAGAACTTAAATTTAATAGCCACACTTATAATTAAACTTTCAGAAATTAAAAGCTTAATTAATAAACTAATTTATCGGCCATATTAAATCAAAGATGTCTACGGCTCATTTGGAAAAAGATAGGCATGCAACTTTTATTTAAAATCATTTTTAGAAGTGGGCCAACTAAGTTGGGCCAAAATTATTTAAAAAAAGTTTGGACTAGGAATTTTCTTGCTCTTTTAATCAATTGAAAATACTTACTAAATTGACCACAATTTTCTTGAATCGAAAATTGGGCCCTTCAGGGGTGCTAGGGGCTTCGATCTTGATCTTCATTCATAACGAGCCTTTAGCTAAAATTGGGCTTCTCATGATCTTCCTTCATAATTTGCATAAGCCTTTTTATATCAAACTTGGTCCTTCTTCATTGTTTGGACCATCTCAAAATTCAAAATGGGTTGCTCTTTTATAAATAAATACCTGTTCAAATCATGAAACTAAAGAGCACCAATATGTTAAAAAGTTCGTTTGTTAATCATCAACTATTCGGCTAACAAATAAATAAATGTGCTTAAAGAAACTTCAGTTGAGACGAATATAAATTGAGATCATATAACTAAACATATTCATGGTTATTTATTTGTAATTCATCGTGTCGAATTTTCATCGGCTTTCAAAAAAATAAGTATATTTATATTTGATTAATTATGTATGAGGAGTTTTATGTCCTTAGACAATTTTTTCAGATAAACTCAATAATTTTATTTGATTTTCAAACAAACATGTACACTATATCATAATGTATAGGTATATGTTTTCCTTATTGTTTCTTTTAGAATTTCCCAAGAGCAACTTGACATATTGCAGAACATGGGATATTTTCATTTTCAGATGATGGCTAACATATTAAAAATAACTTTCTATTTTTGTACCAAATCTAATAAGATATGGGTTTATGTTTATCTCAATATTGTATGCACTTGAAGATTATGATTTTACATGTTTTGATAATATTTCGGGGATGTACATTTCAAGATCATAACTTCTACATTTTGTATGTTTTAACATATGTTTTATATGGCATTTAGAACATAAAAAATCACCGACTTCTTTATATATGTCATTTGGAGTATTAACTACTAAACGTCTTCAATTATATATCATTGATGCACGTTATGCTTTCTCCTACCTATAACTCGTGTATAAAAGACCACTTGCAATCAATTTCATTGTTTTTCATTAAGTCTAATTGTTGACTCACCATGTCGAATAGACTTTATACTGATTACAAAACTGAGATCTCAGGACTTTGAAGATTCACTAGACATATGGCTAATTTTATAGTTTAACTATTACTACTAATTATGTTGGTTGAGTATTCTTACACTTGATAATTTAGTATTCGTTGTACTTTGTTAATAATCAAATATATTTTATGATGTAATGATGTATTCATTTTTTACTTTAAAAAAATTAGCGACTCATCATAAATTGACGTTTATTCCCTTGATTAATTTACTTTTACATTTTACCTTTTAATTTTCAAAGATATTCTTAACTTAATCCTTTCGAGTTTGAGCCTTGGTTGCTTCACTTTTACTTTTTATTTTTTATTTTTCAAAGACATTCTTAACTTAATCCCTCTTCAGGAAACTTGATTGTTTCACTATTTATTGCAAATAACATTTCAAATGAAAAAAACTATCGAGAACTTGAAATTATTACATAGCAACCTATACATAAGGGTATTTAATGGTCAAACTAATAAGTGATTTGTGTTGAGTTCTGTTTATAAAGAAGATATGTTACGAGAATTTCAATCTTAATTGTAAGATTAATGAAAAAGGCTAATTAAGAAGGCTTCTTTAATAGTTGACCTCAAAATAAATGTAAAAAAAACGTGAGGTCCAACAAATAATTAATAAGAAATCATAAACATTAACCTAGTTGCTTAATCTATGAATTTTTTCTCTCAAAATAAAAATAAAAACATATATGAATATTTGAAAAAAGAAAAGCAAAGCAGTGAAAAGAAATTCCACTGAAGAAACTATTTTCCCTATGCAACTTTATTTTTTCCTATGAAACTATATTTTCTTCATTTTTGTAGAAAATAAATGTTTAAAATTAATTTATATTGTTAGGTTAAATTATGCATAAAAATAAGAGTGAATGAATTAATAAGTAATTTTTTTTTTTAAACTTGTGGTACAATACTATTAATGTTACTTATCTTAAAAAAATTATATATATATAAATCTTTAATTTATTTATTATTTAATAAAGAATTTTAACGAACTGGGTCGGTCTAAATTCATAATATTTGGAGTTCTTCATAATCAAATCAAATACTCCAAATTTATACCCGGACATAAATCATAATAAAGTGGACAAAAATCAGATTGATATAATGTTTGTCAGTTTACTCAAATTAGACTTAAAATGTTTGGGCCCTTTTATTTATCACGCCAAAAACTAAGCCCAAAATCATCAAATTTTCTCAGCTCTGAAAGCTTGAAGACAACCCCACATATTCAAAAAATGGATTCATTTTTATGGCCCAATAACTTTACTTCTATTTATCTTCATTATTTAAATATTCTTGTTAAACTATCAATACCAATTAAGTTAGCTACTTCTTTTTACTAATAAAATTTCGGAAATGAATATTACGGTAAATATAATAACATAAATCATTTTATTATCTTATTTAAAGTTATACACCAATTACAAGTAATTTTCGACATAAATAGTGGTTAGCTGGATTTATTAAATTGTTAGATGAGGTACATTAAATTTCTCAATTTACAAACAAAACTTGATGTGTCTGAAACGTCTCGAAATGAATTAAATCCTTGGGAAAAAAAATTCCTACTTTTAAAGCCTAAATCACAATATATAGTATAAATGGCTAGTTATACTTATAATATGTACAGGTCTAGAGGTATAAACTTATTACCTAATAACATAATTTGGACGGTGCTTATAAGAGTTGGTGATCATAAAATTTTCTCAAAAAAAAAAAAAAAAAAATTGAATTAAAATTGATGTCCATTTTCGCCACGGATTTGTACCCATTAAAATAGAGAGAATGTGATTATGATGATTTTCATCCAACTATCTGTTTCTCAAGTAAATAGAGTAAGTAAATGTTGATTCACAGTGATATATTAATCTATAAATAAAATCCAATATATAAAAAGTAATAAATTTATAAGTCAACGCGATTTCCATCAATATGCCAGCCGGCTTTCCCCTATGGCTGTGGCTCGATTTGGGACCTTAATTTTCTTAATTGACCCTGCCCCTCATTAATTAACCCTGATAACAAAGTAGTAATCAACTTGTTAGTTAAGTACTCTATTAAGAATTTGACCAGTCCATTTGCAGAACACCTCTAACGGCGTTACTTCTTCGCATTGAATTTTTTAATTAAAATTCACCAAAATATGCTCTCATAATTGTCCACAATGATCGAGCCTTTTTTTTTTATTTCATCACATTTGAAGAATTATAACCTTTTAATATTCAACGATAGATAACCAACTTTGCCAAACAAGTTATTTTATACTAAAATCATAACTCTTCTTTTAACATTTCTAATAATTTTTTTTAATATTTTCAATTGTAGATTAAATCTATAAAATTAAAAAATATATATGGTTAGTATATGAAAATACCAATATTAGTTTATGAACAACTAAACTTTGTCACTCATTTGTTTTTTAATATGTAATTAAAACTAGTATAAGCATTAATTAACACTTGACATATACCCTATTCAAAATATATCAATTGGAACACCAGAATGAACTAAAGCTACAAACATAAGAAAACAATAAGGAAAGTTATTTTGCATAATTTTACATCTACCATCACTGCGAAAAATTAAGTGAAGAAAATCACGAAAAAAATCATTCCACTACAAATAATTACGAGTTCCTAGTGAAGCTTTAAATGTGTTTATATAGACTTTTCTTTTCTCATACCCCAATCACACGCTTTTAAAGATTAAAAGTATATATATACTGAGTGAATTTCCATTGATAGACATTTTTATTGTCTTCATCAATATGTCACTTTTCGATAAGATATAATATCGCTTATCCAGCCAATGACGCCGTTAAGTTAACTCATCAACAGCCGTTTATCATCAGTCATCACGCGTGATGAGTTATTCATTTAACCAAGGTACAAAAAAATTATTCCAATTTTCAGAAATAAGCGTGTTAACTTTTTCGGTATTGTCTCTGTCAAACCTTAAATATATAAATACCTAAATACCACTTGCAAAATTCATTTTCTCTCCCACAAAACAATTCAACATTATATTATATTCTCCAATGGATCTGATTGAGTTCCCTAGGTCGATTTCAATGTCTTCACCTTCACCAACGGCGTCGTATTGGTGCTACCAGTGCACCAGAACCGTCACCGTCTCCTGTGACGACGACGAAGTTGTCTGTCCTAACTGCGACGGTGGATTCATTCAGGCCGTCGACCCGACTGATTTCTCTCCGGATCCTCCAATCCGATTCGATTCCCCACGTACTGGCTTCAGCACCCGCCGCCGCCGTAACGGATCCTCCTTCAACCCGCTTGTAGTCCTCCGCAGCCCGCAGGAACAATCCCCATCTAGAAGCTACGAGCTCTACTACGATGATGGAGCCGGGTCGGGGCTCCGGCAGCTACCTCCAACTATGTCCGAATCATTACTGGGATCCGGATTTGAGCTTATGCTCGACCGGCTTTCGCAGATCGGGTTTAACCTTTGGGCCCGGCCCGAGAACCCGCCGGCTAGCAAACACGCCGTCGCGTCTCTGCCCACGGTGCAAATCGAGACCGGACACGTGGAATTAGAGTCGCACTGCGCGGTGTGTAAAGACGCTTTTACCCTTGGATCCGAAGCTAGAGAAATGCCCTGCAAGCACATATACCACACGGATTGCATACTCCCGTGGCTGAATCTACACAGCTCGTGCCCGGTTTGCAGACACGAGTTGCCTACCGATGACCCGGATGTTGTGCCGGGTCGACCCGAGGCGGTGGGGCTCACGATATGGAGATTGCCTGGGGGTGGTTTTGCTTTGGGAAGATTTGTTGGTGGGGGGGAGTCGCAAATGCCGGGGGTATTTTCGGAAGTGGACGGTGGTTTGAGCTTTAGCGGCGGCGGCGTAGGGACGGGAAATGAGTGGGGGCCGTGGGTTAGGCGGCGGAGGGGTGGTGGTGGATTGAGAAGGTTTTTTGGGAATTTGGGTTCGATTTTTAGGAGGGTTGGTAGGCCCGGTTCGGAGTCGGGTGGGTCAGTAGTTAGGCGGAGCGAGAGTATTTCGGAGACGGGTTCGGGTCATTCGTTTTTTGGTAGGTACGTGTTGAGGAGGAATAGGAGTAGAGATTTGGTTCCTGTGCCGCAATGACTTGGGGTGGATGGCAAAATGGTCAATCAAGTTTTATTTTTTAAGTACTGTTTCTATTTAGAATTTTAATTTAATTTGTTGGTAAGTGTTCTTGTAAAATCTTCTCTTCCACCAAAAACGAAGAATGAAATTCTTCAAATCATAATTTAGGTTTCTCTTGTTATATGGAGTACTATTTGTATATATCAAATTATATTCTTTTATAACTATTAAACTCATTAATGTTTTTACTTATGTGTTCTTTGGGAAGGATAATTTTGTCCATCCACCGCGAAGGATTGTTGAAATGAATTTAGTCTTTTTTTGATAATGAAATGTGAAAATTGGGACGATATTCCTTTTCTTACAACTTAAGAAAAATCGATATCGTGTTAGCCTGTTAGGGTGTACTAATAGTTAATGTCAATTTAGTGTTTCTTCGATATTAAAATGTGAATATTATATCATTATTCCTTTTCTTATAACTTAAGAAATTTCAAGCATAATTGTTTTTCCATAATATTTATATAATTTTTTTTTTTTCAGAATACATTCATCATTAATTATTTTAATGACTGTTAAAGTATAACGAATTATAAGTAATAAACAACTACAATAAATTAGATTAATATCCACATTAATGGGATTTTAACTCAATAATTATAGCTTGTTTGGTTGTCAAGAAAGTGAGGGAAAATTGTAGGAAAAGGAAAAGAAAAAGGAAAAGAAAGTCATTTTCCTCTACATGTTTGGTTGTCAGGAAAATTATTTTCTTGCAATTGTTTGGTTGTCAAAAAAATTTAGTAATATAATATTTTTGATTAATTAATGTTTGATTATGATACTTTCAAAATTGTAAAATATATTAAAAGTGACTGCAAAATAAAAATTATCAAATTAATCTCTAAAAAATATAAAGTACAAATTGAGTTAACATGGGGTTAGTGATAATTTTTTAGGTAAAATGGGGTGCTTTTGCATCATTTTGTGGGCGTATAATTATTATTATGACTTGAGAGGGTATTTTTTTGCTAATAATAAATAAGCATAAATGGGTTTTTGGTAAGAAAAAATCATAAATGGGGGATTTTAATAGTTAGACAAAGTACAAGGGGTGTTTTGCAATTTACTATAAAATTTTCGCAGGATTTTCCTAGGATTTCCCCATCAAATTGGTGGGAAATTTTTTTCTTTCACAAAATTTTCCTGCAGGAAAGTTGAAGGAAAATAATAACTTCCTTTCCTGCTGTCCAAACAAAAAGTGGAAGAAAAAAAAACTGACTTTCCTTCACTTTCCCTCACTTTCTCGACAACCAAACAATACATTACTGATTATGAGGTCTCAACTTTGCTGATGATTACTACTAGACTATGACTTCATTGACATAATATTTAAATGATTTACCCATAGTAAATTCTTAGGTCAAGTAAGTAAAAGTAATGATGATTTAATTATGTATAATGAGACATGATTGAAAAGTATTTGGGAGATTTAAGTTTTAAATAGGGTGATTTACACTCAGTTTCTTTGAAGTTTATTGTAATTATTGAAAATTTCATGTCGCTTCAAAACTTACAAGGGCATTCCTTATAAGTATTTTTTTGTAAATATTTTCTCAAGTTATAGGATTGTAGAAATTGTAAGGGATTTTTGATACAAAATCTAAACCTGAGAATATTTCCTTATAATTTCTAAAATGTCATGGGGTTTCTTGTAAGACGATCAAACCACAAAGACTCCAGTCGTAAATCACCCTTTTAAATAACACAACTACTTTACAATGCATAAAAGCACTTTTTATTTTAATTATAAAAAAGAAAAAAAGCACTTTTTATTTTAGCTGACCGGCCTTTGCTTTCCTTCACCACTAGCAATTTGCTGCTTTTGGCAGGAAAATGATAGCTAAAGGCTAAAGCAACTAGTTTCAAAACTTTAACAAATGTTAACCTTTTTTTTTTTTTTTTTTTTTTTAATTTTAGTTTCCCAATAGTTTGAGGTGTGATATATTAAGTGAAAATTTCTTCCGACAGAGAATTTAATTTGAATTCACTAATGATAATTGCTTTTTTCTAGACTAATTACATATTGGTAAGCTTGTTTGTTTGATTTTTAAAAAAATTACATGTTTGGAGGTCAAACACATAAGGTTAAAGTGTATAATTTTATAATACCAAAACACATTAATCATGCTGATAGTTCAAATTGCTTAATGAGTCATAACACATAAAATTTATAAGAGTACTCGATTAGCAATGTTTATACTTTATATTCTGCAGTCCTTTTACTCATTTCTTTTCCTCCTGAGTTGCTGCATGCTTTAACTGACCAACTTTATAGCAAGCAGTTGCTTTTTGCAAGAAAGGGCAACAAAACATCTAGTCCTTAAAACTTCCCCAAATGTTCCTAATAAATATTTTTTTCAATTGAGCAGTATATCTTAGTTTTCCATTAAATACACAAATCGATATAAATTCGAAATTTTAAATGTCAAACCTTTATATGATAAATTTGTTGGAAGCTACGGAATATTATTATATTGGTGGAATAGTATTTATTGAATATTTGTTGAACATTTGTTGGAAGCTACGGAGTATACTCTCTTTTCTTTTTTATGATTTCTCGAATACCTTGTGCATGTCAAGTGACATTTATATTAATTATATTTGATTTGTGATTGTGTGGTGACTTACATCTTGACTGAATATCGACTGTAACTTATTGCAGAAAAATGGATTTGTGTGTGACATTGTACCGGAGATCTAAATAATTCACAAGGAATGAAACCTTTCCAACCATATAGTCGAAAAACTAGTATAATTTCAAAAAATAAAATATTGATATGTTTTAAGTTTAACCAGTAGTAGTCTAAAATTCAGTAAAAAATTATTAGTGGAGATACAATATTTTCTCTCAAACCATATAAGGTTTGCCACACACTGGGCCTATGTGCATTGTTCTTGCAAGCCAAACTGATATCCAGTCCAGCCCAACAGCAAATATACAAAAAGAAAATTAGGTCCAAAAGTTCAGGTTGGATTGACCACAGGGGTTGCAACCCATTTTTGACATCACTATCTCATACATACATGTAATGTAATGTTTGTTAATGCCATATTAAATTGTCTTATCTGAATCCCATGCATATAATCCCCTCAACAGATTAATTAGATAGAAAACCTTACACAAATATCTATAAGTTATAGGAAAATCATTGTAGTAATGCAAAATATTCTTGCTCCATATTAATCAGCACAAACTGTTGGTGGCAATATAGGTCATGAGCACTGGATTGGCCTGATCGGTTCAACCCAACTGATATTTTTCTTTTTCTTTTTTGGTAGATTGAGTTAGATTTAATTAACATTTAATTGACAAATAGTGAGTTCATGAGGGACGCGAGAATGGTTCTAGTGTAAAGCTACTCACTTAGCTAAATTAGTCAACACTTATTGATTTAATTTTCACTCAAAAATATTATTTCATTTCTCTCTCCTAAATTCATAAAAGAATTGGTTACAATTTTAAAAATATTTACATTTCAATAGAAATTTAATATAGAAAAACCCTCATACAATTAAAATTATATAACCTAATTTCATCTAGTAATATTTAAATTTAAATATTATTTATTTATAAAATATGATGGGATTTTCTTATTTCGAATTAGTGAAATACGCAACACTAGTAAACATAAAATGGGCCAACCCAATCTAATCAATTTTTGACGCGACTCATATGTAACCTAACTTGTTTTTTACCCGTATTAAAGTGTTCCATTTTCACTCGAAAACTCATTTTTGACCCGCTCCGACTCAATATAACCCTTCCGTTTGCCACCCTTAGCATAATCATCTATATACTAAATGGATCTTATTTAAACTAAAGCAGTCCTACATGCACCAGCAAAATGATTAGCTAGCATGGTTATTATCATATGACTACTATTAGAAGTTCAGATCCATAATAAGATATCGAATTTTGTACAACTAATTATATATTTGACCATATATAGTTTAAAAAAAAATGTTGAGAACTTGAGATGAATGTGTAAACATTACACTTTATCGGAAAGCATAACCTTTAAAAGAAAAGAAAAGAAAAAACCGGAAGGGGCCGGGGTCGAGTTAGTATCATATATTGTCATCGGTATTTGTGAAGATTTCATCGTTCCGCAAAATAGGAATCTTTACAGTACCTTATCTGTTAGATGAAGCTTGGCATGCAATTCAGGATCGGAAAATTCGTAGGCAGATCGATCAATGTTGTAATGAAATCCTAGCTAATCACAATGTTCATACAGTCTACACATTTTGGCAAGATCAAAATGATTGACCATTTAATTTGCAATGTACGTATATAATTAAATGAGCAGTATAAACTAATCGATCATTAAAAGGCCAAGAGCAAGAGGCCTAGCCTGATGAAGAGGTTCGAGTCCCACCTGATAATATTGTTATATATATTACATTTGTTAGTTGAACATTATTTATATTTTATCACCGTTTCACTAGGAAAAAAGAGAAACCTCACAGAAGAAATTAAATTAATGAATTACTAGCTACATTATGATGAATATAATTACCTAGGTAGGTAGGTAGGTAGATACAATCATACAATATGAATTGATCAATATTAATTTAAGAATGATCTCCATTATTTTTCTTCCAAGAAACAAGCATAGAAATGCATCTTTTAACAATGTAAAATTTAGCTTTCTGTTCCTTGGCCAAATTACTGCATTTTCGACCGATGGATTCTGATCCAGTACTACTACACCTTTGCGATGAATTTCTTGAAAGATATGATGATGATGATGATGATTTAGTTGAACTAGTACTAGTACTAAAACTCTGTGAACAACTCCTTGATAGATTGAATGGATTCTTCTTCGAAGACTTACTGCTACTCTTCTGCGAAATGCTCCTTGAGAGTTTCCATTCTTCATCCATGTAATGCTCCATTGATTACCTACTCTCTCTAGATCTCTCTCTCTCTCTCTCTCTCTCTCTCTCTGTGTGTGTGTTATTGATGATTTTTTAATTTGTGGACATAGATGGGTTGTGATGAGGTGTGGTGGTGAATATTATTTAGTGATTTATACTTGGTGGGGTGGGGTGGGGGCTTGTGCAAATAGCAAATTGATTGAGTAGTGGGTGCTCCATGTTGCGATGGGAAATTTTGTACTCATTGATAAGATGTGTGTATTGCAAATATCTCGTGATTGGAAAATATTATATAATGATAAAGTAAGTTTTGTTTCACTTGTGTTGTGATTGAATCTGATTGAGATTGACCACTATTGTTGTGCAACATTGCATGTGGATGCTTGTGTCAGAGATTCACCTAATAAACTTATTTACTAATGTTTCAAGGGAAATTCTATGGTGGATCTTGTTTTGCCATAGGATCCTACATGTTTCATGCTGCTCCTTTGCTTAATCATACATGGAAACATAATTTTACATGAGGTTTCGAAAAATAGTAATTGTAAATGTGTTTATACATATATACACTAGGACTTAATAAAAATGATATTCTATCGCTTCAAATTAATTTTTTAAATTTGTGCATAAATTACACTCTAGGCGTAATAAAATTGTCACAAATTTTCATTTTTTAATTTTGCATTTGAGTGAATAGCACAAATAACTTTTCTATTAATTTAAATGAATTTATATTCTTTTTGTTTTTACAACGTACAGCAATGACATAAAACTCACTCAATTTATACATCAACTTTATTTAGTGTGTAATTAGTTTTTCCATTGTCATTTTTTTTTTAAAAAAAAAAAAGAGTGTTTTTAACCAAAGTTTTCCTAACCAGAAATAGAGTCCTCGATTCCATGGAGATGCTGATCCTACCTCCTGTGTATAGTGTTCCATGCAACGGCCATATTTTTGTACAATATATTAATAAATTAATGTTGTCCAATTTGTTTAAGTGGGAAATGTAGCATTCACATGTAATTATGTAAACAAGGAGTTGTTTCGGAACAGTACAATGAAAATGTATTAATAGTGAAATTATGTTGAAACCTTGTTGTACTTGTCGGTTGACATTAAATTAGAGTGTACATTCGATCCTTTGTGTCAATTAATTATTTTTCATCCTTACATCAATATCACTGAGTAAAAATTATAGGAAAATGATTATTTCACAAGTACTCAAATTTGACAGCTCTTTGTATATTTCATATTTTAGGTTTTTGAAGTTAATTGTATTACCTACTACTTATTTAACAAGTTTAGGGTTTAATATTTACAAACAATGTTTATATTTTCTTGATAATTATTTATGTGTCATTTAATTAATTTTTTTCATATACATTAAAATATATGAATAATGAAAAAAAAAAAAAAAAGAAGCCACAACCGGTTGTATATATATACATCCGGTTGTGGGCTGTGCGGCTAGCACTACTAAAAAATATAATGGATTATATTCAAATTATAAAGAAAATAAATCATCAAACACTAATATTAAATTAGTAGAAAAACTCATATTAATGAAACTTGAACCCAAAACTTCTTAGTATCAACAAGCTATGGCCTAATATAATAAAATCAATCAACTTTGATAATCTATATTACTATTTGACTTCTCTAAACTGGTATATAACATATTTAAAAAGTGATGTAATTAACATTTCCATTTGTATGGTTTGATTTGTTCACACAACCATTTTGGGTGCTCTGATTGATTAATTTATAATACTAAATAATTTATTGGTCAATTCTTGAGGAATCATTTGACTAATCTGGCAGCAGTACGTTTTGAAAATTCAAATTTGACCAGTCAACTATCAACCTCAAATTTAACTAAACAAAGATCACTGATGTAAATGTTATGTTTGATATTACTGAATAACTGATGCAACATTTATTGATTTCACATTTAACCTAACATGCATGATTGGATTTTGATATAAAAAAGAAATAAAACTTCATACGTCACTTCATGGCCTAAATTATGGGTGAAATGCATTGATCTCCTCTGACTTTATACTAATGGCAAGAAGATCCCAAACATTTGAGAAGTTTTTTTTATTTTTATTAATGTATGTATGTATATTTGGGGTTAAAATAGGAATATTATAAATTGAAAAAAATGACTTATTTGGATGATATCAAGTTGGGGGGAGGGGAATTAAGAGGGCATTGAATATTTGAAAGTTAACTGAAACTGGTTGATTAGATTTAGGCTAGGGGAGTAAATTTCAAATTACATATCATATATATATATAGCAATGGGATTTTCGTTTTTATTTTTAACAAAGTGTCGGGCATGTGAATTGAGAATATAAGCATTTGGAGGCCCACATGCAAACATGTGGGCTATACACACGCAGTCCAGCTCCAGCACAGAACTACTGGTCAAACTTCAAACCCTTTCAATACCTACCTTCTTCCTATTTTTAAATTTAATTAATATTATTACAAAATACTTATATAGTTCATTTTGATACATAATCTCTCTAAAATAATCATTGGCAGAAAAAAAGATGCTTATTCACTTTCAAGCAAATCACTTGATTTATTCATGGTTTAATTTGAATTTGAAAGTTGACGAGATATTTTTCTTGATAAAAGTAATGGAAACTATCATTTTAAATTATAATCCAATGAGTTCAAACAATAGAACATATCAACGTTTGCATGGGTCACAGTCTTCATGAGTCAACTTTTGAAGAATGGTCCAAATAAGGCCCATTAACCTGTTAACTATATATGATAGCAACCCAATAGGCTCATTAATTTGAAAGTCACGGCCCAGATGGCAGTGGCCTTTCAGGTTGAAACTCGAGTAATTAAGGTATACATCGATCATGAATTATTCATGACGGTGCATGTTTTAAACTAAAACTTTTCTAAGGACTTTCCTAAATTTGGATTGTCTCCTAAATGTGGAATAGTCAAAGTAATACTTGTACAATTTTGGTAGTACCAACACAACATGCACTAGATCTGACTTTATCTTACAAGGTTAAACATAGGTGAGTCATACTGCAATTGGACGGTCCAATTTGGACCATAGCATCTACTAATATATCTTTTGATCTATCTTCTTCTTCTAAATAGAAAAGTACGTAAAAAATAAGCATATATACTTATAACTAGCATATTCTCGTGCTATGCACAACATAGCATTATACCTCAACTATTAAAAGTTTAAAATTAGCAAACTTGGTTTTTCGATATAAGCAAAAAGGAGTATGATAATTTATCCCTATAAGATATGAATGATGTTTAATTAACCCTCATATGATTTGAGAAAGAATAATGTATCCCCATATAATCATATAAAAGTTTCACACCGTCTTCATCACATTTTTAAACATAAAAAATTCGAATTGACAGTACTATAGGTTGATCCAATCAATTTGTAAATGTGTCACTTTAACCCCATGTGTTATGATAAGTGTGATATTTATTTTACCCCTGTGTTATGATAAATATGACACTTCACCCCTTGACACTCCCCCCCCCCCCCCCCTATGATAAATATGACAATTGACTCCCTTATGGGCACTTTTGTCTTTTTAAGAAATATTTTTTGTGGGCTCTTAATTTCGGAATGTGTTGTACTCTTAGTTGGAAGGAGGTAAATTGCTCCTTTAAATTTTTCACATGAGGGGTAAAATGCTATTTTCCAAACATAAGGGGAGGGGATCGGATCAAACATTATGCGTTTCCCAGAAAATTAAATTTGCATTAACCCATTGAAAAAGTAAGAAAATGATGTATCAAATTGATAAATATGTTATGTTTAATTGAAAGGGAAAGGACTTTGCTAGCATCACAGCCCAACATCACAACCCATAATATAAAATTGCAAAAAATAACCCATAACTAATCATCAAATAAAAATAAACCCTAAAACCCTAAACTATAAACTATAAACCCTAAAACCCTAGACCCCTAAACCCTAAAATCCTAAACCCTAAATCTAAACCATAAACTCTAAAATCCTAAATCCTAAACCCTAAATCAAACCCCAAATTAAATATTATGTCATAAACCCTAAATTCTAGGCATTGCAAATACTTTTAAATTATGAGTTATATTTTTATTGTAATTTTCGAGATATTTTATATTCAAATATTGATAAATGATAAATTAACATTTGAAAAGCAATGAATTATTTTTTATATGAGTAATATCGTATAATTTAGGTGTTCTTTTGTAATTTTTGAAAGTTGAGATATTTATATTCAAATATTGGTGAATGTTCAATTATCATTTGGAAAGTATTGAATTATTTTTTATATGAGTAATATCGGAAAATTTTGGTCTCTATTGTCATTTTTTAAAGTTGATTGGGTTGTTAATAGATTAAAAAAATTATTTGAAGAAGAAACCTGTTAAACAGGTAGCAGGTAACACAATTAACTTTAAATACATAAAATATGGGCTGTGCAACTTTGGGCTGTGATATAATCATTTTCCAAAAGGAAAAAAAAAAGTACATTTTTTCTCATTCAAACGCACAGACTTATGTGTGATGTGAATTAAAATTCTAAAATTTTCAAAAAATGTGACCCATTTTGATATATTCTTGTATGTATCTAATTAATTTGCCTAAGATGTATAAATAATATTTATCTTAGTTGTGTACTTTCATGATTGAAATTATGGTGCTTAAGATAAAACATTAAAATGCAGGGTCAATATTTTAACTGATATCATATACCATTTCTGAAATTCATTTATAAGTTTGTTTATGTGTGTGACCTTTTGACAACTATCACAGAAAAATAATTGTACAGTTTGACATCTCTTAATTTATTATAAACAAAAAATAAATAGAAGAATACATAGCACAATTAGAAGAATACAGTACTTGTATGTATCTAATTAATTTGCCTAAGATGTATAAATAATATTTATCTTAGTTGTGTACTTTCATGATTGAAATTATGGTGCTTAAGATAAAACATTAAAATGCAGGGTCAATATTTTAACTGAAATCATATACCATTTCTGAAATTCATTTATAAGTTTGTTTATGTGTGTGACCTTTTGACAACTATCACAGAAAAATAATTGTACAGTTTGACATCTCTTAATTTATAAACAAAAAATAAATAGAAGAATACATAGCACAATTAGCACACCACACCATATAAATAATATTTATCTTAGTTGTGTACTTTCATGATTGAAATTATGGTGCTTAAGATTAAACATTAAAATGCAGGGTCAATATTTTAACTGAAATCATATACCATTTCTGAAATTCATTTATAAGTTTGTTTATGTGTGTGACATTTTGACAACTATCACAGAAAAATAATTGTACAGTTTGACATCTCTTAATTTATTATAAACAAAAAATAAATAGAAGAATACATAGCACAATTAGAAGAATACAGTACTTGTATGTATCTAATTAATTTGCCTAAGATGTATAAATAATATTTATCTTAGTTGTGTACTTTCATGATTGAAATTATGGTGCTTAAGATAAAACATTAAAATGCAGGGTCAATATTTTAACTGAAATCATATACCATTTCTGAAATTCATTTATAAGTTTGTTTATGTGTGTGACCTTTTGACAACTATCACAGAAAAATAATTGTACAGTTTGACATCTCTTAATTTATAAACAAAAAATAAATAGAAGAATACATAGCACAATTAGCACACCACACCATATAAATAATATTTATCTTAGTTGTGTACTTTCATGATTGAAATTATGGTGCTTAAGATTAAACATTAAAATGCAGGGTCAATATTTTAACTGAAATCATATACCATTTCTGAAATTCATTTATAAGTTTGTTTATGTGTGTGACCTTTTGACAACTATCACAGAAAAATAATTGTACAGTTTGACATCTCTTAATTTATTATAAACAAAAAATAAATAGAAGAATACATAGCACAATTAGAAGAATACAGTACTTGTATGTATCTAATTAATTTGCCTAAGATGTATAAATAATATTTATCTTAGTTGTGTACTTTCATGATTGAAATTATGGTGCTTAAGATAAAACATTAAAATGCAGGGTCAATATTTTAACTGAAATCATATACCATTTCTGAAATTCATTTATAAGTTTGTTTATGTGTGTGACCTTTTGACAACTATCACAGAAAAATAATTGTACAGTTTGACATCTCTTAATTTATTATAAACAAAAAATAAATAGAAGAATACATAGCACAATTAGCACACCACACCATATAAATGAGGCTAAAATTACATCACGTTTGAGTTATTTACAGAAAAAAAAAAAAAAACATATTCGAAATAATGTTGAATCACAATTACATAACATTTTCATGTTTCCATTATGTCATGCATAATGCTAGTAAGTAATGGACAATCATAAACTTATATTTATTTTTGTCTTATACGTGTGCATGTATAATGATTTTTTTGGGGTAATACTACTACAATAGTTTAACTATTGTAGGATTTTTGTTTGAGTATTACTGATAAGTTGTATGATGATTTTGACAGAAAAGCCTAAAGTGATCCAACTTCTAGCTATTTGCTAGAGACAATTATATAAACGCACCTTAAAATTTAATGAAATTACACATATATTCCTTTTGGTTATAATTATAATTTAAACATCTCCTACTTTTGTATTTTCTCTTGTTAATATCATTTACCGTGTGACTTCATCCCTAAAATTTATAGTAAAATACCCATTTTACCTTTGTTGATTGTTGTTAAAATTACAATAATGACCAACACATAACATGGCGACTTGCTAAGAAGTTTGACATGAGACCACAAAGTAGTGGTGGGTAGCGGTATATCCACGTGGGAGATTTTAAAGTTTTAATAAACATGAGTATTTTTATTAAAAAATTTACATTTGGAGAAGGAAAAACATAATGCAAAGAGGAAAAAAATATAACATGTACATCATAAAACTCACGTAACCTAAAAATAGTCTTAAAATCAATATAAAATAACAAAATTGATCATTTAAAACTGAAAATAAAATTAACACATAGTGGATAAATTTGAAAAAGAAAATAATTAATGGATGAATGTGTTCTTAAAAAAAATTAATGAAAAAAGATAACCAATAAAGTGAATATCAATAAGTAGGACTATTTTCTCCCGCCTTTCTCCATATCTATATACTTTTAGTTTTTGGTTAACATTTTTCTTTTTCAAAATATCAATGTTCATATCTATAATTTGACTGAAAACCTATAAAAAAATATCGATATGAATGATTTCAAAATAAGATTTGATCTTAGTATCTGAAAAATTCAATGATTTACTTTCAAAAATATGCTACCAACCGAAAACTTACAATTCATTTAGTAGAATTGATCTTTGAGACTTAGACTCCCGAAGATGATATTTTATTGAAAACTCTTTTGCGTAAAAAAAAAAAACAATTAGATCAAAAGATGTCTAAAAACCCAATAAAAGAAAAAAAAAATATAGAGAAACACAATAAATTTAATAATCGAAAAAAAGGGATGTGAAATTTAAACAATGTGCAAAGGCATGAAGAGTGTTATATATTCTGAGCAAAAGTTCAAGACGTTCAAACACGAACCTGAAAAAAAAAAAGAAAAAAAAACATGGTTAGTCTATAATGTAAAAGAAAGAAAAAAATATGTTGATTAAATAATTGAAGAAAAAAGGGATATGAAACTAAATAATGAGCAATGACATGACCAATTTTCTGAGCAAAAGTTTAGTTTAAGGTGTTCATATTTTGATATTTATAATGAACTTATCTCTATTCAAATACTAATTTCCGTAATTAAGGATAACTATTTTGGGGGCATGATTTTAGCATATCAATTAAAAATCAGTTAATATATTTTTAAACTAAAATTGACTTCAAATTTGAAAATCCTTCAATCTTGCATTTTTATAGTGAATGAATTAAATTCCTATTCCAATTATATTTCCTTCTTAAAGTAAACTATTTTGGTGGCATAATTTTAGCATATCAATTAATAAGTTATAAGATAATTTTGAACTAAAATCGATTAAATCTGAAAAACTTTCAAATTGTAGATAAGAGATTACCCAATCATTAATTTTTTGACAATAAAAAAAACTCTAAATTCTAAGAAAAAAGAATTGAGTCAAAGTTGTATGATTTGGGTCAAAAGACCATTCTCCTATATATATATATATAAGATAAGATAAGATAAGATTTGACGGTCTATTGTTTTATTCAAAGTTGTTTGAATAATGTTATTCCAAAAAATATTTACTTTCAACTTGTGATGACTGTAAATAATTTTATATATTTGGACTAATCGCTTTATTTGGAGCGTTACAATTTCTAGAATCATTTTTATGGTCCAATTTAATTTAGAATCAAATAAAACCCACATAAATATATATGAGATAGTAGCTGGACAAATTAGAGGCCCAACAATTCTGTGAAGAACACAATCATGAAAATCAAGAAAAATTGTGGTCCAAGAATTAAAGGAAAAAATGCAACCCCTCCCTTGTGTTTTAGAAATTCTGCGCAAAATCCCATGTGTTATTTTTATTGTAAGTAATCTCACTGTATTTTGTCAAATATTGCACACTTTCCCTTTTAACAGTAAATTGTTGACAACGTCACTTTCCCTTTTAACGGTAAATTTTTTACAACGTTAATAACATTTGATATTCCTATTTTAACCTTTATACACATACACGATTCTGCAGAGAGCCATGCTTAATCTGCACAAAACTCATACCCTTGTGTTATCCTTAATTTGCACATAACCCTTATTTTGTTCGCAACATAAGCGGAGTTCACGCGCATCCATTTTTTTACGAAAAAGGGGTTCCTTGCAAGATTTGGTAAATACAAGAGGATTCTTGCAAGGAACCCATACTTTTTCCCCCAAATCTCACTTAAAAAAATATTGATTTGACACTTACCATCTACTTTTTTCCATAAACCTTAACATCCAAACTCAATCCAAGTGGAGATTCAACTTATTCAAACCACAAAACCCAACAGTCAAAACTCATCCAAATGAGATCTCAAAAGTTTCATCGAAACCATCGAAACTATTTTTTTTAAATCAAGACCCGCGAAACCAAGTCAAAACCAATCCAAATAGACCCATAATTTCTACTGGCTTAACTTCATCAGTTAATAATAAATTATAAATTAATTCAAAATGTAGTTTACTGGATGCTTGACTACTATGCCAAATGTAGTGTATTATAATTTTTCGTAAACATATATAGATATTGAGGATAACTATGAACTTTGAAACTTACATCTGTGACAGAATGAAAAATTGCTTAATTTAGCAACTACCCATTTCTGATTCAACTGTCATGGGCCAGGTGGTTTTGAATCTTTTGACTGATTCAGTTTATAATCATAGACACATTTCCAATGTTTGTGGATATATATATTCATCCAATTTGCTAATAATTAATCCAACCAATTCACCAAGAGCCAACTAAATATATATCTTCTCACCTCTGAAATTAAGAATTTTATTTTACCGACACCTCGCACCACAAAACAGTCTTTCTGTGTCCATGTAATATTTTTTATTTATGCTGATTAATCTTTTTCTTAGTTAAGTAGTGTACTTAATTAACTCATCATCAAAGTTAATTAACACAAGTTCTAAAAAATCACACATCCATATATGTCAATCAATTTATATGAAAAAGCACTAATTAACATGAGAGAAATACATATTGCAGGACCACAAACACACTACAAAAAAAATTAAATTTTAGTAATAAAATTTTATGTGACAATGTTAAAGTTATCACTTTATATATATATATAGTAACAAGACTTAAATATTATCACCAAAATGGTTTTCATTAAAATACTAGTGACAAAAATTGTAAAAAAATTGTCACTATTGACATTTAACGATACCTCAAAAGTGACAACAAAAAAGTTGTCGCTAAACCATAGTGACCATATTTATTGTCACTAGGTTTTCACTAAAAATGTGTCGCTAATTGTCAATAGTGACAACTTAAGTCACCATATATTTATCATTAATATCTATTAGTGACAACTTAAAAATATATTTTGTCACTATTGCACTTGTCACCATTACTATTATGACAAAATTAATATTTTTTAACTAAATGCATATAAAGATGACAACTTTCACATTATCACTTAATTTTTTGTCACTTAAGCTTAATTTTATTGTAGTGACAAATTTAACCCCATATTTGTAGTTAATTTGGATTGACATTAAAATTAAATTTAAATTTTGCCCTGAGTAGGTCTGTCAATGGGTCGGACTCGGATCGGATCAGGGCCGATTAGGATATGAGTCCGATTTTCATTTCTTTTATCCGGATCCGGATTCGATTTCGGTGGATATCCTGGATCCGGATAAATTATCCGGATCTGTTTAGCACATTTAACAATTTTTCTCTTCTTTTCTCAAAATCACATGTAAATTCCACAATCACGAGAGAAATACATATTGCAGGACCAGAAAATAATTTAACCCCATATTTGTAGTTAATTTGGACTCACATTAAAATTAAATTTAGATTTTGCCCTGAGATATATCTAGCTGAAATGACAGATATCTTCCATATTGTTTCAATGTACGTACTAACTAACACACACATTCCCTGCCGTTAATGAAAGGAAAATCCCTTTAATTTTTCAACTACTTACAGGTTTTAAATATAAATTGACTATTTTAGCATTAGTCTATGCAAATAATCAATATTCTTCCACGAAATATTATGATTTCATCGATCCTTTGGTTGATTGAGGCTTATCGATATTAAACCTCATTTCTTTAAGACTATATAACTTGTACATGTTTATGTCACAGAAAACGTACAAAAGTTCCAGAACACTTACCAATAGGTAATTATATTTTGTTACCATCAAAACTAAAACCATTCTCCGTTCTAGTATCATGTTACAAACTCAATAATTTACTAGTAAAACTATTAAGTAAGTTATCTTTAATTTCAATCAATTTGTAGATCTGTTACAATCATTTTTGGACACAACCCACAAAATACCCAGCCCAATTCCAAATTAATGATTCTTTTCTAATTAACCCCCAACGTTTGATACACTCAAATCCAACTCGATCCGCTCAATTCTATCCAAAATTATAACTTGTTAGTTGCTGATATATTATCGGGTGTCTCATTTGAGCATCTACACTTAGTTCTAAATCTTGACCAACATATCTATATATATATACGTGCAATTTCATCCACAACCTAGCTATATATCTCCAATGCTAAATCTTTGTCAATCCTATTATTGATATTTTTCCACACTGTTTTCCAGTCACCGACCAATAATATTGATCCTCAGCGCGCAATTCCTAATTTGACATGTGTCATTTAGATTTTGTTTATTTAAGTCTCCATTTATTGGCTAGATTTGAACTGCAACTTATCTTTGAATTTCTTTATACCAAAAAAGATTGTGATCAGCATCGAATTGAAGACCAAAATATTATTAATATATTCAACAATTAATTAGAGATTGCATAATTACAAAGGCGTATTAGATCCTTCTGCATAATTGTGTCATGATAAATTGAGTTGACAATCGGTACTGGACTAATTACTAAGGTCTTGAGTTCGACTTCACTAATGTAATTATTTCTTAGTTTAATACTAGTTTTGATAACTTATTTAAATTTATACTTTGATTGATACCATGATGGTGAATTCTAAGATATGCGCGTCTTAAAATTCGAAAACTTAGATCTTGAATATCATTTATTTTTATAGTAACTTTTTTAATCTAAATCTAAATATATTTATTTATTAAGAAATGGATACAACCCAATGGAATTCAAACTAAAATTTATTAATTATGTAATAATCGAACAACAGCTAATTATTTGCATTTTGCTAGTACTTAAACTCTAACATATTATCTTCGTCAGCTTTTTCATCACTTTAATCCTCTTGAAATGATGATAACTGAATTATATATGACACTTTTACGCTGAAGAAGTGACATAGATAAATTTTCAATATAGATGTTTAGAATAAAATAATTTTTTTTTTTAGATAGCACAACACCAACACGATCGAAAATGTTATATGAACTAGAAATATATGCTAATTAATATGTCAATTACTTAAACTCCTAATTTCAGGAAAGAGTTTATTGACCTCATAATTGTATAATTAATTAAGAGAATCATAACATAATACGGAAAAGTTATCCTAAAAATTAATCAACGTAAGAATCACACCTAAGTCTAAGTGAAGATATTTCAAGATAATAAAATAATTTTATAATACAGACTTGTCCACCCACATGTACAAATCTACTAACTGAAATGAAAATATCAAGAGAATTCAAAGCAAGTTATAGAATTACTAGATATATATATACTTAATCAACTTTAAGATATTTTGCATTTTATAATTAATTAATTAGCACCAAGCTCTATCTCTAGAAGCAACAATAATGGCAGCAGCTTCAAGGGAGGAGATAAGTTAAGTGGACCAATGGGAAGAGTCCGCGTGTTGATCAGATAATCATGTATGGAGAATTAAGACAGACGTGCAAGAACTGAATTTCTGCATTTGCATATGCATATGAATATGAATGAACATTTAAATAAATAAAATGTGGGAAATAGTAATTATATTTTACCTACTTTAATTGGTGGTGCGGACAAGTGTCTGGTGGTACGGAAGTGGCGGTAGTGGGTGGCGGCGGCGGAGGCTTAAGGGAGCCATGTGCACTCACATGGATTCGTCAAAATGTTAATTTTTGACTAATTATATAATTACTGTATATTATTACATCGATTGAGGTGCGTGCTAGTTGAATGAATCCTCCCACCAAAAAGGAAAATAACAATATAGAGCGGAGAAGAAAAAATGAGAACATTTTCTAATTCCATTTAATTATAGTAAATGATGTGATAAGCTTATAATTCTGAGCTCATGATAAACTATGAAAATTATTCCTTTATTGTAAAGAATAAGGAACTAGAAAATAAATAGATTATGATTTTCTTTCAAAATATTATTTTGAGCCATTGTGAAACAATGAAATATAATATGTTTTTGATATTTTGCGTCCTTAAAAAATGTTAACCTTTAGGAATTTATGACTATTCTCTAGTTTGCCACCATATGCCTTGTTTTTGTGTCTATGGGAGCAAACGTGCATGGCACGTGCATGTGTCCCATAGGCACCAATACGTACGTACGTAATAGATGGTGGCACGAACTATCCTTCTCCATTTTGTTATAAATGCAAATATTTCATTTTCTTTATGGGTAAGATATCATGCACTCATCTATTTTTCAAAATTTTCGTACAAAAGACAATTTTGCATTGTTGTATAACGACAATATAATGTGTTTTTGGCATTTTAAAGCTCTGAAAGACCGTTCACCTTTCTGCCATAAATGAAAATGTCCCCTTTTTCATGGGTAAGATAGTACCCCTCTG
Source organism: Penstemon newberryi var. newberryi (assembly GCA_030819805.1). Taxonomy (NCBI): domain Eukaryota; kingdom Viridiplantae; phylum Streptophyta; class Magnoliopsida; order Lamiales; family Plantaginaceae; genus Penstemon; species Penstemon newberryi. Next base: position 39,477,579 of record JAUALY010000005.1, read on the forward strand.
TTTCTTAATATGATTTTCTTTCGGAAGACTATTTTGCTTGAAATGACGATATAATGTGTTTTTTGCATTTTGAGCTCTAAAAGATCGTTCACCTTTGTTCTGTCTCTAAGGGTGCGCACGTGCATGTGTTCCTCATGCACAAATATGTGAGCACATAGCAAATGTTGGCTATCCAAAGGGTTGTCAAGAACTACCCTTCATCTTATTGCCATAAATGCAACTATCCCCCTTTTTATATGGAGCATATAGCGTTCATCTCTTTTCACGAGTTTCTTTCAAAAGACTATTTTGCACCATTGCATAACGACGATATAATGTATTTTTGGCATTTTAAAGCTCTAAATGATTGTTCACCTTTATGTCTTAAATGCAAATATCCCCCTTTTATGGGGAAGATAGTGTTTTATGATTTTCATTCAAAAGACTATTTTGCACAATTGAGAAACGATGATATAATGTGTTTTTGACATTTTGTAGCTCTAAAGGGCGGTCCATCTCCTTTTTAAAGTTCATTTTGCGCTGTTGCGAGATGACGCTAAAATGTGTTTTTCGCCTTTTGTAAGTACTTTAAAAGACAGGTGCCATAGGCAAATATCTCTTTTTATGAGAAAAATAGCCCCCATTCTTTTACGAATATCTTTCAAAAGACTATACTGCACATTTATGAAATGACGAAATAACGTGTTTTTGGTATTTTGTAGCTCTAAAAGGCCGTTCATATTCTTTTTATGGGGAAGACAATGTTCATCTTCTTTTTTACGATTTTATTCTTAAAAACTATTTTGCACCGTTGTGAAACGTGAATTTTAGCAACATATATATCAAGCCGAGTAAAATATCCATCTCCCTAAAAGTATGATTTAAAGAAGATTTACGATGAATGCATCACATATGGTATTTTGTACAACATCTAACGTTGGTTCTCTAACTAAAAATAGGGATTAATTATTCTATTAAATATGCTATTTCGAAAACAATTGTTACCAAATGTATGGACCCAAGAAACAGTATTCCCTTTACTAGAGTTTCTCATCCTCAACTTATAATTTAACACTTGCGAATAAAAATACCATAAAAAGTAGAAATAATTAGTTGGACAGTAAAATGTTAAAACTATTCTTACATGTGAGGCGAAATTGAAAATAAAATAAGAATGACTTTGAACAATATATATATATATATATATATGTTTTAGTATATATAATAAGTGTTATCAAAATATTTTGGTTTGCAGAGAGGTCACAAAGTTGATCCTAAAAATTGTTGGATCAAACGTACACATCTATGTCTGGTTTCTATATATAGTGCAAATTACAAATTAAAATAATTGGAATCTGGTCCACAAATTCCAATTGTTATATATAATTGACTGACCAACTAGTTCAGTATGATTTAAAAAATTATTTGTAGAATTAACAGCAACGAAAAAAATTGCCAATCTATTGTCAATAGAAACCCGTCCGTCCGATATGGTTTCACCAGCAGCTCATTTCGCTCTAATTAATTTGTTTAAAGTCACATAAATAAATTTCTGCCTACTCATTGAAGATATTTAGATAGGGAAATTGAAGATTCATTTAACCTAATGTCATGTGTGTCGTCAATATGTAATCTTTCACAAGAAAACACGTGGTGCTTACTGGTTGGATGTAATGCCAAGTCACCATGAATAGACCCGGCCCCGCAACAAAGGGTCGTATACCACTATATATAAACCCACCCCTAGAAGCACAATGGCAAGACACATATGTATGTATGTATAGACCAGCTGCCTAATTTATCTTGTGCCACCTCGACCATGCAAATGCAAATGCAAATGCAATTAATCAATCTTCTCCTCATCACCATCACCACCTACTATTTATTATACACCTCCATCTCTAGATCTTCCTCCTAATCAAACTAAAATGCCAATCCTCATAATAATTTCTTTCTTCTTGCTAATTGGGTACTATTTGTTTCTTGTTCTACGGCGTAGGCAATGGGGTGGCCGCCTTCCTCCGGGTTCCATGGGCTGGCCTTATGTTGGCGAAACCCTCAAGCTCTACACTCAAAACCCCAACACCTTCTTCAACATTAGGCGTAAAAGGTACGAACGGAAGACAATTACTGGACATCAGCAACGACATAAACATACATAGTTACGTACCTAGCTAGCTAATAATTAAATACTATACTTTTTTGGTTTTTTTTTTTTGAGTAGGTATGGTGACATCTTCAAGAGCCATATATTGGGATGTCCATGTGTGATGATTTCATGCCCAGAAGCAGCAAAGATTGTTTTGGTGACTAAATCTCATTTATTCAAGCCAACATATCCACCAAGTAAAGAGAAAATGATAGGACCCGAGGCTATTTTTTTTCACCAAGGAGATTACCATTTCACCCTCAAGAAATTAATTCAAGCCTCTTTTTCACCGTCTGCTATTAAAGGATCGGTCACCGCTATTGAGAAAATTGTTCTTGAGTTTCTTCCCAACTGGGAAAATTGCAATCAACTCCACACTCTACAAGAGTTGAAAAATGTAATTAATTAAAATTGGAAATTAAATTAAATTCCTAGCTAGACTTATAATTTAATATGCTGCATGTGAAATGTTTAATTATTTGTTTTTTGATTTTTCAGTATGCTTTTGATGTGGCGATGATATCTGCATTTGGCGACAGAAAGGAAATAGAAACACAAGGAATCAAATGTTTGTACCATAGATTAGAGAAAGGGTACAATTCAATGCCTTTGGATTTTCCGGGAACTCCATATCGTAAAGCAATGAAGGTAATTAATCTTTTTTTTCTTTTTCTTTTTAAGAATATTTTTACATTTGTTTTGTGACGGTGAAAGTGGTTGAATTGGTAAATTAGAGTTCATGTAAAGACCCCACGTCAATATGAGCCAAAAATCTCTAATGTTTTTGTTGTCTTCAAGTACGTACACAGTTTGAACACGTATATCAGCAGGTGTGACAATGAATTGGGCTATATGTCCACCGCCTAATTGGACTGGACCTAATTAACTCATCTAAAAAAAAAAATTGATATCCAATTCATGCATGCTGCATGCTCAGAAATTGATACCAAGTACAATTATAAATTTAATGTTAAATTTCAATTAATTAAATTGATCATCAAGGATATATATAAATAAATATGTTTTTAACAGGCAAGGAAGCTGTTGACTGAAAGGTTGAGGAAATTGATTGAGAAGAGAAGAGAAAATAGGGAAGATGGAGGAGGACTGCTTGGAATTATGATGAAAGCTGAAAAGCAGAAGCTGAATCATAATAATAATTTAAGTGATTCTCAAATAGCTGATAATATAATAGGAGTCATTTTTGCAGCTCATGATACGACAGCAAGCGTCCTGACGTGGGTTCTTAAGTACTTGCATGATAATGTCCATGTATTGCAAGCTGTCACGGTATGTTAATTTATATTTACCAATCTTTAAATACAAAATTCGAATCCAATTTTCATTTCATATATATATTATGTATCAATCCAATCGTCACAACTACCTACAATTAATAATATTTACTAATTAAATACTTTAAATGACAATAACCTAAATTTGTCGCATAATATAATAATTTTATTATTGCATTTGCTTATATCATTATTGTTACAATTGTACGTATATATATATATATAAAACTTAAATATGTAACTAAAATACATGTAATGAAAACTCAGTACTCTACATAATTAGCGGTTTTTCACTCTTCTCAAAATATTACTATTCAATTATAATTAATTGGCTTGGATTATATAACTTCTAGCTAGGAGATTCATCAATATTCATAAAACATATATATGTAAGTGGCCATTTTTCTTTCAAATTGGGTGATTAATTAAGATCAAGCTAGTCGATCGGTGTCAGCTATAGTTTTAATTAATTTTTTAATTAGTTTTAACAAAACCATTAATATATGAACCTGCATTAATGTATAATCCAGAGGGAGCAAGAAGATATTCAACGTAAACTACAACTAGAAGACAATCGAGGACTCACGTGGGAGGACACCCGACATATGTTTCTCACGACCCGGGTACTCTAAATTCTTAAAAAAATTAAATCAATTTAATTATTTTATATCTTATTAATTAACATTAGCGTTAATTAATTAATTAATTATATTAGGTGATACAAGAAACATTAAGGAGTGCTAGCATTCTATCATTTACATTTAGAGAAGCAGTTGAAGATGTTGAATTCCAAGGTTATGTTATCCCCAAAGGTTGGAAGGTTCTGCCTCTCTTTAGAACCATTCACCACTCTGCAGATTTCTTTCCTCAACCAGACAAATTTGACCCTTCAAGATTTGAGGTAACTAATTAATTGAAATATTTCAATATTTTATTCCAATATTAGCGATGGATTATATTCGTTCTTTCTTCTTCTTCTTTCTTTTTTTTTTTTTTTTTTGGAAAAATTAGTGATCGATAAATGAAGTGACAACATGCATGGATAGCAATTCTTTGATTTAATAAACTCTTCTATCATGACATATACGTACATGATCGTGACTTATGAGTACTACATATTATATTCTTGGAGGTGGGACAATATTTGATTTAACATTTTGTGATGAAATATAAGGTTGTCCATGTTTTTATTATCTTGGTACTAACTAGCAAGGCTCGTACTACCCCTTTCCTGCAAAATTATTGAACTTTCCTTCATTTGTGGCAATATATGATCTTAACATGGATATATTACATCATATATATGTTAGCTATTCTTAGGTTAGCTAGTTACCATTTTTATACATTGTGATGAGACTTACAATTTGGTTTATTTATAGTAAATTGACATTTATTTGCGGCTTCTTTTCATTACTTTCGTATTCTTTTTAATTGACATTGCAATTAGAAGCATGTATCTTCACAATGAAAATATGATAATGAAAGAAGTATATCGTCATTAATGTCTGTATTTGTGTATTGTACATATTCATTTACGAAGATGTTGTTCGATGGGTGTAGGTCTCTCCGAGGCCCAACACATACATGCCATTCGGTAGCGGGGTCCATTCATGTCCAGGAAGTGAACTTGCTAAGCTTGAGATGCTGATATTCCTTCACCATTTCACTACCACTTATAGGTATTCCATTACATCTAATTATCTAAGTGTCACAATTTTCGTATGTTTTATTATTATTATTTAATTTTTTAGAAAATAGTCGCATATCTTTTGTTATTAATAATCCAATTTTCTCCGTTTAATTTTGTCATATTCTTTTTTAATTATGGATTCACTGTGCCTTTAATTGGTGGATGTACATGAGTGAAAATTCTTATACATATCTGGCATCAAATAAATATAACTGTAGCAAGATATAAATAGAATATATATACACGTACACACTGACACACAAAGATTTACTGTAGATTGTTAATAATTATATGGCCGGAAGGGATTTTCTGGGTCTAAGTTTGGACCATTTATTTTGTTCCTTAGAATTAAGTGGTCCCCAAAAGCTTCACTTGACAAAACATTTGTGACTCTATATATATTTTGGTATATAGAGAAGAATCTTTTAAGAAGGGAGAAAATTATGAGCAACTCACTATCTATTGTCAACAAAAACAACTCTATCTACATTTACAGGTGCATTGTATTATGTGTACCCCCAGTTTTGATTTTTGTCACTTTAATTAAGAGCCAAGAATATATTTTTAATTGTATATTTTTTATGTTTAATTTGGTGATCAGATGGAAAGTCATAGGGGAGGAGGATGCAATACAATATGTCCCATTTCCTGTGCCAAAAGGAGGACTACCAATTCAGATTTATCCAAAGTCGAAGAAATAAATCGAAGATAATTCTCGATGAAATTTAACACAAAAAACACAAAATAAAAGAAGGGGGGAAAAAGAAAGAGGAAGCGGGGGGAAATCGACCTCGATCAGTTCCCTTGTTTTCATTTTATTTTATTTATTTTTTTTTTTTTTTGTAAGTATCGAGATTTTTATTTTATTTTTGTGAACAGGATTTCTTTGTATTCAAGTCTTTTAATGTAAATAGTTCCATTTTTCTTTGTTCAAACAATTTTGTCTTGTAACAGTTGTACGGGGAAGTGCAGTTGTGCATAATTTTCGTATGCAAAATTATTGAATGAAGTAAAAATGAAAAAAATCTGTATTCGTTGTTTTTATTCGTTTGGATCAAATCTGTGTGGTCTAAGTAAATATGGAGCTTGTTACAAGATTCTTGCTGTTTCTCAAAATATATTTATATTATAAAATAATAGTATAATGTCTGGTGAAATAAGAGAAAACGTGCATACTATAAGGCCACATTCAAACAGGCAAAAAACCTGTGCGATATTCTTGTATCTGTATAGAATGAATCCAGAGGTGGCCCATGAGATACTGGAACAATTTGATCTTTCTTTTCTTGTGTGATTTTATCCAAATTTAATTCAATTCAATTTACTATTTCAATCTTATTTTGCTATATTGAAAATTTTATATAATCAATTCAATTTGTTCGGCTTTTGTAGAGGGCTTGGATTTTGGAGTTTTAATGGGCTTATTTTGCCTTCGGATCCAGAATTCAAGGTTTTGGGCACGTAAAACGAAGACGATGCTTAGGCCCATAAGATTTAACACTCAATATTTATAGTTTTACGAATTCAAAATAAACATTTTCCAATCTCATCTTTCTAATGTTTTTACACATTTGGTCCTTTAACTTTTTGAATCCATAAAAATAAATAAACCATAATTCGAATAAAATTCAGATTTAATGATATTTTTATCCTCAGAATCTCCTATAAGCTTGAATATTGAGTATCAAGTTACAATACATTATTTTCTTAATTAACATTACAACAATTATTATTTTGCCAAACTGATGCATAATGAAACTACAAATTAGTCGGACAAACATCAAAGTTATACACTTATTTAAAGATAACTAAAAGTTCTAACTTTTTCAACGCTAACCTAAAATTCCGTACAAAATCGTAAGGGAGCAAAATATTTGAGGAGGAGGGAGTATAAGTCTAGTCATTCCGCAATTCCTACAAAAAGATATTACCGTTGAAACATGTTACTATTAACCTATTATTTATTATTAAAAAATAATGCTTGTTTGAGGATCCGTGATGCATACCGTAATAAGAAGCCATGGATCAAAGGAATGAATTACAACGAAAACAGTAAAATAGAGTAGGATTGAACCTAATCAACCAAACACAATTGATATGAACTTGTGATCCCCATAGACATGAAATGAAGATGGATAGGATCAAACAATTATTCAAACTCACACAACTCAAGGAATCACAAAGAGGAGGTTGGGGGAGAAAACTAATCTGAACATTCATCGACTTTTATGATTTGCTGCCCTCAGCTCGTTTTATCTTAATTTATGAATAAGATGTACAATTACTAAAACACCCCTGCATCTATTTCCATTTCCCCAATTTATGAGATCACATTTCCTCTTCTTGCGTCTTTATAAAACAGCATGCATGTATCAATCCGAACGTCCTCCAAAGACCCAAAACTGATGGTGATTCTATGGTCCATTTCGTTTGGGAAAATAGAGGTAAAGGGGATCACCTTTGAACAGACCGAGGAAGCAAGTGTGATTCCATTAATGTATTTAATTTCTCGATAAACAGTATACATGGTTTGTACTTTGTATATAGTTAATTTTCGAATTGTATTTCGGATCCGAATCTTCGACGGCCCACTTAAAAAGTAAGAGTATATTTCATTTTCACTTTCTTACAATTAATACAATGGGCCATAGGCCTATATGCCCTTTTCCTTTCTTACTTCGTCTCTCCAAAAAAAAAAAGAAAAAAGAAAAAAGCTGAATCAATTGCGCATTCATAATCCTTAATCAAGAAAAAAGCTGAATCAATTACTCATTTAAACTTTGTACTAAAACACAATTTCTGAATTTATGATGGAAGTTAGACTGGTCCGACATGAATCCAACGCATTGACAACCCTATGTAAACTATTTTATTAATTCCCTATTATATATCTTTCATAACACTGACCTAGTACTCTAAACAATTTACAAGTTGATTTATCATATTCAAATGACCAAATACAAACAGAATGTAGCGCCCTTTCCCTTATCTATAAAGCTGGCCACTACGCACAAGAAGACTAATTACACACTATACTAATTCAATAGAAAAAAAAAAGTACTATTAATTTTGTAAAGTAAACATTATTCGTGCGTGCCCTCACATATTTCACCAATATATAACGCCCCTACAATATACCATTTCTAGCTATATATCTCATTAATTCAACATATTATAATTTATAATTAGAAGTCATGGTCAACAATCTGAAAATTCTCCTAGCCGGAATTCTCACCTTCACCGCGGCCGCAATTTCCAGCGCAGGGGGAACCGGGGGCGGTGGCCTATTCATACCGATTCTAACAATAGTCGCGGGTGTAGACCTAAAAACGGCTTCAAGTTTCTCTGCCTTTATGGTCACCGCAGGTTCCATTGCTAATGTTTTTCGTTACATGTTCGCGAAGCATAAGTTGATCGATTACGACATCACGTTGTTGTCGGAGCCGTGCATGCTTTTGGGAGTGAGCATTGGTGTCCTTTGCAATCGCGTGTTGCCCGAGTGGCTTATTACTACTTTCTTTGCGGTTTTTCTTGGTTTTTCGTCTTTCAAGACGTGTAACTCGGGGGTTTCATGTTGGAAAAAGGAGACGCAGAGGAAAGGGAGCTTGAGGGGAAGTGATGGGGAGCCTCTTCTTTTGAGTAGTGAAATTGAAGAAGAAGTTGTTGAGGAGGATAAAATTCCATGGGTGAAGGTTGGCATGTTGGTTGTCATTTGGTTTGCTTTCACTTTGGTGTATCTTTTTCGAGGAAACAAATATGGACAAGTAAGTATATAAGAGTTTCTTTAGTATCTTGTATCTCCTTTTTTGCATTCATTTCATTAACTTTCGCAATTTTGGTCCCAAAGAATACGAACACTTAGAAAAATTAAAATCAGAATTCACAAGTATAATTTTGTAAAATGCAGGACCAAAAATGTTGAGGTTCAATCTGTTAGAACTAAGATGCTATTTTCCCAATATATATTTAACCCAAGTTGCAACTTATATATACAAATATAGCTTAATTATATGTTTGTATATATCAAAATGCCTTATTTTAACTTGAACCAGTTTGATATCTAAGTCCTAATAATTAATTAATGTTTGTGTTTAATTTCAGGGTATTATCCATATAAAGGCTTGTGGAAAGTTATACTGGATCATCTCATCCGTTCAAATTCCTTTAACAATAATCTTCACTGCATGGATCCTGTGTACCAAAAAGAAGCTCAACAAAGATGCTTCTTCTCACCAGCAGGTACTACATAAAATCAATGTTTGTAAAATATTCCATCAATATTTATGTCAAATACTTAATTTAATAATTAGTTACTTATTATTATGTGTCTTGAATAGGAAATGAATGAAGTTGAAAGTAGAAATCGATCATCTGACAATTTCATCTTCCCATTCATGGCACTATTAACCGGAATTCTTGGGGGACTTTTTGGTGTTGGAGGTGGTATGCTTATAAGTCCACTCCTCCTCCAAATGGGAATTGAACCTGAGGTAATTAATTAAGTTTTCAAATATTTCATTAATTAGTTCACCTTTCTAATTCGTGAAATAATATATAATTAATTTAACATATAGGTGACAGCAGCAACATGTTCATTCATGGTATTCTTTTCCTCGTCCATGTCCGCAATTCAATACTTGTTGTTAGGAATGGATCATATCTACAATGCCGTTGCCTTTGCAGTCATTTGTTTTGTGGGTTCGATAGTTGGACAGACATTGGTGCACCGCGCGATAATGAAACACGGGAGGGCTTCTCTCATTGTCTTCTCAGTCGGCATAGTGATGGTTTTGAGTACTGTTTTGATCACAAGTTTTGGAGCTGTGGATGTGTGGAGAACATATAAAAGTGGACAAAGTATGGGGTTCAGCAAACCATGTTAATTCATCAAATTTATTAATTTGTGAATTTGTAATGCTGTTTTTTATATTTGCACAATGGTTTTCTAGCTACCTTGTTATAATGGAATAATTAATATAGAGATTTTGGAGCTCGCGAGTTTGGATCCATATCCGTCTTAGCCCAACGAAAAAATATTAACTAAGTTTGAACAAATTGATAGTCTATTTATTTCTTATAATGTGTATAACAAATTATGATTGTATTTTTTGGTAAAGATTTATGTGTTTAATGGAAATGGTTGTGATTTCATGGTTGATGTTATATTTGAATTTGATTTGATCTAGCCAATTGTCATTTCATGTTATGGTTTAAGTGGTCCAAGAAAAATTAGGTAAAGTGAATACCACTTGCCTCAAACTATATTTAAATCATCGGTATGAACAAGAGATTGAACACTGATCAAATTATATTTATTAATTACAAATATAAATATTTTGTATGTATTTTATGTGTTTGCCTCAAACTATATTTCTATCATGTATTGTATTAATCAAAAGATGAAACTATTAAATTATCACTATCGAATCAAAGTAAATCAATTAGTTGTGTTTTTCGTTGTTTCATATTTTATGTAATACATATTCAAAATTTTCTAATTTAAAACTATTGATCCTCAAATATTAAATTTGTACTTCATTATTAAAAAGAAGACGTTAAGCAGACAGTATTATTCTGTTGTTGCTAAATGGATTATAATCGGGGCAAATTGAACCGAGAGTTAGGCCCCGTTTCATGTCTTGTTTCTCAAGGTAGATAATAATGAAACGCGCACAAATATATACCTGCCATTATTTCCCATTCCTCTCTTCCTCTGAAAAAAATAAAAAATCTAAATGCTATTCCATTAGTACTAAATCCCAAGGCAGAAAATCAACCCCATAAAAATATTGGAAAGAATGATTTTTTCCAGAATGACAAGTTCGTTATCTCGTTCAAAAGTAAGTTCCTTTTCTCTCTTTCTACGGACATGCCTACATAAACAAGCTATTAATATAATCTCTTTTTTTTTTTTTTTAAATTAATTTGTGGTTTTGGATTTTTCAGAATGTGGTTAATGGGGCTGGTAAATGGAGGTCCTTGTTACGGAATAAGGATAACTTCGGAGCTCCCAATTTAAATAATTTGAATAATGGTAGAATAAATGATTTTGATGGAAAACTAGGGATTCTGAGAGGTTATTTAACTGCAATCGGAGGCAACAAGGGATCAATTTCTAGGGCTTATTTATCTGATTTTAATTACTTTATAGCCAACCCTAGAATGCGTCGATTTTTCTCCAGTGAAGCGCCTAAGAAGAAAAGTAAGAGCTTTTATTTTGAGTTTTTCTTTTGTAATTTTTTGGAAAAGGTGTTGCTAAAGATTGGATTTTTTAATCTCATTTTGTGGTTTTGTTGGCAGATTTCGAGAATTTTTTCCCCAAAAAAAAGAAGGAAATTCCAAAGCAAAATGAGCAAAAATCTGGGTCTAAAGGTTTGTTACGTTCTTCATTTATTTAGCTGCAAAGAAGACAACTGAGTATGTAGCCAACTGGCTGTATCAAACAAATGAACCATTTGATAAGAATCCAATTGGGTAATCGTACCTATGGTATAGATAGAGATTACGAAGTTCATATGTTTTTCAAGTATATCTCCAATGGGTAGATTTTGTGGTACAAATGAGTAAAGTTGTTCATGTTTTTCTTTGATCAGTAGATATGTCATGTGTATGCAACTTGCTGGTCTATCTTTCAGTTTTAGGTATCAATCAGTGTTGGAAAATGTGTTTAAAGTATGGTATGTAGTTAGTAAGTGGGGTATGATGACTTGGCTTCTGAATGATTCTTACCGCATTCAATTTTATTAGAGGTTCTATGAGTATAATTATGTGCATATTTGGTTATGATTTTAATGATACTTTTAATTTAATCTCAGAGGGGGGAAATTCAGATAATCATGGCAATTTTCGTGAAACTTTCATGAAGAATTTGCAAAAATTCATTACTCCATTGATCGCGATGGGGTTGTTTCTTTCAGCGATTTCATCTACGCCTCGTGAAGAAAAACAGGTAAGCCATGGTTATGTACATGATCAATGAATGAGTTTATCTGCCAATATTCAGGTCCAAAATTTGGCTTTAGTTCTTTTTTTTAAAATGTTGAGAGTTGAGACGTGTCTTGAATTTTGAGGTTTGATGAATTGGTATTATTTTAAAAATCAAAAGTACGATAGGTAACTATGTAACAAGGTGGAATTTATATAGTCTTTGCAGTGGATTGTATTTCAGGCTCAACGCACTTCAGTTTGTCAACGATCAATCGTATTTATCTTTGCAAGTGAGAGCTTAAGAGTTGAAAAATCATGATAATGATTAATGCCCGTTGTATGTTAACCAATTAATAATCATCATGATTCTTGATGTACAACAATTACGTTTTCATAATTAATTTTAGTACATCAACTTTAATAAGCTAGCATTAAATATGTGATACTTTACATGGAAGTAGCTTATGCAAATGGTGCATATTTTGATCAAATTCTTTGTAGATACTTTTACATTTGTGCCCAAGAGTAGTGGTTGATAATTAGTGGTGTCAGTTCACTTCCTATTTATGCGAGAGGGTAATTTTTAGAAGAAAACAACACCATTTAAGGGAAGGAACCCTGTATTTGGGATTCCCAGAAATGAAATAGGAGTTAAAAATTTGTGGATAAAGGAAGTTTTTATTATTTTGAGTACGATCAATGGTCCTTTGAAATGCTTGTAAATCAGCTGATATTAATTCCATTCCCTTGGTTCTTTACACAAGTCTTGTAACCTTGAATATCTCAGTGTTTGATATGAATTTGATTGTTGTCGTTCGTGGTTGGCGTTACTGATTTCTTTATTGCAATTGGATGTTGCCATTACCTTGTCTTCATCTGATTCCCTGGAATATTACCTTGCAGATTAGTTTTCAAGAATTCAAAAACAAGCTTCTGGAACCAGGTCTTGTTGACCATATAGTTATTTCTAATAAATCAGTCGCTAAAGTATATATAAGAAGCTCACCACAGAAACAGAACAACCATGATGCATCGGAGGGATCCGACCTGGTGGTGCCAGTTAGCGGCACTGCTCCTGGAGAGAAAACAAGCCAATATAGATATTATATTAATATTGGAAGTGTTGATTCTTTTGAAGAAAAGTTGGAGGAAGCCCAAGAAGCACTGGGGATTGATCCACATGATCATATCCCTGTTACTTATGTTTCTGAAATGGCTTGGTTCCAAGAATTGATGAGATTTGCTCCGACTCTTTTGTTATTGGGATCCCTTATCTTCATGAGTAGGGGAATGCAAGGTGGACTTGGGGTTGGAGGAACTGGTGGAAAGGGTGCGCGTGGGATATTTAACATTGGAAAAGCTAACATTACAAAGGTGGATAAGAATGCAAAAGACAAGGTTAGTCCTCACAATATTTCAAAAAAAGATTGATGCCATAGAAACGAGCCTCCGTTATTCAGCATCTAAATCTCTACCTTCTCTGTTTTATTTTCCAGGTTTTTTTCAAAGATGTTGCCGGATGCGATGAAGCCAAGCAGGAAATAATGGAGTTTGTTCACTTTCTAAAGAATCCTAAGAAGTACGAGGAGCTAGGAGCCAAAATCCCTAAAGGCGCCCTATTGGTTGGACCTCCTGGAACTGGTAAAACGCTCCTGGCAAAAGCAACCGCCGGCGAATCTGGTGTGCCTTTCCTATCCATATCTGGTTCTGATTTCATGGAAATGTTTGTTGGTGTTGGGCCTTCAAGAGTAAGAAACTTATTTCAAGAGGCAAGGCAATGTGCGCCTAGTATCATATTCATTGATGAGATTGATGCAATTGGTCGAGCAAGAGGGCGTGGGGGTATGTCTGGTTCGAATGATGAGCGTGAAAGCACCCTCAACCAGATGCTTGTAGAAATGGATGGATTTGGAACTACTTCTGGAGTGGTTGTTCTAGCTGGGACCAACCGACCTGATATTTTAGACAAAGCCTTGTTGAGGCCTGGCCGATTTGACCGTCAAATTAGCATCGACAAACCTGATATCAAGGGCCGTGACCAAATATTTCAGATTTATCTGAAGAAAATTAAACTTGATCATGAACCATCGTATTATTCTCAGAGGCTTGCGGCCCTCACTCCTGGATTTGCTGGTGCTGATATTGCAAATGTTTGCAATGAAGCTGCATTAATTGCTGCCAGAGGTGAACAACCACTGGTGAAGATGGAACATTTTGATGCAGCTATAGACAGAATCATTGGCGGTCTTGAGAAGAAAAACAGGGTAAGTTATTCCTGAGTCACTGCTTGATTCACTGTATAAAGCATTTCTTTATTTTGTTATAATTGCCATTAGTTTGTCTAGTTCATGCAAGATTTCCTGGTAGATAAAACAAACAATCCACATGTTTCATGCTAGTTTCTCGCATTTTCACTTGCTATTCCATTTCAGCAAAAAAAAACTGAATACACGTGGGGGCGTATTACAAACAATAACTATTAAATGTCCCAATCTAGATGAGGTGGTCATTCAATAGTTTCTATGTGGTTTAAATTGTGGAAAATGAAAAGATATTGATGCAAGAATAGGATATTGTCCCTTGGTTATCACCTTTTCTTCTTGAAACTTACATGGAATAGTTGTCTTCACTGCAATGTAAATCCATATATAGCCTACAGTTCAAGGAAAGTCACATTTATAACTCATTTCGGCCAGTTGATTCTTACATACTGCCTTCAAATGAAAATGAAAACCCACACATGCATTCTTTTGCTATTCAGCAATCTAATTTCTCTCTTTAGAGATACTGTACTATATTAAAATGCACACACTTTCCCCACTTCATAACTGCCCCTTTTTCTAAATAGAAGTGATCTTGGATATGGCAAGGCTTTTGAATATATATGATTATTGCATATAATTCCTCGTTAATTACCTGTAATTAACATCTACTCTTTGCTTGATCTTTCGGATATCAGCTCTTAAAAAGTTTCATTTGTTTCTTATCTTTTACTATCTGTGCCAGCTATTAATGGTGAGATGTTATCCTGACATGTATTATAAGGTCCAGTGAGTCTAATACATACCAACTGTAAGCTTTCGTCGTTTGTCATTAAAGCAGCGGCTGTTTGGAAAAAGTGCCTTTCTTACACCTAAGTAGTTCCTTTAATTCATTCTGTTTTATTCTCTTTGACCGGATCTTTTTTTGTCCATTAGTATAGATATGCACCCAAATAATTGCCATTGTATTTCTTTGTTGCATTGAAGAAAGAGAAAAAGATATTAGCCGGAGAAATGGGTAGATTCAGACTTTGAGAAGAGAGTCAAAGAAATAATAATTAAGTTGAATGAAAGAAAGGATTATTTAGGTAAATTAAGCCTTTTAACACTGCTCTGAACTACTATTACAAACACAGTAAGGTACAGCTATACAGGTGGTATTCATGGTGTCTATATAACTTATGGCAGAATATATTATATAAACGAAGATATGGAGACAAAACTAGATCAAGCACTTTGAATAGAACACACAAGAATATATTACAAGAGAGTGGTAGAGTACAACAGTAGGGAGAAATGTGACTCAACTGTTGTATTCCATACAAGAATGTACTACAAGAGAGTGGTAGAATACAACAGAGGCTTTACCCCATACTTATCAGCTAGGTGGATTTCTTCTATCTCCTTTTTTCAATGGTCACTTTGAAGTTAAAGATATCTAATATGATTTAGAGTGAACATGTACCCGATATATAGATTTCAGTTATTTAAGAAGTTCCTGTATTTTTGTTTCCTGATCAGGTTATAAGTAAACTTGAACGTCGGACTGTAGCCTACCATGAATCAGGCCATGCTGTAACCGGCTGGTTTTTAGAACACGCAGAACCATTGTTGAAGGTCACTATTATTCCTCGTGGTACTGCAGCACTTGGCTTTGCCCAATATGTTCCTAGTGAGAACCTTCTCATGACCAAAGAGCAGCTTTTTGATATGACTTGCATGACCCTTGGTGGACGTGCTGCTGAACAGGTAATTAAGTTGCATTCTTTCCTGATCTTGCTTTAGGGTTTTTTCAGTAAATGAAGAGCGAGTTCAAAAGTATTTATGGCCTCCGGAAAACTTTCTCAAATTTTTAAATTAGTTTTATATCCGTCGTCCATGCATAAAATCATTCTTGCGAGTTTTTCTATTCAAGTCAATTAGAACCACGTGGGAAATATCTTCTTCTTGGGTTATGGTCGGTTTTTTAGATGCTAGTCTGCTTGCACTGCATTGGACACCCTCCCAAATAACACGTGTACATGTTTGTTTTACACTTCAATTGAAGAAATAACTAAAATGCCTTCAACTCATCACTAGAGCAAACCACCGACGCTTTTGTCATTATCGTGAGAATCCACTTAAGGTATAACTTTACCTATATTTATTCAGGTATTAATTGGAAAAATATCAACCGGAGCCCAGAACGATTTGGAGAAAGTGACAAAAATGACGTATGCCCAGGTGGCGGTGTATGGTTTTAGTGAGAAAGTGGGTCTTCTTTCGTTTCCTCAGAGGGACGATGGATTTGAAATGAGCAAACCGTACAGTAGCAAAACAGCTAATATAATTGACACTGAGGTCCGTGAATGGGTTAATAAGGCATATGAACGAACAGTGGAACTGATTACGGAAAAAAAGGAGCAAGTAGCTGAGATTGCTGAGCTGCTGCTGGAGAAAGAAACTCTGCACCAAGAGGACTTAATCCGGGTACTCGGTGAGCGACCTTTCAAACCAGCCGAGGCAACAAATTACGATAGATTTAAGCAAGGATTTGAAGTAGATGATGAAAAGAGTGGTCAAACTGCGGTGGATAAGTCAACAGAGGACGATGGATCTTCACCACTTGTACCGGAGGTTGTACCCACATAAAGTGGTCATTTTCTTTGTATGGGATGAATTTAAATATTTGTTCAGAGAGATGTTTCATGTTCTAATTTAGGATTGTTTGATTAAAACATTTCATGTCTCTGTTAGGATGTTATAGATTTTAGAAAGAAAAGAAAAAATAGGGTGGAAGAGAACTTGATGTATATTTTTGTTGTAATTCAGGCAATTCGTGGCTGAAATGTACATTAAACAACCATGTGTTATTGCTTTGCAACAAATAACCATAATGTTGAAGAGCCTCAAGTTGTTCCCTTTTGTCCCATTTAGTCACAATTCTCAAGGACCATTTATGTCTTCAAAGTGCATGGATTTGCTTCCGTTGTTTAAGGATCTATTTGGAAAATGGGGTTTGTTCCACGAAATCCAACGCAAACACATTAACAAATTCATATGAAAACCTATAAAATCTTGATTTGATACTTATTATTTTTTTTCCACAAATTTTATAAAAAAGATATTGATTTGGCCCTTACCACGTACTTTTTCCCCAAAACTCCAACATTCAAATTCAATCTAACTAGGGTTTCAATTTTTTCAAAACCAAAAAATCCAACATTCAAAATCTAATCAAATGGCGTGTCAAATGTTTCACCCAAACCATTATTTTTAAATCGAGACTCGGACCAAAATCCTTCCAAATAGGGCCTAAATGTTTGTTGGCTAGTTTATTAGTGGTAGGGTATTTATTAATACTGTTTCTTAGTCATCCTTCCTTTATGTGTGGGTTTTGGATTTTGTTTGAGGAAATATCTAAGAAAAATATTTTTATTGAGTATTAAAAATAGAAAATTGAGCTTATTTTTTGTTTAAGTACGTTTTTCTTATCATTTTACTCACTTAAATTGAAGACCAAATATAATCCCCAATTCTATATAAATGAATACTTAGATAAAAACAGTTAACATTTTCATATTTCGTGTTATTCTTGGAAATATTAACTCAAGCCCATGGTTACGTATCCCTACAACTAGCTAATCGATAAACATGTTTGTTTTTACATATTTAATTAGTCACTCTCCTAAACATTTTATTCAGTCAAGTATATGGGACTTGATTTGTTAACAATCTATACATGATTAAGT
Organism: Penstemon newberryi var. newberryi; assembly: GCA_030819805.1. Classification (NCBI taxonomy): domain Eukaryota; kingdom Viridiplantae; phylum Streptophyta; class Magnoliopsida; order Lamiales; family Plantaginaceae; genus Penstemon; species Penstemon newberryi. The sequence continues at coordinate 39,495,611 of JAUALY010000005.1, forward strand.
CCAATGTGAACTATTATTACTTAAATTGTTCATGAAGTATTATGTAAGCATAAAAGATCTTGTTAAAATAATTATGTAAACATTAATACGACGCACGGAAGCATTTCGGCATGCTTGTTTGACTTTTCTCAAAATAATTTTGTGTTTGGGAAAAACACAAATATGTTTTCTACCTTTTAAAATAAATTTACCATCTCTTAATTTTCTCAAATTATTTTCCCAAAATCAAACAAACAACAATTTTCTTAACTCTAAAAGAAAAAAACTTATACAAATTTTAATTTGATTTGATATAAAGTAATCAATCTCTTGCATAAGTAATCTCACCTAATAAACATGATTTAACATAAAGTCTTACACCTACAACTCAATTCTTCTAAAAAAACTTACAAAATAAAATTTAATATCAAAATTATTTCACAAATCTACACTACTCAATCAAATACCAAACAATCATGTTGGAGACAAGTCTTTTGTTTGTGGAATCGTGGAATGGCACGTGGACTTGAACGAGGCTCCCATCTCCATCTCCATCTCCAAGCACATTGACATTTTTAGCCAACCCCACGTGAAATCATTAACTCACCAAATTAAACGTTTAGAATGCGTAAAGTTACGTAATTTTTCCCTGTTGTTGTAAATGTAAAGTCATGTAGGAAATAGGATATGTTAAATAAAAAATTAAAAAGAAAGTTACATGAGAAAGAGTAAAAATCAGAAACTCCCCATGTGTTATTCTTAGTTAAAAAACAATCCTTATTTTTTTTGTTAATAAAAACCCCCATGTTATAATTTAGTAGATCATTACACCCAATTATTCAGAGTTAACTTAGGAGGGTTTTGTGAGTTATTACCAATTTTTCATGTAAATTGGAGGGATTATACCCAATCTTTAAATGGACCGAGAAATGTGATTTCAAAGAAAAAATAATAAATATATGGGTATTGTAGTCATGTTTCTTTATAGTTGTGCATAAAATTGAAGAACATTCGCAATTCCAACGAATGTAGTTCACGCCCGTGTGGGAATAGATTATTTAACTTTTTTTATCAACATAATGATATTTTGCTAATAAAATAGCATTTATGTCTACTATAAATAGTACATGAGTTATTTTTACATTTAACTCCACGAGAAATAAGAGTACTTATTCCAAATTTCGAATTCTTTGACTTTATTTACAAATCTAGTTATCATTCATCCTTAAAAGGATAGAAGAGATTGAGACAAAATAATAATTTGTTGAATTGTATGACATATTCCAGTTCTCATCTAATATGTTACAATGCAGAGCAAAATTAAAAAATTATAATTAAATTATTATGATAATGTATTACATCTATGATGTTTTAAGGTTTTTATTATATATTTAATATGTATAGTGTTAGTGATATTACCAAAATTATCATTAAAGCAAAGTATCTAAATTGTTAATTATAATCATTTTAACGTAGCAAGAAATGTAAAAGGAAAAAATTGGAAAAAAGAGCACGTCAAATTTCTGGTGCGCGCGCATGTGCTGACCTGAGGACCCATCCCTGGCTGAGTCAGTACGCGGAAAATCAGCATATCTCTTAGATTAGATACTGAGCTACAAACCGCGTCGTAATCTTTTTTTCCTTTTTTTAACGGAGTACGTCTTAATCAGACAACTCCATCACTGAAAAGTAATTGATTTATTAACACCACAGCCGACGTTTCTCACAAAAAAAAAAAAAAAAAAAAAAAGAAACACCACAGCCGACAATGGGTGTTTGAATCCATTCTGACCCAAACGTTTTAAACCCAGGCGTTTTGATTTTTTGCTGGACCAGAGTACCAGACACCATTTGGATTGTTTTCAGAAGTTTAAACTCATGAAATAAATGCTTCAACTTACAATAAAAACACTTCGATCAAATAAATTATTATATGACATAATACTAACTAATTTTACAAAAAAGACATAATTTGACATGTATCACTAATTTTTTCCTTTCAAAAATCAAAATATTAAATAGACATTCTTTTACATTAAAAAGAAGAAGATGTAACTAAAATACACATTAGCACATGCTTCAAAATGGAGTAGTAATTACTCAACAAAATTATTTTAGCCCAAACCCAATAAACGCGGGCCAAATTTCATCCATAAGAGCCCAATCTAGTTGAAGGGATACGTGTCGCCTTTCGGATTTACCTCCTTCCTTTATTATAGGAAAGGAAATACTGTATAAGTAACAGCAGCAGTTTCTCTCTGTGCATTTTTTATTTATAAACACCATCTCCTCCGTTCCATTTTCATCGTCCGCACAAAACCAACACATTCTTTTTCTTCAATTCAACAATCTGGTATTCTTTTTCTTCTTATTTGCAAACATGGGCTCTCTTCCTTTTCCCAATTTAACTTCATTCTGTGCGACTTCCTTTGTTTTCTCAGTAATGTAGATGAAAAGTCATTGTTTCATTTAGATTTTTTTCCTTTTTTTTTTAATTGATGTGAATAATTGACAAATGGTTATCATAGTGAACATCTTTTACATTACTCTTCATTGATACAAGTTGGAAAAGTTTCGGATTCTGTGTTGTAGTACAATTTGGTTTATTGAAGGCTTTTCACTTAATTAGCCTTCATTTTCCCAATTCTCAGCATTAGTAGATTTTCAATATCTACTTCATTTTACTCAATTACCCCTTTTTCATTTATTATTGTTGAAGTGTTTTCTTTGTTATAGACATAGATTGAATGAATTTGCACTGGGTGTCCCTTTTGTAAATATTTCCATTTTCATTCTCCAGATTGTCAGTAACAGTAAATCGAAATGGAGTATGATGATTGTTACCAGAAAGTTACAGAGCCAACATATGAATGTCTGCTTTTCGGTAAGTTTTTCTTAGTATCATTAAATAGTTTGATTTCTTTCAAAAATGGGTGTTTTTTCAAGTGTATAATATTATTTCCATGTGTGATTTTTAGATGTTGATGATACCCTTTATGCCCTGAGTTCTGGTATATCAGCACAATGCACCAAGAACATCATAGGTATGATATCTATAGTTGCATTATTTTACTATTTTAATAATCATATCAATATGGATTTAGTTTTCATATATTTGACGTCTTTAATGTAGAATATATGATCGAAAAGCTTGGCATAGAAGAGGACAAAGTTCCTGTAATGTGTGCTCAACTGTACAAGGAGTATGGAACAACTATGGCTGGTCTAAAAGTAATGATTTTTTTACAATTATATTGATGATGATGTTATACACTTTGACTATGAAAGAAACTATTTTACAATTATATTGATGATGATGTTATACACTTTGACTATGAAAGAAACTACAGGAAAATGGCATGCTAACGATATCGATAAATATTCTTCTTTTCCCTCATTTTCAGGCCATCGGTTATGACTTTGACAATGATGACTACCATAGGTAACACTTTTGTTCTTCCTTTTGTATTTCCTTTATGTGTTATCTTTTTGTCTTGATTGAACGGTTTCAAGTTTCGCGTTATTCTTTGCATAGCTTTGTACATGGAAGATTGCCTTATGAATGGTTAAAGATCGATCACACTTTGAAGAACCTTTTGCATAGTCTGCCTATTAGGAAAGTTGTAAGTTCCTGTCTTTGATTGTGATCTCTTCGGATAATATATGTTAGAATATATTGTGAAGACATTCTCTTTTCTTCTTTGTAATTCTTCTAACAATGTTAAAACAGATTTTCTCGAATGGCAATGAAGCCCATGTGGCTAAAGTTCTTAGTAGGCTCGGATTAGAAGATTGCTTTGACGACATTATTTGTTTTGAGACATTGAATCCTACTAACAAGGATGATGAAGAAGCTGAAAATGGTTCTGATGGTGAGTACAAAAGTTGAAATTAAGACATTCTAGTATAGCTCTATTCTTAAAACTATGTGATTGTTTAATGATTCTGATGCATTCTCAGAGCTCCCAAATACACCAATTATCTGCAAGCCATTCGAAAATTCCTTTGAACAAGCTTTCAAAATTGCTCAGATCAACCCAAAGAAAACGGTGAGAAATCGAACTTTTTGTGCCCTCATTTTTTAACAATTTAGTTTTTATATGACATGTCACTAAATCTTTTAATATCTTTCTTCAGTTGTTCTTTGATGACTCGATACGTAATCTACAGACCGCGAAACGCATAGGCCTACAGACTGTTTGGGTATTTTAAGAGATCAAAGTCAAAATAAAATGGTTTATTATTATATGAATTAGATCAAAATTTTGATTGTTTGATGATAACAGATTGGTTCGTCTCATAAAACGGATGGTGTAGATTACGCGTTGGAGAGCATTCACAATATCAGAGAAGCGTTGCCCGAGTTGTGGGAAGCAGTAGAGAAGCCAGAGGTTCATTATTCTGGTATTGAGACATATGTGAGAGCTTAACAAAACTGAGCAAAGAAGAGAGAGAGATCTATCTTGCTAATTTTATGTTATAAGCAATTTAACCCCTGTATTATTTCACCCCCAATGTTTCAGTCCTCTTTGAAGCATAGGTTTGATTTCATTGTGGGTGAAAGACTTGAGATATACTACTATATTTTTCGTGTTATTACATATGTAGCAGCTTACCCCCATGTGCGGTTATATATTAGCCCTTATGTTATTTTATGAGAAACAATTCATCCTCTGTGTTCGTACCTATTAATTTTGGATTTCTTCAGACCCTCAGCTGCAATTAAACGTGTCCATAACACTTATTGACAAAATTATGTTTCAACTCAAAATATCTCCCTTCAACAAGCCTAATCACCTACATTAGGCAGCTATTTGCCTACTTTTCACTCAAACAGGCCATATAGAGTACATTTCATATTTCAACCCAATTAAATTTTGTAAAATTACAACCCTAAATACAAACAAGTCATTTTTCAAAAGCTTCTTCACAGAAATTTTAGAGAAGTCCTAAAAACAACAAAACAAAATTTGGAAGATCAAAACAAACCAAATTATGATGGGGATGAAGAAACCAAACCAAGCTTCAATGGGTTTCACCGCTAATTTAGATGGCAGATTTAGGGGGTAAATTCACCACCCAACTTTTGAACTATTGGTATCCACCGACCCTGGCTTTCGTAATCTTTTTTTGAAGAATAAGGGGGTTGGATGCCAATAGTTGAAAGTTTGGGTAATGTGGACTCCTTTTTTTCTCATTTCACACTAATTAGATGACAGATCACCTCCCCCAAACTTTGAACTATTGGCATCCACCTCCACTGGCATTTGTAAATTTTTATGTAGTCGAGAGTACGGGGGAGGTGGATGTAACTCACCCCAGATTTAGGAATATAAATGAAACTCATGGCCTTCCCGCCTAAAATTGCTTTGCTTTATTTCCTGCGAACCTTAGCTACAAAGATTTTAAACGGAAAGTACCAACAGAACAGGTATATCGACAAAGGACTTTAAATAAAGACAGAGCATATGTTATAAAAAGAACTAGTATATTTACAGCCATCAACGGTTTTGATTCAATGGAGGCCGAAAAAGAAAAAACCAATGATAAATAGCTGGTGTAGGGTATATAAAAGAATGACTTCGACCCAATAATAGTCAGGAAAACCATGAAAGACATGAAACTTTTAATGACATTCAGCCTTTGAGGGAATACTTCTTCCCGGTGAATGCTTGAAACTTTGGTTCTTCTTCCTTCTGAGGCTGCGGATCTTGTTTGATGCTCTCCTTTGATGAAGTCTGTAATGCAAAATTGTAAGAACATGCCATGAAAATTCAAGATATAGAGTATATTTACTGAATGATTTAGAAAGGTTTAAATATACTTTTAGTTTTCCATTTGAAGCATCTTCAGTGTTTGAACCAAAAACAAGCTTCCCAGATTTCCGACCAGTAGAAGAGCGTGCTCCATTTGTTCCAATGTCATTCTCCGGCTGGTGCTGCTTAAGAACAGTGGAGGAAATTGGCACAACTGGTTCGGTCGAAGAAGAAGGCTTCCCGTCCAATCGCCTTCCTGAACCACTGAATGAGCTAAATTTAGGTATCTTCTTTGCTGGCTCTTCTTCCACTGAAACAAAATAATATAGCGAAAAAGAAAATGAAACTACTATATATGGAAAGAAATATTAAGTCCAAGACAGAGACATAAATTAAAAATAAGAACCTTCTGGTGGGTTCTTATTTTGCTTAGACACTGCAGGTTTTTCGGGTTCTTTATAATCCAAAGGAGGTGCAAAGTCCACTTCACAATCAGTTTCAATAATGCAAATTGCAGAGGAGGGCTTCGTTTCTACTATGTCAATGTAAAACTTCTTGTTATTGTATGAGACCATGATGGTGTCACCGGTAGTTAAGCAAGAGTAACTCCTTAATGTTGTCTCCAATCTGCAAGTCATTAGACCTCAAAAAAGATATATCGTGAATAAAAACGATAATTTGAGCCAAAGCCAAGAAACTAACATTGCTTTTGGGTTGGATACATCCAAGAAGTCCTTTGTGTGAGGCTGCAGCTTTACGTAAGTTCCTTTTGACAAGCTGGCATTCTTAACACGAATAGTATCTCCTTCTTGCAGAAGCATATTCTCCATCATCTTAATCATAAAAAGGAAACAATAAGGTAAATGTAAACAGATAGGTAGAACTCTTTTAGTATCGGCTTTGTTTTAGAGATCATACCCAGTAGGGTAAGTATATCAGGCCCTCATCTGCAATGAATTCTAGTACACCACAATGAGTAAATTTATCGGCAGAAGGATTACTGATTTCAAATAACATAGGGTAGTCAATTTGTAAGGATGCTGCACAGTAAACCGTAAAAAGGGGGACTCAGTTGAGGAAAAATGTAAACAAATAGTATTAAAAAAAATGTAAATATAATAAGAACGTAACATACCAAGGCGATCAAGGGCTGATGGAGGCATTATAACTGAAATATCAAAATAATTAAGTTAACTAGTGAAATACGTATGAATATTTGGTGAAATTTATAATGCAACATAATTGCTTTAAGAGATTGTAAACATACTTTTATCACCTTTTTCCAGATGAGCCTGCAACAATGAGAAAAACTACATTATTAACTTGTGCCCGGAAAGTCCAAAACCAGCCAAGAAAATAAACATAACTTGCACCCAACAACATGAACGAAAAAAAAGTAAAGCAATGAGCTCAAGAATGCTGCTTTTAATCACAACTCTGGGTAAAGTAGTTAGAATCATGATAAGGGATCAGAAATCCACACCTTCTTCACTAATTATGACCGTACCATATAATATTTCGAAGCTACTGAATTTTATATTGAGATACTTAACAAACATAATAGTGGAGATAGTTACCCACCTTCTCAATAAAAGACACAGGATAACAACGGTAATTCTGTTCGAATGTCGAATTATCATCATCAGAATCATAACCATACTGCAACAGATCAAACAAAAGTGAGTAGATAAAATCGAAAAGATCATATAGTTTACTCAATGCACACATGCATACTGGTAAAACAAGGTTTTCCCAGGTCATAATAATGCTCATCAATGGAAAAAGGAAGTTGTTTTAGCAAATACATCAATAAGTTACTGTAATGCATAATATTTGAATAGGGAAACATCAAGAAAGTTTATTATTTCAAAAAATCCCGAATACGTGTTAGCATGGAAATAGACAACTACACAGATTATATGATTAGGAATCATTAGCTTCTACTTCAAAGACAATTGGCGTTAGCTGGAGTGACTTTACATACACAGTTCATATATTCCTAAAACTTAAGTACCCAATTAATAATAAGGAAAATACTCAGTTCTACTCTATTCACAAATAAAGAATATGCAATTGAACAAAAACTCCATATCTTAAGCAATATTAGACCCATAAACCTCCTCAAATCCATAATCTGAAAATTACTCCCAATATTTAAAAAAAAAAAAAAAAAGATTCATCAACATACCATGATCGCAACAGAAAAAATCCACCGCTAAAAGGGCTTTCGATTCTGCTAAGTTGAGATTCCAATAGAGAAAAACAAGAGCAAGTCAATAAATACCCAAATCATCAAAATAATCGAAATAAATCAATTAATCAGTGACAAAAGTGATATCTTCGTAGAGGCCAGTAGAGCAAAATATCTACTTATACAATCATCAAAACTAAAACGCAGCAAATAAAAACAGTTCAGATACGACGCATAAACATTTAATTAGTTCGATTTTGAAGTTGTTAAAAAAAGAAAAAAATTGCGGGGAGTCAGAGATTGATCACCAGATTGAAGGAGCCCCAAACGGTGGTGCAGAGTCTATGAGCGACTTCTCAATCAAGAAATTCGAAATATATATATATATGCGTGTGTATCATTAAATAAATCTATTCTAAGGTAATCGTCCAATTAAATTGTCCAAAAAAAAAATGCCAATTAAATTCGATATATTCAAATTAGGAATAATAAGGTTTACAAAAAATACAGAAAAATTCTTCGATAATTCAATATTAAAAAATAAAGTATATCGTAGGTAAAAAAAAGGTTACCATTTTATTTCTATCCTATTTCCAAAATTAATCTAAGAAAATCAGTTAAAAAACTTAAAATAGTAGTATTTGAAAATAAGGCTCCTACTTTGCCTTTTCCTACCTGGTGTCCACTTTATCTTTTCAATTATTAAATGCATCACATGAACTTTTTCAATTATCTTCCAAGCTTCAGTTGCATCGAGTTTTGGATTTAATATATTTTGGACAAAATATAATTGATAAATTAATTAAAATTTTGTACTTTACCACATATTTATTAGGGAAATTCTTATCCAGATCGGGTTTGGCCGAACCCAAAGTAACTACAAGGTAAGTGCAATACACTTGCTTTGTGATTGGATGTAACTTCCATGAGAGTGACCAATCACAAAGCAAGTGCAATACACTTGATTAGTGGTTGGATGAGTTTGGTCAAACCAGGCTTGGACAAGAATTTTCCTATTATTAAACGCGGTTCGCCTGTTTACATGATTATTGAAATATCATTACAAAAGGAGAAATTTTGAAATATCATTACAAAAGGAGAAATTTGGGTTCATGACCGCTCGATGGAAATACGTTGAAATTAATATTTGATGCAATTAATGCATAAATGGTAGTTGGTAGAACAAAATTGACGTAAATGATAACTGAATAGTCACCAAAAATAATTGAATGGAATAAAATAAAATTTACCCAAAAATGAAAAGATACCAAAAGTTTATTTTTTTCTTTATTTGATAAATTCCAAAGTTAATGACTCGAATAGTGTCCAATGGAATCCCAAATAAATGAATAAAATTGTTTATAGAGAAATATAGTAAAGTGGTCATTATTAACGTACATTTATTTAGACTCCTTGCTGGATTGGGCCTTCAAGTCCACTGGCTTAAAGATAAAAGCAGGTCTACTCTAAGTGGGCTAGTTAGAAAACAATGAAAGGCCCTGGAGTTTTAATTGATCATGGTTGACAACTTGACATATACAAAATTTGCAAAAGATGGTCTTTTATAAAATTATACTCCTATTTTTAATTCTACCTTTTTTAAGAGAAAAAATATTTTTGATCCGTATTTTATGAGATTATACTTTTGGTATTCGTTAAAATATTTAGTTCTTTAATTTCATATAATACTTTTATTTAACATTTGTTTTCCTCATAGAAATTATTTTATTTTTGATCCCACATTTTTGTGAAAAAAATAGACGTAACAAACATGAAAAGAAGAGGCAGAAACCATGCATTAACTCAAGTTGACAATTAAGAAAAAACTGAAATTTCAAATACAAAATTCACATAATTGAATTGATTTATTTATTCTGGTACAGGCTCCCAAAAAGAAAGAGCATACATAACTCTACCCTTCCATCCTTGCAACATCCAGTTCCTATCTTCATCCAAAAGAAAATCTTTATGGTAACCTTTCATCACTTTAACCTTCACTTCTTTCATTACTTCTTGATCCAACACACGTTGTCTGAACCCAGCCCTCTGATTCCTCACCATCCATTGCTTGTAAGTCTCCGGCCTCTCGACTCTTTCCGAGCCTTCACACGCAATCACATTCATAACATCTCTCCCAAACACCTCCCTTTCATAGAGCAACCTATCTTGATCTTCGCGCGGAAGCGTAGCCTCAAGCATATCGAAAAACGAACTATAATGGTACAACCCTTCTCTAAACCTCGTACCGAAAAACGGAGCATTGTAAGTCCCGTTCACCACTCCGTGCACGAATAGCTCGGGATTTATTTTCTTGATTAGTTTTAAAACCATATCCCTCGGACTAATCACCCCTGCAGACTCATCTGGCACGTGCCTCAGTCTATACAAGCAATTTACCACCACCATTTCGTCTCTCTCGATATTGAGATCCTCTAATTGAATGTCCTCCCATTTTTTCGCTATGGCATTGTACTCGAAAGGGACATTGAATCTCTTACAACAGTTCATGAGACGGCGTCCTGTCTGCTCGACTCTCTCGGCCGGCTTGAACCCCGGCTGCGGATAATCAATCCCCGTTATTTTCAACTTCGGGGGCCCACCCGGCCGTAAAGAGATGCCGTGGATTATACAAGGCCATTGAAAGCCGTACAAAATCCCGAAATCGATTATGTGAATCCGATCTGCGTCTTTAGTAAATTTCGCTATCGTTTTGTTTGCGCAAATATTTGACATTCTTTTGAAAGGGCACGATGTGACATATGTTTGATAAGATTTAAGCAATTCCGACGCGGTTATCCTCCTAGTGGCACATGCGGTGTAGAGTGCGGAGCCTGTACCCGCCATTCGTGCTTCGAGAGCATTAGCAAAACTGTGAGCCAATCTCTCGTTTGGATCTCCGTAAGCGGAAGAATATTGCCTGACTTGTTTCAACAATTCCTCGGCGGTAGAGGTGTTAAAGCTAGACACGGCTTGTGCGCAACGAGTTAGTAGACTTCGGAGATCGACTACTTCTTTAACCTTGCTATTTTTCTTTGTCCCTTTAGGCCTTCCCCTTTTGACCTCCTTAGATTTTTTGAATTGTTTCTGGCTCTCGTCTTCGTAAACTGGTGGGTCCACGGAGTGGGAAGCCGGAGGCTCGTGGTAGAAATTCGGGTTCATTCCAGGACATAGCAATGATTTGTCGTAGTTCTCGAGTGGCTCTGATTCCTCGGTATAGCTGGCTGGTTGTTTAGTGCACCTATTGTTGTTTTCAGAACGATCACCGTTGTCGTCTCCTCGATCATGAGGTTTCTTTTGTCGGAACACGTTGTTAGTGGACGAATTTTCCTTACCACCTATGTCATTACCTGCAACCAGAAATGAATGAATTCACTAGCTAGAGTCGGTTTAACTAATGAACAGAAAATAGCTGAAAAAAATAGAATGATTCAGGTGAAAGTGTTGCTATAAATTGGAACGTTGTCAGATCACAATTCATGCCCATCTGAAAGTCAAATTACAAATCAATATAAATTCTAAAGTCAATACATGAAAGAATAATATACACTAATATTTGAATTTGTTTCTATGTATAAAATTTCGAACAAGATGACTATTTGCTTCAAATTTCAAGAACTCCACATCCAATCGCATGTAAGAAAAAGTTCAAATTAGTTTACCTGCCACCAGCTGGTGAGTACGATTGATGGATTCATTTGCAATTTGAAGGAGACAATCTCCATTTTCTTGGATTTGTGTTGTGATTGGATTAAGGAGATGATGATGCTGATGGGAAGAGTCAAGTAGGCCCCAATCAAACCCATAAGAAGATGTTGATGGGAATGTCGACCCGATTTGTGACCATTCAGCAAAACCCGAAACCGATCTAAAATCATTTAGTTGAGAAGGTGGAGGAGGAGGTTGAATTTGGTGATTGATTGAGTCTTGTTGTTTATCAGCCTCCTCCTCGTTCAATACATCATAGAAATATTTTTCTGCAGCTTGTAAAGCAGAGCAGTCTTGAAACATACAGGGCCTCTGTTCCAAATCATCTTCGTCCATTAACATATGCTTTATGTATGTGAAAACACCATCAAAATAATCACCCTCCACTTGTTCGTCGCACTGCTGGTACATATTAGTATTAGTAACAACAGTAGTAGTTGTTTGATTTTGCGAGGGAGTTACAGAAACGTCGCCGCCGTGTGATCTGAAATCGTAGGGGATGATGCATTCTGCAGCAGGTTGGCTGAATTGGCTTGAATCACATCGACCACGAGAAAGTGTACCCATTATTGAATTAATTCAAAGTAATTAATTAAGACTCAATTCTTGATGAAATTAATTATTAGTAACAAGTTTGTTGGTGGAGTTTGAGACAGGCAGTTTGTTTTATATTCATTGGGATGGTGGGATTGATTTTCTTGGAGATACTAGTATTGTGAATTGTGTAGTGGAGGATATATTTTATTGGGAATTGTTTAATTTATTGAAACTTGCAATTATGTTGTGAGGTGCACCTGTACTTTATTATAATAGTATTTTATTTAAATGAATAATGGAGGGTGGGCAGGTGAACATGTCCATGTAGCAGCATATGATCGTATCAGGTATTTCTTCAAACATTTGATCGGATGGATAATTAATGTATGTTTTCATCAGGATATGGAATGGGGGACGACTGCTAGCCCTTACTCTTATTAGTATTATTCTTAGTTAGAAGAATGTCTAAAGCTCAAATTTGGAAAGAGGGAATAAATTAAAGTGATGATGATTTATTCTTAGTTTTGAGAAAGGGATGTAAATGACAATTTGGATCATGCAGGATGTTAATGTTTCCGAGGAAAACTTCTTTTCCCTCGATCGACTTTCGTTTGAATGGTAATTTTCCTTTTTTTTTTTTTTTTTTAAAGGAGAAGGTTATATCATATATGATTGAATTTGGCTCAAATTAAACCTTATTATTTTAATTCGTATTTGTTGATAAATAAATTGGGTTAATTACAGGGACCTCCCCTGAGGTTTGGTGTATTTCGCGTCCAATCCCCTCGGAGAATCATAATTACAGAGACCTCCCCTGAGGTTTGCAAAACCTTACAAAACCCTAACGGAGACTAACGGAGGTGGATGGAATGCGTGAAATTACCCTCTTGTCCTCATCAATTTTAATTACTTCGACCTCCCCTGAGATTTACAAAACCTTACAAAAATTTATATTTGCATATTAGTCCCTAAACTTTAATAAAATTAAATTTACACATAAAAAAGAAAAGAAAAACTAACCCCACCCCGATGTATATTACATAAAAAAGAAAAAAAAAGTTTATTAATTATGCAAAATAAGAACAAATTTTATAAAGTGTTATATATCATTCTCATATAATTTATTAATAGTAAAAAATAATTTAATAAATATTTAAATAAGATTTTATTTTTGTATTTTATAATAAAATATTATTTAATTGTATTGTATTTAAGTAGGACATAAATTTATGATTTTATTGTTGAAAATATTAAACTCTTATATATATTTAAGTCTAAAACTGAAATAATTGCTTATCTTTTTTTTTTAGAAAAACCCATAAATTTAATTAATTACAAATACCTCATAGATAATTATTTTATAATGGGTATTTGAATGAGTATTTTTAAATTTTGTGAAAAAAATATTTATTATTTTTTTAGTTAAATTTTTATAAAATGCATATTTCAATACTATATAATTTATCAATGCGTAAAAAATAATTTATTAAATATGTAAACAAGGTTTATTTTAGTATTTTATAGTAAATATTATTTAATAATATTGGGTTTAAGTAAGAAATAAATAAATTAATAATTCTTATTTTATTAAATGGGTATTTGAATGAGTATAATTTAATTTTGTTAAAAAAATAATTGATTTTCTTAATTATTAATATTTTAGCATTTTTATAATGCTTTTTCTGTCCAAATTTTTCCTTGTTAATCGTAATTTTTATTTATTATCCTTGTAGTTAAATTTTAATAGAATTATTAAAACAAATTGAAATTATTGAAATTACGGTTTGGATATGAATAATTCTTAATATTTTTGCATTTTCATAATGATCTTTTTATTTTTCTTTAATTTTTCTTATGATTAACAATAATTTATTCAGTTTTCTTTGTACTTCAATTTTAAAAACATTATGAAAAAATATTGAAATTAATATCTACATATTAATAAAATAATTTTAAGTTTTACATTTTCACTAATATTTATAACATTTACACCCAAAACAAATCACATCATTTCATTGAAACCCTTCACATGCAACAAACATAACAAGGGTATACTTGTCCATGAAAATAGCTACAGTAACCTTAAGGGTAAAATGGGATTTTCAATAAAATTTGGGTGATGACGTCAGCAAAAACTAACGGTGGACTGAAGGATGTAAGGTTTTGCAAACGTTAGGGGAGGTCTTTGTAATTATGATTCTCCGAGGGGATTGGACGCGAAATACACCAAACCACAGGGGAGGTCCCTGTAATTAACCCAAATAAATTTGATGGATCTGACTTGACTGTTAAAATAAAGAGCTAATGTTAATTTATCTCCATGTAATTTGAAAAATAGCATTTTATCCCCCTTAAAATTTTAAAAGAGTACTTTATCTCCCTATGAAAATTTTAAAAGAGCAATTTACCTCCTTCAACCGGAGAGTGTAACTCACTCGTCGAAATTGAGAGTGGACATGTAAAGTATTTTTGTAACATAAAGGGATAAAATGCTATATTTATCATTGTCACATTTATCATAACAAATGGGGTAAAGTGTCACATTTATCATAACACAGGGGGTAAAGTGTCACATATAAGAGGGGTAGTTTTGTCAATTCATTTTTTTTAAATTTAAAAATGTCAAGGAAACGGTATGAAACATTGATATAATTACACGGGATAAATTGCTCTTTTTCAAATCACATGAAGATAAATTAAATATCATACAAATTGCAGGAGCTAAATTGTCATTAAATCATATAATAAACGTATGTAAAATTGGGTGATTCAGAAGATCTAGATCTAACAATAAATAAATTAAGTAACAATATTTTATGACTACTTCAACAAGGGATTAATTAATATGTCAGTGATCTATTACATGCTCTGAAATATAACATCAAGTTGGAGGTAAATGAGTCACGAATTAGTTTTTCATATTCTATCTCGACTGACAAAAAGATGGAACTTTGGTTTAGTCTAGTTGGGTTGAGTTAGTATAATCTAAAAATAATGAGTTTTTTTTTTTTTTTTAATTGTAAATGAGTTGATAAAATCTAAATCATTTTAAATGAGTTGGTACAACCTAAATCAAATTAAATCAGTTCACAAAACATAAACCACAATGTCTATACCTAATTTCCTAGGGAAGATTTTTTTCAAAACTGGTCTAAGGAAGAAAATTTCCAAAAGGATAATTTGCATCAATGTGTTGACTTTTATTGATTATGTAACACCAAAAATGTTTGATGTAAATGGAAATACAAGAATTTTTTTGAGAGGTTGATAATTATCAAATTTTGAATATATTTACCTAAACTTGAAAAATTTGAATATTCAATAGACTAAATGTAATTAGAAAATTTGAAATTTAATACTCACGTATTCATTTGAAAATATTTTACCTTGGATATGAAGATTTACAAAATATAGGGTAACTGGGACAAGCACATCACACGCCTTCTCATTTTTTTTTTCACAAGTTCAACAAGAATGTATGGTGAAAAGAAAACTTTTCCCGATTCAACGTTCTGTTTAACTTTTCCGCGGATCCAATAAATCTTACAAGAGTGAAAAAAATTCTACATAATGTAGACGTTTTTTTTTAGAGAACCAAATGTAGACGTTGATGTGCACGTATAAGAGTAAAAATAAAATAACTATGGATAATGGTTATATCTTAACACTTGAGTGGCATTTTACTACAAATGATTTGAATATTTTTTATATTAGCCTCCGGTTCAAATTATGTTAGATTAACACTTTTCACCGTTTGACAATGCTCTTGTATATGGAGTATTTTTAACACGTGGACGAAAATTTTCATTGTTTACATTGAAAATATCTAAAAAATTCAATGTTTTTAATTAATGAAAACGAAAAATCAGATGTAGCTTTGAAACTCTTTCTTTGTCTCAATACTTTCTTATTCTCCTAATTTATTAATCTCTTCACATTAATTTGTTTCCTTGCGTTTTTTAGATATTTTGATAGGTCCTAATTGGAATGGTTTTGGTCCGGTCTTGCAGATATCAATTTCAAAAAAATGGTTCGGATAGTTTCGGTGAAACCTTTGAAACCCCATTTGGTTATGTTTTGGATGTTGGATGGTTTTGAAAAAGTTGAAATTCTACTGGAAATGAGTTTGAATGTTGGGGTTTGAAGGGGAAAAAATAGGTGATATGTGCCAAATCATTGTCCTTATAATGTTTGGGAGAAAAAAAATAGGTGATAGGTGTCAAATCAAAGTTTATAGATTTCAAGAGTTTGACCTTTGGGTATGAGTTCGTGAATAAGTTTGTGTTGAGTTTCATTAGTTTTGTCAAACTCCATTTGAAAGATCAGTTTCGCGATATCCGCGAAATCGGACCAGAACTCTTGCAAATATGCTCATGAAGTTTAGAAAAAAAATCAATATTTAGATTAAGACCAGCAAAACAACTAGGATTGATCCCATATTAAAAAACTCGACTACAGAAGGAGAATCGATCAGGAAAAAAAGACTTAATTTAATATTTTACTAGAGTATTAGGTAGAAATACAAAACTGGCTACTATTTGGAGTTTCTGACTACGTTCTTGTTTATATATATATATATATATTTCTCTGGTAGTTCTAATATTTTTTCTTTTATTCGTCACAATATCCAAAATATTGCAATCAAATGTTTTTTTCATCTTTTAACTTAAATTTATATGATTAAATTATCTCTCTAGTAATACTAGAAGTTTGACAAGATGAAATTATATAAAATGTAGTTGATCATCCACTACATCTTATATACATATAATTTTATCTGCAGTGATGACAATATACTAATAGAAAGAAAGAATTATCTTATAATTTATCTTGTATGAATATTTATGTCATAATAAATGTAACATATACAGAGGTCTTAGTTGGGGAGGTGAGACATTTATGCAATGTGGGTATAATGTATGTTCTTGATCTAACTGGTAACTATTTTTTATTTTAATTAAAGAGTAATGAGTATCGATCGTAAAAGATACGAGTTAAACCAAATATTTGAACTCGACTCGAACTTTTGATGAAATTATAGTTTTTCATGTTCAATGAATCACTCAAATGGTTTTTACTCATCAATCCCAAAGGTTGATTAGAGAAGTTTGATTAATTTTGAATTTAATTTTTTTGAGTCACCTACCACAATAGTATATTTATCAAAGTGCGTGGAAGCCGACCATAATTAAACAAATACTCAAGTTTGATTTAGTCCCCATGACCAAATTTAATGTCTCCTAATTAGGTGGATGGAGAAGAGCTCAAAAGTCTAATCTAAATTAGGCCAGGGATTAGAACATATATATAACCTAAACGGCTAGCTAGGACATACATACATATGCGTCCTTTGGTGTTGTACGTAACTCGATCGTTATTATTTCCTAGTACCAAAGAATGCAACACATATCTGAGACATGTCCTAAATATATAATTATGTATGCCATTAATTGCCATCACAAGATAACTAGCTAGTAACTAATAGGGCCAAAAACTCGTGCGTTTGTCAATTGCTGGAGCCCTCGACTCGACTCGACTCACATTCTTGTCCAATTTATTGTAGTATTATCCTATATAGTATGAAACATACTGTATATATATAGCAATTTATAAATAATTAATACAAAAATATCATCAGATAAACAAACTATCAAAACTTATAGTTTGGTGCATGCATAATTCTGTTCTATCCATCTATTATTTGTGTACAATTAATTCATTTAATGTAGGAAGATCTCATCTATTTTCTCATTAGGACTAACTTTAATGGTTTTTTTTTTTAATACTTAAAACTTAAAACAAAAAGTGCAATTAAATGAAAATTTCTCATTTAAACCAAATTTATGAAATTTTTTAGTCCTTGTGGTTAGAAATACATCACATGTATCATTCACTATGATAATATAATGATCGCCACAAAGTTTAGAATTTTTTTCTAGATCTGACCTCGATAAACCAGACAATATTGACCTGATCTAGTCAAGTTTTCAAATCTCGAGCCCACCTGAGGCCTAATAAATTAAGAAGGGAACTATAGTTGGCTTAAGGACAACCACAGCAGCAACAATAACATGTGATTTTGTTTCTTATACTAGTAATTTCCAAGACCGGCTAGCTTTGGGCACTACCATTTATGGGCTTGTAAGAATAAATTAATTGTGCTTTACAAAAGTACTACTTAGCAACTCCTCGAGATCATATGCTTTATGTTTTTTGTTACTCAATTCTTTGTCTGAGATTCTCTTTTAAGTTATCTATTTCTATCAATAGAGTGTAGTGTATATATATCAATTCTTTTAATTAGTAAATTCCTTTTTCTTTTATTGCATAACAGTACTGTGCCACCATCCTCCCATCCCATGTGTTGGAATTTTAAATGCATATTTTGATGCATTTTTAATTAGAAGAATATTGTCCACCTATGCTTGAGTGACTATTTTTGGTTGTTAACTTTTAGAGCTTTTTCTCTCCTTTTCGTCGGAATGTTACCTGCAAAATGCATGTTATGCAAGTTCAAATTCGAAATATCCTCCGTCCTACTAATTTTGCTCATGTTTACGTAGTTGGAAAAAATATTATTTTAAATATCATTACATTAATGATTCAGTTAGTGGTGTACATTATTACTTTTGTAAAAAGGTGTTCTTCAAAAAAAAAAAAAAAAATCATTTTAAAGTATTCCCAAACATCCCAGATAATGTTAAATATAATTAGGTGGTTTCGGCAGGTACGAATTCCGTTGTTCTCCTTATTTTTTTACTAGCTAATTTGATGGTTCAATTTTGAAATATTTCTTCCTATTTTACCTTCTTCACTTACTATACTGGTGGCATAATTATTTAGTCTCGACTCAATTAAACCTTTTTTTTCAGAACGACTCAAGTGAACTTCTGATACCCTATTTTTTGAATTTGAGAATTGATTCATGCAATGATTGAATAAGATATAGTGCAATTAATCCCTTTTTATTTTTTCACAATACATAATTGGGACTTAAAACTAACTTACTAGCATCGACTGAAGGGGAAAAAGTTCTCCTGCGCTGGCTTATCCCAAGTGTTGTAGCCATTTTTATCAGGAAAAGGAACAAATTATTAGGCCGAAAGTAGAACACTTTGTTGGTATTCACATAAAATCTAGATCCAATCAAAGAAGAAGCATAAAATAGAAGGGCACATAATTGCTTTGAAAAAGAAATTAGGGACCTAAAGCCCTGAATAATGAGAAAGTGGGGACAGGGGACAATGTACAATAATGAATGGACTATGGAACAGTGAACAGTAATTCATGTATTATTATACTTCATACATATCAGAAATTTTTATCGAGATCAAAAACTAAGTGAAATTGAAGTATGTGACATGTGGAATAAATATCATATATGTATCAAAAGGCAAAGTGAAAGTAGCCTGTGTTTGCCGAGTGCCGACATAAATAAAGTGTACAAAAGTGGGGAATGGAATCAAATTCCCCAGAAGTTTTTGGCATAAATGGGTATCAGAGTTCCTCTTTTTTTCTTTTTTAGTTGGGTTTGAATTGTGCTAATAATACTTGTTAAGACAACAAAGAACCAAGTACACTATATAAGATAAAACGACGCCTTATCCAAATGGTCAATCCAGAACAGGGACAGACTCAAACACGGGCAACGTCGACCTAGGTGTTGCACCATTTAAAGTTTTTCTTCTCAACCTATCTTTCTTTGACCCATCCAACTAGTTCCAAAAACGTTGCTTGGTTGCACCAGTTCATTCACAATGCAATTGTAATACTAATTGGATAGATATCAAACTGAATATAACTGGAATTTTCAGAGTACAATTATTACATGGCAACAATAAAGAACCAAAATGAAATGTTTCTGTCATATATGTAACAAAAATTCATATTCAGCAAACATCTCAGATCATGTAAACAAATTAAGAAGACAAAAGTCAGCATATTCTAACAGAACACTTATAACATCATAGGAGTAATATTAGCTAGGATAAACTCCTTAATTATTTATCAAAGAGCAAGAGCTAGCTAGTACAAAATTCCTTATCTGCTTAGGCCCCTAATTCATATATACACAACATACCTATGATTTTGCACATATCACTGTAGCCAGCTCAGATACATTTTGTGTGTAAATGTAACACAAGGGACTCCAAATTATCTCGCTACATTGATCAGTCGATCTCGTCAAATCCTCCTGATGCACTGGTATCATATACAGCGCGAATTATCAAACAAAACACTCATTTGTGTTGTTAGCATACAAGTTACTATTAGACTGTAATAAAGCATCGAGATGATATTTCTATTAATAATAGAGTCAAAGGCATGTGAACTAACTGTATTAATGAATTTTCTTTTACATAGATGATAGAAAACAGAGGTATTTAACCATTATTAGAAATGCGCGAGGCCCCCTTTTGTAGCATAGTTATAGGAGTTTTAAAAGTTTTCCTTGCATTATAGTATGTATTAGTGATGTGGATAAAACATCACTATACTAATGTACATTTGTTACAGAATTCTATTCACTATACCAATTTCAGCTGAAAAAAGTTATTCAAAATAAAATTAACAAAAACATGTTTACGATCGACCATGTCACAAGAAACATTAAGAGATTAAGTGAATCGATTTATAAAATTTTAAGAGAAACTAGAATATGAAATTAATCACTATGTTTGCATCTATAAAAGTAAGAAATTATATAAAGTGTTCTTAAAAAATACTATAAATTTTCTTTGACATGGGGCCAAAATTTAAATTTCGCCTAGGACCCCGGAAGAATAGGACCGACCCTGCATAGAGTTTTAGCATGTGGTTGTTCTTTTGGTGCTTGTCTTTAGCAGTGCATGTTCATGCTAGTCTATTGTGTTATATGAAGACAAAAAAAAAAAAAAAAAAGTTGAAATCGAAAACGGGAAACAAGAAAGAGAAAGAAAAGAAATCACCTTTTCCATCATGCTCCTGAACTTTTTTTGAACTGGAAGTCATTCATATTTATTTACGCAGGGATCCAACAGGAGCTCGTGCAAATAATCCGACCTTTCCATCCTTGTAACATCCAATTTCCATCTTCATCAAAGAGAAAATCTTTATGATACCCAGCCGTAACCTTATGCCTTAGTTTCTTCATAACCTCTTGATTTAAGGGCAGTGGTTTGAACCCAGCCCTCATATGGCGGACTTGCCATTGCTTATACGTCTCAGGTCTTTCAACTCTTTCTGCTCCCTCACAAGCAATAACATTTATCACATCACGCCCATAAAAATCTTGTTCAAAATCCATCCTCTCTGGATTATCACGAGGTAGAGTAGCGTCAAACATATCAAAAAGTGCCGAATAGTGAAAAAGAGCCTCCCTAAAACGAGTAACAAAGAATGGAGCATTATATGATCCATTAGTGACAGCATTGACAAATATATTTGGTCTCATTTTCCTAATTAATTTCAGAACTGCATCTCGTGGACTGTCAACCACAACGGTCTCATCGAGCAATCTACCAAACCGAAGCAGACAATTCACAGCAAGAACCTCGCCACTTTCAATCTTCAGGTCCTCTATTTTAATTTTCTCCCAGCTTTGTACTGCTATAGCTTGGTACTCAAATGGTACACCAAAACGTTCACAATATTTCTTTAACCGGCATCCTGTCTCTTCTACTCTTTCCGCAGGCCTAAACCCTGGTTGTGGAAGCTCGATTCCGGTGATTCGTAGCTTAGGTGGACCACTTGGTCTCTGTGAAAGATGACGAATGAGGATAGGCCATTGGAAACCATAAAGAATACCAAAATCGACAATATGTAGAGTAGTCGCTTCTGATGAGGCTAAATCAATCATCATATTTGAAAAGAACATTGACATTTTCTTGAAAGGACAAGCTGAAATATAAGCCTTGTAGGCTTTTAACTTCTCAGCAGCAGTTATTTTCCTGAAAGCAAGGGATGCATAAAGCTCGGTACCCTTTCCACCCAAGCGAGCTTCCAGACCACAGGTAAATACATTTGCCAGCCTTTGATATACATCGCCTGTAGGAGAAGAATGCTGCCTTATATGTTTTAATTGTTCATATGCAGTCCTATAATCATCAGAAGCAATAGATTGAGCACAACTAATCAAAAGGGCTCTCAAGTCAACAACTTCGCCTTTACTATCATTTTTCTTAGCACGTGATCTTCCACCCCCATTAGACCCACTTGGCACTTCATTTGCAAATTTAGTGTCAGTATTGACACACAGCGGATCCTCTTTGACATCATTGCAAAGAAGAACTCTATCAAACATTTCAGATAACTCAACATCTTCATTGTATATTGCTGATTGTTTGCTGATTCTCTCAACATCTTCATAATTATCGTCCTCGAGATGAAGATGCTTCCTTCCCTTCAACCCATCGGAGAATCGATCAATCTCGTCCTTTTCTACCTTGACCACGGCATTACGAGTGACGTCTTCCGATTTTTGAGGTAACTCATATTTATCCAAATCAATAACCAATTGATTATTGGTTGGAAGAAATTTACTGGCTTCTTCCATCCCTCTCTTGAACTGCAAAATGGAATCACTATCGGTGAATATGTTTTGAAGTAAGTTAGTGTTTCCCAAGGAGTTCGCCTGTAAGTTGGAATTATCACTGAAGCTGCCAACTTGAAGAAGTGCATTTGATGAAGAATCTTGAAGATGAATTTGTTCGACTGAAGAATTAAAACCCCCGGGACTTATAAGACTACTACTAGCATTGCTGCTGTTTGTATACTCACTTGAACTCCCAAAAAAGCTATCAGGACTACCGAGATTATGGTTGCCATAATTCAAGGGATAATAAGGTGAGGGTGGGTATTTCTGGCCAATGACTTCATACAAAGATTTCTCAGCAGCTCGTAGAGCAAGTGGATCATGGAACATACTAGGTTTATCTTCCATGCCTTCTTCTATCAGTACTTGGTTAAGGAACTTTAGCACCGGATCAGAGTCTTGATCATCAGGCGACTCTGTCTCGTAGCTTACAGAGGATGATGGAACAAAATTATCGGGGCTTGGACTTAACGGAAGGAAAGGGATATCCAGGACATTAAGATCTAAGTAATCATGATTAGTCCCATTCATATGGATTTGAGATTGTTCATAACCGGATAAGAAATCACCATCATCAAATTGAAATCCGTTGGTAGTATTGGGCGATTCTATGAACGGAGGATCCATAACTATCGATGGCTTGAAACCCTAATCACTAAAACATCAGCTTCATTTTACAAAACAAATAAAATTGGATGAATATCCAACTAATCAACCAGTTTAAATGCAGCAACGTAGAGTTTAAGCCTTGAAGGAAATTAACAAATTCACTAAAGAGTATTAGGTCAAAGTGGCTAGTAAGATAACAGGAGTTCCATCTTTTTAGCATTTACAATCAAAATTACTTGGAAAACCAAGAAAAAATCCCACAATAACATCTATGAATTTACAAGTACTTGCAAAGAATCATTTAATTTTCCTGACATTACAACATTTCAGAATATATTAAAAACAGGAAAGTAAAACAGAGAACAAAAAAAGTAACTTATTCTGAAGCTCGAACTACAAAAAATGTATACATACAGCAGAAACATAGAACAAAATTCAAATTAACGAGTAGCTGAGAAAATTCGAAACTAAAAAGTATAAACTTTAGATCAAACAGAGGAAAAATAAACACACACAAAAAATTAATTGAAGAACAAGGCACGAAATAACGAATCTATTGTTGTTAATTGTGTGTGCGTACCTTAGAATTTTAGGAACGCAATGAAAGTAGAGAAGCAAAAATATGTAGATTGAGGACTGAATAATTCTGACCGAGTAATGGAACGAAGGATAGTTGCGAAAAAGTAGAAGCTACTACTACATACAAGTGAGTAGCAGAAAAAGGTAGAGGTAGATTATTTAATTTTAGGATAATTGCATGTAACTCCCTGAGGTTTAGCGTAGCTGTTAAATGAATCATTATTTTTATCGTAATTACATTTGAGTCTCATATTCTTAAAGCATTCAAAATGACCTTATGAAATGTCATAATTTTGAAATTAACCTTCCTCTTTTCCCCTTTTCTTTTTTTCATTTCTTTTATAACATTATGTCCACAGCTATATTCAAGGAAAAATAATTCATTTGGTTCAAAACATTACTATATTTTTTTAACCAGAGACAGAGACGATAAACCACTGTAAAGACATGTCGACCAAGGTCAAAGTCTTAGAGCATCTCCAGCAGTATATTTTTTAGCTCTTCCAAGAACTAAAATTGAGATTATAGTATACATAACCAAACTAGAAAATCTTGTTCCAGCAGTGACTTGTATTTATACAAGCCTATGCATAATGGGAGATTGAACTTGCATATATGGATGTCCATGTATAAATATACAAGACATCCACATAAGCAAATTTATGTTTATTTAAATTAAATGCATATAACCGTGAATAAAAAAAATTAACTGTTTGGATTAAATATTTATTTGTATTAAATAGTTATTTAAAGTCATTTATTTCAAAAAAAAATATGAATTTATTATATTTAAATAAAAAACATTAAAACATGTATTTATTATTAATATTTTATGTGAAAATATAATAAAATATTTTTTATAATGTCATTTATAATTTAATATTGGAAGAAGAATAAAATATAATAATTTTGAAATTTTAGATAATGACTGCTGGAGCGAATAGCTAAAACTGAATAATTAAAACACTGTTCACCATGTATAATTTGATATAAATGACCATTTATACATGATATTGTTAGAGATGCTCTTAGAATTCTAAATTTATTATATGTGCAGTGTGTGTGTCATATGTGTAATGTGTGTATGAAATTTATTGGTTTGGTGATGTGGTTAAATTTTGTTGACGTAAGAATAACCAAAATTTCCTTTTGATTTGCCTTGTGTCCACACCACGCCACGGAACATGCATGGTGATAAATTTAATTGGGAGAAACCTTTTTGAAGTTTTATTTTATAGGTCTTATCAACAATATATATTTCTAGTTTTATCTACCTTCTTATTTATTTTATTTTAAATTTCTTGCGTACATGTATTGTATTAGTGTAGCATAATCACTTATTTAATAGTAAAAAACATATTACAATTTAATTTAGATTAATGCGTTCAAAATAAAGAAAAGTCAACATTAGTTTGTGACGAGGAAAATAGAGATGGATCCGGGTCAAACCAAAATAAATAAATAAAAGATAAGTATATAATTCAGGATATTCCAAGAAATATCTTAATTTCTAACAAGTCAAAGCCCTACGAAAAAATGCATATTCAAGTCATTATGAATCAAATTTACCCGAAACCCAACAGTAGGACGCAAATTGGCCCAAGTCAAAGCTTAGTAAACGACCTAAGGAAACCCTAGTTTGAAACACGTGAAAACTATAAAAATCCTAATTGAACCCTTATCTTTTAATTATATAAATATATATTAAAAAAAAACTCTTATTTTTTTTAGAAAAAATTTAAAGGGTATTCAGGTTTTACACTTGTCTTTAATCTCTTTCAAAAAGAATCGACCAGACACATTATATATTAAATCTTTGAATGAAAATTTAAACTTGAGTTCGTCACATAATGAAGACTAGTTCATTCCAATATATCAATCATCCTCTGATATACTCCTATTATGAGTTGGTTGGTTTGTATCTTCCTAATTAGAAAAACATACTTTTAAATTATGAAATGTAATTATCATTTCATGCGGAGTTCTACAACATAATTTTAATATACTGTTATTTCAATTTAAACGAATGAATGCTCTTTAATGCATCATAATTAGCTAGTAAAAGATATCATCACTAATTAACTTGGGTCATATTTTTTTTTTATTGAACCTAACTTGGGTCAATATCGACAATAACATGATCTCATCAATATTTGTGTATCTGCTTTTGCTTTGCAGGCCAACATCGACGTCTCATATATCTTAATTGAATACGATCTATATTTATTTAAGTTATTATCTAAGTCAAATTGACGGACATAGAATAGAATAGAACCATTGAATTAAGTTGGGTGTTGGAAATTAAGTGAGGATATATTGAGGACAATGACAAGTCCAATTATTTACTTACTTTTCCACGTGATATAGACCATGGACCAAGGACTACTCTTATCTACATTGATGAGGATAGATTTCGTTTTTAGAATAAACAAGAGTTTTATATCCACGTGTCACAAATATTGCCTAGTTATCCTGGAGCTTATCCTTCATCGTTTAAATGGAGATGGAACTCGGTATATAATCCAGAAAAACCTTCAAGAATCTATCTTTTGTGTTTTCATAATAGCTAGACTTGATGATGTGTTGTTGGTGGTCTGTTCAGGTCGATTGTGTTCTATCTTGCTTTGGTTGATCGAGGTGGTCCAGATCTCTATAGTCTTGGGAGATTTGCCTTCCTTTATCCTGGTCGATTGCGTTTTTAGCTTTGGTTGATCGAGGTGGTCCAGATCTCTATAGTCTTGGGAGATTGGCCTTCCTTTATCCTGGTCGATTGCGTTTTTAGCTTTTGTTGATTGAGGTGGTTCTGGTTTCTTTGGTCGGCTTCTTTTGATAAAACGTTTGTAAAACTGAAAGAGCTTCAAAAGAAAATCATATCATATATATGCATTTTGCATTTGAAATGACTATAGTTTATAACTGTCTGCAATGCTCGCAGTATGTACTGCATATTCATAATGGAACTGATAGCCTTATATCTGTTTGCGATGCTTGCAGCATGTACTACTTCTTCATAGTAGAACTGGTAACTCTATACTTGTCTGTATTTCTCGAAGTATATGATAATTGTTGAATAATGGGGTGTAGTACTTTATCTCACCTCATATTGATGGATGGTACCAAGGTGTAGTACTTTATCTCACCTACGTACCAATTGCATGTGCATGGTTATTTGCGCGCTCATCTGCTCTCGCTTGATGGTATTCTCTGGATAATTCTGGGTAGCTGGGGGCTACAGAGCTACCAGAGCTCTGCCATTGACCGGACTCACAAAACCAGGGATTAGAGCCCCTTGGGGAGTGACTCACATCATTCGGCTAAGACATGTCAATGCCCGTTCTATATAGGGAAAGGTTGCCACCTTATCCCTCATCTAACCGGCGTATTAACTAATCCCTCCCCTGATCTTTCCGTATCCTTTTGAGGTGGAAAAGAAGCCGACCAAAGAAACCAGAACCACCTCAATCAACAAAAGCTAAAAACGCAATCGACCAGGATAAAGGAAGGCCAATCTCCCAAGACTATAGAGATCTGGACCACCTCGATCAACCAAAGCTAAAAACGCAATCGACCAGGATAAAGGAAGGCAAATCTCCCAAGACTATAGAGATCTGGACCACCTCGATCAACCAAACCAAGATAGAACACAATCGACCTGAACAGACCACCAACAACACATCATCAAGTCTAGCTATTATGAAAACACAAAAGATAGATTCTTGAAGGTTTTTCTGGATTATATACCGAGTTCCATCTCCATTTAAACGATGAAGGATAAGCTCCAGGATAACTAGGCAATATTTGTGACACGTGGATATAAAACTC
Organism: Penstemon newberryi var. newberryi; assembly: GCA_030819805.1. Classification (NCBI taxonomy): domain Eukaryota; kingdom Viridiplantae; phylum Streptophyta; class Magnoliopsida; order Lamiales; family Plantaginaceae; genus Penstemon; species Penstemon newberryi. The sequence goes on from JAUALY010000005.1 coordinate 39,523,362, forward strand.
TTGTTTATTCTAAAAACGAAATCTATCCTCATCATACATAGGTCTAAATGGGGTGGATTTCAATTCGGATTCGTCCGAATTCGGTTCAATTTATTAGAATAATTGTTCGATTAGAGATTCGATGGACCTGATCCGATTATAAAGATCCGTAATCTGAAACACATGGAACGAATATGGATATAGGTCGATCTGATACGTTAAAGACCCGTATCCTATAAAAAAATAAAAAGAATGATATATATATATATATATATATATATATATATATAATATTTTATAAAAGTAAGTATTATTAATAATATTTCACTGTCAATTTAAGAAGATAGTAATTTACAACTCCTTTATAAATGTATTTAAACCAATATTTTCATCTAAAAATATGAATGTTAGTAAAGGATGTTTGACCATATGATCTAAAATTAAATAAAATTGTAAAGTTAATAAACTTGTTTTAGGAAAAAATATTAATGTAATTTTTTAAATGAAATTTTATTGAATCCGAAAAATATATGATATCCGATCAAGATCCATTGGATTAAAAATCTAGATCCGAGCACAATCCAAATAAGATCTAAATTCGATATGATCTGATCTGATATAAATAGAACAGGTTGGACGAGCCTGATCTGATCAAAATCCAGCCCATTGACAGCCCTACATAGGTCAATAAAGGACAAATGAAAAATTAATTTTTCCCCCATTTAGCAAAAGAGTGAGAGGCGATAGCCCATTTCAACAATTATTCAGTTTGGGCCATTTTAGCAGAAGATAGGGCCTGGTTAGTCGAATAGAAACTTCAAATGAAACAACACTTATTGTATTATTATTAATTAATTCGTAGACACAACAAACACCATATATATTATTATAGATAATAAAATATACGAATAATCATGTAAATATAGGACATAATATAGTACACACTGTCAAAAATGAAAAAAAAATACAAGTGAAATTTCTTCATATCATTTACAAATGTGCGAGAGCGTTTTCAATACAAAACCCAATAACGCCTATTCGTAATGGAACTAAGAAGAAACACAAAAAGAAGACAAATATGTACTAGTTGTGTTAGCAACTCTTATTCAGTCACCTATACAAATACAAGTGCTAACTCAACTCACCCAATATTATCGATAACTAATACAAAACTAACAACTTTTTACATACATGGTATTGGTAATTAAGACTACTAATCACAAATTATTATAAACAGGAGGCACTTATGATCGATCGATCGATCGTGTATACTTGTCAGAGGAGGAGGATGGTATCGAGGGGGGGTTTGGGATGATGTTGCTGAGGAGGAGGACGAGGAGACCAGTAAGCATGGGCAGCCAATACCCTATCCAGTAGTTCTTGGGGCACTGGTTCACCCCTCCTCTGTTGTGGGGATATTCTCGCCGTGTGGACCAATGTTTTCCACTTATCCTGCAAAAAATAACCAATATTAGATATATATATATATATATGTATATAGATTAAGAAAAGAACACCAATCATTCTCTTACCTTCAAATCCACATATGTTCTATGTTTTGCGCTATCGAAAGCTCTCATCTTTACATCGCGCCATCTGCACTACAAAAGTAGACCTTGCTTGCTAAACAACAAAGGAAAATCTAGTTATTTCAACAAACAACAAACATACCTTCCTGTTCCAAGCTTCTCAACAGCCTGGACGAGAGCTTCCACCTCAGCAACAGTGAAAGGTCTACGAATTCTGCGCTGACCAGATTCACATTGCTTTGATTTCCGAAAAGGAACCACACCCAATGATGCATCATCTGATTTTTTTGTATGTACAGGAACCACTGCTCTCGATTCTGGATCATGAAGGGCTGATTTGTTATTATCATCACTTTCCATCAAATTGTTGAAATCAATACTCGATTGATGATCTAATGATCTAGTATCTGAAACACTGTTCAAGAATGTTGTTTGCACGAATTTAAAAACTTTATATTATACCGGTACTTAATAATTGGAAATTGAAGAAAAGGAAACAAAATAGTACCTTGCAAGAGGTTGTGGAGTTTCATGCAGAAGTTGACCTTCGGGACACGATGGTATTGGGCCTTGAAATGGGCTGGGCTCGAGGGTAAAGCCCAGGGCATTATCCATCTTGTTATCGTGAGAAATTCCAGTTTGTAACAAGGTTCTGTTATCGTCTCTAATCTTCTTACCCTGAAGAATTACTCCAACACGTAGACCACCTCCAAGAACTTCATTCACTGCTTCCATAACTTTTCTCTGAGAAATATCAAAGCCACCAATAATGTGATATATTGCTGGCGAAAAAAAAAAAACATAAATTATGTTATTGTAAAATTGATGTTTATGTACCTTGAGAGAACCAACAGTGGCGTTTTCTGGAATCTCAATATATAACTCTGGAACTCTAAAAGACTTGATTTTAAGCTTCACTGAGACAAAGGAAACATATCTCCATGTGAGAATGTCGGAAATGATTGAGCTAAAAGAAAATGAGCTACTCTATTTCATTACCTTTGTGGTTCTTGGAGTGGAAGGACGTACGTTCACCTGCTGCAGAAGTTGGAGTGCCAATAACTGCAATTTTTTTATTTTTTTAATAATTAATCAAATCTAGCGTCACCGTATCCAAGCAAAAGCCTTAGGCTATGTTTGGAACTTGAATTTTAGTAAGTAAATGATAAGGACAGTGAAAACGAACAATTAATAAAACACAAACACAAAGTAAAGAAAAGAAAAGAAAAGAAAATCTTCCTTATTATTTACTTGCTATAATTCATAAGAACCAATCATAGGTATAAGCTTAGTGACGGAGCCACATGTATTTTAACTAAAATATATTTACATATAACATTTACATGAATTATGTTATGTCTATAATAACTCTATTTAAGATATTGGTAACATTATGTAATAAGGATCTAATGTAGTTCTTGGAGAATAGAGGTAACTGTGCTAAATAACTAGTTGAGTTGGGGCTATTCTCCACTAGCTTAGTTCGTTGTGTGTGTTTTCAGTTACATATGTATTGGATTAATACTTTAACAATCTTTATTAAATATTTATTACCATACAAACAAGACAGTTTTAAGTTTTTAAAACTATTATAAAAGTTTAAGGAATTTAAAGACATGAAATATGGAAAGATAAAAAAAGGGTAGAAATTCTGGACTTTGGAGAAGAAGGAAAAATATGCAATCCAATATTTATTAACAGTACACTAATATTAGTTACGATATCCTTACTACAGTTCCATAAGTTTAAATTAAGATTTAAACATGACAAAAGACTCTTGCTTTAGTTAACTACGTAATGAAAATGGGTATTTCATGGATAACAATATACCTCCTTGAGATGCTGGACGAGAACTCGGTACACCTCCACCAATAGTAGTGCCTTTTGAGTTTCCATCACTGCTAATAATGCCTTGATCAGAATTAGACACTGAGCTAAAGTAATAAAGCTTCCTCTTTTTGAAAGGATAATCCCCCAAAGACCTATGCCGCTTGATATTGTTCTTCCTATCGGATAAATTGCACCTTTGTGTATCTATAATAACACCGAAAAAACATGTATTATACGACCATAGAAAAATAATAAAATAATTGAATATTTAATTTGAACTCACCAGCATTATTATAGCATTGATCATCCTTCACATTAATTGGAGCTACTTTAAGATGCTTAGATGTAAGAAACTTCTTTACTAGACAGTCCCCAACACGTGGTTGTGGCCTAAAGGCCTTATTTAACTCAGAAGAATTGTCGCCATCATCTCTAGAAACTAACTTTACACTATCAACTGAACTAACTAATGCCGGAATAGTTATTGACAAATTTGTAGCTTTTTCGGAATCCAGTTTTATATGTTTCCTACTTGATTCACATTTAGAAGGTAGTCTAAAACCAGACGAGTCTACATCTCTAGGAGTACAAATTCCGAGCCTGAGCTTGCAATCATCATCATTAACCAATTGTTCTGCAGAACCAACTTTTTCTGAGCCCTCTGAAGTTGTTACTCCAGATGCAGGCCTTGATATTACATCATTTTGAGCAAGTGAAAGTTCGTTTGAACAAAGATTTGAATTGGGAGCTTCTGAGACAAGCTCGGTAATTAGAAAATTCCTTTCATGGCAAGATTTTTCTTCTACGGGCTTATATTCGCTATTATTTTCTTCTTTCGCAATGGAGGAATCTTCCACGACTGATGGTGTAGAACTATCCCCTTCTAATAGTATCTTTCCAGCTACAGTGGCCAACAAGTCAAATGCACACATTTGTTGGTCATTGCCTTTGCTCTTAACTAAGCACCTCTTCTACAAAAATTGACAAAGATATAATAAATATATAGAGTGAATTTCTGAAGGCAAGGGCAAAGAAGGAAATAACACTATGATTAATTACCCTGACTGATCTGGCTGCTCGGGGTGTCGGAAGCACCTGATAGCCATCAAATCCATAATATAATCTCTTCTGCAACATCATAACTCAGAAATCATACCCTACCCATAACAAATTATAAAGGTAATCAACAAACCTGCCAATCAACAAACATTATCAGTGACACAATATTTATATAAGAATACCTTTCATTTATTAAAAAAAAAATTACTGATCCCAATAGCTATTTGTCTTATTCTGTTGCTCGATAGAGTTAGAAAGATAACAGATGGAGAAATAGAACATTTTGGTGGAGAAAATGGTAACATAAAGTGGTTCAAGTAATACTTCGACGATAGACATTTCAAGAAGTATTGAAGCCGAAAAGATCTATCAGATTAGTTATCTCCTGAGAGACCATTGAGCTTTAACAGAATAAATAAAGCAGATATAAAATGACACAGGAATGCATTTAAGAATTCACATGGTTAAATTGAAGCAACACTATATTAACTAATCTTCTCAGCTCAAGTGCAATCCATGACATTATGAAGAAAGGTTAACATTCGATAAAGGAAAGTAATGAAGCAATTAAAAAGAGAGAAAAAGGAAACCTCACAAAAAAAACCCGGTGCAAGAGATTACATAAGCATTAGTCAAATCACCAAATCTATTATATCATGCATCACTGAATTATTGAAAATATACCACAAAAACAATTCCACCAAAAATGATCTAAAACCAAAGTAACAGAGTTCAACTCATACTATCTTGAGAAACTCAAATGGTACTCTATATTACTAAAGGGATCTAACTTAACTTTTAATATATTCTAAAGCATATAACTGGACCATAAAAGTATTTTCTGAAAATCAAATGAAAATTAAAATACTTCGTACTTTGCATGGAAAAATTCCCAGATCAAACACAGAATTCCATATAAGGTCTGAAAAAGAAGCATTTAAGTGAAAAAGTGGCAAAGAAAAGGAAAAAAGATGAGCAAACACACGCCTTGTTTGCTTGCCTGAGAAACTGAAAAAAACAATCAATTGAAAAGAATAAACTTTCCAGAAATCAGATTTCCCTTATGCTTTTTCAAGGATTTTTCAAAAAAATAAAAGGGAAAAATTGAACCAAAAGACTCCAACTTTACCAAACCATGAAACAGAAACAAAAACAAAAACAAAAAAAAAAAAAAACCAAAATTTGATCATCTCACCTTCAGAAAACCAATCTTTCTTCCATGCCCACAATAAATTTCCTTCAAACTCCACACAAGAAACAAATTACAAAAATGCAAGATCAGAAATTCCCTTCTGAAAGATCAAATCTAAAAACAGAAACTAATGAATTTCCCATCCCCATAACCCACAATAACCCATTTTCACTCGATAAACAATTCAAAAATCCCTCAATTTTTTTGCTCTGTTTATCTCTGTTAGTATTTTCCCTTTTCTCTGAGAAAAAGATGGCCAAAACCCTTTGAAAACCACCCCTCCACACCATTCTTAAACCCCAACCCTTATAACATTGACCACATGTCACCGGACCTATCGGTACATGCTCAATTACCCACCGGCTATAAGAGGTTACAAAGAAACTAACTCAATTGTGGGCCATAGTTGATTTAAGATGATGTCACGTGGATTTTAGATGTGAATCCTGTGGTCTTGCCTCTTTCACACAATCGATAAAAACGTTGGGTCACCGAGCGAGGGAATTTTCTTTAAATTTTGTGTCCCTAGATTTTATTATATTTTTTGTAATTTCAAAATAATAATAGTAAATAATTGTGGGGTACAAATACAATTTGTTTCGGGATTGTTTCTTTAATATTTCTATTTTTAGGGTATGGTTTCTTAATGGCAAGAAAATCCGACTTATAAGGAGCTATGTATAATTGTCCTAACAAATTTTTAACTAATGTTTGTTAAGCTTTTTGCCTTAAAACTCACCAAATTCATGCCTAACCAAGAAACATCTGTGGTTTTACTAAAACTTAGCATAAAGTCTCTCTTTTTCTTTAATAAATAAAGATAGATAATAACTACACCTATTTTATATACAAAAAAAGAGGATTAATTCGCACATTTGTATCTTGAATTAGACCTAAAAATCAGATCAAATTAAATCAGTTTTGATTATTATTTATTATCAGATAAACTCTAATAGATAAGTTTAAAAAAAAAATAACAATACATATATGTAGATATATCAAATTACTCGAATATAATTTATGTTTGATTTAATTAAAACTTGTTTAATTTTAATTCGTTTAAAATTGTGTGAAACATGTACGACATCATTCGAAACTTGAATTAAATAGTTGGCAAGTGAAAAATAATGTAGCGGCCACCAAGAAAGACAATATGGCACTACGTTAATTCCAAATAAATAATAAAACATATTTAATTTAGGCAAGAAGAACACATTCTCATGGACAAATGAAAGAATTTATAGAATATTAATAAGTTGCATGTTAAAACCATGTGCATGTAGATCTACTACTTCCATTAATTATCTCTTCTTTTTCACAATTAATTTACGTACATCTATTCATTAATTTTAGCTGGCTAATAAATATTCCTCTGCCGCCCTTTGAATCCAAGTCTCAAATTTTACCTCGTGGTTAATATTTGTGTTACACGTATAAAATAGCTTTTTTTCTTTTAGAAGAATTAAGAGATTTCAATTCACATATAAAGGCATCTCCAAGTTTAATTACAAATTACAATGTTTCAGATTGCAAAGTTGTAAATCACTATTAATAAAAATCTCATTTTATAGTATATTTAGTCAAGGTATGAGATGTTCAATTGTCTTCTCTATGTATAGGCTTGATCGAATTTGCTTCGCCATGAATTATATTTCGTCTATTAAGTTCGAACTCCATAAGAGATTCCCGTTCAGATTTCATAGACAAATCACTAGTACAGTCCACTTTAAAATGACAAATCAACGCCATTTTAGCTAATTAAACAAAATAAAAAATAAACTAGCGGTGAACATTACTTTAGAAAGTTATTTTAATTTGTGTAAATATAAATATTGTGAAAATGACATGATACGTATTGACTTTTAAAGGGGCATACCTAAATTTTAAAAATAATGTATTATAATTGACATATTGTACAATGTTATTCATACAATCATTTTTAACAAAAAAAATTAATTTCTTCTTCTATTTGAGGGCATTGTCAATCTTCTCAACAACAATTATGTCGCGATTAAAACTAAAGTGGTAGATTTACAAGAGAGTGATTGACTCCGACTACAAGAATAAGAGTAAACAATCACTTAGAAAGATCTATCGCAAATTGGTTTGACCTAATTCAAAATATTCATATGACAAATATAATTACACTTGCTTTAAAATTGAATAATATTTCTAGAAGAATAATCAATCATAAAATAAATGTCCTACACTTGAAATTAAATTCATAGTAGTACTTTTTTATAATGTCAAATCGAAATGGGCCAAGAACTAAAATATACTAGTATAGTAGTAAATTTTTATAATGTCAAATCTAGTGGGCCGAAAGCTATACTATATGTTTTAAAATTTCAATTGAAAAATCGTAGACGAATATTTCATATTGCCAAATCTAAGTGGGCCAAAAACTAAACTAATTTACTTAAGATTTTTTTTTTTCGGGTATAAACTTAAGATAGATCAATAAAGATTTTATTTGAATCAAATTATTACCTTTACTTTTAAACAATGTGTAAATTAAATACTAATAAATCTTTTAAACTATCAGTTTACTCAAACAAATTGTAATAGGCTCGATATGGGAATAGAGTAGCCAATCTTTTATATTAAATATTTAGAGTGAAATGTAAAAATACCCTATGTTTTGTCTAGGGCAGTCAATTGGTCGGATAAGGCGGATTGTGCTCGGAACTAATTTTTTTAAATCCAATAAATTTTGATCTGATTTGACCGGATATCGGATCTTTTTCGGATCAATTAAAATTTTCACTTCAAAAATTACAATAATATTTTTCCTAGAATAAGTTTATTAACTTTACAATTTTATTTAATTTTAACTCACATGTTCAAACATCCTTTACTAATATTCATATTTCTAGATGAAAATATTGAAATAAATTTACAAACGAGTTATAAATTACTTTCTTATTAAATTGACAGTGAAATATTATTAATAGTACTTACCTTTATAAAACAATATATATATTCTCTTTATTTTATATCGGATACGGATCTTTAACGGATCGGATCGACCTAAATCCATATTCGCGCCATGTGTTTCGGATTAAAGATCTTTATAATTGGATCAGGTCCATCGAATCTCTAATCGAATAATTTATCCTAATAAATCGGATCAGATTCGGACGGATCCGGATTGAAAACCGCCCCATTGACAACCCTAGTTTTGTCTAACTAGCAATTCCAAGTTGATCTATGATCTCATTAAACAGTTTCAGAAACTCCCAAGTCTCAAATATTTAGATACAACTTGACCATATACATGAACTCGTTTGTAAAAACAATAAGAATGATGGTATCTTAGAAAACACTTGCTAAAATAGCCTAACAATAAAACTGTGCAATAAAATTACAACACACTGTTCAAGAATAATACCTAATTGGCTAAGTCTACATCACACAAAAATATAGTCCAGCAAACTGCATGCAGATACAGGATTACCTCATTCCTGAGATGAATCACCATATTGCCATGGATCGAATTCTACTGACTGTGAATCACCTGTATCAATAGCATCTGAAGTGTCTATGACATTCCGATGCTCAGTATACTTGCCATTATAACGATATATTTCTAAGTCTCCCCATGGCGTAGGTGTTATTTCATCAGTTTGATCGAACCATCTTGGGGAGAATTTATCAGATTTTGCTTCTCGGCTTCTCTTTTCGGCTCTCTGCTTCTCCTCCAGCCTAAAAAGAAGACAAGTTAATTTACAAAGTAAGACATGCACTCAGTTCATTTCAACATGTCCATATATTCATATAAAGGCAACCAAATAGATAGAAAGAGAGGGAGGGGGATGGACCTGCTTTTCTCGGCACCAGCCTTGGAGAGGTCACCTTTCTCAAGCGCCCATCTATCAGGACGTAAACGAGAATCTGAAGCTAACAACTTCTTGGGAGCAGTGTCAAAGCTGTTTATTTTATGTGCAAAGTAAGTGTAATCAAATTTGTCATTTGGTGGAATTGCAGCTACTCGCCAAACCTGCAAAGACATATTTAAGTTAAAGGCTTGATATTGATATTTTTTAGGGTTGGGCCAAAATACATCAATCAATCAATCACATCAAAAGAAGCCATAGTTCATCAAAAATCCAGACCCATTATCTTGCTAACAAGATAATTAACTTAATCTTACAAATAATGTGGTCGGAAAACCAGAAGATATATATACCACAATAAAGGTTATTCAGCACTTAGAATTGAAGTGGTCAGAAAACTGTGTATCCAGTAATATAAAATCTCAGCCTCCAAGGTCCCAGAAAATAGGCAATAGAAAAATTGGTAAAATCTCACAAGAAAGTAATCACAAAGCGTTATCTCGTCCCTAAATTGAACAGGAAATGCCCATGTAAAAAATTATGCAATGATTTATAGAGTTATGAAAAAGGTAATGCATCAGCAGGCAGGAAATAAGGGTCCATTTCACATAGCGTTATGATAATAGATAACGAATGAAGATCAGAAAATTAACCTCCTTCATTTCTGAGCCAGGAAGAGGCTCCCCCTCCAAATCACATGGTTGATAACTCATGAACTCGTTCCATTTTCCAGTCATCAATATTTTAGGTTCCTCATTTGCATTATAAACGTATCCATCAACCTCATATCTATTAGCTCTGTATTCAAAATGGTATGACAGGCATCAGAAGCAGTTCTCAAGTTTCTTTCTCAAGAACAATAGACGATAATTAGAATACAAAGAACATTGGTAATCACTAGGACAAAGTAGATGTGAATTTTTTTTAAGGAAAAAAACCACTTGTAATCACTAGGATATGTTTTTTAGGTACTGCTCGGGACAGCCAAAAATGAGCGTGTATGATTATTATTAATATATAAGCATTGGATATCAATTACTGGAGTCTGCAGATGTAAAAACCAAATTTATCTATAAAAAAAATGTAAAAATCAGATTCGTAAAGTGTCAATGTATGGTGTATCTGATTTTCGTGTTAGCAACTAGAGTTTAGGAACCTTCTGTCTTCATACAATTCTTTATCTGAAAGAAATATCTATATGGTTATTTTAAAATCTTATAATAAATTGACAAAGTAATTTGTACCACACACATCAATTAAAATGTATATTTCTTTAGCAATATATACAAGAATCACATTCCATGAGAGAGAATGCAAAAAGGAAAAAAAACAGTGTCACATAAAAGAACAAACTGATTTTGTTCTTTCATATTGTGGCACTACTAGAAAACCATTAAAAAAGCATCTAAAATGTCAAGTTCTTCCAAAGAAAAGAGAGAACATGGAGACTAATGGAACCAAACATTGAAAACATACTTCTGACAACTAATATCTTACGCGAAAGGCAATAGATCCTGAGATACATAAGAATACAGGTAAGGAAGGCTCAGATGAGAAGAGATGGAATAGGAAGTGACATACCCAAACCAACCACAAGGTTGAAAATAGAGAACAACTTTATCCCCTGTAGTCAAATTTGTCATGACCATTTCTCCTGGCGAATCCACCCACGTTCTTCCAAAAATCAGATTGTTAATTTTGGTGGGAGGAGGAACCAAATCCAGGACAACATTGTCTCGTTTAAGAGTCACACGTGTTCTGCATTGAACAAATATTACAGAATTGTAAATTAAGAAAATTAAATTGAATAGAGACACTGGCAAATACTATTGAAACTGATTGCGTTTATTCACATTAGGAATGGTTGAATTCAGACGACCAACTATGCTACAATAAATCAAAATAATACCAACACCAGTGACTAAAAAGAACAACTAACAATCACAAATTACCTTCCAACAGGATAAACATCAACAGAATTCCCTAAAAATTTTGTTTTTAGCTTAGATGTTACATCATATGTGAAATGCTCATTTTCCGCATGACCAGCACTCATAGGAGGATGATGGCAAACCTGCAAAGTACAGAGAGTTAACACAACAAAATATGAGGCATCCAGAAGCATGTAAAAGTCTAATCATGGTAAACGCCAAAAGATCCTAAGTTGTCCTTTGAATGCTAAATGAATATTAAATCCCATAAGATCCTAAGAATAATTTTCTTCTATATACATGAACGAATATTCAGTGAACACCTCATCCAGCATAAATCAGTGTCTATTTCCTTCTTACCTAACTAAAGTCCAGTGAAAGAAATTAAGCATTAATCAAGATTGAGAATGAAAAAATAAACCAACTATCCCAAATCATTAGCCTGGTAACGCACCTGCTCTGAGATAAACGTAATCCCACCGTGGTTGACCATTTCATATGTCTCACCAAGAATTGGATTGAAAGGCTTCAAAGTGCGTTGGTAGGCATAGTAAACAGATATTGCCCATGTTGCTGCATCATACACCAGGAAAAATACACTTGAATGAAATTTCCCTCATATTACAAGGTAGATAAAAAAAAGCTTATATCGAAAAATTGGGTGTTCTAATGGTGAAAGAAAGAAATCTTACATGCATACACCAACCGCATGTAGGGATCTTCACATTCATCTGCTTGGTCTAAAAGGTATGAATATTCCATTAACTGCCATGATAATCGTATAAATAGCATCAGTTGAAATGTAAAGAACATATGATTAACCGTAATAGCAACAATATGAAAAGAAAGTGCACAAACCTCCGCCATTTTCTGAAGCATTGTCATTGGCTCAAATATATTGACAGGGAGAGTCACCAATGACGTGATATCAGAACCAATATATTTTTGCATCATTTTGAAGTAACTGTCACGTTCCTTAAAGACAGCAATAGATCTATCAGTATACAGCAACAATCCCTTCTGGATGCAACTTAAAGATTATCAATCGTGTATACATGTATAACATAAGAAACTCAAAGCAATATAAAATTAATAAAAGTACTCAATTTGACTTGACTTGGACCGACCAGGCTGTAATGGTCTTGTGGCTTGTGAGTTACAATTTATCTGTCAAATTTTCGGATATCATCTGCAAACTTCTCGATAGTAACCTCAGTTTACGCCTGTTTAAAAAAATTCTAAAACCCTCTAATTGATGAGTAGTTTACGACTTCAAGAGAACCTCAACCACATAAACCACACTAGTTAAACTTTAAGCTAATGTTTTCAAGACCATATTTATCTACACAAAGTTAACATAATCATCTTGAAAGTCAATCTACTCAAAATATTGCATAAGTCCATGCACAACAAAAACTCTTAAATGTAATCATTTTTTTACACTTGGCAAAAGCATGAATATGCCTTTGTGAAAAAATTCCATCAAGCTTCTTAATAAGCATATGCATATAATCATAATGACTTACCTCCTGCCTCCATCTTCCTTTCTGTGCTTCCTCTTCAGCATCTTCTTTGCCTCCTTCAGGATTTATAACTTCCACCCCTTCATAGCCAAGCAATCTGGTAGTAGATAAAAGTTAATATTTATCAAATCAAATTTAATCAGTAAAGCTATAAAGGTAAAAGAATCAGTAACACAAAATACACTTCTTCATCGGAGTAAACCTGATAAATACAACATCATCTGCTTGATATTAATTAGCAAAGGTTAATATTTCAAAAGGATAAGAAACAGAGACAATAACCATGAAAGTTGAAAAAGCAGATCTTATGAGCCAAATAATTTATAATCGTTGCACAGATATAATAGCGTTGAGCATCAAGGTATACCAGATGAGAAGACATCTAACAAACATTAAAATATTCACCTGGTTATAATATTACGGTCCTCAAAAGAAATTAGGCAAACAAAAAATTGCCAAAAGGAAAAAGACTTAGGAAAGAGAAAGGAAGTGGCAAATCAATTGCTACTATATGTGAGCCAAACCTTAAACTTAAAAAATAAAACGGAAAATTAACCCTTAACAACCAGAAGGTCCTTTGACGGCAAGCCTCCTTCTGACCATCTTTTTTGACAAAGGAAAGAACAGGGCAAGGGCCGCTGTTATTTTTATGCAAATTACAATTCTGCAATCGTCAAATCCTGAACTCTTGTTGACGCACATGTGTATTCCTGCCTTATGTATGGCCATAATTTATGTTTCGAAATATTAAACAATAAAATCATAATTCCGCAGACACAGCAGCACTAGTAAATCAAACAACTAGGTCACCAATTCCAATCCTCAGCTAATTTTCATGTTCACATATATAACATGCTTCAGGTGAAAAACATAACAAAACCAATCAATCAATAATACTCCATAATTAGAAAAGATACACTTATGCATCCAAAAGCCTAATCAACCAAAGCTTAGTTACATACCCGTTGACGGATCTATGCATGGCGTTGCTGAACAACGACAATCCCGACGTCATCGCCGAAAAGAAACCACCCTTGCTCTCATTGTTCTCCGGACTCCCCATTTTTAGGAATTAAATCGCCTTATCCAAAAGAACAATAAAAATTTGTCTTTATATATGAATTAAATTACGCAGAATTAGGTATGCGATTTCCCGAATTCGTTCAATCAAAGACTAGTAAAACTTCTGCTTGTATTAATAATAAAATTCCGAACCCTAAGTTGATCGATCAGAACGATTTGTACGAAGGAATAAGAAGTGATGGGTGAAAACGATTGATAAATGAAGCCGGGTGGTAGAATTGATATTGCGGAAAGTAAGCAGGGGCATAAATGAAAGGACATTTAAAAGGAAAGAAACAGCTAGGATTCCTAGTTGGCGGGATTCTTGTTTAAAACGTACTTTTTCCTGGAAGCGTGACACTGAGGCCCAACGATTGGTAATAGAGCGTGAAATCACGTAGCATATCGTACCGTGTAAATAAAAATGTTGACGTCACTTAGGTCACAAGATGAGAATGTGTTATCGAAAAACAGTTCAAGCGCGTGGAATATTTTTTGAGTTGACGAACTGGAGATATTCTAATTTGGTAGGTTGACAAAATTGAATGACAGCCGAACACGGAACTTGATGTTTCTTCGCGTTTCTTCTTTTAATTATTCTCAAAATTCAAATTTGCCCTTAATATTCTGGAAATTAGCCGCCATAATTTCGAACTGAACCGATTCAACCGGTCCGGAAGAATCCCAAAACCAGTATTTCATGCCAAACCGGTAAAAACCAGACAATTATCAAAGAACCGGCTAGCCGGTGGGCTGAAAAGACCGACGGTTCTCTCCACCTTTTTTTACTTTGTTAATTTTTCATTTTTTTTTTTTCAGTATATCGCAGGTGCACACCAATCAAACATTAAATTTGCAGGTTATTAAAATAACACTTTCACATATTACAAACTAATATAAATAAAAATATTAATATAATAAAGTATCACATATTCATTTGTACTTTACAAAAAAATTATAGGACTTTAATAGTTTGTATACATTACAAGCACAAATACAATCTATCGTCTAAACATTTAACAATAATATGTTTACATATTTAATTATCATTTAATCAATATATTCAAATATGTATAGTATATGGTTATATGAATAATATTTCATATGTATCAAAGAAAATTTAATAATACGTCATTAAAACCTTAAATTTATTGTCGAATTGAAAAATTATTACTACCCAGCTAAATAATTTTCTCATCGTCTATATAACCTATATGAAAAATATTAATTAATCATGAAATTATTAAACTAAAAAATTAAGCTTTAGAAGATAATATAGGAAAAATGCATGTAGGTAACTTATTATGTATCCTAATATATATAACTAAACTAAAATAAGATTCATACGATTAGGTCTAAGAAAGAACCGTAAGTATAACAATATAATAAAATTCATGTGCTTGGGTATGTATGAAATTCGAGAAAATATAGGGCATGTTTGTTTGGCGTTTGGGAAAGTAGTTTGGGAGAATAGTGGAGGTTTGTGAAATAATCTCGATTTGCGTAAGATTGTTTGTTTGGGTTTTGAGAGAGTGGTTTGAGAAATAAAGTAGGTGTAGATTTTTTTGGAAGAGTTGGATTGTAGGTGTAAGATGTGTAAGACTTTATGTCAAATCATGTTTGTTATGTGAGATAAATTGTGTAAGAGATATGTTACTTTATGTCAAATCAAATAGGTTTTGTTTAGAGATAAGAAAATTGTTGTTTGTTTGGCTTTTGAGAGAGTAGTTTGAGAAAATTAATGGATGAAAAATTTATTTCGGAAAATAGAAAACATGTTTGTTTGGCATTTCCCAAACACGAAAAAATTCTGGGAAACGCCAAACAAACAGGCCCATATTTACTTGTATTAAGTCTTAACTTATTATGTCCAGTAATCCAAATTCAAGTATACCTTTTGAGTTTATTTTGCCTTTAAAAACATTTTAGTTAAATTTGAATTATGTTAAATATTTTTAACTTTTTATGCCTCTTAATCTAATTATATCTTATGATTCCTAATCTATCTATACTTCTTGAATTTGTTTTGCAGATTTGCTTATTAACATATGGGTATTTTCGTCTGTATAAAAATATTGAGAAACAAACTACCCATTGATGCTTTTAGAATATATAAATATAATATTTAGAGAGATAGAAATAGAGATATGTCAATATAAATTATACTACTATTTATAAATTATATTACTCGAAAAGTTCGAACTTGTATCGTTAATTCATCAATCTATAATTACGCTAATTTCTTTATACATCTATTACTAATCAATGCCAACATAATCATAATCAATAGTATGAGAACGTGTCAAACATGAATTTTGCAAGAGAATTTGAAGGAGAATTACTCAACATTTTGAATAATAATCCGTACCGAAATAAATTAGATAATTATCACTAAATAAAAACTGAGAAAATATAAATAAAAAAATTGAGAGAGAAATAAAAAAATTGAAACAAAGAATAAAGAAAACAAATTGAAACACAAATAAAGAAAAAAATGATTATTTATAAAGGGACGGGGATATTTTTGGAATAAAAACTCCAAAACTAAAACAGAGAAGATAAGTGTTACAAGTAATACTTTAGGGGGTAACTGATACCGTCCCATACTTTAAGGGTTAGATAATAGATTCATTTTTTTTATTTCACGAAAAACAAATTAAATATTTATAGCTAAAAGATATTCTGCTATGAAGATGTACACAAATAAGGAGTCATAATCCAGCAAAACTCAACAGTGATTTCACTTTGGATTATGTATCACTGAATTTCGAGTTACTAACATATTAGGCACAGTTCTAATACGCCAAATCACAAAGGACTTGAATGAAACAAATTTCAAAATCGAGGGACTACAATATCAATAACCCTTTCATTACCAGCATGTGCGCAGCACGACGCACCCACAAACAAATTTAATTCCCACAAAAAAGTCAAAAAATTAAGAAACACAGTTCTTCTGTAACTCTACAACATCCAAATTCCAATCTAACTTTCATTAGATCTATACTGTGATTTTAATTACTGAGTAATTTAAATTGCCAGCTCTCCTTTTACTTTGAGTAATCTTTTTTGGAATTTTATTTTTACTTGTTTTTATTAAATTAAATTAAAGATGAGAGAAAGGAAATCAGCTAAATCTAATCTGCAACAGCAGCAAACGCAGCAGCATCAGAATGGTCACTTATCTTCGTTTAAATTGGCGAAGCTTCTGGATCCTGATGCTTCCTGGGATAAGGTTACAACTTGTTTTGATTATATATAATGCTTTTGTTAATTCGGTATACAGTTTTTCTTGTAGGTCTAATGTGCCTAGCTTTGTGAATGTATTTTATGGAATAATATGCCTTTTATTTGATTTATTGGTTAAAGATCAAATGGTGCAGGCTAGGGTTCAGATATTAGGGAAAAATAATTGACTGCTTGTACAGTTTGATTAAATTGACTGTTCAGATGTTATATGAATGAATATGGATTTTTTTGAAGATTTTGAAGGTTATTTATTGGGGAACTAGGGGAAGTAATGGTATTTTAAAGGGATTATTAAACTTGCTACATAAGAGAGAGGCTGAATTTCAAAAAATAAAACTGGGATTAATTAAATTGCTAGCAAGGTAAATGCAAATTTATGATGGCTTTCGAAATAGAAGAAAAGTGTTTCTGCAAGGGAAAGAAATTGCCCGATTTTTCCCCCGGATGTATTAGGAAGGAACGTTTATTAGTTATAACAGCCAGTGATGAAGTTTTTCCCTTTCTATTTCATGTATTGCTACTAGCTAGAGCCGAAAAGGAAATACTTTTCTTAAATTTAGTTCAATTATTCCAAGTAGTTTGATATAGCTTACTTGAACTTTAGAGGTCTGATAAATGACATCTTAAACGAGGTGACCCATAAAGAAGCTGTGCTTAGAGGTGACCCATAAGGAAGCTGTGCTTAGCGTTCTGTTTTTGTAATATTGTATCATTTTGACCAATCTCTGATTTTGTTCTACTTATGTTTGGTATATACTGGCATTTTCCTTGAAATTTGTCTCTGCTGCTGATTCTCTGAACCATGCTCAAGTCTCCATGTATAAGACTTCCTCTACTTAATGGGATATGAAAACATGTGGCTAGGGATGCTGCAATTATTTTATACTTCATAGCAGGACGAACAGATAGCTAAAGTTAGCTTGCAATGAAATGTGTCATGTTTAAGTTGATGTTTTCAGCAGAGCTGTGAATAAGTATGGTTCAGGACACCTGTTCTCTAGATAAAGCTGAAAAGAGCCATATTTGATCAGACTCGTGTCACCATCCTTGAGATTGTTGCGACACATGCTTATGAGAAAACCTGAGATTTTTTCCTTCCTTCAATAACAATATATAATATTGAGATATATCAAACTCTCAAGGTTCAATGGACAGTTATGATTTGTATGTCTCTATCTGTTGCAGGACCAACTTGGGGATGCACTACATTGGATTAGACAAGCATTGGCCCTTATATGTGGATTAGTATGGGGAGCGGTTCCTTTAGTTGGGGGCATCTGGTTTATCTTGTAAGTTACTCCTTTCTGGAATATGGTTTCTCTTGTATATTGTTACTTTCATGGGATTTTTGTACATTATATTTTGCATAAAAGCTGCTTAAAACAAACATGATTTAGATCTCCATTCAAGATTTCAAGTTTATTCACAATTTGGCAGTGCGACACTGTTGCTTCAATTAGCCACAGTAATTGCTCAGTTGCTTAACTTCATTATTTGTACCTAAATGATCAAATAAGTTCACTGAAGTGTTCCTTTTGTTTTTGAAGAAATCCATAAGTTGAGATTTTTGGAGTGTACAATGAGGTGTTGATGAATAATATATAAAAGAAGGCAGTCTGAGGGCTGGGAACCATAGGAAACCTTCTATGCTTTGAGAATTTTTTTGTGACGTTCATTGTGTATGTATGTGTACACACACATGGAAACATGTATACGTACCTATTATATTGTTAATCTTTCAGATCCCAAATATTATTACTTTGGTTAAGAACTCAGAATCTTAGGTTTTACCAATGTGAAAATATTTTTAAGATGTGAATGTATATGTTAACACATATGTATTTGAATTCTTTATAGCATTGCTTGGTTGTCAGGAAGAGGAAAATAAAGTATATATAGGAAAAGAAAAGTGATTTTCTTTCACATTTTTGGTTGTCAAATGTTTAGATGTCTAAATCACTTTCTTGCTCATGTTTCGTTATCAAGATAGTTTAGGAAAATTATGGGCTAGTTTGGATCAATTTTGGCTTGGCTTGTTTCAAATTTTGGTTGGTTGTGTCAAGAATCTGCTAGATATTCGTGTGAAACGTTGAAACATAACTCACATGTATTCATGGCTTGGTTTCTACACATATTTGATTTTTTAAGAAAATTTTAAAAACCTCTGAAAATACTATTTGATGGTTAAAGAGAGAGGGAAATGAGATACATGTGAGAAGATATGCACTTGATAGAAAAAGGGAGGATAAGTTAGAGGTTGATTTCCTATAAAAAATGAAAGAGTTTCTAGGGAAATTTTACCCTCTACAAAATTGAAGGAAAGTTGGTTACCAAACTCTATGCAGGAAAATTTCCAACTTTTCTTCACTTCCGCACACTTTCTTGACAACCAAACAAACAGGCTGTAAGAGTTCCATGTTCAGGTAATGGGATTTTCTAAAACATTGTTGCTTTGGGAGCTTTACTTTATCCAAGAGCTATGCATGTAAGACCACATTCGAATTGCTTCGCCAAATGATCTTAAAAAATATGGTGTTTTTGAGATTCTCTCGTGAAACTAATAATTATGTTTGGATTAGTTTTAGAAATGTGTAGGTGTAATAGGTTTTAGTATGAGCAAAAAAAAGTTAAATTAATTTCTTATCAGGACAATTTCATGGCCTACAGCTTGAATCCAGATGTAATGCACGACGACTGATGTGGGCAGTAGCCTAATATAATTATTTGTGGTTTGGGTAATTATGAATTTGGTCTCAAGGAATTACGTGTCCTGGGTTGCAGAGTATCTGTTTTCTCTAGCAAAACTGGAATTATTCTTAAATTAATAATGTACATGTAAAAGAAGCTATATATCATCATGCTAGTTTATGAATCACTCACCCATGTTCACGCCAACATCACATCAGTAGAACCAAATATTTTAGCCTTCTATCTTTGACAGTAGATTTCCGTCAATGTTCAGCTTGCGTGCCAAGTGATATGTGATGATTTTGAACTTAATCTATCCATATGCCTTGGTTGTCAAAAGTTTATACTGTTGATTTGTGAAGAGCAATAAAACTAGAGCACATCTTACTGCTGTAATTTCACCTTCTATTGATTCTCCGCTTGGTTAAAAAATTACTCTCAAGCAAAGACTGCTCATTGTCTGCATATTAGCTATAAACTTCCAAAGTGGTTTCTTCAAGGAAACTAGATTTTTTCCACCTATCTAAAATGTTCAAATTGCACATTCTTTTGGCTCAAGGTTGCCTAGATGTGAGACCTTTGACTGAATTCTATGTACTTTTTCAATATGTTAGGTAGAGATCCTACCATTATAATGCTGGTTTTGATATTCAGGTTTGTGGTGTTGTCTACTGGGATTATCTATGCATATTATGCTCTTGTATTAAAAGTTGACGAAGAAGATTTTGGCGGTCACGGAGCTCTTCTTCAGGAGGGGCTATTTGCTTCAATATCCCTATTTCTGGTATTTTTTTAATTCTTTAGTTTTCATTATATTCCACTGTAAAGTTTCTGCATAAATTAACGATCCTTCTCACCTTTGTTCAGCTTGCGTGGATTCTAGTATACAGTTTGGCTCACTTTTGATTTGCTCTTTCGTCAGCAAAATGTTAACTGGTCCGTTTAGTTCTCTTAGATGTTCAGAGGAAGTAAAATACTTAACTGTACTAGTTGCTCTCCTCTTCTGTGTGCATTATGCAAAAGCAGAAATTGGCTTTTTTAAAGTCTTTTTTGAAGTTTTCTTTTGATCTACATTTTATTGTTCTAACATTCGAATTATAATTTTTCTCTTTCAATAAAATACAATAAATTATTTTTCATTCTTTAGCAAGATATCGTTTTACTTGGTGCCATAATTTGCTAAGTGCTGAAGCTAATATTGATGGTTAACACCGACGTTCTTGTAGTATCTTGTATATATTTGTTGCTCAGGTCAGGAATATGGTCAAATCAATATTTTATGACGTGTGCTTTTTCTTTTTTGGAGCAATGGTTCTTCATAGTCCGTTTGCTTTGTGATATTTGTTTATTTAATGTAAATAATAAATAATTGTTTTGTTGTCTTTATTAGTGAGTAATACTGTAATAATAGCATAACTGGTGCACTTTAATTTGGTTTTATGTATAGGGTTCGGCAATATTCTGGCCAGCTGGGTTAGAGAATGCCATAATATTTACTTTTGAATTACTTCTTCCTTCAGATGCGTAATGCGTAAAAATTAAAAACTGTCCCTTAAGACACGTGAATGGTTACATTGGTCTTTTCCCACGAAATACATGCTGCCTACTTTCGGCATTGAGCTTTTTTTGTGCAGCACTTCAAAAATCGAAATAATGTCTCATATTTAAACTGGCCATTTTATTTCAAGAAAATAATGCGTCATTCTTAAAGTGGCCATATTTTTCTTTCAAAAATGTTTACTTTCCAGTTTGAATTTTAAAAATAATTGCACGTCACTAATTCCCTTGGTGTGATGGTTTTATGACATTTTGCAATCCTGTCCAAATCACCCCTTTTTGTGAAATCCAAAACCTTATCTAATCTGATCATTTCAGTTAATCCCTATAAATTTCGACTATTTTAAGATTTCTTTGTGAGATTTCCGTTGTAGCCCACTTAGTAAAATTATTTCTTGCGGTATTTGCGCATGGTATTACGCTTTTAGTTTAACTTTTTGGAAACTATGGAGATTGAATTTTAAAGTGAGTTCTTTATTTTTATTAGTGTAATTCATACAATTAGGCCTAAAAATCAAATAATTTACACGATATTTGACTTGAACTCATTCTTTTTAGCTCTGTTTGTCACACAAATCAAAACAAACTTTGATATCATTTTTTGTATGATCAATTGAAGCTCATTTACACCCGTCAATACTCGTTACACGGATAAATTTTCTCAATTAGACAAAAAAAATTATTTTAAGTTGCAATTACATAGGGCATGTTTGTCTTGTCTCGCTTTTTCCCAAATAATTTCGTGTTAATGGAAAAAGCGAGAAAAACACGTTCCTGTTTTCTAAAATAAATTCACCTTTTAATTTTTCCAAATTACTATTTGAAAAGTCAAACAAACAACAATTAAACTTACGCAAACTATACTTTGATTTGGCAAAAATTAATATATTTGCTTACACCACATAGCAAACATGATTTGACATACGTATCGCCTAAAAACTTTACCCTTCCAAATTAACCTACACATTTCTTATTTTGCAAAACCTAAACAAATAATATTATGTAAATCTATATTATGTCACATAGCTCCACTTCTCTCCGAAATACCAGACAAACATGCCATAGGTATGATAAAGTCAATTTAACTTTATTTAATAACCCACTATTAAATGAAGGCAAAATTACGGAAAACGTCCCAAACTAATAAGTGATTTTGGATTTTCATCCCAAGCTATATCTCTTAGCCAAATTCGAGCTGTAATTTTATATTCTTTTGGAATATCGTCCCACTTGCCACATGGTTGCTTACGTGTCAAGACGTGATAAATTTTAACATGAACAATTATACAAGATTACATAATTCGTTCCAAATTAATTACAAATTTTGGTTTATCGTCCCAAACTATATTAATTCGCCGAATTTCGTCTCACAATTTGTCATTTTGCATGAATTTAGTCCATTATTAAATTTCTAATTTAATGAAAATGACGATTTGTCTTTTACTCTTTTAAGGAACTAATGGCAATTTATCCCCTGTGATATTCATAATGTTCAATTTACCCCCTATAATTTGAAAAGGAGCAATTTACCCCATGTGAAAATTTTTAAAGGGTATTTTATCCCCTTGAACCGGAGAGTGTAACTCAATTGCATAAATTGAGAGTGGGCATGCAAAGTGTTTTATAACATAGGGGGTAAATTGCTACATTTATTATAATACATGAGGTAAATTGTCACATTTATCGCAACATAGGGGGTAAACTGCCACATTATCATAACACAGGGAGGTAAATTGAACATTATGAATATCACATGGAAGTAAATTGCCGTTAACTTTATTTTAAGAGAGAAATAGTATGGATTTTTTAAATTCCCGTGCACTTTTGGAAAAAAAAAACCTATCTCAGTTTATTAGGAAAATTTGTGCATTTTTTTTGTATTAATAAATAATAAATATTTACAATTAGTTTGGAACAAATTCTTTTTTCCCATGTCATTTCAATTACGGGACGAAATTGGCGTGTTGATATAATTTGAGACGAAAGATCAAAAATTGTAATTAGTTTATGACGAATTCTGCAATCTTATATAATTGTTTATGCTAAAATTTACCACTTTATGACACATAAGCATGCATGTGGCATGTGGGAATATCAAATTACGGGATAAATTTGGTTAAGTGATATAGCTTGGGACGAAAATCCAAAATCACTAATTAGTTTGAGACTTTTTTGTAATTTAGCCTTAAATGAAATAGTAGTAGAATATTCGTCTTCTATAATTTTAAGAAAAAAAAAAGAAATTATTTTTCTTGCCAAAAGCCAGCTCACCCCCTCTCTTTATTTGTGCTAGAATTTTGAAACCCTAAAACTCAGTGTCATACTATTACTGAAGTTTGTCTCTCTTCTTCAACAAAAACTGGGTTTCAACTTTCAAAGGTAATTACATTTTGATTTTACATTATGTATGTTGATTTTACTATTTTTCGAAATTCAATTTGAACAACCCGTCTGCCTTTAATTAAAAGCTTAAATTATTAATGGTTTTCTCAGAAAACTCGAGAAAACAAATAATTGATTTTTTTCCCTCTTTAGAAAAAAAATTCTTGAATGCACTGTAGTTTAAGTTTTTCTTCAAATGTAAGGATTATTGTGCTTTCTATTCCCGTTCATTTTTGGATGTTATTCACATGAAGGTTTTAGTTCTTTGCTTTGGGTGGTTTTTCTCGAGTAAATGCAGAAATTGTAGATCGTCTTAGTAGTTTCAAGTAGTTGTTTATGTCCTTTGCATCTTGGAGTTCTATCAAGGAAATAACCAAAAGATGAAAAACTAAATACAGGGGAGAATGAAAAATTCTTAATTTCGTCTATTTGTGTGTGGTTTCACAGGATAGTGTTTTATTGGGTGATATTTAAAAAAAAATGGCAAGGCTATACATATGAAACAAATGTGGCTAGAATTTCATTTTGCCTCAGAAATATAGGATAGTTCTCTTTCTAAATTAATCCAAAAATCATCTGGTCAAAATGAGAATGACCTAATCTTCCTATTGTTCTTTATCTTGTCTATATAGTTTTGTATATATACTATTCAGTAAATATGTGATGCTTTAGTTTGTTTATTTATGGATTTTCATGTACCAAACATAAAATATTGGGAAAATATTACTGTTTCCTACTATCTAAGTATCTAACATTTAATTTCTCTACCCTGTTATCTTAAAGGTCAGATTCTGTGAAAGATGTCTTACTCATCTGAAGACGAAACTGATATAAGCGATTCTGAGTTAGATGAGTATGTTGATCGATGCTATGTTCAGTTGCAAAATGGAGATCCTAAGGTGAAGCTTTCAGATGAGGTGTATAGGTGCCCATACTGCCCGGGAAAGAAGAAGCTGGTCTATCAATTCCAGGACCTTATTCAACACGCTTCTGATGTTGGTAAGGGCTCACAAAACAAGGATATCAAGCACAAAGGAAAGCATTTAGGTCTTGTCAAGTACCTGAAAGATGATGTTGACCATGACCAGGAAGATTTATCTTCGGAATTTACTGAACTAAGCCTCGAGCTTCCCCCAAACCATGGTGTAAATAAGTTGTTTGTATGGCCATGGATGGGAATTCTCGCAAATGTTGATGTTGAGGGAAGTATCTCCAAGCTCAGGAATGATCTGATCAATAGAGGATTTGATCCGGTCAGAGTTCGACCATTGAAGGGTACATTCTCAGTTGTGGAATTCAAGAAAGATTGGTCTGGATTTTATAACGCGATGATGTTTGAGAAGGAATTTGAAGTTGATCATCGTGGGAAGAAAGATTATTCTACAGGTTCTGTTATGGAAGATAAGTTATACGGCTGGATTGCTCGGGATGATGATTACAAATCAAAGGATGTGATAGGTGAGTACCTTCAGAAGAATGGAGATTTGAAGACTATTGCCGATTTGGAAACTGATGAGAAACGCAAAACTGGCCTGCTCATTGCTAATTTGGACGAGACCATAGGGAAATTGATGATGCGAATTGATGAGCTTGAACGTAACCATTGTGGCTCCCCTGCAGCCAGCCTTTAGCCATGTGGTGAGTTAGAACAATGAAATGCGCTTATCATTTCTTTAGCTTTTGTTAAAAGAGACATGATGACTTAATATCGGTTATGTTATCTATGTAGTAGTTGTTATTTTATCATTTCGTTGTCGGACTTTTGCAGTTAGGAAGTAGTTTATGATAACTCTGGAAGTAGAAGGGAACTTAGGCTTGGTTATGGACCTTATGGTGACATTAGTCTATCAGTCTATGTACATATTCTTATGGTATTTCTACTGTTACTTGTGTGCAAGTTTTCCTTACCCAGTTTTACCTTTTCTTCTTTTGGTGTCCATGTTCAGTTTCATTACTAATTGATATGCAGGGCTTTCTTTTACAACTTTGAGATTAAAATGGTTTTATTGGTTTGGTGCACATATTCAAGGATCTGATGAGCAAAACTAAAGTTAATATTCCCTCCTTAATGAAACTGTTATTGAATACAAGTTATTTGTTTTGTAATATGTGTTTGACATCTGAATGATTTAGGTGCGATCGAATTCAATTTCAACTAGAATCAGCAGACTTCATATGAGCTCAATTATATTATTCTATTTACAAAAAATTTATGTCGTTAAAAAAAAATGGATGAAGAGTACCAATTTCATTTCAAATGTATGAGAATGGAGATGGACCTGGGGTAATTAAAATCGTGGAGTATTTAATTATTTTAAACTTCTATGAATAAAAGCAAAATGCTCAAGAAAATGAAAGGTTTGAAAGTTCTTAGGGACATAATACGTTATGTAGTATTTTATCAAGTTTTACATTAGAGAATTCAATATATATATTCCTGGAAAAGACAAAAAAAGAGTGTAAAAGTGAATGAATGCGTCTGCCGGGAGTCGAACCCGGGTCTATTGCTTGGAAGGCAATTATCCTAACCGTTGGACTACAAACGCCTTGTTTTATTCGATCAGTATTATAGTTATTCAACGTATGTATTATGTATGACAGATGAGGAACAGCAAAATTTAAAATAAATTCAATTTCTTCTTCAGTTTTTTTTTTACTTTAACTTTTTATTTATTGAATATATCCTTTCCAAATACATAAAATGAAATATAATTAATTTGTTGAGTTTTTCTTTTATTAAACATGAAATTGTGCGTGATCTTGATTTGATTTATGTTCAAGAAAATTTGAAGAATATATTTTATTTGATAAATCTGAAATTTGTTTCGAATTCGATTCGATTAAGTAACAATAAAGATCCCTCCAACCTCGACCTCGGATCCGCCTAAACCACCTTAGGAATCAAATTTATAACCTCAGACAAGACAAACACCTTCTCAGTACTCACTTTCTTGTTTTTCACATCGACCACTCTCGTTCTTGTGTATGAGACTTATAATCCTTAAGCAAATGCCACAAATACTGCATCGTAAGCCGAAGCTCGACCATAGGGAAATTGATGAGCTTAAACGTAAGCATTAATTGCAGCCAGCCTTTAATTAGCCACGTGGTGTCTTAGGAAGATTTTTTTTAACAAGCCAAGCTGATCTTTTGACGAGGACGTCTTTAGCTTTTGTTAAAAGAGACATGGTGACTTAATAATATCTCTGTAGTTGTTGTTATTTTATCATTTCGTTGTCGGACTTTCCTTTCAGTTAGATATATATATAGTACAAGGGAACTTGAGCTTGGTTATGCACCTTATGGTATTTCTATTGTTCTGTCCGAGTTTTCATTACCCGTTTTTACCATTTCTTCTTTGGTGTTTCATTAGTGTCCATGTTCACTTTCATTACGGACACCTTCCTAAGGTAAGGTCAAATTATAAAAAATTCCCCAAAAACGTATTCGGCTTAATGAGCTCAAATGTACCATGGATCTAATGTAATGGAGAAGCCCTGGGTAATTAAATCATATTTTTTATTATATCTCCGCTATTATCATTTACAAAGCAAAAAATAACAAGTTCATATTTGGTTTTTTTTTTTTTTTTTTTTTTAATCTTTAATCATCATTTTAAATTTGTATGAATAAAAGCAAAATGCTAGAGATAATGAGAGGTTTCGAAAGTTCTTAGGGACATTACGGATACCTCCCTAAGGTAAGGCCAAGTTACAAAAATTCCCTTCACGTATTGGATATTACGAAAATTCAACTCATGTTTGTCAATGTCTTATAATTAGCCCATTACCCTGAAAAGTTCCAATTTTGCTTTTAGAGAATTTATTTGTAATGTTTGTAATATTTTATAACATTTTAAAACTTGAGTATCAATTGTAATATCTAGTAAATTATAAAAATGGTAATTATATATTTACCACAAAAACTTGATAAAGTTGTAAAATTGCAAATATTTCAATAAATATTTAGAAAAAAAACTTTTTTTACATATTTACTACCAATTTAAGTGTAATGATAACAAATTATATGAATTTTAATGATAATATTTTATATATAAAAAAATATTTATACATTTAATTCAAAAATATTTTTTGTGTATTAATAAATTTAATTTAAGTTTAATATTGTAAACATAAAATAATACTAAGAAATACTTATATTTAATTGAATGAGTAAATAATTTTTAAAGTTTAATATTATAAACATTAAAAATTTATTTATTTAATTAAATGTGTAAATAATTTTTTATATATATGACATATTATTATTGAAATTCTAATTAATTTATTTTATTATACGTAAATAATTATATTTTATATATTTATTGAAACTTAATTATGTGCAAGTTAACAATTTTATCAACTTTTTTTGGTAAATATTTAATTTTTAATTTTATAATTTATGAGATATTACAATTAGTACCCAAGTTTTAAAATTATATAAGATATTGCAAACATTACAAATAGCCCCCTAGGACAAATTGAAACTTTTCAAGGCTAAAGAGCTAATTGTAAGATGATGTCAAACATGAAGGAGATATTTATAATATCTAATATGTGAACTTTTATAATTTGACCTTATCTAAAGGTTTTACGTAATTTACCCTAAATTATACTCTACATATTTGAAATTTAGTTTTCTCATAGAAAATATCAATTTTTACGTTAGAAAGTTGGATATATCCCTAGAAAAGACAAAAAGGAAGAAAAAAAACCAAAAAAGAGTATAAAGAGTGAATTGGAAAAATTGTTTTTTTGGTACCACAAGATAGACTATCTTGTATTTTTGTATCATTGGACATGGAAATGCAATTCGTTGCAACTTTCATAACAAGCCCAATTTTTTTCCGGAGTTAATGACCATTTACCCCCCTATGAAATGCATACTGTTTAATTTATTCCCCTGTGAAAATTTTAAAAAAGCAATTTACCCCTTTCAGCAGGAGAGTGTATCTCACTTGCCAAAACTGAGAGTAGATATGAAAAATGTTTTGTAACATGGTAAATTACCATATTTATCATAACATAGGGGGATAAACTGCCATATTATCATAATAAAAGGGGGCTAAAGTGCCATATAAAAATATGAAGGAGGCAGTGTAAAATTTTTATAAAATTACAGGGCTCTTTTTTAAATTATATGGAGGTAAATTAAACATTATAAATATTAAATTATCGTTAACTCCACGAAAAATATTCCTGGAAAAGACAAAAGCAAAAGGCAAAGAAGTAAAAGTTTAAATGCGTCTGCCGGGAGTCGAACCCGGGTCTATTGCTTGGAAGGCAATTATCCTAACCGTTGGACTACAAACGCTTTGGTGTTAACATGTTTGTGTTATTAAAATTTAACTATACATCTAAATATCAGGAACAACAAAATTTAATTGTTTTTAATTTCTGTGTTACCTGTTCTTAGATCCAATTTCTTACAGTTATCAGTTGTTACAGACTATGAAAAACATACCAGCACTGAGATTTTTCTGATTGTCTTTGGATGAGGAGTTTATACAATCATAAGCTTGCATGTACACAAGCTCCAACATATCTAATATATTGCTACTTGTACAAATAAACCACTATACAAAAACTATTTGAATTTGTATACATCAAGGCCTAAAAGAATCTAAAGAAATTGAGGCAAATAATCTTACAAATCCCCAAGGAATCCAAATTCCTGATTCTGTACACAACTATTTCACACAATTAATTGTGCATTAATTCTCCTTCATTTCCATCTTTTTAACATATCAAACTTTCATGACTTCATCCTATTTGCTCTATCAAAATAATGATCCCATTTATGCTTTTGTGTAGTCCCAAAACTATAATACTTCCAACTACTCTCCCCATCAAACTCATCACTAGTATTCCTCCCCTCACTCATTTCCCTCTTCAACTCGTCAATCCTTCCCAAAACTCCCGTAACCGTCAAATCAAACGCATCTTCAAACCCCTCCAGTCTCGACCTCGGATCCGCATAAACAACCTTAGGAATCAACTTCAAAACCTCATTCCTCATCCCCATAACTTTCGACTTCGAAAACTTAGACAAAACTCGTTCGATAGTAACTTTCTTGTCCTTCACATCACTCTCCGGTATAAGCACCGAATACGACTTATAATCCTTAGGCAAATGCCATATATACTGCACGTAAGCCGAAGCCGGGGTGAAAAAAACCGGTATACACCCCGCCACAATCGAGTCAAACGTTGACCGCCTTGTAAATGAGTCCCCAGGAGGCTGTAAACAGAAAATCGAGCTCTGAAACATCCTCATAACATTAACCGGATTTAAACAGTTCTGTTTATCATCCCTACATTCAAGCATCTTACATTTTTTCTTAGAAGAATAACATTGGTCCATAATTTGGCCTCGGATAGAATTGTCCATACCCGGACGTGGGGCCCCCGCGAAACAGAACAGGGATCTTCTCTTCTGTTTCCTCATCTTACTCTGCCACTGATGAACTTGTTCGTCGGTAGAAGGATGGAAGTAAGTTGGATAAGGTATGGCGAAATCGTTCTTGTGCCAAGGGCTCGACTCGATTGTAAGCATCGTCATGTTTTGTGATTCGGGTAGGTTCATGATTTTGTTACCCCAAGCAGAGTCCTCGTCGACCGCACGTCTAAAATCCCACGATATTCGACCCGTGACCATGAAATGATCTCGACCGTTCATCACGTCCCACTCGGGCTTCTCCCTAAGCCATTTGAAGAGCTCTAAAGAATCGGAGTCTCTTATAGACGTGTTATAATTGTCCCATAAGTATCGTGCCACATCTAGGCCTGCGTAGTAGGGGACGAATATAGCGAACGCTTGTGAGGAATCGTTTGTTAGGCAATCGTATTGTTTCATTCTTTGATGGAATATGACTTCTAGTGAGAATTGATTGGTTGAGTACCATCCGGACGGTAAAAAAAGCCGTTGAGGATTTCCGAGGTCTTGTCCGAGTCCCGAGTTGTCGAAGTATTGGCACATGTTGTACCATTTGTTTAGTAAATGGCAATGTTTGAGGAGGTCGTCGTTGTATTTAGTGTCTAGTTCGTGGACGTAGATGTAACGATTTGTGCATGGTTTCGATTGTTTTCCATTTTTGGAATCTTGTTGGTCTTCTTCTTCTGGGAACATGGGGTCTAATTCTTTTTGAATAGATTCGAGATCTTCGATTTCGTTGTTTGGATCCGTGGATGTAATGTTGGTAGGTATTGGGACAGGATCGGTGGTGGAATTTACTGATATTTGATTGTCTTCGATTTCATCGTTTTGATCCGTGGATGAAATGTTGGTGGATATTGGGACATGATCGGCAGTGGAATTTATTGATATTTGATTAACTTGGGTGACATTCTCATGGTTATTTGAATCATTTTTTAAATTAATGGGATTGGAGTCGAGCTTTTCTTGGGGGCGGGCGAGGCCGGGAAGGGAAGACCAGTCGTAGCCGTAGAGTAATACATACCAGAAAACGAACAAGACAGAGAACACGATCCATAATTTGTTGCGAGGCCTGGCGGGGATCATGTGGTTGTCCATGATTAATTGATGACTTTTCGATCTTCTATGGAAACATCAACGTACTTCTTCGGACATTTTCTGTTATGAAGCTAACCATATTGTGAGAGTGAAGAATGGTGGCTGATAAATTGTAAGAATGTTTATGGGAATGTGTTTGGAATTGAACTGGAGCAGTATGCAAAGTTTAGTTTGGTTTAGTTTGAATTGGATATGGAGAATTGGCATGGTAGAACGACAAATTCATCAGTGGATGGTTGACGTTTGACCGTTCAGTTTCAATGCTCGCCGTTCATATTCGGGGATGGTATTAAACTTACTTACTTATGGTTTCTAATTTATTAATAACTAATTAATTCTCTTAATTTATTGTATTATTGTTACACTATAAGTTAGTATAGTGTAACATCATTAAGTTGGTATTTTCTAGCAAATTGCAAAATTCCGGTTGTTTTGCCAAAAAATTCCATAATTCGAGAGGAAATGTGTCAATATTTTAATTTCATAATGTAAAAATAAAAATTTCCTAAGATGCAAAATGTCAAATACTTATTTTTTTTCTTTTTTGTAAATTCTAGCAACCAACCGTTCATCTTTCATGGAAAATAACCGTTCACATGAACACATGCTAAACATAGAGCTTCCCACTTCTTAGATTCATTTCTCATTCCCTCATCCCCATCCCCAACCAAAAAGTAAAAATAAAAGAAAAGAAAAATTAACAAAAAATCCTTAATGCATTGATCCAATTCACAGCCACCGCCACCGCCACTGCGACCATCTCGGTTTTTTTAATCTTGACTCCGATGGGAAGGTCTCCATTAGACTCTTCACCGGAGCTCGAGATAAAAGTTCAGCCTCGCCAAAGCGATCCCCACCCGGTGGGAGGTCCTCACCCCCGCCGCCACCACCACCACCGCCCTCATCCTCCTCCGCCCCCACTGTCTTACCAGCCCTATATCTTTAAGAAATGGATTCCTTGGCTAGTTCCCACCATTATTGTTGTCAACATATTATTCTTTGTCGCCGCAATGTACATCAATAATTGCCCTTCCCACTCCAACACCTGCATTGGCACCTCCACTCTCGGTCGCTACGCCTTTCAGAGCACTCGCGAGAATCCATTGCTTGGCCCCTCTGCCAAAACGTGAGTATATATGTTATATATAGTTCCAACACCTTTTGTTTTGATAGTACGTATCTACCTATCGCAGCAAAATTTAGAGTAATTGACACTTTTGCACCAGCTAGAAATACACTATTTTGGCACTTTAATTGCACCCTAGCTACAATTAAAATTTTGACACTTTACACTCTTGAAATATATAATTTTTTCATCCCAAAGAATATGCAATTTGAAAATGCTATGCCAGTCAATTAATATGTAAGCATGCACGTATGCCTATAATTGATTATTTTTCTAGAATTATTAACAAATTAGTAATAAGATGTATTTTACTTGGAGATATAATTACACTATTTATACCACATTTTACCTTGCTTTACGCATTTGGTACAAGTCTTCTAACGAATCATCTTTGATTATTCCACAATTTGATGATCATGTCAAATATTTTAACCATTAAATTATGTCCGGCCCTAAAAGATTTCGAACATGCACTATGAGCAGCAACTAAAGCTGCAAACCAATTTGATTATCTTACCTTTTTTTGGGATGTAACTTGTTAAGCTAGAGTATAAATCGCTTCGTAAATGTCAATTATCGAACCATTTAATGTTATTTATTCTTGTAAATATCCAGTCTACAATCGATAGGGGCTTTGGAAGTAAGAGAAGTGGTGGAAGAACACGAAGTATGGCGACTTGCATCTTGTATGTGGTTACATGCAGGAGTTTTTCACGTTATTGCCAACATGTTGAGTCTGTTATTTGTTGGCATTCGGCTTGAGCAAGAGTTTGGATTCGGTATGAATATTTTCTTTTCTTTGTCAAAATATATATATATATATATATATATAACAAAAATATGAAATGAAGCTAATTTGAATTTGAATTTGAATTTGAATTTGAATTTGAATTTGAATTTTCATCCTGGTGCAGTGCGAATTGGTTTGCTCTATGTTTTATCTGGAATTGGTGGAAGTTTGTTGTCTTCTTTGTTCGTCCGCACTACTATCTCCGTGGGTGCCTCTGGTGCATTATTTGGTTTACTTGGTGCCATGCTTTCTGAACTTCTTGTCAATTGGACAATATATGAAAATAAGGTATATATATATATATGTAGTAACTAAAAATCTTCTTGCTAACAATTAATATAATATTGTTCTTATAAAATGTTACATTAATTTATGTTTCTTGGAATTATATATATATGTAGTTGGAAGCTCTATTGACTCTTCTCCTCATCATTTTCATTAACATTGCTGTTGGGATCCTTCCACATGTGGACAACTTTGCTCATCTAGGAGGGTTCATCACAGGATTTCTAATTGGATTTGTTCTTTTGATCCGTCCTCAATTTGGATGGGTTAACAAAAGACACTTTCCTCCAGGTCACATTTCAACTTCATCCAAATCCAAATACAAGATATATCAGTATGTCTTGTTGGTTCTATCATTGCTACTTCTCATACTAGGGTAACTAAATATATAAATCTCAATTTATTTATTTTATTTAATTTCTTCAATGTTTCATTTCTTTGCACAAAACTTGTTAATATATATATAATTCTTTCAATTTGCTTCTGCAGGTTCATTATTGGATTTATTTTCCTCCTTAGAGGAGTTGATGGGAACGACCATTGTTCTTGGTGTCATTATTTGAGTTGTGTCCCAACACCATTTTGGGCTTGTGAAGCACGATGCGCGGTAAGGGACATTAATGCATGTAGCTTCATCTATTTTCATTCTCTTAATTAGAGTGTGTTTGGATTTGAATTTGGATTGAGTAATTTTAGAGTTAACGATATGGAGAATATTGATGTTTAATACTTAGATAATACCACTTTGTGTCAAAATGTTTTTAACAAGATTAACCATAAAATTTTAGAGAAAACATTTACAACTTTAGCTCAATTTCAGTATGATCACGACTAAATTATTCACAAGCAACTACAATCACTTGTTTTGTAATAGTGATTGTGCATCATCAATTACTAAATATGTATAGATACACACTTACATTGTGAATGTGTTGGTGAATGTGTTGATGTGGTCCAAACGAGTTTTTATAACAGTTTTATTTACGGGTCAACCCGAAGCTTATATAATAGTGAAAGCTAAAAATACAATTTATTGCACTTTTATTCCATTTTTAACTAATTGATTATTTCCACATTTATCATTAAATATGTGCATGTGTACTTGAATTCTACACATGATTAAATATTTGTTGAGTTTTCTAATATTTTGGTGTATTTTCTTCCTGCAGTCTAGTCAATATGGCAATCAATTGAACCTGACATGTATGCATAACCACAAAAGCGGGTTTTACATACTGGATAATGGCAATGCCACTTCACAAATTCAGAATCTTTGTGTAGAACTTTGCGGCTGATTTATCCCATTCGTAGTTTTGACTTTGAGATCGTGAAAGCTAATTTCTATATATCATAAATAGTGTATACAATATGTACAATATATCTACGTACAAACATACATATATAAAAAGTATTGAAAACTTGGATAACGTTTAAGGTGACATTAATATTGCACTACAAAAAAAAGGGTCTTCAGCAACGCCATGATTCCAACGGAAATAAAAACTGTTACTATTAGTAACGAACTTATAACAAAATACCAACAGAAACAATTTTCCAACAGAAACAATTTTCCATCAATAGTAGCGACAAATTACCAACAAAATATCTAAAAAAATATTTTTCGTAGTTATTCTGTTGTTAAGTTGTAGGAAAAATTGATCCATAGCGACGTAATCATTCCATTGGAATATAATTCGTCACTAGTTTTTTAGTCACTTACAGATTTGTAACTAAACGACGGAAACGATGTTCCATCAATAATATCGACAAATTACCGACTAAATATCTAAACAAAATATTTTTTGTAGGTATTCCGTTAACTATTCGTCACTATTTTTTTAGTCACTTACAGATTTGTAACTAAACAACGATGGAAAGGATGTGCCATCAATAATAGCGAAAACTTACCAACTAAATATCTAAACAAAATATTTTTCGTGGGTATTCCGTTGTTAAGTTGTAAGAAATATTGATCCATAGCGACGAAATCATTCAAATGGAAAATAATCCGTGGCTATTTTTAAGTCAGTTACATATTTGCAACTGAACAACGACGGAAATAAAAGAAAATTATGTTATTACAAAAATAACGACAAATTACCAAAGCATATAAAATGAAAAGAATATGTATAGAAATTATGTTGTTAAACTGTCACAACTATAAACTAACAGCGATGTCATAACTCTAACAGAAAAAATTGTCACTCTTAGTAACAAATTTATAATGAATACTAACAGAATAAAATATAAAATGTCCTCATTTGGTAGCGACAAATTACTAACGGAACATCATGATATTTTTTTTTTTTTTTTTGTAGGAATTTGGTTATTAAGTTGTAAGAAAAATGTTCCATACGACAAAATCTTTATTAGTAACGAATTTATAACTGAATAATAATGAAATTACAAATAAAAAATATACATTCGATAATAGCGACAATCACCGATGGAATATCATAAGAAAGTTTCGTAGAAATTCTATTAAATTATTAAATTTCCTCACTATTTTGGTGTTCGTGACAAACATGCCACTGAACGACGATAAAACAAATTATCGTCGTAAAGAATAACGACAAATTACCAACGGATATAAGCAAATATATTGTGCATAGCAATTCTTTGTTGACCTTTAACTAAAAAGAACCGTCATAAACAACATAATTCCTATAAAACTAATGTGGTTTATTAAAATTCACAATTATCTGCAAAAGGAACTAATTAATTTTCAGATTATTAAAAATAAATTTATTTAAAACTCTTTTGAGAAAAAGTATAAGTATTTAATCTTTATTTATACGTTTAAATTTTAAAACTAAAAATAATAATTTTTTTATACATACCTGACCCTCCCTCTCCCTGTGTTAAAACAATATATTTTACGATTAATCAGTATCAGACTCGCCATTTGCTCAACTAGTACCATCGATGATCGCGCTTAGATGTTGAGTTATTTATTCTATCAAATAATTGTTAGATTTTAACTATAGTTATATGTAAAAGTTATGATTAGTTCAACTACTTAACCCATTAAATTTGAGTTTGACTACTCTTAGGGTATTATGGTCTTTTAATATTTTATTTTTATAAAATATAATTTAAAACATGGAGAAAATACAAAATTATTATAATTTATATAAAATATAATTTTAAAGAAGAACAAAGGATAAAATTCTTTTTTTATTTATGAATCTTTTAAACAACAATTAATATATGAGATGTCTTGGTAATTATTGAAACCTCAAGGATATTTTTATAATTTTACTGAACATAAGGGATAACCATGCAATTATATATTTATATATATATTGTCAATTATGAATCAATAAAGTTGTCCAGCTCAACTGGTTGCAACATCTTATCTATACAAGCAAAGCATGAGGTCAAGGGTTCAAATCCCACCTCCTACAATCTAATTAAAACATACCGCCTAGGCGAGCATCTAATTAAAACATACCGCCTAGGCGAGCCATAGCCTAGCCGCTCAGTCGATGGTCAACCGCCTAGGCGTAGCCCAGGCGATAATTGCTCGCCTAGGCCTTGCCTAAGTGTCCAGGCGATAACCACACTGCTACCAACATATTTATGCCGACATAATATTTTCAACGGATTTGCTAGGCGTTGCCTAGGAGCCCAGACCATGCCTACCGCCTCATCGCCTAGGCGCAGCCCAGGTGCCTGGGCGATGGTGAACCGCCTAGGCGTACGAGCGGCGGGGGTTAACTGCTTGCCTAGGCGTTGCCTAAGCGCCCGGGCGATGGTTAACCGCCTAGGAGTATTAATTGCTCGCCTAGGCATTGCCCAAGCGCCCTGGCGATAACCACATCGCTACCAACATATTTATGCCGACATAATATTACCAACGGATTTGCCGACATAAATATAATTCTGATACAAAATCCGTTGCAATGTTTCCAACCAATTGGCGACATGATAACAACAAATTTAAGGCGACGGAATTCTGTTAGTAATATACCAACAGAATTACCAACAAAAAAATTGTACAACATTTTCCAACAGAGTTACCAACAAAAAATATATTGTCGCTATATTTACTAACGAAAAATTATTCCGTCACTCCATTTACCTATGGGGCCTTCACAAACGGAATATCCAACGGAAAAAATTCGTTGCTACACTTGAATACCAACGGAAATCGTGGCTTCACCAACGAAAATTTTCGTTACTGAAAACCCCTTTTCTTGTAGTGTTGTACCAATATTCATATTATCTCATTGGATGCTTTAGAAAAATTATGTTATAATTAGACACGATGTACATTCACTTTATTTTCTTGGTTTATATATCTCTACTAGTAATTATTTCCAATGTATAATGTATGGATCTAGAAGTTGGAAATTCACTAATTAACTACAGATTGTTTTTTTTTTTTTTTTATGTTTTATCATAACATGAATCAACATTTCATTAATGATCTTATTTTTATTGAACATTAACATGGATCAACTTTGACACATTCATATTAATATTAGTGTTCTTCAATGAGATATGTTCAATTTTTTAATTAAACTGACTAAATTTATCAAGAGCTGATCGTTTTTTTAAATAGAAGTTCAATACGTAAATTATAAAGAAAGTTTCAACAAGTTATAGTCGAAAAGAATATGAGATTCAACATAGTCAAAATAATATTTATTGGAGTCGGATATTGTAGAATCTGACGAGATCCATATCCAATCCATGGCTCACCCAATATAAATGAATCTAAATTTGACTCGATCCAACCCATATCGACCCATTTTGGAGCAACGTGAATTAATGTGAAAATCTGAAAATATCCATGAACAAGTTAAATTGCACGGCCCATGTTGTTGCAAAGTGGGCTGAGATTTGTGTGTATATACAATGATGGACTTTCTTATTTTACTTTCCTTCCTCTTCTTGGTCATTAATATAGCTGAGTTGTAAGCCTGTAACGTCTTAAATAAATGCTGTAAAAATCTGATTCATCAATCTCTCAGATTTTTTTCCCCTTTTTTGTAAGTACTAATAAAAGTGTTTAAGCTCTCCGCTTGGTGGTGGAATGTGCATTCTTCAATTCAGAGGTGAGATATCAGTCCGTTGATTCAATAGATAAACAAAAAAATAGCTTCTTTTTTCTTTCGTTGGATAGAATTGATGGAATCTGTCTTCTTCAGTTAACAATCAGAGGTGAGATTTTAGTTCAATTCGCTAATTCAATTTTAATAGGATTTCAATTTTTTTTGATTTGTTTAGGGTTTGAATTGGGCTTCAACTCTACGAATTAATTTATCATAACCTGGATCATGAAATTATTAGAATTAGAAATGACTCTTAATCCGATTTTCCTGGAAATCTGACTGCAAATATACAAATTGGATTTTTATTCGCTTTTTTTTTTTTGTTAAGAAATTCTGCTTTTGAGAACTGAAGTTGGGGTGAGTATGAAGGCTTTGGAATTTATAAATTAATTGAGTTTGAATGAAGGTTTTTTTTAGATCTATTTTACCATGGGGGAGGAATTCCTGAAGAGTTAGTTTGAGATTCCAATTTGAAGTGGAAAATAAGTTTGTAATTACATTTTTGAAATTTGATCCCCTGGTTGAGACCCAAATCAGCGCCAGGTTATTTAGCATTACTCATTTAATCCGTACTTGGTAGTGTTGTTTTTGCGCTATTAGAGACCTCGACATGAGTTTCCAGTTAGATGCATGCGTGCATATAAAAAATTAATTAACCATAGATTTTACGCATCTGCATATGAATTGAGGGCTTTTGGATATTTTTACAGAATTTTCCAGTTTGCGATGTATATGTCTCTGATAATATGTCTTATTAAAATTATAATCTCCAAGAACAAACTTTTATCCATATTGTTAAAAAATAGTTCTTGTACCCAGTGATTGGTATAATCTTGGAGCAAATTCTTTCCATATGCTATTAGCTTTGATAATACCATGCAGCAAAAAATAAGAATTTCAATAGCAAAAAATATTATAAGAACTTTAATAGATTGCAAAATGACTTGCTTATTATGTGCAAGTTTATAATTCTTATCCCTTTATCCCTCAAATCTGTACTTTCAGCAGATTACATATTTACGCTATGTGTATATATACATACAAAATTGAGCCATGAATGAACAGAATACAACACATGTCAATTTATTTGATTTTTGCATTTTGTGCATGCATATAATTTATGTATGTGTTTACCCAATGTCCTCTATGTCTAATCGGAATACATTTGTATAAGACTACGCCTTATTTTGTCTCCTGTGTTTTTCTGTTAGAAAAGGATTTATCTAATATGTGCTTTGGAACTATAAAGGATGACAACGGAGACAGAGACTGCAAGCTCCAATAAAACTCCCCAGGAAATTGAATCTTCCGATTTAGCTGAGACAAAGGTGTCGGATTCAGGGAAAAAAAATATGGAAGAACCCAAGGCAGATGCTCAATTTGAAGATACTGTAGAAAAAACAGTTGACGGGGAAACAAATGAGAAATATGATGTAACAAACTGTGAAGAAGAAGGTGAAAAAACAATAATAGTAGCCAAGGCTGATGAAAATGCAATAACTGAAGATATGAATGGTAATTATATGGCCCAATCAGGCCAAAATACTCCTGAAGATGATGAAGAAGATGTTATGTGGGAAGATGATGAAGAAAATTCTGAGAAAGACAGTGAAGAAGCTGCTGCTGATGAGGATGAAGTTAGTGAAGAAGATGCAATAAATGAAGACGAAGACGAAAAAGAAAGTGCTGAAGCAGATTATGAAGAAAATGCTGAAGAAGATGAAGTAAATGCCGGAGAAGATGATGAAGGGAATGCAAAAGAAGATGACAAAGAAAAGGCTGAAGTAGAGAAAGAAATTGCAAAAGGAAATGTGGGTGAGGCTGAAGAGCATAATAAAGAGAAAGTGGAAGTAAGTTTGAAGAATGTCAAGAAATCAAGGGGAAGGAGAGGAAAGAAGGAGGTGGGAGAAGAGACATTAAAGAAATTGGATTCTGTAGATAAAGCAGGATCATCACGCAAGAGAAAGGCGAAGAAAAAAGTGGAGAGCATGGGTATGATTTTCATCTGCAGTTCTAAGACAAAGGCAGACTGCTATAAGTATAGGGTTCTTGGGCTGCCAGAAAGCAAGAAAGATATGGTGGAAAAGATTTATACTGGGATGCGAGTATTTCTATACGATGTCGATCTGAAATTGATGTATGGCATCTATAAAGCTGCTGGACCTGGTGGCTATAATATTGAACCCAAGGCCTTCAAGTCACAGTTTCCATCTCAGGTTTGTTTGCATTTTACATATGATATATGCCCTATAATATTTAAATTGTTCATTTTTAGATGTTTGAGAAATTTGTGCAAGACTTAAATACTATCCAACTCAAGTAGGTACTTGTTCAACCTTTCTTGGTATTGTAACTTCAGAAAACCTTTATATATTGATCTTATGTGAAGTTGAAGCAGCACAAGGGTCCTCTTCATGACGATAACATTCTAGTTTATGTCGGAGAGTTTATATTTACATTGCTTCTCCGGCCCTATTTTAAGACCTCCAATTTGTACTCCAAAGATGTTAAAGATTTTATTGTAAAGACATTTTGTTGGTTGTTAGAACAATTGCTTTCATTTTCTTTCCCTTTTTATTGCAACACCTCAGTTAACGTAAATTTCCAAATTTCAAAACACGTGACAGCAAAGCTTTTCATTCAAATTTTGTGCGTGTATGGGAAGTCGGGTACTATGGTAAGGCATTATATGGAGGGTGTAGAGATTGATACAGAGCTTCTTTTGTGACTTCTTTTCATGATCTGAGTAATATAGGGCCTGTTCTCTTGGCCTCTCATTTTTAAAATGACATCTTATAAAAAAAATTATAAGATTGGATTCTTGCAGATTTGGGATGAATTTTGAGATTATGTTCTTTTGGATTTTTATTTTCTGAAATATAAAAATTAAGTTTTATAAGATTATGTTCTTTTGGTATGACTATAAAAAAATAGAACATATTGCATAAGATTTTACTAGATTGATTTATTTCTAAAACTATATTTAACAATAATTTACGTGAGGATTCATTCAATTTGAGCATGTCTTCTAACCGCCATTCCATCAACGTTTCCGAAACACAATTTACGGTGAAAACCTAGTAAAAAGGGTGTTGGATTGTAGCTCGTCGCTAGACGAAAAAACATGCATGTGGGTTTGTCGATTAGGTCCTTAATTCGGACGAAATAGAAGAAATTTGAGACGGAAGAATATGATTTGTCAATAGTAAAAGAAAATTAAGGAAGGTATGTAATTATTGTGATAATTAAGATAAGTTAATTTCCTTTTTTGTGTTTCTCTCTGAGAATTTTCAGATTTTCTCTTAAAACAACTCGTGTTTTCATAAAATGAGTAAATTATCACATTTTACTTGAGATTTTTCCGTAGATGTATGCCAAAAGAACATATTTTCAGAGAATTTAACTGTGAAATTACATTTTCAAAGACCAAGAGGCCAAAAGAACAAGCTCATAGTCTTCTTAAGGCATTTTCTTATTCTATGAAGAGTCACGTCCTAAATATACTATAACTGATATTTGATATATACTGTATATGGCTATTTCATCCATCATTTGGTGATCTATATATTGATATAAGATGTTTTCCAAATATAATGCACGCTACTGAATTTAGTGCTTTTTTCAGAAACTAGTAAACAAAGAAGATGAGAAGCTTTAATAAATACCGAACAAATAAAGTTCTATCGGTAGATTATCGTAAATGGCTTTTCTATATCTGCAGAGAAGCTTCTAAATGATGAAGCATGACCACAAGCCACGACATAGATGTGTCATGATCTATTTGTCATTTTGAGCTGCTGTTTCAGGGCAATGGAATCAATAGCCTCAAGGCATAAAACAAATACATGGCCTCTAATAAAGCCACACATCATCCTGTAACCCAAGGCTTATGCATTTTTATGTTCAGTCAGGTCTAAAAGCATATTATTTAAATAAGTTGATGATACCGTGGAATGGACATGTACTTATAATATTGGTAAAGCAAAAAATTAGCTTAGAAGTCTAGGATTAGAGTGAATTTGTTCTCTTTGAAGAATCTATGTGCATTTGTGTAATCTTTGAAGGCCGAAGTTTATCTAGGAAAAGATTGCATAGTGTTAAGTCCGAAACATTGGAATGGTAGTATATGGACATTTGTTACTGTCTTCTCATAAGCTGAAAAGCAATGATATTTAGATTTATAAATTTGAGACTGAGATTGAGTATACTTCTATGGAATGTATAGTTTACATGGTGTCATGAAAAAGTTGAATACTGATGCATACATTATTCGAAGTATGTATATAGAAGTATATGTTTGTTGAAACTGAAGAGCATACGAGAGTTTGAACATTATTAATAAATTCACAAAATAGGATGTAATTGGACTTACATCAAAGATTTATTTGGGCTAGAGCTTCATATCAGTTTTATGTAAAGCTATAGACAGTATAGATCTCTATC
This sequence comes from Penstemon newberryi var. newberryi, assembly GCA_030819805.1. Lineage (NCBI taxonomy): Eukaryota > Viridiplantae > Streptophyta > Magnoliopsida > Lamiales > Plantaginaceae > Penstemon > Penstemon newberryi. The sequence goes on from JAUALY010000005.1 coordinate 39,566,416, forward strand.
AATTTTCGAACCTTCTTTGTGTGAGCGCATTATTTCTTAATACCTCCATGATTGTAATAACTTCAATGCTCTTGTTTGAAAAGTTACAGCGGTACGGTGAATGAGGTGTTACTATTTTTGTCTGGCCAATGTAGGCAGAAGGAAAGGACATCCTATATGAAAGGCATGGGATTGATTTTGGCATTGGCTGAACCCATTTTAAGTGTTTTGAGTAACTTTTTAACAACTGAGCTCAATTAGCAATGCAAGGTCCCCATTATGGTATAAAATTTATATGTTAAAGAGTTCATTTCGTAATTTCCTTTCAAGGAAGTTTAAGAGCACGTTTCGTTTACTTTTATGTTCATGTTTTTTGGCTTCATTTTTCCTGTTCTTATTCGTCCTTCCCGTCGAAGCATTTATTGCAAGAAGTTGGACGGTTTAAATGTATTGGGGCCAGGGGTGCAAAAACACTGCATAGTGACTTCAAAAAAACGACATCAACTGGAGCCCTTGATTTCTTTTATCCAGATGAAACAAGATTCTAATTATGTTTGAAGAAAATGACATTTGCCATAAATTTGATAATATGTTTGAATTGCAGAATGTTATACATTTTTCATATCAGACATTTGCTTTATGGTTTGTGATTTACTTCATTGAAAGTACTGCTGTAATTACCCGATAATTTTGTTGAAATCTTGATTTTGTCTACAATTAAATACTGTATTAGGTCCGCTTTACTGTTCTAGACGATTGCTTACCATTAGCCGAGGAGAAATTCAAGAAGATTATAAAGGAAAACTACTATACTAAGACCAAGTTCGATTGCAAACTGAATTCAGAACAGGTATATCGACACCTCGATAAATTGGTATCTCAAACATATCTTGATCACATACCATAATTCCTCCACAGGTCAAAAAACTGTGCAAGGCATTTGTTTCTACTAGCAAAAGGCAGCGCCCAAAAAACATGGGCATCAGCCGCAAAGCAGAGAAACAAATCCCTGTACGCCGAGACAGAACTAGAAGGCAGAGGAGACCCGATGACGAGAGGCGCCCTCCATTGAGGGAAGAAGCCCGATTTGAGCGCCCTCGTAAGCGAACGAGGAAGGCTATTTCCCCAATTCGTCAACCTCTCCCACCACCTGTAAGATCTAATGTTCCTTTATACTCCTATGATAGGACTTTGGATGATGATGCTTACAGGCGAGATTCATATCTCGAGAGTCGTGATCGTTATAGAGATGATCGCGATCGTTATAGAGGTGGGCGTGATCCATATCTTGCGCGTCGTGATCCGTATAGAGAAGGGGGTGACCCATATCTAGTGGGTCGTGATCCAGAACCCTATCTAGTGGGTCGTGATACAGAACCCTATCTAGTGGGTCGTGAGCCTCATGATCCTTACAGGGTCAGACGAGATCCATATCCTGAACATCAAGATCCCTATAGAGATGGGCGAGCTTCCTATTTGGAGAGCCGTGATCCGTACAAGGATGCCCCACGATCTGAAGCTTACGTTAGTTACAGGAGGGATCCGATATTGGATCGTCGTGATGTTTATAGAGAGGATCGAAGGGTCGTGTACCGTGATCCTTACAGGCGGGAAGAAGTCCTTGAGCCATCAAACTTGGAAACTAGGCGCCAGGATTCCTATTCTTCATACAGAGAACGCCCATTATATGCAGAACCTCTATATTCTGCAGAATATCCTACTCGGTCAGGCGTGGCACGCGAGTATCGTCTATAAGTGACTGATCAAGTGTCTTATTTTAGGGGTTCGGGGGCAGGTGTTTTCTGCCCGAGTGAGGCCATCAGAAAACCTGATCATGTTACTAAAATCAAACTAAGGCATGCACTGACTTTCTTCAGCTGAATTTGTGGTTTATTAGGTACATGTGAACTTTTCTATATGTTTTTCCTTGTTGGTACTCCGTGATTTTCTTTGTGATTATGTATTTTTAATTTTTATTTTGGTAGGATTTCTTGTTCTATTTCATCTTAATAATATATTAAGATGGAGAAAATAAATGAGGATTGAAGCAAGATTCTTGGTTGAATTGAATTGGATAAACAAAAGTACTCTTTACTTTTGCTGGGCAAACATGAGGATTTTTTCTTTCTTTAGATCTAAAGTCTGTTCTTTGACGGAGAAAAAGAAAAGAACACTAAAACACTATGAAGTGACGTAATATATTAATATTTATATAAGAATATATTTGTCACTGCATATTTTTGTGAACTTTAAATAGCTAATAATTTAGGGGCAATATTTGCCAAATCGAATTAAAAGTATTCACATTGCATGTAAAATACATTTGTTTGGGATCGGATTGGTTTTGGTTCGGTCAAATATGGTTTGAGGAATTTTCCCTAATTTTATTTTTCTCAAATTAAATTTGAGATTTTTGTGAAGTTTAGAATTCTTAAAGTATGAATATATGGAAAGGACGTCATAATATAGGATGATACTTTGCTTATTTGACGAATTCATGGCCGCACGTACCAAAAGAAAAAGCTAGGGACTATAGTTGATTTAATTTTAGGGATTGCTTAAAGTAGAAGACCAAGTTTGGCCAAATATTATTATATATTATTAAAAGAGGGGGCATGCTCTGTAGAAGAATACGGTCCCCTTTCACCCATAAAGAAGCATAATTATGAGGTTGCGGTGCACTTTTGAAACACAAAAAATTATTTGGTTTTCTTTAACCTATTTGATTGTCTTGAAATTCGATTTAAATTTATGTTACTTACAATTTAGGCATGTTTCATTGCAAGGTTAAGATTTTATTTAGAGCTCAATGTGGAGGTACACCTATTTTTCTTTAGATAAAAACACATTAAAGTTTCTATTTTCTCGCCGGTTTCTTTGAAAATAGAAAAAATAAATGCATGTCGATTTTCTTAAATATGGGCCCAATATGTTCAAAATGGAAAACAGAAAAAATTAAATACTCGAAGAATATGGGCCCTGAATTCACTATTTCTCCGGAACAAACCACGTTAAAAAAATTCTTCCCAAAAACACCCCCTTCAAAATTTAGCTAAGTTCAAACCTCCATGTCAGTCAAACTGGCTTTTGGAGGCCCATTTCTCTGCATTTAACACTTTCTATGTTCATTTGTGCAGGTTTCAAAAGTGCAGTTGCACACATGTCTTGCCAATAGCTATTTCATGAACGATGAAGATTAAATAAGACGTAGGATATAATTATTATATAATTTATTGTATTTATGATAGAAAATATTGTTTATTTTATAGAGTATAACGATACCGTTACACAAAGACATTTATTTGTGGATCCTTGCTATAAAAAAAAAAAAAATATAATGACACAATTGAGGCAGTGGTCAAAATACATGCGGGCCATCAAATCAAAAATCTGCCTAGACGTGCAGAGAAATCCAGCCGATGGAGTGGAGGCACATGGGAATCAAACAACTACTGAATTCAATTCAATGGAGAATAACTTAACATAATATGCAGGGTAATAATTTAAATGAAGAAGAAATCTTATTACTAATATACATATTTTGAGTAAAAATATTTATTTTCTTCTATTTATTATTATTAATATACCGCTTTCTTAGTTACTATTTATTACATTGTTTTTTGATTTTTCAACGGTTCAATTTCATTATTTTAATGTTATTTATATTGCAATGAAGTAAACCATGACCCAATGAGATGGTCTCGAAAATAACTTGTAATTTAGCAAAATGTGGTTTAGTAATAGGTAACAATCATTCTTTGTTTTCATTTGACGGGAAGAGTTTTGTTTAAACAAATTTGCAAGCTTAAATAATATTCATTTTTATCTTGAGATAAATGACATTATAAAAACATCCCATAACGGATAAAATATATAATTACTAATCCTATCAATGACTATCGCTAAGAAATTTAAAACAATGTGTCAAAAATAAATAAATTTTACTCTTTATCCTATATTGAAACATTAACTACTTAAATTTCGTTCGGCATAAATAAAATTTATTTAAACTCCATTAATTTAGCAATTGAACCAACTCATATGAATTTGACTATGATATGAAATTAAAAAACATTAAACTTATTTTACAATTCAATTCATAATATGATGATCATGAAAGATAAAATAGAAAAAAAATTCAAAATTTTACAAACCTCCCACCCACCCACACATATAAATAAATTTTACTCTTTATCCTATATTGAAACATTAACTACTTAAATTTCGTTCGGTATAAATAAAATTTATTTAAACTCCATTAATTTAACAATTGAATCAAGTCATATGAATTTGACTATGATATGAAATTAAAAAACATTAAACTTATTTTACAATTCAATTCATAATATGATGATCATAAAATAGAAAAAAAATTCAAAATTTTACAAACCTCCCACCCACCCCTTCCCATATATATTCCACTCGGTTGGTGGATGTAATCATAAAAAAATGGTTCTAATATAGCATAGTAGTATAATTGCATGTCAAAGAATGTGATTAACTAAACCTGTGGATATTATTCAAAAGCCGTGGTCCGTATCTGTACCTCCTCGTCCATACTAGTTGTTAATGAAAAAGGTAATTTGAATATTTAATTACACTTAATTAAAATTAGACATAAGCAAAAGTAATAACAATTACAATTTGTGATGACTTTTATTTCCGGGAATTAAGCAAGAAATGGAGGCACATAAGATAGTACGTACAGTACAGAGTATGACCGACTACTACCTTCAATTAATTTGAGACTTTCGGTTCAACTAATTAATTGGTCAAACAGCTTTGGATAACCAACATTTAATATATAGTACCCCAAATTAGTCATGCATGAAAAATAATCATATACTATTAAAAGTCAGCACTTGATCCTAGCTAGTGTTTCCACCTGGGAATTTATTAATTTGTTATCCAAATGAGCAAAATCTTGTGATCTAAAATTTTGACAAGTTTTTATCCCGAGGAAAAAGAAGACAAATTAATTTTGCGGGAAATTGTAGTCCAAATATAATTTGATTGTATTTAAATTATTCAAAAGTTGTGTACAAATACACTTGTCTTTTGATTGAGCGATTATTGATAAAACATTTTCAATGCGTTGTTATCTAATTAATTTATGGTGAAGGTCCTCTATTATATCCTCACAAGACATAATTATATTTATAAGACTTCCATCCATTCCTCTATATTATTAATCTCATTCAACAACTTTGAAGCTAGAAATATGAGTATTTTGTGCTGGTTTATGTTGCTTGTTCAGTAATTTTGGGACATGCGGTAAATTAAGATAGAAAGTCAAGTAATTGGAAAGGTTAAAACAACTCTTAGTTTTTTTAAGACGGTGACTATATCATTACAATCATTATACTAGCTGGAAATCTGTTTAAATCAGTTTCATTGATAAATGTAAACTAGTTAAAAAGACTAGTATTAAACTAATTAAAGAGGTGTTCATACTAATGGAAGTTGAACCCATGACCTATTGATCACGAAACCTAAGTTTTAGTCAACAAATTACTGCATGCCTCATCTGCAAAAGTCAACTCCACATGAGCAGTTACAATTTAATTAGTGCATGAGTAACAATAATTAATTCTCATGTATAATAATTTCGAATTCAAACATGGTTAATCTTTTGCTGCATGCGTACGTAACAGACGTAGCCAGGGATGTGAAAACTGGAAATTGTTGTAGTTAAAGAGAGTGATCAGAGAGAGAGAGAGAATAAATCAATAAAGATCTAGACAACAAGGACAAGTGATGGCTTGAAAACTAAGGTAAAAATATATTCAGTTTGAATAATCATAATTGGAAAAGGTTATTTATTCAACATTTTGTTTTCTATAATAATTAAGGTTATGTGAGGTCTTTTGAAGATCCTAAGGCTGTATGTGGATGGGTTTTGGCCCAGTCTCGCGGGTTTTGTGAGATCGGGCCAAAATCCTTTTAAATGAGTTTTCGTCAAATTCATGAAACTCATCACAAATATACTCACAAATGTATCTCCAAATTCTTGAAATCTATAAAACATTGATTTGACACCTACCATTTTTTTTTTCCAAAACTCTCTAAAAAAGACATTGATTTGACACCTATTACCTATTTTTTTCCCAAACTCCAACATCCAAAACACAACCACATGGGGTTTCAAAACTATTCAAACCATTCTTTTTAAAGCGAAACCTACGAAACTGAGCTAAAACCCATCCAAATAGACTCTAAAATTTTGAAAGTATCTGATGACTAGTTTTATGGAGTAATAATTTTATTTTCAAATTGATTTTACTAAAGAAGTTTGGCGCACAATATTTTTAATTTAATGAATCGTGCATGTCATTGATTGCTTCATGGAATGACAACATTATTAGTTAAGCTATTTAGACCCACACTATCACTGTAGATAATAAAACTACAAAATTTACATTTTTTTTGGTTTCCCAAGAGTGAAGAACACTTATTATAATGAACTTACCAAATTTCATTAGTCACTTATTTAGATTATTTTCAATAATTAACTCAAGAAATTCATTTTTAAATTAAGATGAACTGTCAACTATGAACAAATATGAGTTGTTAGATAAATACTTGGATCAATTTAAAATTCTCCCAAAATCAAAGTAGTAGCCAAATCACTTTTTGGGCATCAGTGAATAATAAATTGTCCGTGCGCTTAAGTTTGAAAGAACTAGTTAATATTCAAGACCTCGTAATTAACTATAGAGTATTGAAATATTGAGTTAGGTCACTCAATCAATAATTATTAGTTCAAAATCTTCACTCTTGTAACAAATTAAGTTTAATTTTTGGTTTTATGTTTTGAGTGCAAGGTTTGGAATTTGATTATTACTTTGATCCACCATAAGATGAATTTTAATGTGATTATATTTTAATAAATAGCTGAAATGGTTGGTAAAAGATTGGATTCACTAATTTTTTCCCCATAAGTTGGAAACTTTAAACCCTCAAGTAACTTTTATTTTTTTTGGTTTTCCAATGGTTTAATCCCTTTCGAGACGGGTTGATCACATTAAGTGGGTACCTTTTCCAACATGGATTCGAACATGAGTCCGCTATTTTGTAGTGACTAGTCCCTTCCACTAGATCAATCACATGTTGGTAGTAACTTTTATTTTGTTTTAAAATAACTAACTCAAAACTAAATATCTAAAACTAACAAAAATGATATCGACCTTTTTCCAAGCTTAAATCGATCTCATATTCAAATCTTTTTATCCTCTTCTAGACTTGGATAATTTTTCAATTGCAAAATTCTATTCCTCGTGTTCCTCTTTTTTTTTAATTTTTTATCTCTCTCTATTTAAGTACACTAAGTTTATTTGGTAATGTAAAATTTAGAAAATGTATCTATATTTCAACTTTCAAGACAACTTTCATGCAAAATGCAAGTAATTGGGTACATAACGTCGATCACAAATTGCTAAAAAACTAAAGATACCAAAGCACAAAAGACCAAATTATAAAAGTTAAATTAGTTAAGGGAATCCAGAAAATAACAGAACAAATCCCAGAAGAAAATAACACAAAAGAGACATATTGCAAAATACTATATTACGTACTTTGATATATACTAATACCAACTATAATCCAAAAATATATACTCCAAATTATAGTTATATGGCTACATCAAAAGCTTTTGATTTAATGATACAAATAATTCACATTTATTAAAAATTGATGAAAATTATTATATTCATTTCTTGTGGGCCTATTTGTTTGGCGTTTGGGAAAGTAGTTTGGGAGAGTAGTGGAGGTTTGTGAAATAATCTCGATTTGCGTAATGTTGTTTGTTTGAGTTTTGAGAGAGTGGTTTGAGAAATAAAGTAGGTGTAGGTTTTTTTGAAGAGTTGGGTTGTAGATGTAAGATGTGTAAGATTTTATGTAAAATCATGTTTGTTATGTGAGATAAATTGTGTAAGAGATAAGTTACTTTATGTCAAATCAAAGTAGAGTTTGTATAGGTATTGTTTAGAGATAAGAAAATTGTTGTTTGTTTGGCTTTTGAGAGAGTAGTTCGAAAAAATTAATTAATGAAAAATTTATTTTGAAAAATAGAAAACATGTTTGTTTGGCATTTTCCAAACACGAAAAAATTATGAGAAACGACAAAAACTGGCCCAATTATTTCGAAGGTTGCTACTAGATGTCAATGGTTTGTCTTTTGTAGGTAAGGCACAGACTGCACACAAAGGGAATCTAATCATCTTTGTTTTATCATAATCTCTTCCTCTGTTTTTCCCTAAATAATTTAGAATAAAACATGCACTTCACGTCGAAGCTGAAATAGTTATAAAATAAATTGTGATACCAAATTAATAAAAATTGACTTGCAGATTAACTAAATTTTTTGTTTGACCACAATTCTTAATTAAATAATTTAATTTAATTGATCGTTATGCAATGAATTGTCAGCATCTATGAATAATGAATGCTTCCTCCATTTCATATTAATTGACATATTTATCAATTTTTTTTGTTTTCAAATTAATTGGCATGTTTGGGTTTTCAAAATATTTTTTTTCAATTTTATCCATTTCTTACATCTAAGTTCGAAAATTCAATGGTTACCACTCACTAATAAAAAAATTAAAAACCAGTCATCATTATAAAGTTAATTTAGATATTTTCATCATTCTTAATATGTGTAAAAATAAGAAATATTTCAGTTAATATGAAAAGGAGGAAGTATGTTGTTTCTTGAAAAGTTCTAACACAAACTCAATTTTCATTGCATTGATTAATACGGTAGTCTTAAATTGAAAAAATAATTTAATTTCAATAAAAATTGGAAATGAATCAATGATTAGCACCAGGCAGTAGTAACTAATTGCTGGTAAAAATAACGCCCTAATTATGAAGGCTAAGTCCCCTCCCCTGTGCATGAAACCACATGCTGGCAGACTATTCATGGAATTTTGTGATTGGCTCTCTAGAAGCTAGAAATTGAAATTGAATCTTTTTTTTCCTCAAAAAGAAAATGATAAGAAAATGAAAATCAATCAAATTACTTTTGTAGAGAAGTGGGAAGCACATGGAAGAGTTTTTTCAAATTAAAATGCAATGGGCGATGTGACTGCCTCAAAGACATTCTGTACTTTTTCTTCAAGGTTGTACTATGTCATCATTTTCCTGCTGGAAAAAAAATAAAAAAATCTTACCCGCCAATTTTAAGTAATCATGTAACTTATCATATTCAACTTGGTAACAAAATGACATTTATTTTAAAATTAATTTAATTATTAAATAAAGCAACTACAAATAATTTCCAACAATATCATCAGTCAGCACACGCTCAAGTGTATCATGTTTTAACGACTTTGAAAAACATCATATGATAAATATTCCTTGAGTTTGTTAAGATTTAATTCGACAAAAAAGAATATTTGGATTTAATCTTGATTTACTTGTTTGATTTTTAGGTTAAAGAGAGTTAACATAAAAATGAAGTAACATCATCATATTTTTGTACGTATTTCGTTATAGTAGGATCCAATGATAGCCTTCTCTCATGAAGGTAAAATAAAATTTTCCTCTACTTTCCGATTTCCTTTCCTCTCTTGCTTTTACTAAAAGTGAGATGTCTATTGGCAGTTTGTTATTTCACTTTTCGAAAAAAAAAAAAAAACCTAATTCATATAGGTACAATTTTTAATTAAATAAGAAAAACTATGACAATTGTTTATGTTTTCTGCTAAGAAAAGAAATAACAAATTTAATTGTTGAGAATTCTTAGATTTCTTCCCATGAATTAGAATAAGTATATTTAACTCAATCTTAAAAGCTAGTTCTATAAGTGATAATTGTCAAAGACTTTATAAGGTGAACTAAATTATGATTTCCAACCCATGTGAGATATTTTAGTCTCAATATTCCCCCTTCACGTGTGGATTGACTGAATATGTGGGTTAATAAAGCACAAGACGTGATATATAAATGTCCAACCTTGGTAATTACGACATGTAGGTAAAAGTCCCACACATCATTTGTTCATTTGTTAACTAGAGGAATAATAACTATCTGTTCATTTGTTATTTAAACGAAGTGTGTTGTAAGATGAAACACATCATGCGAATAAGAAGAGTCCATCACGGAAAGAGGCGACCCACATTAATTCGGGGATATAATATCATCTTAGATTTCTTTACATGGATTGAACTAAGTCCACTTACATGACTTGAGCCTAAATGAACCTTAAAAGTTAGCTAAAGAGATTATGATTGTCCAGGATCTTAAAAATGGACTTAATTATGATTTTCAATCCATATGAGACATTTTATCTCAATAAGAATTAATAGCACCGTATCATTATTATCAATGAACTATTTCTGAAAAAGAAGTATTGTTAAAAAAAAAAAAAAAAAAAAAAAAAGGTTTCCACCAAACATTCCAAAAAGAAAAGAAAGCAAATAATTTAGGAGGTAGTAGTTGGTAAATTAGTTAATATTTGTGAAGTCTAATATTATTCTTTTCCGGTTTTCCCTAGTAGTAAGACAGGGAAAAGATTTCGGGTCGGAAAGTTGCAATAATTCGGTCCCTTGCCCAATTACTCAACGGGGGTTATAGTTATAGGGGTAAAGCGCGTGTAGCTCGAGAGATGCGTGCAGTCTATGGGCCCCACAACAGCGAAATTTGGCCGAGGTCACTTGAATTTTCTTGTGCATGGCCCTTTAATTGCGGAATTGAAATGGGTCCCGGATCTTTTAACCTTTACGTTGGATACCGGGTCGAGCTCTTTACCTTGTTGTGAATGTATTATGGTTTTATTTGTCCGGTGTATAATGTTTCGTTGAGTCTTAATTTTATGCGTAAATTTCATTTTATCCCCTTTTACTTATCATCATTTACCATTTTACTTCTTCAACAATTTATCACTTTGTTTTTGCCCTTTCACTTATCATTCATATGCATAGCCCACTTTCCAACAATCTTCATATACATCTATATTTGACTTTTTTTGTTTTTTTTTTTTTATCTCAATTAAGAGGAAAATATTCTATATTAAGGATGGAAATGTGGTAATGTGGAGCCAATTTTGGCTTTCTAAAAAATTCTACAGTAGCTAGCAATAATTTTTTTGGGCTTTTGTTAATGGCTTTGACATTCATAGTAACCTGCTAATTATGATGATCAATGTTTATAATAAATGAATGTGTTATTTCGTAACACCGTAATACATTTGAGATATTTAGAAGTCACGAATGATTTTATAGTTTCCACCTTTTTTTTTTTTAATGAAGATATAGTTAAAAGGAGTAAAGTTATGTAATTGATAATTAAAGAGACATAGCGTCCATAAAAAAATAAAATTTGGAGGGGCAATATGAAAACTACCGTTTTTGTTGATTATCTAAGTGGGGCAAATATCTTACCATATCCCACAGAAACAAATATACCACAAATTGGGTCCACATTTTGATTTCTTTCTTAGAGGAATCATAGCCGCTGATTATGGCTAAACTTTCGTTTGAAGTAAAGTTTTCTAGTAGATCAACTAACTCATTCCTCCTCCTTTCATTTTCATATTGGCACAGTGTTATCATGTCAAATGAAGCACACATTCTTTAGGTAATATATGTATCCATATATATAATATATTTTCTTTTTATATAACTATATGCATTGTATAATTCTTTTCCCAAGTTGTGTATTTACATTTCATATATATAATATGCATAGAAATACGAAGAATATATCAATACAGAAATGAGTCAAACAAGACATAAGTAATGTACAAGGGACTAAAAGAAAACAAAAGAACAGACATTAACAAAGAATAAACCAAGAGATGAGGCAAGGCACCGCCATTAAAGTGATTAATGAAAAATATAAACTAAGTGCAAACTCTTTTACTAAAAAAAGAAAAAAAAAATTAAAGAGTGAATATTTTGTCAACCCAATTGTTAATACAAAAATTAGTTATACACAAATCGGACCCCACACGATCCGTTTCCAAACTGCCAAATGCAAACCATTGGACCGTAAGGCTCACACACCTAACACAAGAGCTTCATATTTACAAAAGCCTCAAAAAATAGCACCCAAAATTAGAGCCAAATTACACCCCCTGCCACTGACCCCTCTCCTTAATCTCCCTCCATAAGTACTCCTCTTCCCTCCACTCCTTCCTCCTCATCCCATCCTCATCCAATTTCCCTCTTCTCCTATTTTCAATTGAGATCTAAGAAAAACAAAAAATGGCTTTCTTAATCGCCATGGCAATAGCTTGCGTTGCTTCACTTATTTCAGTACAAGCCAGAATCCCCGGAGTTTACTCCGGCGGAGGTTGGCAGACCGCTCACGCCACCTTCTACGGAGGCAGCGACGCCTCCGGTACCATGGGTACGTTCTATTACAACTAATCATCTAATTTTCTAATTAAAGTTTTCAGTTAGAATTTCAATGTGTTATGTTTACCAGGTGGGGCGTGTGGGTATGGGAATTTGTACAGTCAGGGGTACGGTGTGAACACGGCGGCGCTAAGCACGGCGCTGTTCAACAATGGGTTTAGTTGCGGTGCGTGTTTTGAGATCAAATGTAATGAGAAGCAGTGGTGCCATGCCGGTAGTCCTTCCATTTTGGTCACGGCGACCAATTTCTGTCCTCCTAATTATGCTCTGCCGAACGACAATGGCGGATGGTGTAACCCCCCTCGCACACATTTTGACCTAGCTATGCCTATGTTCCTCAAAATCGCGGAATACCGTGCCGGAATTGTTCCCGTTAATTTCCGAAGGTAAAAATTACTGAGTTCTTATTATTTATTACTGTTAAAGTACGTGAATTTGGAAAATATTTGCCCCTTTTTTACTTTGTCACACAATTTGAGGGTTTTGCCCTGTTTTTTACTCTGTTTTTGCTCAAGTTTTCACACTATTATAGTTCATTCCCTTTTAAAATGAGTAGTGAAGAGTTGGTTGTTTATTGCTCTCTTTTTGTGGAATTCATTTTTCTCAAATAAATGTTCTGTAATTACATATTTGCCCCCAATGGGGTATACGTGAGTATATATAGGAAAACATTTTAATCACTTTCACACCCGAACCCCGAATGCAATATATCTCCACTCATGAAGAAAGGGTATTTTAGTAAATGTAATAAATTACTGAGAGCAGGTGTGACATAAGATGAGTGTGAACGTGTCTTAACCGAAAAACTACCAGCATTATGTAGTAGTTGCACATGGGTTGGTACTGCATTGTCAAACTTCTATTTAGAGTTGAGCCAAAGACGTCATAATATTAACATGAAGGCCCAAACATACCACATGGAAATTCTGCAACTAAGGCCCACTTCTTATCACATCTTTTCCTTTGGTACTAATTAAGAACTTTAGAATTGATTTCACACACACAAAAATATGTACTGTATATATGATTCAATTCAATTTAATTCAATATATAAGATCAATTTAATATTCCTTCACATTTAAGTTACTAGGAATTAATTTTACTATAACAATTTTCATGAAAATTTATGGAGTTGGAAATTTTTTATTGATGCAGGGTGCCGTGTAGAAAGCAAGGAGGCATAAGGTTCACAATCAACGGATTCCGTTACTTCAACTTGGTTTTGGTCACCAACGTCGCAGGTGCAGGAGATATCGTGAGGGTGAGTGTTAAAGGAACACGAACCGGATGGATGAGCATGAGTCGAAATTGGGGTCAGAATTGGCAGTCAAACTCAGTTTTGGTTGGTCAGTCACTCTCATTTAGGGTCACAGGCAGTGACAGGCGCACCTCCACCTCATGGAACATTGCTCCTTCCAATTGGCAATTTGGTCAAACCTTTGTCGGAAAGAATTTCAGAGTCTAAATGGGAGACAAAGTCATAAAAACAGGAAAAATGAATTTAATATCCTTTTCAAATTTCCATATTTTTGGCGCCAATTTTTCTTTTTCTTTTTCTTTTTCCACACTAGTACTCTACTAATTTGACTAGTGTTGTGGGTTTATTGGGATTGAGGAAGTTTGGGGAAAAAGGGGGATTAATGGGTTTCTCTTTTTGAATGTAATGTAGATGGGAGAAAAAAGCTTAAAGCTGAAGCGGCTGCACAGTAATTCATTGTAGCCCGCAGCTGAATTTTAAGATTTTCTATAAAGTATTGTATTAGGGTTTGATTCTATGAGCATTGTGTAACCGATCCAATTTGTTTAGCAATATATTTGAAGTTTTTACTATTAAATGGAGTTCGATTGTCTTAAGTCTACTTAAAGTAATTGACTTGTCGTGTTTTTGGGAAATTTGAGATGCACATTTTCATTAAAAATGTTCTTTCTAGTGGGACTTGATCTTTTGAATTATGTAGATATCATATTGAAAATACAATATAAGAATTCTAAATAATTGATTGCAGACACAAAATTCCTCAAAATTAATATGCCAAGGCAAGTTTTTCTTAGCAAGAGTGGTGGGAAAAGACTAAAGCTAAAAAAATAAAAGGAATAATCCAAATGTCGTTTATATACACTCTTTTTTTCTCCTTAACCGTTTTTATAAGGGTAATGTGCCTATTTTTATATAACAAAAACATATAAGGTTTTTTTTTTTTTTTTGTTTTAATTATAGCCCACAAAAACTTGTCAAATTTTAAGTAACAACAAGCTAGTGAAAAAAGAGGAGATATTTATTGACGTGGAGGTGGATTCCGAAGTTGTAGTCAACCTTTTTACAAATGGGGGGTAGTCGGGTATATGCGCACCCCTTAGCTCACATTTTGGAGGATGTTCGGTTGCTTATGAGGAAGTCGAGGAATGTCACTTTCTGACACATTAGGAGAACGGCTAATGTGGTGGCGGATTCACTTGCCAAATTGGGGCACCTGTCGGAGATTGACAGAAAAATTATTTGTCATGAGGCACATAACAATTAATAAAATTCAAATAAAAATTATAAGTACAAAACACATCCACATGCGCCCTATTTTTTTTCTTTGACTGGTCCGTTGATTGAAATTAGAAAAAGTCAAATTTAGTTCTCTAATAAAGTTAACTATGGATCAAAGGAATAAATAAATAAATATGAATTACTAGTAGTGAGACCACTTATTAGTATCGAGAGGGTCAAACCAAACCAGTAGAGAATCCAATTCTTCCATGTACAAATGGGTCCAAAAACAAAGGACAGAAATCAACCCAGCTAAAAAGCATCAAGTCGAAATATTGTTCATCTTCAAATGATTTTTATGCATGCTCAGCTCAACATTGGATTCCATTAATAGTTGAAAAAGGTGGAACCACACAATGCTTTGGATACCATTCCTGCGCATGAATTTGCACTAGCCCAATTCTTTTTTTCTTGGACAACTCTCCTAATAATTATAATCATAAATCCTATCAAAATAATTGACTAGGAAGAATGTGTGTTTTTTTAGTATATTAAAATAAAAACAATGAGATCTAGTTATAGGGCTGCATTTGAAATGGGAATGAAAATGGAATTATAGTTTAATTTTTCATGGAGCTAATAGCAAATAATTCATGTGTTATGCTTAAAAGATAATTTTACCCTTTATAATAAATAAAATGATAAGATACCCTCGTGTGTTCTAATTTATAAAAGAAGCACATTGCTCCCTCTTGATTTTTACAAATTAACAATGGGGTAAATTGCTCATTAGCCAATATTACAGAGGTTAAAGAGCACTCTAGTCAATGCCGCAAGAATGTAAATTGCATGTTGATATGGTAAAGTGAAAGAATTATATTGTTGAGATAGGGTTAAATTTGTTATTTTCCACATCAAAATAAAGTTTCAATCGTATTTATAGAGCGTGTGTGCAACAATTCCACGAGGAAGGAGAAAAAATCATTATTATATATCATAAATAAATAATATGCCTATTTTTATATCATATGGGGTGAACTGACGGAAAATTCTTGTCCAAGTCTGGCTTGGCCAAATCCATCCAACCACCAAGCAAGTGTATTGCACTTGCTTTGTGATTGGTCACTCTCATGTGAGTTACATCCAATCCCAAAACAAGTGTATTGCACTTGCCATGTAGTTACTTTGGGTTCGGCAGAACCCGGTTTGGGTAAGAATTTTCCAAATTAGACATAATCACATAGGATTACGGGCCAAAAACCAATTGGAATATTTGTCGGCCAGAAAATCAAAATCAAATTCTGATAGGGCGGAACCGCGGAATGACAATGTAAACTGCTAAATGAAAATTCGGGCCATAGCTTACTGGGCCATGTCTTCACAAACTCGGCAGCCCATAAGTTGTGAAATGGGCTGAATCACATTAGACACTTGTCTACAAAACTACAAGTGATATATAAGAAGTATTATGACGGGTTACTTTTAATTGGCGTGCTTCGCCCTTCAAACTATTATCACCATAAATAGCCCATTTGACGATGAAAAGATAGAGAAAAGAGAGAAAAAAAAAACGGTGTTTCTATACAAGAATTTAAGTATGACATGCTGTATGTAAATAACCAATTCAAATTATAATATTGATTACTAATGTCTTAATTTCACTATCAAAGTACAAGATCGTATCCTTTTTATATTTCAACAAAAAAGACTAACCAATGAAAGGAAAAAAGTGATGGGCAAATGAGCTATTTTGCACAATTTATAGTTCAAGAGATAAATTGATGCAATAGATAGCTCGAGAGACAAAATGTTTTAGCTAAAATATTTTTTCTTTTTTTGACACAATGAATAATTGAAGAAGGGAGGAAGGGTACGGTGTGGTATCGATAATTAAACCGGCAAAACAAAATTTACCGTTTCATATTAGTAAATATTTGACGTACGTATGTTATTTTTAAAAGTTCAATAATTTAGATAATCGATCTGATAACTTTATTTTTTATTTACAATTGACAAAACGAAAACAAAACAGTGTTTAAATAGAGAGAAACATTCGCAGTACTTGTACTATTCCATATAGGCCTAACGAAGAAAAGTTTTCACAATAATGAGTAGAATTCTTTTATGGATTATTACAAGGGGTATTTAACTACTCCCTCCGTCCCATTTATTTTGCTTCCTTGGTACGGTCAACTGGTCAATTTGACTAAATTTATAAAAATTATGATAAATTATTCAATTAATATATTTCAATAATAAGTTGATAATAGCATATGACACCATATATATTAATATTTAAAAGGTTTAATACACCATACATGTGAATAATTTAATATTATAAGTCACTTAAAAGATTGAAATGTTTGACCGGGTATTATAACAAAGGGAGAGAAATAAATGAGACGGAGAAAGTATTAAACAATTTATTATGTATTGGAATTGACACAAATAGGCCAGGGTACGTAAGGAATGTTGTGTATGTTCTGGTAATTCATATGCTAATATACACAAAAGGAAAGAATATTTTGTATCCTTCTTGTTTAGTAAAGGCCTGTGACAAGCAACCTATACTTATAGCCTTATACAACTTTTTGATCTAGTTTGAAATTTTATATGTGCTTTTTTTCCAAATGAATTCATCTAGGATAAATTTGTATCGAGTTAACTTATAATTACATATACTTTAGTATATAATTTTTCATTTTAGTTATCAATTTTGCACGAACCGAGTTTCAAATTTAGTATACTGAACTTGAGCAACATTTTAGAAATTAAATTGGTTTGATTTTACTGGGCCTGTTTGTTTGGCGTTTCCCAGAGTTTTTTCGTGTTTGGGAAATGCCAAACAAATATGTTTTCTATTTTCCAAAATAAATTTTTCATCCATTAATTTTCTAAAAATACTCTCTCAAAAGCCAAACAAACAACAATTTTCTTATCTCTAAACAAAACATATACAACTCTACTTTGATTTGACATAAAGTAACCTATCTCTTACACAATTTATCTCACATAACAAACATGATTTGACATAAAGTCTTACACATCTTACACCTACAACCCAACTCTTCAAAAAAAAACCTACACCTACTTTATTTCTCAAACCACTCTCTCAAAACTCAAACAAACAACATTACGCAAATCGAGATTATTTCACAAACCTTCACTACTCTCCCAAACTACTTTCCCAAACGACAAACAAACAGGCCCATTATTGTCTCTTGCTTCTGATGGAGTTCACGAAAATTTAATGAAAATCAAACTTTGCTAAGTTCATCGTTTAGTCTATACAAGGTATGATTGCACTGGGGGAATTCTAGGCTGCAATGACGTGGAGCACAATAATTGATGTTAAATTAATACATTATTCATGAATTAGTATTGTGTCTCGATCAACTCAAATTAAAGTGAAATTGATTTCACTATAAAAATTTAATTCATTGTTGCAATTAAAAAGTGTTCTCAATCAAAGACCCATATACAGTTTAACACAATGTTACGCACTCCCACTGCAGGAAATTAAGAAGAAGACAGACCATTTAGATTTCAACCAATCTTTAGTTGTTGTTGATAGAGACATTTAATTGCCATAGTCATTTTCCAAATTTTCTACATTCTTGTGACTTGACAAGTAGTCAGCTTTCTAATTGTGTTTGGTAAGTTGTTTTTATTTTTGTTAAATTTCTTTATATCTTTCAAAAAAACATTTTTTAATTTCTTGAAAACCAAATATACACGCATAAACTAGGGTATTAAAAGTTTGTTTCATCCCAATTTTTTTACTACTAACCTACAATTCCAAGCCTTTTCCACTCGATCGATCGTTATTTAGTTTCAATAATTATTAGTATTTAAAACACATTTAATTGCGACATAAACTACTTTTATATAAAGAATGTCACATGTCATACAATATGTCTATTAACCATGTTGTGCATCACATAATTTGTAGGATAAAATTACACTTTTTGTTCTAAATAATGTAACATTGATCAAATGTGATATTCATATTTGAAAAGTTAATGTCATGACACATTAAGATATAATATTCATAGTTAAAAGTAACCATCATTGTAATTAAGAATATTTAAATTGTTAGACGCTAGAACCAAATACACTATATTATTAAAGGCTAAAAACGTAGTAAAAGTGGAGGGTGAATTATTGAATGAGAAGTTCAATTTTGCCATCTTAAAATTCTAGGCTCACAATCTAAAACAATAATGACATACTATAAATATAGGATTATTAAAAATGTGTAATTAATTCAATTGAAAGCAAAGCCGCATTAGCTGTTTTCACTCTGCTGGCTCCAACTTGTGTGTGTGTGTGTGTTCTCAGTTCAACTCAAATAGGCGTAGGCCCATTGCCCACTACTTTGCTGTCTCCCAATGTGCTAAGAAGCAACCCAACATCAACATCTACCCAAATTCATTTTATCTTTTTCTTTTTCTTAGCCTATCATATTATATTAGCACCTTCAATCCCTCATCATGTCTATTTCAATGTCTTTGAATTCTCTTTTTTCTTTGGCTAAATCACACTTATGAACCCTTAAATATAAAGTATTTTACACTTATAGCCCTCTTAATATCCATAAACATTTCCGTGAATTAAATTCTATTTAAAACCCCTTTGCTTTGCTTTGCGGCGGTGATGAAAAGAGCAAAGATCAGAATAGATTGATACACACGTGAATAATCTCAGCAACCCTCACATGCACACAACACAACAAAAAAGCCTAAAACAAGAAGAATCAATCAAAAACAAAAACAAAAACCCAAAATCCTTACATTATATGACACCATATACTCCATTCCAATCCACATAATATCTCTCTCTCTTTCTTTTCATTACTTTAACTCAAATTAAGCTTTCTTCCATGGCTACATCTCAAATTTCATTCCACTTTATTATTGCTTTTTTATGTATTCTTTTACTAGAATATTATACTTTTATAGTTTCATCAGTTTTATTAGTTAGGAATCATCACAACAACAATAATAATAATAATGTTCACCATAGAAGGCCAATGCTTTCAGGCAACCAGAGTTATTGTGCTCTGTTTATGGGAAGTTGGGTTCGAGATGAAACCTATCCCCTTTATCAATTTTCATGTCCAATTGTAGACACAGAATTCAATTGTCAAATGTATGGAAGACCAGATACAGATTACCTTAAATATCGTTGGCAACCTGCTAATTGTCAAATCCCAAGGTAATGTAATGTAATGTAATTAAATTAATCAATATACATGTTTGTCTTAATTAATCATAAATTATGGTTAATTAATGCAGGTTTAATGGGATTCAATTTCTGATGAAAATGAGAGGGAAAAGTGTGATGTTTGTAGGGGATTCTTTGGGGAGGAATCAATGGGAATCTTTAATTTGTATGATAGCAGGAGGGTTACCTTCATCATCACCTACACAGATTACTAGAGGAGACCCTCTTTCCATTTTCAAATTCATGGTCAGACACAGACTTCTTCTTTTTTTACATGGATTCTTGAGAAATTATCCTTGAGAAAAAGGTTCAATTTTTTTTGAATTTTGAATTTAAATGGAAGCAGGAATATGGGGTGACGGTGTCGTTTTATAGAGCACCATATCTTGTGGATATAGATTCAGTGCAAGGAAAGAGGGTGTTGAAATTGGATGACATAAGGGGGAATTCGAATGCGTGGACAGGGGTAGATGTGCTCTCTTTCAACACAGGTCACTGGTGGAGTCATAAAGGATCTCTTCAGGGGTAAGTAAACCCATTTTCATTTCCTCTGTATATATACATTAAATTTTATTACCATAATTAATTTAAAAAAAAACTAAACTGCAACTGCAGGTGGGATTACATGGAAACAGGAGGGAATTTGTATGAAGATATGGATAGATTGGTTGCTCTTGAAAGAGGGCTCAGAACGTGGGCCAGATGGGTTGATACAAATATTGACACAACCAGAACCAGACTCTTTTTCCAGGGCATTTCACCCACACACTACAAGTAAGTAATTAGAATAAACCTTTTTTAATTATTAGTTGGTAATGGTATGTATGATATATATAGCTGAATTAAATTAGATGTGGCCATGTCCATGTCCATGAGCATGTGTGGTGTTGGGGCTGGGGACTGTGCAAGTTGCACAAACATGGACCTAAAATTGCAGTTCAAAACTATGTAGAGTTTTTGACATTTAACAATTTGAAATTCAAACTAGATACATACTACTCCCTGTCCCAAATTATTTGTCATTTTACATGTTTTCACACATATTAAGGTACCTACTAAATAGTCTCATTTTTAGAGAAAATTAAATTATATACCTAAAATACCCTTATTCTTTATTTATCTCACCATTAGCTATTTACACGTTATTCAAGTTTTACACACTCTCTCTTACTTTTTCTCTTACATATTTAAAATATGTACTTTAATAGTGCATTGAAATTTTAAAATAATAAATAATTTGGGACAAATTTTTTTCTCTAAAATGATAAATAATTTGGGACAGAGAGAGTAGTATATTGATAGATAATGTGAACTTTTATCATTAATAGATATGTAGTCAGTCAGTTTTTGTCACCGTCGGTTGGCTTGGCTGGTTGATACGGAGAAGACGAGACAACCATCCACGCAACCTATTTATTTGTGGTTGGATTTTATGTTGGTAGTTTCAGCCTCCACCATGTATATATATTGAACGGACATTAATCTGTTTTTGGATGAAGATAAACTCCATCCTATCTGACCCGACCCACCCATGCCATGGCCCACTAGTACAACCCAAATAGAGTAGTTTGAAGATCAAATATTTATTAAGTAGGAAATGCATAAAAATATATACTCCAATAATTAATGTGTTTGTCGTTGCTCTCTAAATTTACCTAATAGTCAGTCAACCGACTAATGTGTTAATTACTTATTTGCCCTCTCTCATGTCACATGTTAATAATACTATCGCACTTATAGTCATACTCAAGGAACTACCTCGCCTCGCTTCTTGCACTAATAAATTAAAAATTAATGTCATAAACACTTCATATACTGTATTATAATATTCATGAATTATCTGTGGAGAATGTTTTTTGTTTGGAACATATTGGAAGGTCTGTTTTAAAATAAATAAGAAACATGGAGACCATGTTCGATGTCGGACAAAAACCAGAAGATGGGTAAGAACAATACAATTACATCTTGAAAAACCACCTTCTCTAAGACAACTAACACTAAGCATCATGTGAACAGAGTTGCAGAAAATGTGTCTTATCTTATGCCTCTTAAGTCTTATCTATCTCAAGTTCAAACTAATACCCAAAATTATGTCATTAAAAAAAAAAAAAAAAAAAGTGATGATTCTTTCACATTGCAATCATCAGAATTATTTTATATAAAGAAGTGTAATAAATTCAATAATTGCTAGAAGTAGACTAAAAACTATATATACACTTCAAATCTTTTAGAACAGAGAAAATCCATTCTTTTATAACATTGCCTAGCCCTGTTGTCATATACTCCAAATGAGTCTAATTAACACTTTCATCAAAGGACTACACATCCATGGCAACGTTTAAAAACAGGACAGTGTCTCTCTCACATTGACATGCAAATAATATCCATGCTTGCTTCAGTTGTGTATGTATTCTTATGCTATTGCTCAAATTCTATCTGCAGCCCTAGTGAGTGGAACGCAGGGGCAATATCGTCATCCAAGAGCTGTTACGGGGAGACGATGCCAATGGCAGGCATGTCAGGATACCCGGTAACGTACTCCGATCAAATGAAGGTGATCGAGGAAGTGTTAAGTTCAATGAACAAACCTCCCTTTTTGCTAGACATAACATTGCTATCTGCAATGAGAAAAGACGCACATCCCTCCATTTACAGTGGTGATCTGACCCCTGAGCAACGAGCTAATCCGGATCATTCTGCGGACTGTAGCCATTGGTGTCTGCCCGGATTGCCTGATACTTGGAACCAACTATTCTACGCTGCTCTCTTCTTCTTACAATAGTTATATATACAGCTAATAATTAAACAGTACACTTTCCTAGTATTAATTTGTTCCTTACATGCATCTTTAATTATATCATTTACTCACTTAATTACTATTATATTACTATTAGTGTATATATTAGAAGCCAGAGCCTAGGGAATTGATTTGTTATATGAAGTGTGAATTACAACCCTCGAAGAATGTGATGAAGTTATAGTAGTATATCATTTCACTTAAAATGACATTTTCAGAAGGTCCCCTTCTCTTTATTTTATTTTTGTGTCAATTAGTAATTTATTGCCAGTAGGGGTCAAAAAACTGATTTTTAGACGAAAGTTGTGAAAATGGGAGGGCCTGTTTGTTTCGCTTACAAACAATATTTCTTTCCCTGAAGATGCTAATCGTACAAACTTTTTTCTCAATTTTCAAAAACAATACTCTCTTTAATATAAAAAAAAAACCTAAATAAACTTAACTTTAATTTGACAAAAAATAACTTATCTCTTATCTTTCTTCAGTCACATAACAACTTTGATTTGATATAAAATATTTTATTTCTATCATACTCCTCTTCTTTCCATTATCTCTAAAAAACACCTATCATCTTACAAAAATTAAGCCTACCATTCGTCTCATCTCTAAAACATAAACGAACTTTTTTCGAATACACGAAAACCAAGAACATCTCAAAAAATCTCTAAATTTCCAAAAATGCTCTCAAGTTTTCCGAATGGAGATTTTTTATGGGAGCTTTCAATGGGTCGAACTCAGGTCGACTCCAATTCAGCTCCATTATGCTATTCTTCAGTTGGATTTTTTAAATTTTGACATAAACAAACTTGCAGTTTTTCATTGTAAAAAGTTAATTGTGTATCGTTTTGAATATATTATGAGTTCGACTGCGTATATTATAGGCTACTAAATCTAAAACAATATACTAGTAAATTTCAAACAAACGAGATACTTTAAGAATCACTAATTCAATTTCAACTGGTGTGCATTGTCACGAATCTCGAGTTCAAATAAAGCTGAAACAACTCATGCTTTCTTAATAAAATCTGCAGATTTCATATATCCTCCCTAGTTTGTTAACATTCCTGTCTACATTTTGGATAAATATGGAACTACAAAAATACTGCATGTATCAAGTCAGGAAGCAAGAACATAATTCCCACATCGGAAAAAGGCTTAACTACTTGAATATGTAACAAAATCGTTTAACTCAAAATAAAGTCAAAACATTACCTTCAGTTCCTCCTGCGTTTCCCTTTGAGGAGCTTCCACTGTTTGAGTATATACTCAATCCCCTCTTGCAATGAAGCCTTCCTCTTTTGACTATTATTCCACAGTTCTGGCACCGGATACCTACCACTTGGGTTGTAATCGTTCAACTCATTCAAAGCCTTTGTTACATTCTCATACACTATATCACCCAAATCAGTTTTCAGTTCCTTCAACTTTTCATCATTTTCATCAAGTATTTCCTAACAATATCATATATAAACTTCATCAAATTTAAAGTAGAAGACCAGAATCCGAAATGAGGAACTGTAATGTCAACTAATATAAATAAATACATAACTGGACTTAGACATTAACCTGTGAAACACTCTATTCTAATATGCATATACATGCATATTAAGGATTGTATGGTAGCATCTATTTTGTTCTGGTTAGAAATATTTGGTTTGTATTTTGTAAATAACAAGGACAATAGTCTAATTTGAAAAAGAAAAAAAGGACGAAAGGGCTGGCTGCTTAATAATCAATTTATATTTAACTATCCTTTGGAAGCCTTAAAACAGGAATTCATTGAATGCGTTTCTCTAACGTTTTGGCAAAGCCTGGTTCTACTCAGAGTAAAATAAAAGTAGACCATCAGAAGCGGCTCAATCAGAAACAGTCGCTCAGAGAGTACAATTTTTAATTATTTTTTGGAAATAACAAGAGATTTCTTTTCAATGCAGTGTAGAAAATGCAAGATTACTAATGCATCGTTGCTGTTGCCTATGAAATGCATACCTTATGAGTCTCACCAACCTTCACCACCTTATAAGGATGCCAGCTTGGATCCCTGAGGTAATCGTCCCACATGGAACACAGTTTTAGTGCTTCTTCTTTCGCATCATCGCCAGCATATTTTCTCTTTGCAGCTTGCAAAAATGGCTTTCCTTCAAGCTCACCCATCCTCTTGACACATATGTTGGCACGCCCCTCCTTCAAACCCTGTATAGAAAAAAGATTTTAAGACCTTCAACCTAATCATCATCTGTTGATATAGCTTTCTTCATCATGTTTCAACAATTGAACTCCTCCAAACCCATTGTCTCGAGTGTTACTTGAGGAATTTAAAGAAAAATCAAAAATGAAAACCACTAAGTTCATAGTGAAGAAAAAGGAAGCCCATTGATGAATAACACATGCACAACTAGTGTTCAGATATAGAAGAACTTGGAGAGAACTATTTCTATTTTTCGGATTTTTGGTTGAAATGAATTTTAAGGATTTAATTGTCTTACAGCTCAAAGGAAAAAAACCATGAAAAACAAAACATCAATGTTTAGCTGATCGTATGCTATATAAAAAGTTACTAAGGACCCAAGAGATGGGCGTACAGCCCAAAATATGACAAAAAAGTATGTACATCGAACTTATCAAAGACAAAAGGGATATAATGATTAGAGCCACAAGCCACAATTATGGATTAATGTAAAGATATTGATGTCAACCAATCCGAGTTTTAAGAGGCTACTTATCCTCATCCTGTTCATCACACCTTTGCTTCTTGGTAACAACTAAGGCAAAGGGTAAAAAAACATCTGATGGTGCTCTGACCATGCCATAGAACACTACTCTACCACGGATACCTAAAATCTTCGGTCAGAATGATGAAAGTTAATTAGATAAGATTTTTCAAATAAAAAGATGGAAATACAATATATAAGATATTTCTTAATGTGTAGCACTATTTTAGGCGATTCAAATACCGTTATTATAATGTTGAAGTAAGCAAAATAAAATATAATAACAAAGTCGGATATTAAAACTAAGAGTATGACAGAAACAATAGTAGGAATATTTTCTTAGTTCCATGAGTGTACTAGGGAGAGAGAAGGAAATGTGTTCAAAGGAAAAGAGTGGGGAAGAGAACAAAGAAAACACGAGCTGTTACATCAAAATTTTCTTAGTTCCATAAGTGTCCTTGTATGATCATGGAATATGAATGAAAAATACTTTACTGAACAACTATCCATTTGGCTTTGAATATGGACACCATATCTTAATCCCCGCAGGATAGCCTTTTTCACTTTCAGAACTATATTTCGTTTTCATTTCATTAAAAAATTGCAATCCGCATATCAACTTTACGAACATTCCTCATTAATAAAACATTACTAAATGCTATATCGATAGATCAGAGATAAAAATGAAGAATAAAATATTTTCACACTTAATAATGAAGAAAATAAGGCAGAAAAAGGGCTTCGATTCATAAGTAAACTGACTCACATTGATTAGCACCTTCCGGGCATCCTGCAACTCATCATTGGTTTTTCTTTCCTTGATAACAAGTGTTTGGTGCAAGGATTCCACATCACTTAGTTCTTCTTCTTTTTCCCTGAGCTCCTCTTCAATTGACTCCAACTTCTTCTTATCTTCCACATCTCCTTCACCAGTCAGGTGCTTCATCACCTCATAAGCACCTTTAATTTGCTGTATCTGCAACTCTAGAGCTTGTTTTTTATCAAGCTCTGCTTCAAGTTCTATGATCTCTTTGTGTAGGCGTTCCTTTTCTCTCTGTCATTATAAGTCAAATGACATTTAATGTAATTATTGCTTCCAGCTAAGCATTTACTAAAGATAAAATGGATAGTAAACCTTTTGTTCCTCTGCAAGTTTCAGCATTTTTTCATCAGCCTTCTTTTGCTCCATAATTGCCATCTCATTCTGCGAAAAGTCACCAGGTCATTTTAATGTTTGACTTTTTTCTATTTTTATAAATGACGGACCAAAACATTGGGCTAAAAAGTACTCTAGCTAAGTACTAAAAAAGCCTGTCAAATTAATACTCAAAACCAGCCTGCAACATCTATTTTCCTCGTCATATCTGCAGATAGTTTGCCATTATATGAATTATATAATCAATGAAAAATTATAAATAAGCAAAGGAATTACCATGTTCTTTTGGTGATCCAAATTAATCTTCTCCCTCTCATTAAGAGCTTGACGTTGTTTTAGTTCTTTCTCCCTTAACTTCAGCTCTTCTCGCTGAGCCTCCAATTGCATTTTACTTTTCTCATGCTCCTTAGAAATTTGCCTGAGCTGGTCAGATGCATCATCCTGCATCTTCTTCATCTCTTTTAATTAAGATAATAAAAAGCATTAGTCGTCAGGATGCATTCTTATTAGAAGGTATTGCAAAATAGTAGTAATAACTTAAAGCATATAAAAGTAAGCATGTGACTGAACCATGAGTTAAACCTACATACAGTACCTTCATTGTACTTTTGGACCATCTCCTCCTTTTGATTCATAACATTTCCCATTAAAACTTCAGTCCTGCTAATTTTTTTCTTTATCTCTTCACATTTCTTACTCTTCGTCTCCAATACTCCAGTTAAATTACACACAAGCGATGTATTTTTTCTTCTATCTTCCATTTGTATGTCGGACACAGACTTAAGATCTGCATTCTTCTGAAGGTACTTACCAATTATACCCCTTGATCGATATTCTTCTCCACGGGCAAGCCAACCATACAATTTATCTCCTTTATGCCTTGACTTGAGCCAATCCCACTTTCCATGATTATCCTTTTCAAATGACATTTCAAATGCCAAAGCATTCTTGAATCCCTCCCAATCTTTGTTAAATTCAACAATTGCATACCCCGAGTGGCCCCGGTAGTCCCACAAAGGATGTACCTTTGTAGGGTTGTATCCTTGGCTAACCCACTCATCTCTCAGCTTTCGACCACCTTCACCAACATGCCTGTCATTCTTTCTTTCAGTGGGAAGGTTGGCAATAATTGCCATCCACGGCCAAACAATAGGCTCATCATCACTTTTACGAATAGATGTCTGAGCAGTTGCAAGAGGAGGTCTGGACTGCAAATCCTGCTCAAAAGATTTTACTGGTGTATCTTTGTCAACAACACCAATTTCCGCTGATTCAGAAATTATTTCTCCAGGTTCTAAATCCTCAACTGCAGAAGCTAAACCCCCTTTCTGTGTCATTTTTTCTGCAGGTTCTCTCACTATTTCCACGGGTTCAATAGTTTCTGCAGCAGTCTGGATCAATGCACCATCCTCCCATTCCAAAAATTCATTAACAGCTCCAATAGTTCTCTCCGTGGACCATAATAGCTTTCCATCATTAGCGCCCCTCTCTGATGGATCTGTTCGTCCTGCAGCTTTTAAAGATTTGCTCTTATGGTTGGGATATCTCTCTAGAGGCTCTGGACTTCTCTTACTTGATCGCGATGACTTCTGCTTTTTATCTCCATACCAATCCAAATATTTAAGTAGTCCCAGATGTCTAGCTTTATCTCTAAAGCTTGCACTTTTTGAGTCTCTAGAAATGCGAGATGCATGCCTTTCTAGCTCCGAAAAGTCATAATCTCTTCTCTCAAGATCCCGGCAGTAAGGGCACAGAAGATACTTTCCAGAACCCCTGATCCTGACTTTTTCATCTCTCAATTCTCTGTAGTACCTATATTTTAAATCTTCTAACTCTGAATCTCTACTGTCACTCCTCCTTTCTCTTCTGCGAGACATCTTAAACCTAATGTCCACACTAGAAAAAGAAGAAAAAATCAAACACATAAAACATTGAATGAAATCATGGCACCGCTGATTAGCCTGTTAGTTTGATAAATAAGCGGCCGTTAATTTGTTTATGACTATAAAAAGAACAAAATGTAAGCATAGGACACCAAAAGTAGATGTTTGCGTTAAGCTAATGGCAAACTGTATGTATCCCAAGTAAAACCAGATACTTCACTAATTTCTGGTTATTTGACCATAAACACGAGAACTGAAGCCAAACGCCAAATTTCGCATCCTGACATTACCAGCTATTACAACTTAAATCCACACATGCGCATACAAAGAATAAACCAAAGCAAAAAATAAATATATAACATTCAAAGACATGCTACATCAATCCTTCCAACACGCACATATGCTCACAACAGAGAGCTCTCATGCTCTTTTGAGCTATATCTGTTCACAACAGATAAATATCATCACATCTAACAGTAAAAAAAAGTAATGCTCAACATTTAAACTCTTTACGTAGCACGAGCTATATGAATATAACCAGTTATGCATCTTCTCTTTTTTTGGGGGATAATTAACCAATCCTAATCATAAAATCAATTCATAATTACACTCAATCACTCATGCATTAACAAAATGTAGCAAACAAATTGCTAAACTTCTTCCGCAAATAGCTCCCAATGGATTATTAAACGAAGAATCTGTCATCCTACCCAATCACCCACTATCAAAAATATTGAATCCTTTTCTTTAGCATTCATAATATCCAGCCTGATCTTGGTCCACATTACCAGACTATTAAGGAAAATATAATAATCAAATGCATTAAAGAAAATGGGCTATCGGTCATTTTAAGTAAGACAAGGTTTGATCCAAAGATAAGAATTTCAATGGTAAGTGATACTTAATCTAGATTCAAAATTATTGATTAGGTGATGAATTGGGCATCAAAAACCGAGAACCCGGTACAGCACTATGACATATATCATTTCACATCACCTGTTTTTCTCGTAAGACCGAGATAAATGAAAAAAAATCAAATCACACCATCTTTGTAATAGGTAAATGCCTCCTTTTCTCCAGAAGTTAAATTGTCCGTCATTTTTTCCCGATAGACGAATGGGTTCTATAATTAATATTCCCTTTTTCATCAATTCTCTAAGAGTTAAATTCTTAAATGTCGGGCAAAAACAACAAACAACAAACTCTAGGGTTGAATAAAATGGGGAGATCATAATCGCCACAAACTCAGTTACTAAGAGCAGACACTACACTAATTTTTTATTTATTTTGGGGGTGGGGTGGGGTGGGGAGGATTTTCTTCAAGTTCGCATTGAAATTCCAATTGTAATGTTAAAAAATAAACGCCGCCACTGCAAAAAGTAAAATAATCTCTAAAACAAAATAACACAACATTCAACCAAAAAAACATAAGTTGGAACAAAATTAACACAACAAAAATCAAAACTTGAAAAAAGAGAAGATAGAAAAAAGTGACTAATAAAGTAGAATAAAGGGAACCTGGAAGTTTAGCTAGATAGTGAATCTTGATAAACAGAAACAATAAGTACTGTTATTTTGTTTCGATGTTATATTGGTTGTTGAAAAATTGAAAATCAATTAACTTCATGAACTCCACTGTAAATGCGGGGTTTTGTCCTTTTTAAGAATTTTGGGGTTATACAAACCAGAGTTGAAAAAAATAGAGTGGTATAAATCTAACCTCTCGTATCTTCTAGGGTTTCCAAAATCCGACGACGCTTTACAACCGAAAAATTGAGACGAGTATGATCATAGAAAAACAAACGCTAATACTCAAGCTATAAACAGTGGCGATTCCAGACGCCAAATCGAATGAAATGAATGCTAGGTTTTTCTAACAGAGGAGATTAATCTTCCGATAAAGAGGAAAAATAAATGAGAAAAGATACCAGAAGGCGTAGAAGAGTTTAGGTGTCAAAAATAGGAGAAAAAGGAAAATCACACTGCACCCATGTTTACTCGGAACACTTTCTTGTTCAGGAAAATGTACGTGCTGAGTCCTCACGCTCTTGGGGAGAGAATAAATCATACGCGCTGGTTTTATAAGAAGTGAACGGTGAAGATAGCGAGTGCAGGAATGTGAATTTGGTGATTTAAGAAAAAATTCTGACACTGGATATTGTGGGGCCACAACATGCCACGGATTATTTGGCACGCGCCAAATGTATGAGCTTAAAAGTAAATTAATTCAAAGTAGTGTGTGTGCTTAGTTGGATTTCATTAAAGCTTTGGTATTACGGTCATTTTCAATTGAGTAAATATCCTCTATTTATGTTTCTTGATTAAGGAATTCCTAATTCCAGTTTAAGTTGAGATAAAACGAGCAAATAGCTATAAAATAGGGGAAAATGCATATTACTACCCTGTGATATCGAAAACCTGCAAAAAATTACCCTGTGAAATTTTTTTTGTACCAGACTTCCTTGTGTTTTCAAAAACCCTGCAAATTACACCCATTCCGTCTCCCTCCGTCAATTTTTTGACGCGCGTGTATTCTACGCGCCAAAAATGCGATTTTTTTTGTACCTGACGTAATTTTTCATTCAAAATGACAAGAATACCCTTGTAACTTTGAGTCTTTGCAGAAAACTTCCTTGTGTTTTTTAAAGTTTGCATAAAACCTCCTTGTGTTTTTTAAAGTTTGCAGAAACTGCCTTGTGTTTTTTAAAGTTTGCGTAAAAGTTCCTTGTGTTTTCCACCGTTTGCAAAAAACTTCCTTGTACTTTTGGAAGTTTGCGTCAAACTTCCTTATGCTTTGAAATGTTTGCAAAAAACTTCTATGTTTTTCTTAATGTTTGCAGAAAAGTAACTCATATTTTTTAATGTTTGCGCAAAAAATTGTTGTACTTTTAAACGATTGTTCAAACTCCCTTATACTTTTATACTATACCCATAATTTTGTATCTTTTAAACTTCGCACATAATATCTCTTCTTTTCTTTGTTTGTTCCATATGAGAAGCGAGAGAAAAATTAGTGAGAGTTTTTGTAATTGTAAAAATATAATTTTTTTATTAATATATAAGGGGTAATTTAGGCAATTCAATTAAAAATTAACGGTGTCAATGATTAACGGAGAATGGGTGTAATTTGTAGGGTTTTAGAAAACACAAAGAAGTCTGGTGCAAAAAAAATTTCACAGGGTAGTTTTTTGCAGGTTTTCGATATCACAGGGTAGTAATATGCATTTTTCCGTTTATAAAAATATAATTTTTTTATTAATATATAAGGGGTAATTTAGGCAATTCAATTAAAAATTAACGGTGTCAATGATTAACGGAGAATGGGTGTAATTTGCAGGGTTTTTGAAAACACAAGGAAGTCTAGTGCAAAAAAAAATTCACAGGGTAGTTTTTTGCAGGTTTTCGATATCACAGGGTAGTAATATGCAGTTTCCCCCTATAAAATATCATTTATACTTCACTATTGTCTCATTAACAAGCTAATCTAGTGCAAGCAAAAAAAAAGCTCTTTCAAATAAAAACAAACGGAGAAGAAGCAAACTCATATTTAGGATGTCGTCTTTCATATACTAGGATCACCTTAATAATCATAACAGTCTACTAATTAAAATATTTTTTTCGAATATTTTTTTTATGACACGTTTTTGTTTGATATGGATAGTGTAATGTCTACATTTAATTGATCAAGAAACAATATGAGAGTTTCTTCGGATGATATAGTTGGTGGTCTTTTTTAGTGTATTTATCATAACTATATCTATATTTATCACAATTTTCTTAAGAGAAATTCGAACAGTTCTAACTATATAGAGAATTTAACATGAGTGAAACATGTATTAAGATAAATATTTTCTACATTAATAATCGTATATAGAGTAAAATTTGAATAAGCGTATATAGAGTAAAATTTGAATAAGCGTATATAGAGCAAATTTTGCTAAGATAAATTCGACCAGTTTGAAAACAATGACATATTAAAATATAATAAATACTTGCAAGAATTAAAGAAAAACAGGTTTATGTACTCTATATACGCTTACTCACTTGTGCTTTTTCTTTTTTGTGATAATTTACGATGTAATAGTGATTATACTCCGGTAATTTATGCTTCATACGTAGCAAATTTGTCATGTTGAACTGTAATATTTACATGTGATAATAATTAAATATATCAAACTTCATTTAACATCATAAAATACTATATATATATATAATAGTTATGCAAGGCCTAAATTGGTTTTAGTTTCTCTTGTTTGGGATAATGAATATATGTTATCTCACTCCTTTGTTGGGGAAGAAATAGGTTGTTTGGATCTTTATAGACCATAACATGATAACAATTTATCTTTGCACATTGCTGTAATGTTTGGTAATTTTAACTAATATTTGTATGTATTTAATCATGCAAACAATAAATATCTATATTTTTAATAGCACATAATTGTGCTATCAAAACAAAAGTGTGTTAATTCAAATGAGGAGTAGTTTTCTGAGATGTGGATTTTTCAAAAGTGGTTATTGTCAGTAACAGAATTGTGCAATGAGATGAAGTCGAATTCAAGTTTTGAAAAGGGGCAGAAAGAATGTGTTAGAAAAGAAAACAAGCCCATATATATTTTAGAGAGAAGCCCAGAGTTTAGCTAATAAGTGAGAAACCTACTTAGATAAAAAAAAAAAAAAAAAAAAAAAAAAAAAAAAAAAAAAAAAAAAAAAAAAAAAAAAAAAAAAAAACACGCCGTCTGTGGGAATCGAACCCACGACCACATGGTTAAAAGCCATGCGCTCTACCAGCTGAGCTAAGACGGCTTGGGTGCTGGTTGATGTCAGATTTATTAAGTTAATTTAAAAACAGAATCCAAATAAATCGAATCCACATCAGCTCAAGGTTGATTTCTCAGGGGAAAAAAAGAAAAGAAAAAAGACCAGCCAACGTTGGCTATACCGGTTGAGCAACTTCTGGCATCCAGTTTGACTTAATTAATATCTATTTGATTATATCTATAAATATTTTTGGGTAAGATTAAAAGTCGGTCTAAGTTACACACAATTTTAATTGAATAATTTAAACAAAACGAGCCTTGTAAAGTTGTAATACACATTATCAGATCGTGATGTTATATCTATATGTGCAACTGACCTTGCCCTTATTATATTTCCCATCCCAATGCTAATCCGTGAATTATTTTCTTTTACATCTTGAAATATACATAAAATGCTAATATGCGCTGATTTTGTATGATTGTTATATCCTTCTCATTCTTTTTAATTATATATACTCGATAATTAAGTAATCAAGTGTAGAATACAAACGCATCAAAATAAAAAATTGTTCAAACTTGACTTAATTTTCTCATCAAATTTATATAGTTTTTAACTCAATATAAATTTTGAATGAATTGCATTTGATATGTACTTTAGTTTAATTAATCGAACAGAAATTCAAGATTATTTCAAACTCAAACCAAAATTTAAAGTTATTTATTTGTTATATACATTAATTAAGTCGAGCCCAAATAATTTTTTGTTTCAGATTCCTTAATTAGTTTAACTATCAATTAAGAAATCCAAACTTAATTAACGATGCACTCATACACTTGATAACATAAAATGCATGAGGTAAGAAAACCAAAAAGAAATTAAATGCATGAGAAATAATACAAATATATACGTAGTTAGAGTTTTAGCTGCGGTAGGGGTCCCGGACTTGGAAGAAGGACGAGTTCTTGACTACGACGTCGTACATGTGAAGGGGACTCAAGTTTTGGAAGCTTTTAGGGAGAGAAATGAGGTCTGCTGACCCGTCGGAGCGGTGGAATTGGAGGAGCTCCGACCCGTTTGGGTTGTGGTAATGGGTCCAACCGAGCTCCAACAGCCTTTGCTCCAGATCGACGTAGGAATCGATCTCCTGGTTCGTGGGCAGGTACACCAGAACTCGGGGCCTTCCTCCTGGTGCGGTGGCCGTGCCAGGAAATGGAGGGTCATCCGTTTGTTCGAAGGATTCTCGGGTCGGGTTTTGTATCAGACGCACCGTGCCTTTCTTGTCAAATATCCACACACCGGGCATGGGTCTTAGTCTAGTCTCTTGGGTTTTAGTTTGACTGAATTTGCTTTCTATTTTATATATAAATGTGTGATAGAACAAGACAACATGTGACTGCTCATCTGTAGACTGATGACTGACTGAATTAACCTATCCATTTTTAAAAGATTTGAAAATAGTTGGTCTCTATAGTTTATTCAAAAAATTAAAATTCTTCTTCTATATATATCACAGAATTTACTCTAATTTATGAAACTCTTTTTCATATACTACTCGTAGTATTTTTAATGTGTTGTACTGCTAGTTAACATTACTTTAGCATGTCAATATGTCATTACTTTTATAAATAACAATTACTCGTATAATTTTTAGACTTAAATTTGAGATAATTGGTTTGTGATTGAATAGTTTGGTTAAACCATTGCATATTTAGAAAATATATATATATATATATCTCACGTTGCTAGATAATACTACGTACTATTATGCAGTAATTGCTAGCTGTCTGTGACTTTAATATTTGATTCTTCTGTTTCTTTGGTTCTAATTTTGTGAATGTTGGTGGTCTAACTTTTTCTATGATTCCCTTTGTTTTCTCATATTTGTTTGTCATCATTTGATTTTTTTTTTCTCAATTTTAATATCTTTCGAGGATCATCAGACACATTAAGTGGGAACTTTTCCCAACAGGGATTTGAATCTGAGTTCACTACTATAGAGTGACTATATCAATCACCTGTTTGTGCCTCTATCTAATTATTGCTTTTAGTTTTCAACTCATTTCGTTGGACGTGAAATAAAATACGTACTCCAGTAGTTGTGAACTATTGTTGGCATATTAAGTACTATAACTAGATGCCATTTTGGTGGTTGGAGATATTATAGGACAAATAATCACGTAATATGTTCAACCAGTTCAAATTTGGAAAAATTCTTAATCAAATCGGGTTTCATCGAACCTAAAGTAAATACATAACAAGCTCAATACACTTGCTTTGAGATTGGAGAAAACTCATAAAAGAGTGATCAATCACAAAACAAGTGTGATACACTTGTCATGTAGTTTGATGGGCTTGGCCAAGTAAGATCTGGACAATAATTTTCCTCAAATTTGGTGGTGCATAAATGCAAATTCGCTTGAGCTTGTATTGTATTGTATTTTTTTCCTTTTCTTGGACAACAAATTTTATAATAATGGGAGTGTTTACAATATATCTTCATTTGTCTCACAATCATGATTCGTACTATGCCAGTTGATTCTGCAAAAGCCCATTTCAATATTTGGGCCGCAGTCATCTCTGCTTAGTTTTTTTCCCTAAGAATCCGAAAGGAAAATAGCAAAAGTAATGTGGGATAGTTTAGTTTTGTGCCACAGATTTTTGATCCTTGAAAATACATTAAAGATAAGACACTTGTGGAGTGGGCTTGTGGTAGGAACACGTTATGTCTTAACAATGATATTTGGCTTATTTATCAATAATATATATCATCTCTCTTCTCTTCTCCACATAATATATATATATATATATATATATATACTTTTATTTAGCAATAACAATTTTAGATCAAATGGGCTCCTTAAACTTGTTCTTTGCTACTCCCATTGTCACCCCTCAAAGAAGAGTAAAAGCTGCAGCTACAGCGGCAAAGTCATCAGGTGGAAGCAGTGAGGAGAAGGGTATTTTGGACTTTATTCTAGGGAGTTTAACAAAGCAAGATCAGTTTTATGAGACTGATCCAATCTTGAAGAAGGTTGAGGACAAGAGTGGCGGCGGCACCACCGGTGGTAGTCGCACCAAGAACTCCGTCGTCGTTCCGCCGCCCAAGAAAAAAGAGGGTGGCTTTGGCCTTGGCGGACTCTTCCTCAAGAAATGATTTTTATCAATTTTCTTAATTCTATGTACTTTTGAAATACTCTCTTATATAATTGCTTGATGAAGAATTGATTCAATTTGCACATGGGATATATATATGTTGATTGATTTATCAATGTTGATTAATTCTGTTATGGTGGTGGTATTTTTTACTCATCTTTTATTATTCCCAAAGCCATGAAGAGTAAGAATCTACTAAATATGAAGATTCGGTTTAACATGTACTCGTGTAGGTTTAATCAAAATTCCAATATTTAAAATTTTAATCTATTGTGAATAATGTTTACACAATTGATAACGTGTCATAATTTATGGTTGCTCCCAACCATAATTTTTTTAATTGTGGTAAAGCAAGTCACACTGGAAAAACATTTCAGAATGATACATAGTAGTAGTACATGGAATATGTTTCCTAATGATTTGCGACATTTTTAATAGTTGTAGATATGTTGCTGCGAAACAATTTAATTTTTTTCTTAGTGCTACTGCTAGCCATATAAAGAACAAGCATAGCCTACCTTCGATTGCAAACCAAATTGATTTTTCCACCCAAATAATTCTTATTTAATCTTCTTTAAAATTCTGCATATTAATCTGAAAATACATTATAATTGTCGAATTCGTAATTGTAATATTGTACCCTATTTATATTTATGCCTATTGACTATTGTGACATAAAAATGAATTAGTGTGATAAAAGATGGAACCGATTAAATAAAGAAAAATTAATTTTTCTCAGTTTTAGACAAATGGCTCATGGACCTGCTTACTCTCTTATTATAAGGCCATAGGCCCAAAGATATTCTGAAATCTGAATTATTGATGCAATGATATGAAGTTAGCCCAAATAAATTTTATATTGAATACCTTAACTGAGCTCTGCAATTTTATTTTAAATATGTATTAGGGTAGATGCCAGTAGAGTTGACACAAGGATGTTTCTTAATAATCTTCAGACTGTTTCTAAAATTGTATACATCATTGATTTTTTTTTTGGTCATTTTGATTATAAAAAAAATCTACCAATTAACATGGGTGGTTTTGGATGTTGGAGTATCAGGGAATAGAGAGAAAAACTCCAAAAAGATATAAATAAGTTGAAATATATTTATAGTTACCAAAATGAAATAAATAGAAATACTTTCCCACATCCTTTTTAAGGAAGTAACGTTGATAAATTTACCATCTACATATTTTTCCTTTTTTGGTATTAACTGTGAATTAATGGTGGTGCTAATTGTGTTTCACCCACGGGGACTACCAGAAAGTGCAAACACAATCTCACAAAAAACTCGTGACCAAATCACAATTGGTAATAATGCATGTACAATGAACATCAGTCTAATTATTTAATCTGCATACCAAATTTTGAATTGACTTTTTATAATTGGAATTGAAGGGAAAGATCAAAATTTCATACTTTTTCTGTTAAAAAAAATATTCTTTTTCGTTTTTTTGTCAATGGAAATGAAAATATAAAATAATTTTTATTTCAAAAAATTTCTATGTTTTATAACATTTTCAAATGTTAAGTGAAATTTCCGAAATTTTTTATAATATTTAAGTCACCAAATTATAACACGAAAACGAAATTAATCCATTGTATGTACTCCTTGTTATGTTCAATCTTATCCTTCTTGCATGAATCGTGTTCTATATTATATATATAAGTTAAAAATGAGCTTTTACTCATGGTTGATCAATATGTGTCCTGCACTGTCACAATTACTCACTTGTCCTTTTGCAAACAAGTTGAAAACTACAATTAATTTAATTTTGGATGATTGCGTGTTTTGTATAATTAATTATATTTCTTGAGAAAACAATAGTGAAAATGCTAAACAACAAGTGATATATACTGTCCATACTCTTTTGGTAAGGTAAGGTAAGGTTCTTGGAAAGAGGGCATAGTAGATTGTGGATAGCTTGGGTTATTCAAATAAGCAACCCCACTATCAACTTTCTTGATGCATGCATATATCATATGCCAACTATTAGAAATTTTTCCATCAAATCAATTAAAATACATACATATTTTTTGTTTTATGTGATTTAAGTAAGTATGATTTGATGGTGCAGTCAAGAATAATTTGCGGTATGAAGTTTCTTACATCTTTCAATAAGCATGCTTACCAAATGAAATTGATTCAACTCAACTTCGGGGCACAGCTCAGTTGGTAAAGGAGGTGAACTCCGGGGCTCACTCCCCCAGGGTGGGGAGTTCGAATCCTGGGAGGAGCAGCCAAGTGTTGTAAAATCTTTAAGGGAGGATAGAGCAGCTTGGTGTTGTAAGTTCCATGGTAGTAGGCTCCCTTGGGGGCTAGGAGTATAAAGAGTGAACAAACCCTGACCAACTCAGGCACATCCCGCGATTTACTTCCGCACATTGCTGAGAGGCCAGTGATGGGTGGTCCAGGATTCAACCTGGGTTAACAAAAAAAAAAAAATAAAAAATAACTCGATTGTTATACATGTCAAATCAAATTTATTATTATTTTTAAATCTCGATTCCAACAATATTTCATAAGCTAAAAAATAACAAAATTTGTGTACAAATATAAAACAATTTCATTTCGCCCTCGACTAGACTAAACTTCAATGAAACTCAGATGATATGGAAACCAAATCAAGTTGAAACAAAACTTCATTCTCAATTCGAAAAATCAACATAAACTCAAACAATGTGTTGTGACTTTAATCAATGCGCTTACATCCCTATCTTCTGTACACTTTACTTTTGCCTTTTTCTTTTCATTAATGTAAAGTGGAGGTGATCAATAATATCAACATCTGTACAGAAGGATAGAATCCCTTCATTTATTGTTCCACCTTATCAGAAAGGGATGGATTTATATATATATTAAAAAATTGATACAAACCAACTATGTTAATGTGCGTGTCAAAATGAAAAAAGAAGCTCAAAGTCACCATTGACAATCACTTGCATCTTTACTCATCAACTAAAATACCTTTGCAACTAAACAAAGCTACATTGATCTTCTTGTAATTATCATGTTACAATCTTACATATTAACGTGTTACCCGAAGTTGATTTCGAATATATTAGCAGAAAAAAATAAAAAAAATCCACTTTCATCTAAGCATCCTCGACTTTTATGGTGGAGAAGCCGACGGCCTAGGATAAGCATCCTTTGCGATTTTATTAACAACATCACCGGCACTTCGTCTACGTTGCCTAGATCCATTCCTTGTTTTGCTCTGATTTTCTGTAATTTTCAAATCCTGAAGTTGATCAAGTTCTTTAACAATTTCGTCCATTGTAGGCCTTAACTTAGGTTCTAAAGATATGCATCTAAAAGCAAGATTAGCTACTCTTTGAGCCACATCCATTGTGTACTGGCCATCAAGGCGACTGTCCATTATGCGGTAGACCTTCCGTTTGCTGGCTAAATACGGCTTAGCCCATTCCACAAGCCTGTGCTCACCCGTTGGCCTATTCTTGTCAATTGCTCTCCTCCCACTTAGCATTTCAAGAAGCACAACCCCGTAACTATACACATCGCTTTTAGCAGTCAAATGACCTGTTGTATAACACGAGAAAAAAAATCACTTTCTTGATCAACATTTTGAAAGAAATCGTTAAAAGGTAAAGAGAGCTGCACGATATGAAGGCATACCCGTGGCCAGATACTCCGGAGCTGCATATCCGTAAGTACCCATTACCCTTGTGGAAACATGGCTTTTATCGCCAGTTGGCCCATCCTTGGCCAATCCAAAATCGGAAAGTTTAGCATTATAGTTCTACATAATCAAAGTATAACAAATTTTAGCAAAGATATCAACTATTGTCCGATAATACTACTACGTCTTTCTATAAGGAAAGGATGAGTTACCGAGTCGAGCAATATATTAGAAGTTTTGAAGTCTCTATATATGACTTTAGCTTCCGAACTATGAAGAAAA
Organism: Penstemon newberryi var. newberryi; assembly: GCA_030819805.1. Lineage (NCBI taxonomy): Eukaryota > Viridiplantae > Streptophyta > Magnoliopsida > Lamiales > Plantaginaceae > Penstemon > Penstemon newberryi. The sequence continues at coordinate 39,606,844 of JAUALY010000005.1, forward strand.
GCAAGCCCCTCTGCAGCTCCATGAGCAACCTTAAGTCGAAGACTCCACGAGAGAGGTTGGAAATACGAACCCCCTATTGCAACAAAATCAAACATTCATTTAGAAACTTCTCACTAGACAATATCAATAATATCTTCACAATATATTGTAACAGATAAAGATATGAGGTCTCACTTCGAAAGAGATGGTTCTCTAAGCTTCCCCGGGGCATGAACTCGTACACCAATAGTCTATGATCATCCTCCAAGCAATACCCAATAAGTTTCACTAAATGAGGATGAGAAAATTGGCCCAAATAGTTTACTTCTGCCTATAAAATACAACCATGGATTCAACAAACAAAATCAAAACATCATAAAGTTACCATTTTACAACCAATTTTACTTTTTGAAAAAAAAAGAAAAAAGATAATAAACTCACCAGCCACTCTCTATGGCCTTGGTTACTTTCTTGATGAAGTTTTTTGACGGCAATAATCATGCCGGTACCAGGTTTTGCAGCAGTAAATGAATTCTCGTCAATCCAACCTTTAAACACTGAACCAAACCCACCTCCTCCAAGAACACTATCGGGTCGAAAATTACGTGTGGAGATCTTTAGATCAGCAAAATTGAAACTTTTGAGGTTGGATGATTGCAAAATCTCGCCTTCGGACCTAGGAGTAGGCGGAACCGATGATGAGACCTTGCTACTGGAAATGCTCTCATCTGAACTTACATATTTTGAATTTACCCCTGTATTCAAAATTAATCCACAGTTTCTAATTTTAGAAACCATTTTACTGAATTAAACAAAATTTAACATTATGCCAATTTAGAAACAAGAAAATACACCTGTTATGATTCAACGTTAATACACATAACTGTTCCAAGAATCAATGAGAAGGATAAAAGAAAAAGATTGATTAATTAGTTACCAGTATGAGCTGGGCTTTCAGCTTTGTGGATTTTAGCACTCCAACAAATTCCCATGTCAAAGACACAAAACAGATCAACTTCTTGTTCTCTGCAAAATTCTGTAGATAACAGCAAAAATATCAATATAAATATCCCCTTATCAGCAAGGAAGCAGATCTAACTAAGGTGTGAAAGCAAAGCTGAATAGATAAGATGAAGAAAACAAGAAATAGTATATTCAATTTTTTTTTTTTAATTATTATGGCCTTAAATTCAGGAGAAGAGTTGAAATAAAGGTATTGGCTTTTGAATATACTATACCCTTAAAACTATTTCCTACAACAAACATGCAATAAAGAAAGACATACTACAAAAGTTTGAAGAAAAATATAAAAAGAGAGACAAACCTTTACTAAAAGAGAGATTGGTTTTAACTTTTAAGTTGTTGTTCTCAATTCTCTGTTCTCTGTTCTCTGTTCTCTGTGTGTGTGTGACGGGGGGGATGGAGAGAGAGAGAGTTGACAAATTAATAATATTGAAGAGTGAGTCTCATATAATTTATATAAGAAGATGGGAGGAAATGAGTGAAGGATGGGGTTGAGGAAAGAAAGATGTTAATTGGCGGCTATGTCTGGTCCCTCTGCAACTTGTGCATATAAATATAGTAATACATAAATAAATACTCTAATACATACAATAATAATATACATATACTATGTGTGTATGTATGTGTTTGAGCAGTCTGCATTGACTAATTGTGCAAACATGTTTGACCATTGGGACCGTATGGGGTAGGCTTAGCATAGAATTAGTTGATGTTGATAAATGCCATAGTATATATATTGAAATTAATTAGTACTTTAATAAAAATAAACATATACTCCATCTTGGTATTTTATCGAATGAAACAAAATAAATGAGACGAAGGGAATATATAATATAATAGCAAAAGTAAACTTCTGGTAAATTACACTCCTCAGTCCTCATCCATTCCTTATATAATACCCAAAATAAAATTGTTTATCAAATTATTTAATAGTAGTATTTCGATATCGAACATAAATGTACAATCAGTTCCTATGTTTTACTTTTGAGTTTTTATGCAGGAATCCAATTCCTAAATTTAGAAGCTTCCATCCGTCACAGCCATGGGCCGAAACGTGGTTGGTCCATCTCCCAATTCTTTTTGGCTTTTTAAACATAATAATCATTGACCGGCACACGTGTTCAGGCATTATTTTCTTTCCTTTTTCTTCTTTTGCCTGCCTGTAACTATGGTTCAACAATTTAACCATACAACATTAGAACTAGAGATAGAATTTCAACCTGATTGGGAGAAATATTATCTTCTCGCTGTCCCAACGAAATTTTAGTTCAAGTGGTTTTTGATAATTCAAACAAACAAATTTTTTATTTTTCTTAAAGAAAGCTATCAGGAGAAAAGCAATCTCACTTTCCAAAAATCGAACCTCTCTTCAAAATTCTCTCTTAATTAAAAAAAAAAAAAAAAAAACTATAACAAAGATAAACTAAATAGATTATACTTGGATTAAGACATAAGTACTATTATCTGAACAAAAAAGACATAAGTAATAACATTACTTATTTTCTTTCCGTAATTTCTAAAGGAGATCTACCACTTTAAACTAAACATACAATTCATATCAGCTCTAAAAAATCAAATAAAATACATTAAAATCGAGAATATGTATCTCAGAAATTCTCCAAATTTCTAAAACAACCTTAAAAAAAATTCAAACTAGCAGATCATTAAGTTCCAAAACTCAAATACTATTAAGATATCTAGACCAGATTTTGATATTTCCAATTTCCATTTAGTTTAAGATTCTCCAAAATTCCTGCAGCTATTCGAAACATGATTTAAATATATTTCTACTAGTGCTAGAATTTGAAAATGTAAAATAGTACCCAAAATCCGGTTCAAATTTCAAGGTTTTTAAGTCAAGTCCCTGAAAAGGTATTTGACGATTGATGTAGAAATTCACTATTCCAATATTTAGTCAAAGATATTGACAGTTGTGAATGACTATCTATATAATAATATATACATTATGATAATAAAACATATCTACATTATACATAAAGCAAAACAGGCGAGTATTTTATGATATCCAACGCATACAACCACCGACTAAAGTAGATCTTTTCTTTTGTTAGAGAATATATCAAAGCAACTAAGCAAAATAAAAAATAAATGGTACGTATTGTTCGGAAAAGACGAACTCGTGATCTTTTTTTCTTGATTTTATATTTTTACTATACATTTTTCTGTTTTTGTATTAACAAACCAAACCTTTTTTATACATGCACAAGACTCACAAGCATTAGCATTCATTTTTATGTTTAATGATTGTTGTGTGTGATAAAAAGACATTAATCAATTTGAAAAATTAAATGAAGCTCGACACCATAGACTTAAATTGTGATATTACACATTAGGCTTGAAGGCTACCAGGTTAGTTAGTTACACAATTATTATTGATTTAACATCTACCATGTATTTCTCCCCTCAAGCCCCAACATTCAAACTCAATTTAAATAATAACTCAAATTTTTAGACTCACAAAACCCAGTTCAAGTGATGTGCCAAAAGTTTTGTTGAAATCACTTAGATCAATTTTTTCAAAAATCAAAACCAACAAAAAACAAAACAACACCAGTTCAAATGATCCTCAAGGTTCATATCTTAAAACAAATTCTCTGACTTAAAGAATATATTCTCAATCCTAAACAAATATTTGGGCTTGATGTTTGAAGTAGAAATTTGTCAAATAATCTCGATTTACGTAATGTTTGTTTGAGTTTTGAGATAGTGACTTAAGAAAAAAGTAAATATTGTATATGTTTTTTTGAAAAAATTGAGTTGTAGTTGTAAGATGTAAAAGACTTTATGTCAAATCATACTTATTATGTGAGATAAGTTGGGTAAGAGATATATTACTTTATATCAAATTAAAATAGAAATAGAGTTTATACAAAAAAAATTAGAGATAAGAAAATTGTTATTTGTTTGACTTTTAAGAGAATAATTTGAAAAAATTGAGAGATGATAAATTTATTTCAAAAAATAAAAAAACATATTTATTTGATTTTCTTCAAACACAAAATAATTTTGAAAAAAACTACACAAAAAGACCCTTTATTGGCGTGTCTCATTGAATACATGGTATGTGGATAAGAAAACGAGGGAAGGAATTGGTGGAGGAATTTTTCTGCATATAGTTTTTTTAAAAAATTTATTTTATATTAATATAGATATACTCCGTATTTAGTAAAAAAACTTACGTGTACACTCTGACGTAAGAGGTGACATACAACATTCCATCAAGCTTGACGGGCATCTCGAAACTCACACTTTTTCCAATTAATACAGTATTCAATTTCAGTCGTTCGCTTTAAGATGAAGCATATCTTTTGACAACCTATTTTAATAATATATGCTCCTCCAATAATTATCAAATGCTTAGGGCCTCTTTGTTTGGCGTTTCCCAAAATTTTTTCGTGTTTGAGAAATGCGAAACAAACATGTTTTCTATTTTCCGAAATAAATTTTTCATCCATTAATTTTCTCAAACTACTTTCTCAAAAGCCAAACAAATAACAATTTTCTTATCTCTAAACAAAACCTATACAAATCTACTTTGATTTGACATAAAATAACATATCTTTTATACAATTTATCTCACATAACAAATATGATTTGACATAAAGTTTTACACATTTTACACCTACAACCCAACTCTTCCAAAAAAACCTACACCTACTTTATTTCTCAAATCACTCTCTCAAAACCCAAACAAACAACATTACGCAAATCGAGATTATTTCACAAACCTCCACTACTCTCCCAAACTACTTTCCCAAACGCCAAACAAACAGGCCCTTAATCACCAAGCCAGTGGCTGTATTAGCAAATTTATGTCAACTGTTATGAATATTCTCATGAAATTATAGTAAAAATATAAACAGTAATTTAATTTGATATAAGGATGTCAAGTCATCAGTAGATTTTTTTTAGATAGCACTATCAGAAATTAGCAGAAGGCAATTTTGTTTTATATATTAGTTTTCTTTTTGACCTAATTAAGGTGTAACTACATACATAGAATAGAATTGTTGAATTAATTACTCTTTCAGATTGAGTATCGTGACGTGCAAGTGAATAAAATATTTGCAAGCATTCCTTATATTATTATTAATGCCATGCCATGCCTTGCCTTGTACGCAATATAATTTGGATATTTACATATATATCTGCATGTTTATTAATAAAATATTTCCATAATCATTCATCAGAACTTTAATAGATTTAGACAAAATAAATTCAAAATCTCAGTGATAAAGATGAACCCAAATGGTGAAATGAAGGGGTGCCAGAAACACACACAAGTATATTTTTTTAAAAAAAAGGGTACATTACATCAGGCACATATGGAGAGGCAACTAGCAAATTATTTAGAACAATTTTTAGTATTTACTTCACTACTGAAATGCACAAAGTTGAAATTCAAGTAATTATAGCTGGATGATCATTGTACCTCAATTCATACTTCAGGCACTCTTCTTCACGGTCACAGACTTGATGATATCAATGAACTCAGGCTGAAAACAAAGATTATATGTTTATGCCAAAGATAAATGCTGCAAACACAACAGCATACAAATTCAAACAGAAAACCTTTAAGGATGCGCCTCCGACCAAAAAGCCATCCACATCTGGTTGGGTGGCCAACTCTCTGCAATTTTCCCCATTTACAGAACCTTTCCATCAAAAAACAGAGGAAAAAAATGAGAGGAAAAAGGCGATGTAGTTACTTTTATCCAATAATCAACGTCATCTTTCGATTGAAAAATTCACAAATGGCTTATATACATAACACAAGATTCTGAAATCAAGCACCGACTGTGCTTGGAAGTTGCCATGACCATGTAACAGCAGACTCTTTTACTGGCCTAACTCCAACAGACCGCATTATTGCTTTATTTTTTTATCGATCTCACAGTACAATATTGCACCCAAACAGGAACATGAAGAAAAAGATTATTGTAAGTTATAATCCACACAAGCTAATTCTGTGGTTCAGGCACTTAATTATTTCAAGGAAAAACTAGTAGAAACACTCAAACAAGAATGTAGTATTGGAGATCATACTCAACCAGGAGCCTCATGCTACTTAGTCTCATTGAAGAAGAATCAAGTTCTTCTACAAACATAAGTTGTTTAGTGATTATGTGGGTCCTACAATCTCCATTTCAAACCATCAAACACCTACCAATCGTTGCCGATTAAAAAGTTTCAAGTACTACGGAATGATATCATCACGCAGTAGATTAAGTTATCTATTATCCATTAGCAGAGACAGAGAAGGCTAATAAATTAGGTGTTACTTGACATTTTCTATTAGGAACAAGTCAGTCCAGATCTACCAATTATTATACCTCTGTTGTTACACACTCAATTAAGTGCCATATGATATGATACTTAACCCCTTCAGATGGTTTGTTTAGGGAGTCGGGGAACTGCAGACTCGACTGGATTCATGTGAAATCTATATGAAAGACTCATAATTTATTGATCTGGTGTCCCAAAACTCCCTATAAGTTTTCCTTTTTTTAAATCACGAAACACTTTACTTATTAGTTACTTCCTTTTGGTGAAATAACCAATTCCATTAAGTCAAAAGAAATTACTAATTCCATTAATACTAGTAGTGGAGGTAACATAACATATAAATTTAAGATAAACTTAATGTCACTTTTCTTTTATCAGATACCTTACTTTTAGTGGAGAAACAAGTTTTAGTCGCTTATTAAAAAATGAATTGATTGAATCCATAAATTGGTAAACTTCCAATTTTGTTTGGCCCCATTCCCTTGTTGATTGATGATTTCCTAATTTTTTAACCACTCAATTGACGACCTAGAAATCTACATTGAGACAGACATTTATTTACGCTGTGAACATTTTTTCAATTTATATCTATACAATGAAGTTGGGATACATTTCGGTTGGGATTCTAATTCATTAAGCATTTAATTTTCCATAACGAATCAGCTGGATAGGCCACTCCCCACAGTATTCTAATCCTTCCTTGTTTAAGAATGTACTAAATGCCTAAAGCCAAATACCAGATACCCCCTCCCAAACACACTCACACTTTATCTCTACGATCAATGGAGAGCAAAACTCAGATGTTGAAGCAGTAGGGAACGCTTGAAAATCTCATGATAAGTAATGGATAGCTTGAACTAGTACCTCCATAAATGATTCTTGTTGATATAGCAGCTTCTGCACCAGCATTGTCATGAAGCCATTTCCTCAGGTCAAAGTGAACCTGTGACAATTTATCTTAAAATTATAAACTGACTTTAAATTTCAAGAACCCACAACCAAGATTAAGATACCAGAGGGCAAAAGGTATTGATACCACATTCATGAACAAGCTGATGATGGTATTGATACCAGAGGGCAAAAGGTACAATTAAGATAAATATCTAGTGACTACATAAATAGTCTCAAAGCATTTTTTAATCACTCCAGTAACATATCACATATGGTCCAAATCCAAACTTATGTGTCAACATGTCACCAAGTCAGATATAGCAATGTTACATCACTGTGCTTTAGTGCCTATTTTATGAACACTATTTTAAATATACTCTAGATATTTAACCAATGGCCAGAAAGATCAAACTTACTTCCTGTGCTTGTGATGGAGTTGCTACCTTGCCTGTCCCAATAGCCCAAACAGGCTCATATGCTAAAACAATATTTGACCAGTTTGACACTCTCTCTGCAAAAACATGTAAAAAGTCCATCATGATGGAAACAAAAAAGATTTTATGATCCAAAAAGCACCAAATATCAATATTATATGGTTTAATCACTGTACATCTAAAAGTGATAGTAGTAAATTTCTACCGGTGCACATCTGTATTGCGATATATGATGCATATTACTGTATTCTGTCAGGATAAAAATGTGATACCTGCAATGGCTTTGGTTTGTGCAGCAATCACAGCCATTGTTGATCCTGATTCTCGCTGCTCGAGTGTCTCACCCACGCAAGCTATCACCTTCAAGCCTTGAGCAAGTGCATAAGAAACCTTGTCCCCGACAAACTAAATCCACAACAACAGCAACTGTATTAATGAATAACCAATATTGATAGTAAAGACAGCAATTCTAGTGGGATGCTCAATGCATGCAACCAAAAATATTATGAATGCGCCATCATGAAAACGGGCTTACCTCATTCGATTCATTCAATAGAAGTCTTCTTTCAGAGTGACCAAGAATAACCCAAGGAATGCCCAAATTGATTAGCATATCTGCACTGCACCAGCGAGAAAATCAAATATAAAGACTAATCAGAAAACAAGGTGAACAAAATGCCCTATTACTTTGTACACAAAAACACTTGTGCAATATTTAGGTGGAAGAGGCAAGATTCAGATACTTGACAATTGACAACGGCATGATTGTTCAAAATAAATAATGTAAGGGTTTCAAGTATACATGTAAATCACTGAACAAACTGCAAACAAATATCTTGGATTATACAAGCATACCTAACTTCCCCAGTAAAAGCACCCCCTTTTCGGGCCCAACAGTTTTGTGCAGCAACAGAGAAATCTGAGCGCAGTAAGGTCTTAACCACCGGAAGAAATACAAACGGGGGACTTACAACTACTTCTGCAAGAAAAGCAGAGCAGAACGTTAGCAAAATTTGGAGATGTAGCGATATCTAAAAACTGGAAACTATATTAAATTAAATACAGAAAATCAGAAGAGTGAATGGTTAGCATTAAGTTTAGCGCATCGTTTTGAGAAAAAACTCATGGTTACAAACTGTTGGAAGAAACTTACCCACATCGTCTTCTGAGGGCACTTCAGCTTCATTTAATGTGGTCACAATCTTCTTTACCTCTTCAATTGTTCCATTCTGCATCACGGTTATTCAGAAAATGATGTAATATTTAATTGATAATATGATTGTTGTTTGTTAGAATTTTGAATGGAGGATAATCTTCTCAGAACAACTAAAATTTGAATTCAATTGAAAATTGCAGTACTCGTAGCTGAGATTCTTAAACAATGGAAATTAAATCGGCAAGCAATCACAATACTAATAATAAGCAAGAACCGACGTACGCATTTCCAGTTGCCACCAACGAAGAACTTTCTGGACATTATCTCAAACTCTGTCACACACTCACACACACTACACAAGAAGAAGAAATTTAGGTTGAACTACTGTTGAAGGGAAGAAGCAAGAAGGGCACAAATCCAAAATTAGATTGAAATAAGGAAAAATCTCATTTTGCCCCTAATCCTCAACTATTAAAAATGTCCTAAATCACTACCTTTGGACGTTCACGGGCGATCCGACGGAATTTCTTCAAAGGTTGGGTGATAAAGTACGAAAATATTTAAAGGTTGGGTGACAACGTGCGAAAACATTCAAAGAGTGAGTTACGCAATTTTAAGTTTGTATAAATTTGAGGCAAATGTAATATGAATTTGACCTATTTATTTATTTATAAATAAAAATAGGTATATTCGATTTATATGGGAACTTTAATCATTTTTTCATCAAAAATTAAAGTTATAGACCTATCACATGACTTGGACTTGCAAGTTTCGGAGTCAGAATATGAAATTCTTAATTTTTATTGTCACTCGACAAATTATATTTTTAGCTAAAATTAAATTTTTCGGCCAAATTTGACTTAAATTGGTGATTTTCGGCAAAAAAATTAAATTTTCAGTCAAATAAGACATAAATTGATGATTTCCAGCGATAATGACTGAAATTGATGATGATGACACAATAAATAACGTATATTATCGATGTACCAAAAAATATGACCAATTTTAAAACGAAACCACTTTATTGTTTTTACTTATATATATTTGTTTACCAAAACTTGGATTTTTGGCACTTTGCACCCTTGAATTATAGGATTTTGGCACTTTGCACCCTAACTTAAAAGTTTTGGCACTTTGCACCCTGAAAATACGATTTACTTGGCACTTTGCACCCTAGTGTGTGTTTTGATGAATTTTTTTTATTGATGGAATAGTAGAATAGTCATTTTTTTAATATTTTTGGCACTTTGCACCCTAGAAGTATAGATCTTGACACTTTGCACCCTGAAAATATAGAATGTTGGCACTGCACCAAAAAATATAATTTGTTGGCATTTTCAACCTCGACTTAATATGATAATCTAGATAATGTAAATAACATGCAATATAATATCATGTATTTAGATATAAAATAGATAATCTAGAGGATACTTGAAAACAAAATGAAGACAATGTCTTTATTTTTTTAATCTAAATTTTACTGAGAGAAAATATTAAAATAAGTTATTATAAAGTAAAATAAATTAATAATAACATGTTAATGATTGTTGTGCATATAAATGACCATTTTATCTCTACATCGACGACATTCATGAGTTTTTTTTTTAGGAAAACACATTAGGGTGCAAAATGCCATATAAATTATATTTCTAGGGTGCAGAGTGCCAAAATTTTTAATTGGGGTGAAAAGCGCCAACATTTATAATTTGAAGGTACAAAATACCAACATTCTATATTTTTAGGGTGCAAAATCTATATTGTCAAGGTGCAAAGTGCCAAAAAAAATCAAAAAGGACAATTTTACCCTTCTACCAATTAATTTTCTCACCAAAATACATACTAGGATGCAAAGTGCCAAAAATATTATATTTCTAGGGTGCAAAGTGCCAAAACTTTTAAGGCAGGGTGCAAAGTGCCAAAACCCTATAATTTCAGGGTGTAAAATGCAAAAAACCCCCAAAACTTTTATAATTTAATTTCTGAATTATAAAATTATATGGTTTGACATATTGGGCTTGATATTTGTCCAAATTAAGTTGTGATCCGTTATTATTTGGACTTATCCGGTCCAAAATTATTTTATCAGCCCAGACAAGATTACAATTTGATCAAAATATTACTGCAATTTGCCCTAATTAAAAAGAAGAAAGTCCTTAATTTCCATGTTGGAGACGGAGATGAAACCTAATTTGATAACAATTACTCCTACTAAATCCTAATAACTCTATATATTAGGGAATTGAACCGGAGAATTTATAATTTACAGAAGTATCGATGTCAAGAGCAGAACCGGAGAATCGGTACCCAAAAAACGGGTGCTACACCTGCTGCAACAACTCCTCTGATGCCTCAACAACCAGATACCGTACCCGATGCCTTCGATGCGTCCAGATTGATGATCTTCCGATCAAATCAACAACCGAATCATCATCATCATCATCGTCATGCTGCTCTATTTGTATGGTAGGTTTCAAAGAAGATTCTGGGGAGGTGATCAATGTGTTGCCTTGCAAACATTACTTTCACAAAGATTGCATCTCTGAATGGCTTATTCATCGAACTAAATCAATTTGCCCCTCGTGTGGGTACAAACTGCCCGGTTTGGACCCGCCCGAGGATCCATCAGGGGTATGGAGAGCTACTCTCACTCCAGGGGTTGATCATGGTTGGATTTTGCTATCTGATGGATTCACACCATGGAATATTCAACTTCAATATAGAGACAATTAATTAATTAATGGTGGTTGAATCGATGGATGGATGTTTTTAGTTTGCGGATATCATACATATATACCAGTTGGATCGGACGTCATCTCATCCTATATATATATATATATATTTTTTTTTACATTAATTATCAGCTCGATCGGTGAATGTTATATATATATACTTGTTTTATGGTGCTACCTACATATGATGTGCTTTTGTGGTCCATTATGCATCCTCAGTTAGTTGTAAATTGTAAAGCAGGTAGATATATATACCCTTACGCCACTATATTAATTAATTAGGATAAAAGAAAATACTTTATCCAGTTAGCATCCTTTGTCTTGTTTATATCAGATATATATATACTAGGTATGCCGCTCCAGGCAAATGCGTGGAGTTGATGCCCAGATTTTTGTGGTGTTATTGTGAGGGAATTTCAACGATTCATAATTTGGATCGTTGAATAGATAAAGAACTGGTATGGATAATTTTATTTTAATTTCTTGGTTTATTTGATTATAATGTAGTAAGTATTTCCATTGCCAATACAAAATTCCAAGTATTTTAACTTTGTATTAAAAATTGTGTTTTGCAATGAATATTTTAGTGTGCAGACTAGTTCCTGGAAATTATTTTTGATGCTTAATGTATGATGCAAATGATTTCAAACTTTATTGTCTTAGTTGCATGTCTAACTAATGTTTTGTGAAAGATATGAACTGATTTAATTTAGTGGACATTTTTTTTTATTATGATCTTATTTTTATAAGTGAGTGGTATGGTGACATTAAGAAAATGCAGCCATATAGTTTTGTAATTCCTTCTGGTGGGTGCTTGGAGAAGTTTTTAAAGTGAAAATCACTTTTTTATTTTGGTGTGGCCTGATTTTGTAAGCACAATATGTTAGGATCATTAAGTTATCGATTATCATAATTGGTAGATTATTAGGAAGTTTTATTTAATTTTTTTGGGTAGTTGTAACTGCTTTTAATATGCATGTGTGGAATGTGTGTACAAGGAAAAAACTTATTCAAGTTTCTGACATTAAGAGTCTAAAGTACATCGGTTTAATTAAGGGAATTGAAGTAGTGCGAAAAGTTTTATACCAAATATTCATTCTATTTTATGAAATAGTTGGGAAAATGTTTAAAAATTATAGCATGATAAGGTATGCATGTAATGTATTTTGGCATGCACTGTATACAAGTCAACTATCATAACAAAATTACCCTTTTCGTAGGGTTTATCATATATTTAAAAGATACAAGCTAATTTACATGAGTTATGTTTAATATTCCCAAAAACCACAACAAAAACGACCCTTTTATAGGGTTTCCGAGTTGTCTATATAACAAAACGTAGATTATAGAGTCTGAGTTATATAGTTATATATATATACAAAAGTTTGATTTTTTTGATTAGGTGGACTGAATTTCTTAGCAGTGTATCAAGCACAGTTGATGGATGTGTTTGTGTACCATTCATACAGGACTTCCACTCCATTGTTGTCGAATATAATGACTGAAAATGTCATTTTGGAAGTCAGCATGAAGAAAAAAGTGTGATCATATAGGTGATGGTCTTCACAAAACTGTCTCCATCCTTGCTTAAATCCAACACTATTTAATTTGACTTTCCAAGTTTTGCTTCCAGTTTTCAGTTTAGCCTGACTTTTTTTGTTTATTACTGCATAATGGATAAGCTGTGTAGGTATCATCTGTAGGAGAAGTCATTAAAGAATAATCTTCTTTAGTATGCGTATATAAGAGAAATTGAAAAAGTATATACATAGCTAAAGACATAACACAAGAATAATTGAATTTACGAAGACAAATAGCTAATATATCAGTAATACCGATAGTGATGAAATTATTAACTTATGATATGTTTATGAATACTTAGTATAGTTACCAGGTAGTCGGCAGTCCGAATGATGTCAACATGAAATGCACTTGTTTTTGCATAATGACCAAGAGTTGTTGGTATGAACGGTGTCTTTATGTTCCTAATTTGCACTTCTCCGTTGTAAGGAGTACTTATATGCTTAAGATATTGGTATTCATTGAATACTTGCCACTTTTTCAGTCCCATCATTGTGAATACGCTGATTTCAAACATGTTTGTGTGTGACTGATAGAGAAGAATCTTGTCTTGAGGTTCTATTTTGTTATCAGCTATGATTTGATTCCACATAATAGAGAAATCATTATCATTTTCATTAGTTTGTAGTGGCCAGTATCTAGTACCGTTTTGAATTATTATTGTATTTGTTGGAGCCGTTGCAACAGCAGCATTGATGTGCTCTGGGAATTTCTGCAGTATTTTTTTTGATAGATTATTCTATTGCAAGTTATACCATAAAAGATTTGGTAAGAGAGGAATTATATATATGATATATGCCTTCAGTGGTGTGATAGCTGAGTTGACTAACATGAAAAACAGTCCTCTCATGTTTTCTGAATTTTGCATCAGAGTAGTTTCTGCACTTAGTATACCATTTTTCGGTTCAGGGGTTGCATATCTGACAAGTGTATAAGCCTCAACCAGTTCAGATATAAAATTATCTTTTGTATTCAGATTGCAGTTGAAATGTTCTTCCAGCATAAGTTTCATTGAAGAGGGTGTTATTAGTTGTGGATCAAGCGTTTTTGCTTTTTGTTGAAAAGCTTCAGCGATGATAGTGTTTCTTAACATTTTGGCTGTATTTAGTGTGTTGATCTGCAAAATAGCAAATGTCTATATTATCTATATATATAGTGGTAAATAAATATATAGTTGTTAAGTTTTCTGTTTTCATTGGCTGGTAAAAATAGTAAATTGTGAGTAGAGTTATGTTCAATTTCAGATGTGTAATAAAGAAGTTGTTTCAAACATTTGTAAGACTGCCACGAGTACGGTTATTATGATGCTTTATTTGTGTGTGTAAGTAATATATTAATATTGTTGCAGGTTTATTGTAATGATGATATGAGGGTATTGCAATTAAATATATTTAATGTTACTGAGTAGCTATTCTTTCTATATGGTTCATGAACATACATTTAATTTTGCAATAGATAAGCCAAATGAAGAGATAGGACAACCGAAGTCTATATTATCTATGGGTTGAAATTTAACTAATAATATTTTGTTTTTGTAGTAGTAAGATTTATTTATCTCTGATTAAGAAAATATAATTTCTTTTTTAGCTATTTGAGAAAATAGGGTCCTTTTTGTTCTTTGCATTTGCGTAATAATTATATTTTAAAAAATTCAGTAACATTGGGTACTACCATTAAAATTAGTAATTATTGGATGAAATGTATGTGAAATTAATTTTGCCAATTGTACAATTTATAAACAATTTTAATGCATATTCTTGAACAACATTAATAAATTGAATAATCATATGCTGAATTAATAGGGATAAGAATGAAAAAGAAATTTAAAAATATAGTGACCATATTATATCTTCAAAGGATTGATTAACATGTTAGCTTAGGTAGTAACGGAGATAGAGAAAGCCACGTACAAAAAATCTTAAAAAGCAGCACAAACCCAACAAGAAGGGAAGCCGACCAAAGCAAGACACCCACCTGTATCCAATTATAAAGAATAATACCGAAGCAAAACCCAAAACAATAGCTGCTAATCCCAATTGTAGGCGGAGACAAAGAAGAAATTATAAAAAATGAATCCCAATTGTAGGCGGAGGCAAAGAAGAAATAAAGAAACGGAGGAGAAGAAATTACGAAATAGGAAGAAAATAATAGTCGTAAGAAATATTGGCAGACCAGGGGCCCCACGCCGAAAAACAGACCATAAATAGAAACCCCAAATAAAAAGGAAAAAGAAAATCAGAGATGCAAGAGGTACAACAACAAAGAGCACAAACTTTACAAAAAACGCCGTTTTGTATATTATTGGGAGGAAGAAAAAAAACTGAAAGAAAAACTTGACACTATTCACTAGAGCTCTACACCTTTATAGTTCTTAATATGTATATATCCCTAGTTGATTCAGTCCAACCAAAAGTTAGTACTGTAAAATTTCGAAAACCTTTTGATCATCAGAGAATGAGATTCTAATGTTTCCGCTTCCTTCTTAGAGAATCTCTAGCAGTGTTATCTATAAGTGGTCATCTATATTAAATTATACATGGTGAACAGTGTTTTAGCTACTCAGTTTTAGCTATCCAATCCAGCAGTCATCATCTAAAATTTTCAGAATTATTATATTTCATTCTTTTTCCAATATTAAATTATAAATGATATTATAAATAATGTTGTATTACATTTACACGTAAAATATAAGTAATAAATATATATTTTAATATTTTTTATTTAAATATAATAAATTAAAAAAATTGAAAAAAAATGACTTTAAATATCGATTTAATAAACTATTTAATTCAAATAAAAATTTAACTCAAATCAATAAATTTAACTCAAATCAATTTAATAAACTATAGTTGAGACATAAATTTGCTGACATGGATGTCCTGTATAAATATACATGGACATCCATATATGCAAGTCCAAACTTGTATTATACATAGTCTTGTATAAATACAAGACATTGCTGGAGGACAAAAAATTGGCTTGGTTATGTATATTTGTGTTTTTAGCTATTGGAGGAGCTAAAAAAGTGACCGCTGAAGATGCTCTTACAACTCAATCATGCATGGAACAAAGAATATCTATGCTATGCTAGCTCCTCTTTCGAAGCTTATTTTTGCCAAAATGATTGAATAGGGCCATTAGTTGTACTTGGTCTTTTCATTAAATTCAATGCGATTTGCGAACTTAGAACATCCCTCCCAACTTGAGATGTCAGAAATATCCTCCTGGTGGTAAACTTGTTCCCATGGAACTTTAATTTTACAGAAACTAGGTCCCATTAACCTGCATTCTTTATATCAACTATTTAAAAGTATCAATTTGAAAAAAATCTCTAGTATTTTAAAGTTGAAAATTAAATAAAGTTCATCGACAAGGGTATTTCATGATAAGATATTGTCTCGCATCAATTAACAATAATTAACCAAACAAATTTAAGAAATATTTATTAATTTATTGACACTCTGAAGCCTGAAACTCACCTCAAATTCAATTTAATTATGTAAATTAAAAAGTTATACTATTAGAAATATCAACTTTTTTTAATATGACGTGTTCCATAACTTGACCAAAGTTCGTTGAGACTTAGTTTCTTCATTAATGATCAAGACTGATGTTATCATTTGCAATCGAATAATTAATTATTTAGGACTACTTTACTTGTTTGCGCCCTTTATTACGATGAAATAGAACTATGTGTATATATAATTCTTATATTCCATTTTTGGGTTATTTTTGTACTTTGCACCCCAGAAAAATGAAAAATATGTATTTAAAAAAAAAAAAAAAAACCAAATTCCTACCCCCAACCCCAACCCCATCCCCCCTAACCACCCCTACCCACCCAATCCCAGGGCGCCGGCGGCTTGGGATCATCAGTCCCAGGCTGCCGTCGGCCTGGGATTGTCGGTCCCAGGCTGCGGTGCCCTGGGATTGGGTGGGTGGGTGGGTGGGTGGGTGGGTGGGTGGGGGGGGGTTGTGGTACGGGGGGACGGGGTTGGGGGGAGGGGGGGGAGGGGTAGGGAATGGGTTTTTTTTAATTTTTAAATTATAATTATTTTGTTAATAATATATAACTTTATTTTTTTAATAAATATTAATTATATTAATATTATTATATAAATTTTAGATTTAATATATTTTCGGATTTATATTAAAGTATTATTTGGTATGTTCATATTATTTATAAAACTAAATTAGTCAAATAAATATGTAAATATAATAAATAAAATCTCTAAATTGGTCCGCACGTGTCTTATTCGAGCCAATTTTGAAATTGGGCAACAATGTGGACTAAAATTATTAGTAAAATTGAAGATGTGGGGTTATTTTGACAACATGAAATGTTATGGGGTAGAATTGTCAGTCAACATAAGTAATTGTGTCAATTTTGCAATAATACTTGACTGCCATGTCATCAGTTAACGCGCGTCCATTTTTAATGGTGGTACCAAAAGTGATTGATTTCTTAAATTGTGGTACCAAATGTGTCGGTCTCGATTTTTATGGTACCACAAGTGAGAATCGACATATAGTTTGGTACCACAAGTGCAATTCTCTCGTATTTTATACCCTTGAAACACAAAAATAGTACTTAGCACCCTCAGAACATGAGAAACTCAGCAACTTGCACCCTCTAGTATCTGTCTAGAGGCAAAGTAGGTAATTCATTTCGATTTTTTAGCATTTTGCACCCCCAAACCAAGAGAAATGAGCAATTTACACCCCCAAAACACCCTAAGTTTTTTTTTACCCCCGATGATAGAAAGATGAAAATGAGTGTTTTAGTATTCATAATCGACTTCTGCAAATTATAAAGAAGAAAGAATGAATTAATTATTTTGCCCTTAGGTATTTTTGACCCCTGATGGTCAACTCTATCGGAAAAACGAGCGGGTGTAAGTTCATGAGTTTTTCTTAATTTGAGAGTGTTAAGTTCTTATTTTGTGTTTCGGGGGTGCAAAGTGTTGATTTCTCGTGTTTTAGGGGTGCAAATTGATGAGTTTTTCTAAATTCAAGGGTGTTTAGTGCAAATTTTATGTTTTGGGGGTGCATAGGTCTAAAAAATCGAAATAAATTATCTATTTTGCCCCTAAAAATACTAGAGGGTGCAAGTTGCTGAATTTTTTGTGTTTCGAGGGTGCTAAGTAATGAAATCTTTTGATCACCCATTTTTGAGGGGTTTTGGCCTTCTTCTGTGATTCAAGGGTGTAAAGTGCTTGTTTCTAATGTTTTGGGGGTGCAAAGTGCAACAAATCAATTATAAGTAGCTTATTATGTTTAATTTTTTGCATTTACGGTTTTTTTTTTTTCAAGTATATATATTTTTAATATTATACGATATTGTAAAATGGTTGTAGCTGGCTTAGTTTATTTGGTTGAGGGATAATTACACTCACCTCTCTTGCGATTAGTGAAATTACAAAATTTTCCGATGAAGTTCAGTTATTACAAACACTTCCACTATTGATAGTTGTAGTTAAAGTAAGGGTGAATAACATTATTGGTCCTGCTTAATTCCTATTTATAATTTTTAGAGAGTCATCATTCATGTTTTTATTTCCATATGAGTCCCCACTATCAGTTATTTATTTTAATTTGTACATTTTTCGGCGAAAATAAGGTGGCCTCGATGACATGTACCCTACACATGACAAATTTCAAGGGTAAATTTGTAAACTTATATAAAAAAAAAGTTAATGCAAACCCACCTACCGTCCCCTCCCCTAACGGTGCAACCAACTTCGACCGTGATTCTCCCAGTCACGATCCATTTGGGTCGCGACCCAAATGGTGGCAACCTGAACAATTGCAGCCAAAATTGCCCACGTCGTTTGGGTAGTGTAGCGTATGTACCGCAACATGAAAGGCGCAACCATTTTTTGTTGTTGCGACGGTTTGGGGTTGGGTGGGTTGCTGAATTATTACGAAGTATTGATATTCTTTTTTACCCTTTTTAGTTTTTTGATGTTTTTTAAAATTTATATTTATACAAACAGATTTTACGAGGAACTGAAGAGTGGAAAATATACCTTTATAGTGAACGGACTAAAATACATTTAAGAATATACACTTCCAACTCGCATGAGGTCGACGTCGCCTCATTTTCGGAATAATGCAAATTGAAACAAATAACTGATAGTGGGAACCTAGGTGGGATACAAACATAAGAAATATTTGCCAAAAATTATAGAAAAAGAGGGCCGATAGTGTTAGTCACCCTTAAAATAAATAGACATAATATGTACAATGTCTATCTTACCCCCACATCCTTATTTAAGTAATATTTAATTTCATAAAAATGTAAAATTAGCTAAAATGTATTCAACATATAGCCTTAAAATTGATAAAGCCAAACAAAATAGGTGATCCTAATTATAACGAGTCTAATAATTCACACCAATATTGATTATTAAATTAAATTACCACAGTAAATTTAATAAGTTAAAGATTGAGTTTATTTATTATGTAGTCCAATTTCATTTATCACATACAATTAAAGTATTAATTTTCATATATATTAATAACTCTTTTAATATAAATATAGAATAATATATAATTTTATCAATTTGATATAATTACTTTGTTCACCTAGTAGAATGTGTAATTATCAAACATTGACTTTCACAATATTAGAGATGTTTGTAATTATTAAAACATATAAGTGAAAGTTTTAGGGCCGTGAATGTAATTTATCCTATGTATATTGAAGATACATATAAACAAACGAGGTCTTAAAAAAAAAACCCATTACCAAGTTCTCATTATAATTTTTTTCAAATTTCACGGGCACCGGTCACCTATATAATGGGTAGTACTTTTCAGTTAAGTAAAAGTAGAATTGACAAAAGTAAATCAACTGTATAACCGTTTCTTGAAATGAGTGGAATTCCAAGCTTCGATAATGGCGTCGGTTTCAGCGTCACAGAGCCAAGTCCCCCCACCGTCAACTCCCAAGCTACCTCTGTCCAGACCGTTCTATTCTACAATGGGGGGGTTAGTATTTCACAATTTTTTTGTTGTTTTTCTCCTTCTTTTTCTTTTTCGTTTTTTATGTTAAAAAAAATCTTATTCCTTGTTGAAAAGGTTTCTACCATTCAACGGACCCAAGATACCACAATTCTTGAAGCAGAATGTGGTTGTGGCCTAACATCAGGCTACCTTCTTTTCAACGCCGATATGCGAGGGCCGCCGGAGGAAGCAACAGTCAACTTCCCCAATCCTCTGTTCTTTTTTTCTTTTTGAGTGAAATGCAAAAATACCCCTTGTGCTTATCTTTATTAGCAAAACCATGTTCTTATTTTTTATTAGCAAAAAAATCCTCCTAAAACGAAATTATCAATAACCCTCCATTCTTTTAAAAAATTATGAATAACCTCCCTATAATTTATGAAGGAATTTCAGATATGTTTTTTTGCTAATAAAAAAAAAAAAAAGAACATAGACGGTTTTTGCTAATAAAAAATAATACAGGGTTTTTTTTATAGTTCAATAAAGTATAAGGGGGTGTTTTTGCATTTAGCTCTTTCTTTTTCTTTGAATTAAAAATATCTTCTTGCCTTTTGAAGGTCTACACCGAACGATATGACAACTATTAAGGTGGCATGTGTATGTGGGATTACTACAAAATATGTGTTTGAAGTCTACGAAGGCCAAGTAAGAAGTTATGCTTCTATGGGATTATTCTTCTGAATTACTTTTTTTGATAATTAGATTCTTTTGAGCTAGGGATAAGATACGAAAAACACGTTGATTAGTGCCTATGGTTTAATGCCCTGTTTGAATGAAAAGTAGGCAAATGCCTAATGTAGGTAAAGTTTCTGATTCTGTTTGTTGAAGGTTTGTGTAACAGGAGTATATAGAGAGATTTTGAGTTAAAACATATTTTTGTTGGGAAATGTATCCAGAATTTTTTTTAGATGTTTGAGACATAGAACATAGGACTAATAATACGTACCTAGTCTATCTAGCCATGATAATCGTTCTCGTCTAAAAAATTACCAATAGTTACATCACCCCTGTGTAAAAAATTTAAACGAATATTACGCCTTTTCCTATCAAGAATTGTTGTGGAAAAATATGATGTTTATGTCTGATGTTAATGGGATATGATACTTGAATTATGAAGTAAAATTTTGGAATTAATGTGTTGGATGTTTATATTTGAAGTATGAATCAGTTTTTTGAAATGATCGTAATATATGTGGTTCAAGTTCCTTGAAATCATTCATTTAATGTAAGGTTTGAATTGATTATGTTTGCCGGAACACGTAATTCAAATTTTTATACATGAAAGAACATGTCATTGCCTGCATAGCAACAAATCAATATAAGAATATATCGTAATTACTTCAAATTCAAACCTCAATAGTTTGTTTTCTATGGTTTAGGAATCGATTGTAGGGGTCGATACCATAAACACCATGAATTTAAGATTGTAATATGTCAGCCTACTAATCACATTATCGGCAACATCACCACAAAACCAAAATCAAATTCTAGAGCCTCAAAACGTTGATTAGGTAAAACATGTAACTTAATACTACATATACATATATAAGTTACTAATAAGGCAAATTAATGGCGTAGACGCAAATAATATTATTTTGAATTTAAAAACCTATCTTTGCAAATTTTAAGAATGAAAATAATATGAGTCTTCCTTTTCTGTCTGTAGATATTGAACAAATAGTCGTTTTGGCAAAAAATAATCAATAAATTTTCTAGTCTTTTCTTAACTAAGTGTTATGCTAATAAACTAATTGTGTGGACCCATCACAAACAATCCAAACAAATTGCCTCGGTTAGTTTCTTGATTAGACATAAATAATAGTAGTAGTTTCTTGATTAGGCAAACATACTGTCAACTCACTTGATTTCAAATTAAAAATGAGGAATACAAATTTCCTTCAAAACGCGGTTAGACTCCGCCTGGCCAGAGTAGTCCAACAGCAAGCCCGCCACCGCGCGGCCGTAGTTGCTGCCCGACGGGCTATCCCTCCGCCTCCGCCTCCGCCTCCCGCCGCCCCACCGCGGTTGAACACACCGCCGAGAGAAATGGAGACCCCCCGTCGCCCTAACGCCTCTTTCACAGGGGATTCTCAAAGCTCCTCCATTGATTCTCAATTGGCCGCCGCCGTCCAAGGGCCAACCACAACTAGTTCATCCCAAGATTCTGAACTCGGCCAGGAGCCCGCCACCGCCAGTTCGTACAAGGATTCTAAAGCCAACTCGCCGCCCGATGAAGACATTACCAACTCAATTCGATTTTCGAACGGAGTGGTAAATTTTTCTTTCTCTTTTTCTTTTTCTTTTTCTTTTTTCTTTTTCTTGGTGTAACATATTCTTTTTGCTGACAAATCTACAGGTTACTACCTTCTCTTCGAACCAAAATATTACAACTGTTGCGGTGACATGTGCCTGTGGCATAAAATCAAGCCATTATCTTGAAGTGGAAGATGGAGTGATCAAATTCAATGTATGATGATGGTATTTTTGCAGATTATTTTTTACATTCTTTTGAATTAGATGAAAATTTCAATTTTGTATGGCTTTAAGGAAAAGATTCTTTCCTCTTTTCAGTGAAATAGAGTTTTTTACTTCTCTCAGATGGAGGATTATGACTGTGGCCTTAATTTTCATGATAAGCGGATGATATTGATTGTTACAATATATTATGAGTGGTAAATGTATGTGTTAGTAAGATATTAGACCTTATGTTAATAATATAATAAAGGGGTTTTAGAATTCTTACAAACATTAAGATATACATATCTGTGTTTGCATCTACTTCTTGAATGATGCAGATAGGAAAATCACATTTTATTTCTTACCATTATACTCCATTATTTAAATTTCATTCTGGGCTTCTTTCTGCACTTTATATCATACTAGACATTGCACTATTACATTAAAAGGAATAGGGCCTGTTTGTTTGGCGTTTGTGAAAGTAGTTTGGGAGAGTAGTGGAGGTTTGTGAAATAATCTCGATTTGCGTAATGTTGTTTGTTTGGGTTTTGAGAGAGCGGTTTGAGATTTTATGTCAAATCATGTTTGTTATGTGAGATAAATTGTGTAAGAGATATGTTATTTTATGTCAAATCAAAGTAGAGTTTGTATAGGTTTTGTTTAGAGATAAGAAAATTGTTGTTTGTTTGACTTTTGAGATAGTAGTTTGAGAAAATTAATGGATGAAAAATTTATTTCGAAAAATAAAAAATATATTTGTTTGGCATTTCCCAAATACGAAAAAAATCTGGGAAGCGCCAAACAAACATGCCCATAGTCTTTGTTATGCATTTGGAAATGTATAAGGTTGCTAGAATGATTAGTTTGGATTATGCGGGCGGACCCAGGTAGGGACTAATGGGGTCTATAGCCCCCACTCAACTTATATTTTATGATCGGTTAGCGTTCCATTCTTGAATTGTACTTGGCTCACTGGTTAGGGTATTTACAAGAATTCCATGAGGTCTGAGTTCGAAACCCAGTAAAGACTTCATTCTTTTTTGATAATTAAAGCCTTTGATTTACAAAGCGTTAGAACCTGGGCCTCCACATTCAGCGTTGACTGCCCTAACCATACGGTATAAAGGAGCTGTGTCAAGATCAAGAACTTTACTTACTGTATAATTTTTTTTCTTCATAATTTTTGTTTGATTTTTTCTTCCTTAATATTTTTTTTTAATTTTATTTCTTTATGAATAACTATAATGAGAAATCAGATTATTTTTATAATGTGTTTTTTCATATTAGTTTTTAATTTAATACATTACTACACAAATTTTTGTTCCCCCATAAAAAAAATATTGATCTAGCTATGCTCCACCTATTTTGGACCGATTTAAAAAATAAATAATTTATGAGGTCAATTGTGAATGTAACTGTTGTCGGTTGAAATTGTAATTAAGATACGTAGATGAGGTTTCTTTTGGAATACTATATGTAATTAAAGTAACTTGTGGAAGTTATTCTTATCAAACTTACCTCTTTTTTTTTTTATCTCCTCATATATTTTATCGTGAATAAAATATTAATTTTAATTTAACTATTTTGTTGGAATTTTTGATTTTTTTAATTTTTTTAAGGTAGAACTTTAGCCTCCCGCTGAACTAAATTTCTGGATTCGGCTGCTTATTTGGGGGAAAATGCATATTACTACCCTGTGATATCGAAAACCTGCAAAAAACTACCCTGTGAAATTTTTTTTGCACCAGACTTCCTTGTGTTTTCAAAAACCCTGCAAATTACACCCATTCCGTCTCCCTCCGTCAATTTTTTGACGCGCGTGTATTCTACGCGCCAAAAATGCGATTTTTTTTGTTCCTGACGTAATTTTTCATTCAAAATGACAAGAATACCCTTGTAACTTTGAGTCTTTGCAGAAAACTTCCTTGTGTTTTTTAAAGTTTGCATAAAACCTCCTTGTGTTTTTTAAAGTTTGCAGAAAACTGCCTTGTGTTTTTTAAAGTTTGCATAAAACCTCCTTGTGTTTTCCACCGTTTGCAAAAAACTTCCTTGTACTTTTGGAAGTTTGCGTCAAACTTCTTTATGCTTTGAAATGTTTGCAAAAAACTTCTATGTTTTTCTTAATGTTTGCAGAAAAGTAACTCATATTTTT
The DNA here is from genome assembly GCA_030819805.1 of Penstemon newberryi var. newberryi. Lineage (NCBI taxonomy): Eukaryota > Viridiplantae > Streptophyta > Magnoliopsida > Lamiales > Plantaginaceae > Penstemon > Penstemon newberryi. The sequence goes on from JAUALY010000005.1 coordinate 39,631,561, forward strand.
TAATGTTTGCGCAAAAAATTGTTGTACTTTTAAACGATTGTTCAAACTCCCTTATACTTTTATACTATACCCATAATTTTGTATCTTTTAAACTTCGCACATAATATCTCTTCTTTTCTTTGTTTGTTCCATATGAGAAGCGAGAGAGAAAAATTAGTGAGAGTTTTTGTAATTGTAAAAATATAATTTTTTTATTAATATATAAGGGGTAATTTAGGCAATTCAATTAAAAATTAACGGTGTCAATGATTAACGGAGAATGGGTGTAATTTGTAGGGTTTTAGAAAACACAAAGAAGTCTGGTGCAAAAAAAATTTCACAGGGTAGTTTTTTGCAGGTTTTCGATATCACAGGGTAGTAATATGCATTTTTCCGTTTATAAAAATATAATTTTTTTATTAATATATAAGGGGTAATTTAGGCAATTCAATTAAAAATTAACGGTGTCAATGATTAACGGAGAATGGGTGTAATTTGCAGGGTTTTTGAAAACACAAGGAAGTCTAGTGCAAAAAAAATTTCACAGGGTAGTTTTTTGCAGGTTTTCGATATCACAGGGTAGTAATATGCAGTTTACCCGCTTATTTGATTATTATTTAGTTTATGGGTTGTAGACTTGTAGAGAACGGATGAAAATAACACGTGGAAATAAAACCTATTTGCTTGTCTTCATCTAAAGGTAAATAATGATTGTATAAGTAATTATAACTGTTATTGGATTTTTATTTTTATTTTTATTTTTTTTTCCTAATTTGCAATTTTTTGAGTTTTGGTCAAAAGGTGTTAGTGTAAGACATGAATTTATATGATATAAAGTCGTAGGCTAAGTGTGTCGAGGAAATGAAACTAATTTCGAAAACTATCAAAACATATAACACTGCATCTGATGCTCAATGTGCAGACCAGAAATCTTGGGATGGTCTGAAATGTGGAGCTTCATAATTATATATATATCTCTGCCATAATTAGAAACTGATGATCTTGAATACTAATACGCTGGTTAATGGAAAGAGTGAATTAATGTAACTGTGAGTTAGTTAGTGGGAAGAGATGAAATTTAACTATAAAATTGAAAAAACTACACGGATGAGTTGGGGGGTAGTTTTGGCAATTCAAGTTTTGGTTCCATTTCAAAACAGTAAAATTTATATGGTGAATAAATTTGTACTATAAAATTATAGTACAAATTAGCCTAAACCGGTGCTTAAATAAAACCTATTGATATAGTAGTTTACTTTATATGTGATAATTACAAATATGAAGTACCATTTAAATCTAGAAAGAAAATTAATCTATTTCAGAACCCATCTTAATTTCATGTTCGATCTTCTCTCACTTGTTCATGTCAAAGATGAGAAATGACGTTGCCTCAACTAAAATTAGAAAAACAGGCTCCAAAAATAAATAATAGAGTTTTACATAATAACGAATTAACGATCAAAATCACGCTATTCGACTGTAAGTTTTTATTCAATTCATAAGAATGTTTTAGAATAATAGTACAGTGAATATACGATGATTCTGAAAACACAAAAGAGAAGAAAGAATCATCTGGTTCACAAAAGAGAAACACACAATATCTTGTGTTATTTTTCTTTTCTTATTTGATTATAGATATTTTAGGATATCGATGAATTATTTTTAAATAAATAAAAAATAATTAGAAGTAATAAACGTATTTGAACTGACGAAAATAACTCGTAAATTTGAATTTGCGTACAACATACAACTAGACATATTTTTGTTTTATAGTTTATATTTTTCAATTGTAAGTCACATTTTTATATTTTTCATAAATTTTATCCCCCAAATAACACTTCCACCCTTTGGAATTTACTGAAATAATGATGAGGCGGCAAATTGCATTCATTCATCAACGTACAAACAGGTTTTTTCAATTATAAGGGGGGTAAGTGCGAAAATTGAAAATTTATAGGGGGCGATATGCAAAAATCCCAAAATAAAAATCCCTTTCCTTGTTGGACAGGGAGACGAAACCTACACCTAAATATATAAATCCTAAAAATCCTTTAGAAACAAAAAAAAAAAAACCTAAAAACACGGAGGTACAGAACGATGTCAAAACCTGTACCACCGGAGAATCGGTACCAAAAAGGGTGCCACACCTGCGACAGATCCTCCTCGGATGCCCCAACAACCAGATCCCGTGTCCGTTGCCTTCGATGCGCCCTCCTTGATGATCTTCTGATCAAACGCTGCGTTTCGACAACCAAATCCGAATCATCATGCTGCTCAATTTGTATGGTAGATTTCGAAGAAGATTCTGAGAAGAAACTAGTGATTAATGAGTTGCCTTGCAAACATTACTTTCACAAAGATTGCATCTCTGGTTGGCTTATTCATCGATATAAATCAACTTGCCCCGTCTGCAGGTACCAACTGCCCGGTCTGGACCCACCTGAGGATGGTGGGCTATGGAGAGTTACTCTCACTGCAGGGGTTGATTATGGCCGGCTTCTGTTATTTGATAGCTTGATGAGGGGAAGGAATGTTGTTCTTCAATATAGAGACAGAGTCGAACCAACTTCACCAGCAGGGTATTGTGGTGGGGATGCACGATAACTTGATGGATGGATTGCTCGCTTGAAAAATTATACACTTCTATTTATTTATTTACTTTTGATAGCTAAGCTAGGTTAGGTTACTTTTGATATTCATCTTTCCTTTTTCTGTTTGTTGAATGAATGTATAATATGATGTTCTGTTTCTTTGAATAGTTTAATTGCAAAACTTGAATCTAGCTAGCTTAGGGATTGATTGATTGTCTACAAAAAATATATTAGAGATAGATAGATTGTCCTAGCCTAGCTCATGTATTTATCAAATCAATAAAAGAAAATTGAACATCTTAATTTTTTCACAACTTCATTACATAAACATCTTTGCACTCCTTGCTCATCCAACTTCACATAAGCTGATTGTGATATCATTCTCTCGCTTGCGATAAGTTACGTGTGTTATGTATCAAAATTTATCATTTCATCTATGTTGTGTTCTTAAATCTCAGTTAGAGCAAGACAAATTACCCAATTTTTACAAAGAAATTGTCAGTTGATTAATCAGGGTAGATCTAATTGTTCAACTTCAGCGGCCAAGTAACTTGTTGATATACTAGAGCCACATTGTGAACTTCTCAAAATTACTTGCACAAAGTTAATGATTTGATAACACAAATTCTAAATTACTAAGTTTTGGGAATAAAAAACTAAAGTTAACCAAAACTGAAAGTAAAATTACGTGCCAAAAATAAAGGGGCAAGAATATGGTACAAAGGAAGTAAGACCAATTCTATACATATCATGAGTCTGTAATTATGTATCATTGATTCATTTATATACAATGATGAACAATCAACCATACTATGATTATGTTAGTCTACTTTATGTTTGTACTTGTCAGATGTTGTCTATTTCTCACTAGCTCTTCTCCCACTAACATAAATACGGGAGTATTGATCCTCCAACCTCATCTACTACTTTCTCGAGGCATCTTGGTTGAGTTCAGCAAATAACATTCCGACCTGAGTAGAGTGCTTCAGATACTTCTCAGCACATCGCAGCACACAATTTTCCTCTTGTTTACCCAAAGTTTTACGGTAAAAGCTATCGACACACTCACTGAAACATGTTTCCACTAGTGCATTATACCTTCTCAGACTGAAAGGGAAAAAACACCAAGACAAATAGCATCAGTAACAGAGCATCAAATACTTCATTAACCATTTCCTCAGAAAAAACAATTTGACAGAGAAAAGAAAACCAATAAAGAATCTCAAGCCCCAAAACTATTTCTAGAGATGAACTTTTTATGCCAGAAGTAAAAGAGAACAAGAGAGATTTTAATTTTCTAGAGAAAACTAATACAAATTTATTGGTATGATTTTAAAAGGAAGAATAAACACTCTATGTATAACACTTCGAGGGGGGAAAGTTATATTTCCAATCCAAACCAATATGAGAAAGACCTTTCTTGGATGAATGAAAAACTGTCAACCAAGTGGAATGGGAGATGTCAAGACCTTGATCTCATTCATTCGAAAAAGGTTTTCCCCTACATTGGTTTGGGAATGAATCTCTTCTCCCATGAAATGTTATTAATAGAGAGTTTGTTTTTCCTTTTTAAATCACACCTACAAAAGATACTTCTCTAAAAGATTTTGTCTTTTATTCTCCTCTAGTCTAAAATTATTCCAGTGATAGATTTCTGCCCTAAGAACTTCACCCAAAATAGCTCCATTATGAATAATTCGGTAATGAATTGGTAGAAGATTTTTTGCTTAATTGTTGAATCACAACCAAAACTTCCTCCCTACAATTTATATCTTTTGTGGTTGTGGTTTTCAGTGGAAAAATCCCTTAATAAAGATTAAAAAGGGACCTAGTTGTCCAGATTAGGGTTTCTTTGATTGAATAAATTCAATTTCCTGTTTCTCATCGGTTTTAATAACAATTAACAAAGAATTTTCTTAGGTGTGGCCACACCTTTTCTCTTTTTTAATAAATAGTCTATACATACCTCAATTGTAGTGTATTGTGACAATGCTGCAACTGTGTTCCTACTCCAAGAACAAAAAGATCAATGCAGGTTCCAAAAACATGAAAATTATGTACCAAACAGTCAAGGACTTAGTGAAAAAGGGATATATAGTGATCGAGCATTAGGAACCGAGTCCATGATGGACCGGATAAGTTTATAAAGATGCTATGTGGCCACACCCATTTTTATTAACCCGATAGTTTTTTTTTTTTTTTCTAGAAAGTACAAAGTATATTTATTCAATTATTATATATAATGTTGGATATATTTTCTTCTATGGGCTATGATCAACTAAATTAATTGTTTCTGCTAAACAGGTTGGTAGATAGTCTATTGCTTAAGTGGTCAAAATAATTTGTGATCATATCTTCATTTAGGACGTGACATCTTTTACATGGAGCCACAGTATGGTGCCAAGTGTAGGTTTAAGGTCTCGTTGAAACCCATTATGGGAGTACCTTGCCCTTTACTTTCTTGAAACCAAACTGAACCCCAATTTGGACCTAGTAATATAACAATTACACGAAAAATCTATTACTATGGCTAGAACAAGTAAACAGTTATTCATTGCTTTCTATATAATTGTGTCTTAATAATCATGTATGTATTTTGTGATCCGTTATATTGTCCATATGAATTATGTGCAAAACACAATTGAACTGAAACCGGACTAAATGCCACCTTTTGGCACTCACATTTCGAGCCACACAATACTGACACACGTTACAATGCACAAACTAGAAAGAGAGCCAAAATTAGTGGCTGAGATCACATAAACAGAAAAATGAGTCCTTTTTGCTCATGTGAGACCAACCCAACCCAGAATAAGGAGAGGCAACCCTTGGTTCCTTGCAAAGGCATTAACCTCCCCTGAATCCTTAACTAACAGTTGGATTCCAATGGCTAGTAACTTAATATAATGTTCTCTTTATCATCTATAACATGAAAATTCTATTATCCATCCTCACATATATTTTATTATTAATAATCTTGAACAAAAAATTAACGAAAAAACAAGAAAATAATTACTATATTAATCTTTAACTTGTCCATATCTAGAAAGGGGGAAAAGTAATCCAAGCTATTTCTCTTAATAAACTGGTATGTTAATCCCTTAACGTCCAAGTGCACCACAGATTTAAATGCACTGGTATTTAGGAGAATACGCAATCTTGCTTCATGTACAAAGTTGCATAAATATCGAAATCAATTATGCAACCTATTAAATCTGAAGCTTTGATCAATAAACTAAAAAGCCCTAATATTTATGCATTGAAGAAGTTGTCACACAAATTATAAAAGAAATAAATAAAAATGACAAATAGGAAATTAAAATGGTTTGCTTGCTGTGTTACCTGTCGCGGACATGAAAATCATCAACGAGGGAGGAAAGTCGAGCTTGATCTACTTCTGGAAGGGACGACAGCTCTGCCGAATACAACTTCTTGTCCATTGTGTGCCTATACTATACTTTACTACTAGTTTGGCTTTTTTCTTATTTTGCTCTTTCAGTATATATATTATTTCTGGACAGCTAGGGTTTAGGGTTTACAATTGTATTTCTTAAAAAGGGGCAACTTAAGAGAAATCATCTATTGAATTCCTCAAAATAATGTACTTCAATATAACACGGAGTACATGTTTCCTAATAAATAAATTTTCTTAAAATATCTGGACTTGAGCAGTTATGGGCTCATGAGGCCCAACTGTAGGAAATTAAACTGTAGCCCAGATTAAAATAATAAGGGTCAATAAGGAATTTGGGCTTATTAAAATCAAAGTTCTTATTGGCCTTTGAAATAAGTCTAATTTTTTCCACCTCTTGCACTTAATGTTTCATCAATTGTATTTTTTTATTTTTTATTTTTTATAAGCAGTAATTAAAATACTCGTGATCGTGAAGAAGAAGGTGCAAGTAATCCAACATCCACCGACAAGCAAAAACTTTTGCGTTCTTATCTCGTGTCGTGTTCCCAAAGGCAAGAATACTAGACTGTGATATGTTTATCTATCTGTGTTTAAATAAATAAAAGAATTTCAACAATTATTTAATAAATGATTTTTTATTATTTCATCACATATAGGATTCTCCAATGGATTATATCAACAGTTCTCATGACTAATAATCTCAGCTTTTCATCGTAATTAGCAGTGGCGGAGCTAAAGGTAGACTGGGGGACCGACCGCCCCCCCAAGAATATTCCGTTAAATATAATTAGTAGTGATATACAGCATTGTAAGTCCCTTGGCCGGATGGTTAGAACATTTTGCAATATCCCTGGTAGACTAGGGTTCTACTTTTGTTGGGTTAAGCCAATATTTATGCATTCTTTTAATTTTCCTGTCTCTTAGTTTAATATTTATGCCTTTCTTTTATTTTATTTATAAAACTCCTTCCTTATTTAATGCATTGCTCAGAAAAAATTTCGCCCCCTCAAGAGAATCAATCTAGCTCCGTCACTGGCCATTAGCAATAAATCATATTTAGAGAAAAACAAGAAAATATTTGGAATTCAGCTAAAAGTGGTCAAAAAGGCTTGATAAATTATAACCGTTCGTACACCAATGATTTGTATATTACAAGCCAAAAGCAATGGTGATTTAGAGCTGCCACATGAAGTCTGTAATGTACCTATATAATTTCATTTCAAATTATCAAACTCATTCGTTTGCGTCCACGAGGTCAAGGTCATAGCCATGTGACAAAGTTGAGCCTCCTTCCCTCCATGCCAAGATATCTTGTATTGCATGCAACTTCCACTTATTTGATGTTGCTTCTAGTTTAATACTAATACTTGATTAATTTAATGTAATTAAATTAAACTTCCAGTTTAGTGACATTAATGGAACAATGTAGTTATTATACATACCACGAAATTCACTTAACATACATTTCTTAAAATTATAAGATTATTAATCAATTGCATCTTTAATGCTAATTACATAATCACATCAAGCTGATAATATGCGATTGGTCTATTGAAATTAATTAGTAACTATAAAGTAGCAAACTCAAATTATAATCCCAACACTATAAAGAAAATTTCTCACTTTATATATTAGACGCGTCTCGAAAGAGATTAACAATTAAAAAAAAAAATCACATGAAGCTGGATTTTTTTATTGATGCAAACCAGATGTCTTTAATTGACAAAAAAAATAGTATATATCTTTTTTTTTTATAAAAAAAAAATAAAAAAAAATAAGGGAAGTATTAAATAAAAATGTAACCCAACATTTTAGTTACTCCACATCCACGTGTCGATGAAATAGAATAAAAAACAAAAAGTAATGTTATCAAGTCCCAATAATATCTTTAATCACAGCCCCCGAGGAAAAGAGTCACAAAACTGAGAATCAAGCAAAGAGCAAACAGAGGAACAGCAAGAAGTATGCCTCGGAGCAGATTTTCCGGATCCCTTTCTTCACCCAAAGTGGACCTCGTCGTGGATATGGGCAACCCGTTTCTTAACCTCACAGTTGATGGGTTCTTGAAGATCGGCACTGTATTCAAACAACCCCCCTTTTCTTTTCTAATTAATAATTTGTATTCAGATTGAAATTGTTTGGTTTTTATTTTTCTTATAAAATTTCAGGTGGCGGTTGCAAAAGTAGCTGTAGAGGAAACATACTACGTTGTTAAACGAGGTTACCATTTCATTCCATTGTTAAATTATCACTATATATGTGTATATGCAACTATTGATTACTAATTATTAGTATTTTGGAAAATTGGAAGTGTATTTATGTGCAAACGTCCAAAATAAATGCTGAATTTGCCTATATATGTCTTTGTAGAAAGTGATATTTTAACAAATTTTGATATTGTGGAACTATCAAATCTCAGGCTTTCGTTGTTTTGTATGATATTTTACAGACTCTATTTAAAATTTTTAATCAAGTTGTTCACCATTTCACCTAATTAATTAGTGAATGTAGTTGAGTTGACCTGTTAACAGCACAAAGAGAGCATTCATTCTGCTACGCAGACTCACAGAGTAGAAAATAGTTTTATCATAGATTATATGTGGATATGTCAAACATGTTTCAGGAGATGCTTATCTTATAGCTGTCTATAAAAGAGACCATAGTAGCCTCTAAAAACCAATGAATATGGGTTTTGAGAGAATGACTTTTATGATTCATTGCTCGAATAAGATTACAAATTAAATGAGCTTATTAAACAGTAACTTTCTCATGGATCACAAATTCGTTGTTTAAAACCATCTTCGTTTTTTTTTTTAGTTGTATGTACATTTCTTAGTGTTCTAGGATGTTGGAATTTTCGAGTGGCAAGTATTTTGTTGTACTTTGTAGTTTGCTGGTTTTCTTACATAGTGCTAGTTGCATTTTGCAGGGAGTGTTTCACGCAACAACTTTGAGCACTCGGTGAGAGCCTTATTTTGTTAGTTGTTTCAATTCATTGTCACCTTGATTTGTTTAGTAACATAAAGCACTTTCTTTGGATCATAAAAGAAGCAAGAGTTAAGCAGTAACTTAAAACCTTCTTTAAGTGGTTTTTTGAGCTTTACTAACACTGATCCCCTTAAATCTATATCCAACAACTAAGGAGGTTAAAACAACAATGGAGTCACCTAATACTTGTTCTTTGGTTGCCATCCTTGACTTGCATATTAGTTTGACGAATTTTTCCACTAATGCAGCTGAAGAAAATGTGTAAAGAAGGTGCATATTGGGGTAAGTGGTATTTTCATATCTAGTTTGGCCACAAATAATAGAAAGAACCAATTTTCAAACACTGACCTATTTCTTGTGGTTTTTGCAATTTTCAGGAGCAGTAGCTGGACTTTACGTTGGAATGGAGTATGGAGCTGAAAGAATCCGTGGAACCCGAGACTGGGTAATTTCAGAAACCATTATAATTATTATATTTTTATTGTTCCATTTATTGCATATAGTTGAGCCTCAACCTTTGACTGCTATGCAGAAGAATGCTATGGTTGGGGGAGCATTGACTGGGGCAATTGTATCGGCAGCCAGCAAAAACAAAGGAGACAAGATTGTGGCCGATGCCATAGCCGGAGGTGCTATTGCCACTGCTGCCGAGTTTCTCAGTTATCTAACTTGAAGAGGATTAGATCTCTTGTAGACCCTCTACGAAATAACATTTCTTGGAATTTATCTATCTGTTTGCAGAAAATTCAATAATTCTTGGTCCATTTCTGTTATCTTTTAGTTGTTGTATTTGTAATGATTTTGTTCGACCTGGAAAGGTGAATGAATGCAATATTAAATTCCAACATCTTCGCCGTGCTTGAAACTAGTATAATATGAAGAAGAGCTTATAATTACTTTAAACTATGGTAAATTCACTTCGGAAATGATAGTTCAACAGTCGTTACCCGGGAAATTCTAAATTCTAGGACAATGAGTTTTGCAGATCATTCACAAATCAAGTGCTATGCGTACAGTAATCCTGCTTTCAAAGAGAAAGTGCATTTGGTTTGCTTACAGTTTTCTCCATTTCTTTATATGATCAAGATTCTAGAATTTGTTAATCATTTAAAAAATATAAAAATTGTTACAAGGAAATAACGTATTAGCTATTTTTTTTAAAACAAAAATTATATATTTATAATTGTTTTGGGAAAAGAAAAAGATAAAATACCGTTGATTTCTCTTTACACCATTTTTGTGATTTGTGATTTGTAATGTAAATGAATACAAATTATATTATTAGTCTGGGAAAGAAGAACAGCTAAGAGTCATAAAAAAACAAAGATTGATATATCATAGTTGATTTTGACTTGTAAACTTGAAAGATAGCTAAAAACTGAGATGATATTGAGTAATAATTTGAATATTCGCTATAAGTGAAAAGAAATTGAACAACAATAAAACGAATACATTTTAACTCTATCAAGATTAACATCCAGCACCAGTGGTCTAGTGGTAGAATAGTACCCTGCCATGGTACAGACCCGGGTTCGATTCCCGGCTGGTGCAACCCATTTGATGTGCTGTGAAGAGATCTCTGCGATTCTAAGTGGGGGCTGGGTTCCCCACATTTCGCCTAATAATCGGCGGAAAACCATTCGCATCTGAGCCATCCTTTTTTTGTAACCTTCCCTAAATTAAATCTTTTAAATATTTATTTTTTATTTGTTCAGGATATTTTTTCCTACCTTTTCTCTTTTCCATTTGTGTACACTAAAATTGAACTTTTAGGACAATTAAAGAGTAATATAAAAATAATATAGGAGTACTTCGATAATAATTGTTATTTAGTTGTGATCTTAGTTTTAACAAACAAGAATTAATCATACTAACTTTGTTCATCATGTTCTGATTAAATTTATAACAAGCGTTAATTCAAATTAACACGTTAATAAACAACACATGAAGCAAATTCCACGAATAAATATACTGATGAGAATTTTTCCATATAATAATCATAAAATCTTCACACACATACAACAAGATTGAAGCCCCCAGTAAAGTAACCAAACCATAGATTAAAAAACAAATTAAAGTTCACAAATGCACAATATATATATATATAATATAAAATATAATAGCCATTAACAGAATAAAATCAAGTAAACAAGTAATTAATGGCTGTCTTATTGTAGAATGGCTTCATCACAACGGTTACTTTTGTTGGGGGGTATTAAGGTAATTCTGTGATCAGCAGTTGCAAGGATCACAGTTGCAGCTGGAACCACACTTGCAGCCGTTCCCTCCTTCAGCCCCAAAGCTTTTCTCAGCATAGTACCTAAATACGCATATATATATATATATATATATTAAAATAATATCACCAAATCAATTTTATTAATTCTTCTTTTTCTTAAGATTACATTTGACAAAATAAACCCGGCCCAAACTAGGTCCGACTCGACCCACAAGTTATAGCCCTTAATTAATGCTTAGGTTTCAATTAATATATGTAATTAGACTTACATCTTGGCTGGTGCAACTCCTTCAATAATGGTGACATGAGTTGTGTTCTTCTCCACATCTGGGTACATTCCACATCTGCAAATATTTCAAACAACAAATCTTAATAATTAATTAAGTAGCTAGATCGAGCATGAACAAACAAATAATACTATTAAAAAGAATATTTCATTGAGCAGACATGTACACAAGTTCATGACGGCAGAGGAAATTAATTAATTAAAGATAAATCAATATATAGCAAATTTAATGGTTTCTTTTGGTTCGTTGTTGTTACCCACCCGCAGCCGTTGCCGCACTTGCAGCTTGAGCCACATGAACAGCTTCCTCCGCAGCCAGACATTTTCTGTATGTGTATGTGAAGAGGAGAATTGATAAATAAAAAGTTTGTAATTTGGTTGATATTCACTTCAAGTTGTTGTGGCTACTACAGAGTAGTTGCCTCCTATTTATAATGCATATGAAAATGGATAAGATATTAATACAATTTCAGTAATTAATAATATTTTGACCAATCTTATGTTATTGTTGGAAGCACTACTTTCGAATGATATATCCCTAATCGAATTAAATGAATTCTCAAATTTCGTCTCAAATTTTTTTCGGGTTTCGAGCTAAATTTTACATATATGACTTAATTTTAGAATTTTTTTAGGTATCTTTATAATTACTACTAGAAAAATACACGTACATTGTACGTGTCTAATTAATTACATTGCTGAATTTTGAAAATTAGAGTAAAATTAACTTTATTAATTATGTCAAAAAATTGCACATATTAAAGATTGATCTACAATTTATTTATTATTAAAATTATTATGTTAGAAAAAATGATGACTCTAAATTATTTTAATCAAATATAAAATGATGATTGATTTAGTTATGAGATCTTGAAAATTTTGTTCTATAATAAGATCATAAAAAAATTATTTTGTTCATCATGGAGCGTTTTTGAATTTCTTATTCAACCAATATAAAATTATTAAATAAAGTATTAAAATATTTTTCATTACAACAAATAATATTATTTATCTTCGTATTTGTCAAATACGAAAAGTTTTCATCATCACGAATTTGTAATGTCAATGTGACACCAGGATGGATTTGGATCAGATGGATTTGAAATATCTAGCTTACATATGTTGCATTGTTTAACAACCAAAATAATAAATCCTAGTTTTTTATCAACTGGATTTTGATCCATTTTTAAGTAGATTTCAATTTTTTTTCTTACTCAGTCATTTGAAATGCATTGATTTACTAACTTAATCCATTTTTTCACATATTTAATTCATTAGTTTACTCCATTTTTCATCGGTTTAACCCATCTTTTTGTCGATTTCATTCATTTTGTACCGGTCAAGTATATTATACCAATTTACCCATTTTTTACCGGTTTAACCTATTTTCATTATTTTCCTGTTTTTGCCCATTTTTTTTCTGGTTTAAATCATTTTTCTACTGGTTTCACCATGTTTTGTTGGTTAAACTTTTTAATTTGACTGAATATGCTCATTTTCATCTATTTCACACGTTTCACATGTTTTCGACGACTTCAACTTTTTCATTAGTTTTGTCCATTGTTTCATCGATTTCACATGTATTTATTCACATACACTTTTTTTTTTATTGGTTTTACCCTTTTTCCAACAACTTTCCAAGTATTTCACCAATTTCGGATTTCCATCGAATTCACATGTTTTCACCAATTTCAGTATTTTTTTTATCGATATCAACGATTATTTCACCTGCTTTTCATTGACTTCACCCATTTTTCACAAAAGGAATTTCATGAAAATTCGAGGTTATGCATGATTTGATATTATTAGCATTTTTTGTTATTTCATAGGTAAAATGTGATTTTGTTTAATTTTTTTTTTTGGTGTAGAAGAATGATATTTAAGAGATATAGAGGATTGTTTATGACTTATATACTAAATCTTGAAATTATACAAATAATTTTTTTTCTTAAAAAATATATTGATGCTAAATTATAATAATTTTACATATATATATGTTAGGAGTCCAATAATATAGTCCTAATGTTGAATTATAGTCAACTTTCCAGTTTCATGAGAATAAAACTGGCAAATGACCAGAAAATATGAAAATACTGACCCAAAAAAATTGACAAAACTCTAAACTTTTATGTGCAAGTCGTTGTTGTTTTCACTTATTCGAAGAAAATTAAAGTTGATAGGATATTTGTTCCTTAGGTGAAATCATACTTCACCCTCGACGTTTACTCATATTTTATCAATTAATTTTCTAAAATTTGTAGTTAAGCACATCATCTTACAAATTATTACAATGTAATCCATAAGTTCACCAAATCAATGTTTCCTAATAAGTTAATAGTATATGTTTTAACTTAAGAAAAAGTAGCGTTGAATATAATTTACTTGATTGTGTAATCAATATTTGATGCATAATCATTATATATTGGATTTTTCAAATAAGATTTAATGTTTTCTAATAAGTAATAGCTTGTCTGGTTGTTAGGAAAGTGAAATAAAATGAAGGAAAGTAATCAAATAAGGACAAAGAGTTTTCTAATAAGTAATAACTTGTTTGGTTGATGAAAATGTCATTTTAATTTTTACATATGATGTTTGGTTAACAGAAAAAGAAGTTGTAAATTTTCCTTCCCTTTAGCGTAGAAAGTATATTCTTACCAATTTGATGTGAAAATCTTGAAAAATTGATATCTAATTATGTTTCATTAATATTACTTTCAATTTGAATAAGGACATTTTTGTCTTCACAAAAAAAAATTAAATTATTCACACTTTTATAATAAAATAAATAATTATAGATATAGTTTTGGCTTGTAACGTAGTAATTGAGAATTATTAATGTACATATTACATATTTGTAAATTTTAGAAAATGAAATAGTACTAGTGAGTTTACGAACTTTGTCGATCACAAATTAATGTTAAATTGATAGTAGTAGATCATGAAGAAAACATTTGTGATTGACAAAGTTTGTAAACTCAGACACGTTGGAAGTTGAATAAATATTTAAGAAGTATGTCACTATCAATTTCTTCAACATATATATCATGATTAAAGAAAGCCATGAGAGGAGAAGGCAAGAAGCATGCTGTTATACATAGATGATCACTATTTTGACATTAATTTTGTAGTGCGACCCAGAGTATAATTAACATTATCCCTTCCTTTGAAAAAGAATTGAAATAATCTAAGGCTTAGCGTGAAACAAATTAATTAGTTATGAGATTATATATCCATCAATGTCACATACATATAGACCATGATCATTAATCCACTTGCATTATTCGGCATTAACTTGGGATGAATAACTGTTTAGGCTCGGCAACAATAAATTATATTATCATTACCAAGTTGTTTACCTAGGCTAGGAATATACACAGATTATATCGAAGAACATGCATGTGTAAAAGTGACGACTTATTAGTGTTAAATTTATTGAATGAAAAATAAAAAATTACATAATCATAAACTTTTCTTGAAGTTAAATTTGTTGTTAACACTCATATTATTAATTAGTATAAGTCTATTAATAATTCGTTTCCTTAGAAGTGTTTCTTTATAAACTTAATTTACTGAAAATAATTATTATAAATTAAATAGAAACTATTGTTATATATTCGTTTCGGTTGACTAAAAAACAAAAACAAAAAAATTAGGTTTCGATGTGATCGATCTACTCAATCTAGGAAAAAATCTCATGAGAAAATTAAACCAACCTATAGCTAGTATCGGCTAATTTGCCAGAGGAAACGTATTCATGAGAATTGCATTATTGACTTTTAACTAAGAGGAGTAGTATAATATTACTTCTTCTTTAACCATAAAAATCACATCAAAGTAGTATTAATTATTCCCTAATTATTTTTCTATATTTAAATTTCTTGTTGTTCACAAATGAAACAAGGCATCACGTCTTGCATTACTAAGGCAAAATTAAGATTCTTTTCTTTGTTCACCTACTTCTTTATACATTTTCCTTCAAAACATCAGCAGTTCAGCACTAACAAGAGTCATGCTAATAAACAAAATTTAATTTAATTAGAAGACTACTATGTCATATATAAATATAATTAATCAATGTTTTGTCTTCGTTTATAAATTAATAATTGTCTTATCAAACCAACAAGTACAGAGATCAATGGTTTGATATTTTGATATGAATTAAGATCCATGGATAAACTAAATAAGAATTAAAGTATGTTATGCACTAAATAAGAGATAAGAATGAGAATCACTTTTTAGTTTTATTGGAAAAAAGGCATTTTAACAATTCCACTTTGAGGGGATGTAATGTAAAGAGAGGAGAGAAAAAGAAATTAATTATGTTCCGACAAACTTAATTTCTCCTCTACAATCTAAAGCAGTGATGACTATGGCAAGAACAAGTTGGCGGACGGTGACATTCTAATAATTTTAAAAAATTAGGAACCAAAATACCTTTTGCTAGCTAGCTGCATTTTCAATGGTTCAGAAAATATATATATATTTTTTTTATTTAAATTTATTTGATTGGTCTTGCGTTCCTTTCAGCATAAAAATATAGTTATTGATAACTTCAAAGTTCAAACCTTTTTGGGTTGGACAGGATAATTTTAAATAATTTATTTAGAAATCATATATGATGTATATATGTGCTTTGATCTTTCATAGTTTGTATAACTAAACAAGTTGAAAACGACCTAGAAAATTTAGAATTACATTGCTAACGTATCCGACATTGATATTACCAGTTTTTTAAAGTTAGCTCTAATATTTTGTGTATTAATTAATTCAGTTTAACAAAAACTTCTTCTATTGATAACTCAAAGCCAAAATACTTCTTCATGATGTAATGTTTTATTTTTATGAGTAGGTCGTGCAAGTAAATTATCTTTAAAATTGAACATATTTTTTCGGAAATTCTTCCTTTTTCATTAATAAAAGTATTAAAGAATAACACAATGCACGAGACTAATCCTAGACAAATACCAATTCAGACCATTTTACTTTAGAACTAGGGATAATTACAGGGACCTCTAGGTTAGGTGTAATTATCGCTCAATCCCCTTCGACTATTATAATTACAGGGACATCTCCTGACGTTTCAAAAGAATTACAGCGCTAACACCCCCACCCCCAACTCCAACCCACCCGTCCCTCTCTACCGAGATCTCTCTTCCAGGCTATGCCGGCGGCCTGGAAGCAGTCGCAGGCCAGGGTTCTTAAACATAGGACGGCGACGGCACGGCCTGGAGGAGTTGGGTGGTTGGGGCAGGGGTTGGGGATGGTCTGGACGGTGTTTGGAGCGGGATTGTGGTGGGGTGGGGTGAGGTGGGTTTTTTTTTTGTAATTATTCATATTAAATTTATTTATAATAATTATTTTCTATATTTATGAATTATAATAACTATAACTATTTTATTAAATCTGATATTTGAATGAGTATTTTTACTATTTGTAAAAAAGTTATGATTTTTTTTAGTACGTGTTAATTATGAGCATTCTTATAATGTCTAATAATTTATGTTTAAGTTTTTAGTTAAAAATTTATTTTTATAATTCTAATATGTTCATGTTTTTAGTTAAAAATTTACGATTTTTTTAGTACGGATTAATTATGAACAGTATGATCATTTTTACAATGTCTAACAATTTATATTATTTTCATTAACTTTGATTTGTTTTTTAAATTATTAAAATTATGGGTTAAAAGTGAAAGTTGAATGTTTTTTACATTTGTAATTCATGTTCTACAATGTTTTTTCTCATGATTAAAGTTGAATGTTTTTACAGTTGTATTAATTTATCCTTGTACTTGGATTTTATTTCTCAAAAAATAATTGAAAAAACCAATTATTTTGTTTTTAAACTATTTTCCTGAATTTATACACAATAAAAATTAATTATAAAGATAAAATTAAAATATAACATTGACACCCTTTCATAATCAAAAACATTACAATAAACTCTCTTCCCGTTTAAACAACTGAAAAGGGTAAAATGGGATTTTTCAAAATATATTGGTGATGATGTCAACAAAAGCAGACGAAAACCTAACGGATGTAATCCTTTTGAAACACCAGGGGAGATCCCTGTAATTATGATATTCGGAGGGGATTGAACTGTAATTACACCTAACCTCAGGGACCTCCCCTGTAATTATCCCTTAGAACTAAGCATTCATTTGTGTTTAGACATTATCTTATAAAAAATAATACTAATAAAATTAGATCACTAGACGTAGACTTTATTGCGAGCTGCACTATAAATAGGAGGCAACTACTCTGTGTAGTAGCCACAACAAGTTGAAGTGAAATCACAAATTAATATCAATCAAATTACAAACTTTTTATTTATAATATATCAATTCTCTTCTTCATAAAGAAAATGTCTGGCTGTGGAGGAAGCTGCTCATGTGGCTCAAGCTGCAAGTGCGGCAACGGCTGTGGGTGGGTAACAACAACCAAATTAAAGAAACCATTACATTATATATAAATTTTAATTTGCTATATAGTATATTACAGTATTTGATTTTATCTTTAATTAATTTCCTCTGTCGTCATGAACTTGTGTACAAAATGTGTGCTCAATGAAATATCATTTTTTAATAGTATTATTATTTGTTCATGCTCGATCTAGTACTTAATTAATTATTAAGATTATTTGCAGATGTGGAATGTACCCAGATGTGGAGAAGAACACAACCCATGTGACCAACATTGAAGGAGTTGCACCACTCAAGATGTAATTAGTACTCTCTCTAATTAATTAATTACGTACATTAAAAAAATGAAGAAACATTTAAATTGGATTTGGTGATATATATACATATATATATATGTTCAGGTACTTTGAAGGATCTGAAGAAAGCTTTGGTGCTGAAGGAGGAAATGGATGCAAGTGTGGTTCCAGCTGCAACTGTGATCCTTGCAACTGCTGATCACAAAATATTACCTTAATGCCCCCCAACAATCTAAAACCAAAAAATCTATGCAAGTACTGCATGTGTGAGTAAAATAAGACACGGCCATTTCTAATTAACTGCAAATTTATTTTGCTGTATTTGTCTGGTGGCTATTATCTGTTTCTGTATTAATAATTTGTAAACTTTATTTTGAATCGGTCTATGAATATTGTTACTGGGGCTTCAATCTTAATTTCTCTAAACAGAGTAAATTTCTATTGGACTTCGTGCAACCATAATTAATTAGTCATTAATACATATCTCAACTAATTAATTGTTGCAACATATGCAAATCATGTAGGAGAATGTTGGTTTAATTTATATAAGCATAATTAATTAATCAAGTACCACAAAATCCGAATCACCTATATATAATCTCTTTCTAAATATATATCATGGCCATAAATTAAAGGGTTCGATTTCACATGCACGAACAATGTCGGAGCTTTCACTATATATATATATATATATGCGGCTGGCCATAGATGATTCATATATAGTATGATTTTACGTACATACACCAAAATTTAACCATAAAGGTCCATCACGATCGAGGAACAAACTCGACTCAGGGGTATAGATGACCTTTTCACTTGAGGTAGCAAAGTATTAAACAAACACTACTTGGGGATGATTTATATATATGATTCGCCCAATTATATATTGATTCACAAAAACAAAAATCTAAAAGAACTAATTACCAATTTATATGAAATTATTGGCTAGTATCTTATCAAACATTTCATTCATTTTCTTAGGTGGAATTCTTTTGTCCTTATATACCATGCATAAATTCAAGTGACAATTGTACTGTATTAGTTTTTCGTAGGAGTTTCATTCAATGTTAAAGCAAATGTATTTCACTTTTTTATATGTAATTTCCCGATCCCATAATTATTAAAAGTAAAAATTCCTCTAAAAAAAATAATTAAAAGTAAAAATTAATTCCCAAAATATATCCAATATGGAAGTCACACGTGTCCCAAACCGACGCTTTCAAGAAACTCATCAGATCCGATTCCGAACCTCACAATTCACCACAGAACAGAACACTACTCCATTATCAAACCCCAAATACACAGTATTTTCCATTACAACCATGTAATCTTGGATTCAGGATCAATGGTGAATTGAGATTGAGTTTGAAGTTAGATGGGTAAAAATTGGGTTGAGACTATGGCGAGAATGGTTCCAAGAAGTGTCTGGTTAGGTTACCAAAAATCAATGGGATTACTCGTGGGTGGAAACCACACCTCCTCCAGGTTTTGCACTCGCTAATTTATGTTAATTCCTACTCTCATTGTATTTTCTCTGTTTGAATTTACCCTAAAAAATCTCATCTTTTAGCTTTCGAGTTAGACCTACTACTCTGTGATATTTGAAATATTTTTGTTATTGGGCTGAAAAAAATAAAGAGAATTCATTTTAAGTTTGAAAATGAAACTGAAGTTGTTGACATGGCGACTGCCTCGTGGGTCCTTGATGAAGCGTGTGGTACTGAGAGCTCTTGTGCTTGTACTGGCCTTAATTGTGGTTTCTTTGATGCAAATGTCCCGTGAGGTTAGGGTAGTCGAGCTGATTATGTCCAATGTTGAGGAATTCCCTTTTGATTTGCGCTCGGAAACAGATTTCAAGCCCAACGGTTTGTTGAACTCCGCCTCGAGTTTCTCGTTTCCCATTTTTAGGGCTTCCCCTGTGTATGGCATCGAGAACAGTACAAACTTGACTAGAGCTCTTTTCAAGGTTTTGATGGATAAGAACTTGTTGCAATCAAATGCAAGAGCATTGTGTGTTAGTGAGGGATCATCTGAATCCGCTGTATTAGCATTACGGGAGTTGGGATTTTTCAATGCCTTTGGTGTTGACAAGCACCCGTTTTTCTCCCTTTTCAAGAGGAGATTTGGGTATGAGCTCGACTTTGAGGATAATCATTTCGACTTTGTCTTCTCCGGGGATCTAGACAGGGCATCAGTTCCAGCACTCCTAGTGCTAGAGATTGAGCGTGTTTTACGACCCCTAGGGACCGGTGCTATGCTTGTGGGACCATCAATGGCCACTTCCGTTGTTTCATTCTTGAAAAGCTCCAACATTGTTCATGCATGCGAAATCGGACATTTTACGCTCGTAATATTTAAAAAGAGGTTACAAACATTTGCTTCCTTTGAAAATTTTCAACTTCCGCCCCATTGCCCTTCTTTTACAAAGAACAAGCCCTTCCTAAAGTATATAGAGCCACTGAATGATAAAAACTCGGAAGTTTCCTATCTCCCTAGCTATATGAACATTTCTTCTAGAAACAAATTGGTTTACATCAATCTTGGTGCCGGGAAATTCGCAAGAGCAAGTGTTGCCAAAATGTTAAAACCCTATTCTTCCAACCATCATTCAAATTTCGATGTGTTTATTATCGATCATGAGACATCTGTCCTCACATCTTATGTTACGGAACCTGGTATAACCTTTATTTACGATCCAGCCCTTGGTGGAGACACTACAGATCCAGAAATCAGCTCTGATGAATATTGGAGTGGTGCGAATGATGAAGAAGAGTTTGACTTTGTTCGCTGGTTCAATGAAACGGTTGCGGAGGATGATTTTGTTGTACTTATGATGAACGCGAAGTTGGTGGAGTTGAACATTCTTGTGAAGCTTTATAAAACAGGTGTGATATGCCACGTGGATGAACTCTTTCTCCGCTGTTCCGATGGTGTTGAAGAGTCCAATACAACTATGTATGGAGATTGTGTGAATCTTTATAAAAGTCTGAGGAAAAGTGGTCTGTATGTTCATCAGTGGTCGGGTGAGTGAGTAGTAGTTAAGACTACTGAAGTAATTTAGTGCTTGCTTTTGTTTTCTATCGTAAAATAAAGGGAGGTGGTGGATTTAGCATATATCTACCGTTCTCTCCCTATGTTTGAATTTGTATTTTGTTGAATGGATGTGGAGGAAGAATGTTATGATATTGGTAACTATTATGCTTGCTTCATCTTTATTATTTGCATTTATTTATACATTTAGACTGTTAGACACGCTTGATTTGATTTAGGATGATAGAATGTTATAGTCTAGCCGACAGCCGTAATTGGAAGGAGACTACGCAAAATTCTTAATCTTGAATTATAAACAATCAAGACATTGCACTGAAAGTTGTCATAACCTTCTATGTCTTCCCCTACCTACTACTGACATGCAAACGAGACTTGAGCTACATTGCTGTAAAGATGATTCTAAAACTAATGAAACACATGAATCAATCTGTATATACAAATAAACTATTCTAAATTTCATCTGAAAATCTTATCCTACCCAGGTTAAAAAAGAATGGTGAACTCCTTAAAACTCAAGAAAGTATGAACTCTTGTATGAGTTCATCAAATATCATGTCCTCGAGTTCAAGTGCTGTGCACTCAGATTCAACCTGGAGGTTCATCCAGCTACTGTCATTACTCAAATCGCGATCCATAATAATATCTAACGACTGCTTTTCCTCTGGTTTCAAGTTCATCAAATTACTAACCTTTTTGCTAATCTCCTCGATTATTAAGTTACCGACTGGAAATGTACGTATGTGGCAACTACTGGACAAAGCCTTGGGGTAATACGGAAGTGATCTATCGTATACATCAAGTAGGACCTCGTTAGCCAAATGAAATAGCATCATATGGTGCCAGCACCCGTAGAAATCTGGCCATCCGGTTAACTCGTCTACTTCATGTGGCCAGTAAGCTTCAACTTCCTCGAATAGTTGTGGGCCCAATGGCTCGTCAGATGCAGCCAATGCGACGCCTGATTGATCGAGAATTTGCCTAACATAATCCAAATCTGAATTGTTGTTGTCATGGTTCAGATTGCTGCTAAAGGGCTTGTTGTGGAGGCTTTTCTGATGATCATCGGAGTTTAGTAAGGAATTCAACTCATCATAATGACTGCCTCTGAGCTCCAAATCTGACATGGTGATCAACAAACACGAAAACAGAGTAAAACATACATAACTCATCTGGTAGTAGCTATAGAATTATGGTAAGAGTGAAATGTAAAAATACCCTCTATGTTTTGCCTAATTGTCAAAAACTCCCCTATGTTATGTTTATTACCAAAACCCCCCTCTGAGTTTAATTTTTATTAGCAGCCAAAATGACAATTATACCCCCACCAAAATAAAATAACACTAATCTAATGTGTAAATATATTGAGAAGTACCTTCAGAAATTTGAACCTCTCGAATGTGGGATACGGTTTCTTCCAGTCCGTTTTCTAAATCTGTATTGTAGCACTGATCCTTCAGCTCCTTCTGGGTTATCTCTGCAAAGGTAGTCTCTAGTTCCCTGCTCGAATCACTTTTCGTCACCTCTTCTATGTTCACTTTAAGACCTCCAACCTTTTCACTATCACCATCACTCTCGTTCGATCTTATGCTCTCACCATTTTCAGAGGGATTATCCATTTGAACCCCAAAATTTAGTTCAGAATAATACGAATCAACATTAGATACAGAGTGTATCCTTCTGAAATACATCGTTCCATGTCCAACTTCATTTGTCAGTTTCAAGCTCTTAGAAGAATTCAACTTTGCTTCCATTTGAGAACTGATACCAGATAAACGGGCATATTTCTCCAACGACTCATTTAAAGAAGAACTTCTGCGGTGAGTAGTACGTTTATTCTCTTCAGATTTACTCAATTTGTCTTCTTTTGGGAATGACCATACTTCTTTCCGTTTGCTATCAAGTTTACTAGGCTTCAATTTTCTTGCTTGTGGGAATGATCTCGATTTGCTTAATTTTGCTTTCAGGTTGGACCCCAGTGCACCAAACGAGAACTTGCTGATTCCCTCATCAGCATATTGTAAGTGTTTTTTTATGAACAACTCCTTATTTACGTTGAATATCTCAAGAGCATCTTTAGATTCATCGTTTTCGTTAATTGGCTGGTGCTCGTCTGAGGACTCGAGTTGATCAGTTGTCTCCAGTGATTGAGTGGTACAATTCTCTCCATTTCTTGGAAGGACAATGATGGGATGTTTCCAGTCCGTGCATATTTTGCCAAGGCTATCATCCAGAGACTCGAGATGGTGTATGGAGTAAGTTCTTCTCAAGCTCGATTTCAAATGGAACCCTTCTTTTTGTTGCTTGGCGTCTTCAGAAATCAGTGCTTTTATACGCGCCTTGAGAGATCGTTTACGACTTGTTTTAGTGCTCTGATTAAGAAGAGAGTTTTAACATTAGGCATCGATCGAGTTAGCTAGTAAAGTGTAAAATTAGTTAAATCTATTTATCAATCACAATATATAACTCACAAGGTATGCGTTCTCTTTTTTATCATCAAGCTTTTCTACTTGGCCATAACCATCCATAGAAAACATTTTTGTTACTGGAGTCCAATTGGCTGAGTTTACCAAGCAAAAAACAAATTTAGAAATTCGAAAAAGAGAAGAAATTTAGAATTAGAATAAATAAAACTGCTTACATTTTGTGTGGTCATATTTGGTGCGATGGTGGATGAGTTTCTTGACATTAGAGTGAAAGCCGAGTGCATGGACTAATCCCCACGCACATCCCGGCGGCTGCTGTTCATAATCATCATGCATATTCATATTCATATTGATGTTGTGCTTCCTCCAAAAATGCTTTCCCATCTAATAATTTAAATCATTTCTAGAAATCAAATGATGCTCCTCAAGACATATCATATTACTATGACAGATGAAACATAATAATATAATACTAACCTTATTGCTGAAAAAAAACTTATAACAAAAAGATCCAAAGTTGTTTTCCAATATAGCGGCAAAGAAGAAAGTATAAATGGAGAAGTAATTAAAGATGAACGATATGACTTTGTAACTAATACTTGTATATAAGTATACTTATGAGGTAAACATGGCGTTTTTATTAATTAAGTAATTATCTAATCTAAAGTAACGTATACGATAAATAAAAGAGTGGGGAGTGGGACTAATAATTAATTAAGAAAGGAAAAGGAAAAGAGGAAGCTGTTGGGTTGGGTTGGGTTGAGTCGAGTCTATGAAAATGACTGCTGAAAAGTAGTCTACCTAATGTTTACCAGTCAACCCACTCTCTCCTAGTCCTAGTCCTAGTCCTATCCTATAAAGTCGTGAAAATTAGTTGAATAATTCAATTCTACTCTATTATTTAAAGATATCATTAATTCTCCCACTATAATTAAATTGACCATAAATTTGTTGAATTTGAATTGAATACTGGACTACCTATTATTTCTATAATATTGTTTGGTGTTTGTTGGTTATGCCTTTTCACTTTTGGGCTTTTAGCTAGTAGACCGGATATAATAAATGAAAAAATATACAATATGGTATGAATTTTACGGTGCTTCTAAAATCAAAATTTTTAACCAAAAATATGGTATTATTTTTGTCCATACAAAACTTTTATTTTCAAGTAAGAAGTTGAAACATTATATATTTTAGATCTACTATTACTCCCTCCGTTTCATAAAATCTGTCGCTTTGAAGAGTTTTTCTTGTGCCATATTATCTGTCACTTTAGATTTTCAATAAAGCATTAATTACTCTTTTTCCATTTTTACCCTTTATGCTCATCAATTTTCTCAAACATTAGTGGAGGATAATTAATTAAAAGGGTATCTTAGTCTTTTTCATTTTTTTCCTCTTAGAATTCAGCTATATTCAATGATTTTCTTAATTTGTGTGCATACATGTGAAAAGACAGATATTTTGAAACGGAGGGAGTATTTGATTTGTGAAAAATGTTATTGAGTGAGAGGTCAATTAAATAAATTGAAGGATGAGGTTAGATTGCCCACTAGATTTTGGAAAACATAAATTAAATGCTTTGTTGGTTGAAAGGAAAAAGTCCGACCAACTACCGTACGTTAGTTCTGTCCTAGTCCTACGAGGAACAAAATTTAGTTGGTAAATCATACATTTTCCATGTTATATTAATTTTGTCTAGTGGGTTTTTTCTTTTACTCTTAATACCCAACCAACATCTATATAATGATATAATTAGTCTCACACTTGAAGCAATAGAATTATAGCGGAATATCAAACTAAATGATGAGTTTGACCATAATTATTAATAAGATTAAATATCCCACATATATAGATAATCCAGCTAGTTTTTTTAGGTGAGTTATACGACATAAACTATTTAAGTGAAGAAACTCAAGAGCAATATTTATCTGAATTTTGTTCGCAATACATATTTAATTATAGTTGAAAAAATATTATATCTTAATAGTGTTTGATGTAATTATAGTTCGAATGGGATTTGTGAATTGGTTTGAGTATAAATGCATATTATGCATTTGAGTTAATATGTTAATAACATAAATTGGTAATAGATTAGTTTTGAATGAATATGTTTATAACATTTTTAAACCTGTCATTAACAGGTCCTCATTGGAGTCAATAGAGTCATTGCGAGTTCTAGGTTGCTGTTTGGATTTGCCCGCCAAATTAGAATATGGAGGCTTCAGAAATTAAATTACATGGATACAAAATTTTGACCCAAGCTTTATTATTAATCTTACGTTACGTGTTCGTTCAAATTCTCTTTGAACTTTGTCCAAGTCTCGGACGGAACTTTCAAATGAGCAAATTGCTCTAAATCTCATTAGTATATTTAATTAATTAATTATGTAGTCATATTTTTGGATAATCTATCTTTTTGGAGTACTTAATACCATGTCACTGTATTGGAACAACAATTAAATTAAAACCGCTCAAATCCTTTCCCTCAAGTCAGGGACCGTCGGATGATTTATCCACGGCATAATAGAACGAACGAACGAACGAACCTTTTGATAATGAATATATGGTTGCTGTTGCTTGGAAATAAGCAGCTATTTTTTCTCATTTTGGTGATCGTAAATTTCAGATTATGGGCCATAAAAGCCAACAGCTTCTTCTTTCATTTTTTCATTTCAACAAGTCCAGCTGCGTTCTTCGGCCCAATGACCATAGGATTGGCTAATGAAGTTCGAAACGTGAGTTTGGGCTCTCCTGAATCATGGGCCAAATTGCCACTAAATTCAATAATTTAATTTATAGAGCGGAAATTATTTGAATTTTATTTGTTTGAGAAAGAAAATTAGTAAAATTTTGTCATTTACTTTCTCTTTAATCTTTATACATACCATACCATAAAAGATGGAGAGAAGAATGAGTTACATACTTACATTCATCATTCCAAACTCCATTATCTCCATTTCTTCAAAAATAATTAATTTGTACATGTAGATGATGATGATGATGATGATGGTTGGTTCCTTAATCTCTTCATTTCAACTGTAGCATTGTAAATTGTATACTGTAATGTATCTCATTTATTTATTTATTATTAAAAAGCAAAGCAAATCCTATCGATTTATACTAGTACTAGTTGCTATTCCTAAACAAATCTTGTGAATATAAAAAGAAAATAGTTTAATCACTAAAACTCAGAAAAGAAAAGAGTGAGTGGTTGAAGAATATTCATTCAATAAAAAAGATGGAGTAGTATTAATTAATTACCTCCATCACTCACTCACTCTCTTCACCCCAGCTCACTCCCTTCCTCCCCACTGAAAAACAAAACAAACAAAACAAAACAAAACAAATATCAGTAATGGCTACTCCAATCCACATTCCCAATTTTACCCTCACCACATTCCTCTATTTCCTCCTCCTACCCCTCCCAATCCTCTCCGTCAACATCATCGATCTCCTCTCCACTTACTCGGATCTCTCCACCTTCACCTCCCTCCTCACCACCACCTCCGTCGCCTCCGATCTCCTCCACCGCTCCTCCGTCACCATCCTCACCGTTCCCAATTCCTTCCTCCACCCCACCCCACCCCCCTCCCCCACCCTCCCCGACGTCCTCCGCTACAACATCCTCCTCGAATACCTCTCCCTCCCCGACCTCCACCTCATCCCCCCCTCCGGAAAACTCGTCACCACTCTCTTCCAAACCACCGGCCGCGCCGCCGCTAACTCCGGCACAATCAACATCACCTTCGATCCATCCACCTCCACCGTCACTTTCCACTCCCCCACCTCCAACGCCACTCTCCTCTCCCCTATCAAAACCCTACCCTACAACATCTCAATCCTCTCCCTAGACTCTCTCCTAATCCCATACGACGTCGATCTAATGGCTTCCGAAACGCGCCCCCCTCTCGGCGTCAACATTACGCAAGCCCTAATCGACGGCCACGATTTCAATGTGGCGGCGTCGATGTTATCGGCATCAGGGGTAGTATCGGAATTTGAAGCGTATGAAACCGGGGCAGGTATCACTCTATTTATACCCACGGACGATGCGTTCGCGGATCTGCCCAAATCGGCTAAGTTTCAGTCTCTGCCCGCGGGCAGAAAAGCTATGGTGTTGAGATATCACGTGCTGCATAGTTATTACCCGTTGGGTTCTTTGGAGGCGATTGTTAACCCGGTTGAACCGACTTTGGCAACCGAACAAAACGGGGCGGGTAGTTTTACTCTAAATATAACCCGGGTTAACGGGTCGGTGGGGATTGATACGGGTATAGTGCAGGCTTCGGTTACACAAACGGTTTTTGATCAGAATCCGTTGGCGATTTTTGGGGTGTCGAAAGTGTTGCTGCCGAAAGAGTATTTTGGGAGTGATTCGATTGATGTGAATGCGCCTCCTACTGAAGTGGTGGGGGGTAGTGCTCAGCCGCCGGATATTGCACTCTCGCCGGGGAATTTACCGCCAAATCATTTGTCGGCGGCGGCTCCGGGGATGGAGATAAGGTCTGCGGCAGAGGGTGTGGTGGTGTTGAGAATATTTTTGGGTTTGTGGTGTATAGGATTGTGTTATTCGTTGTTATGATAATTTAAAGGTGGGATTGTATCAATTTATGTTACCACAAAAAAAGAAAAGGGAAGGGGGGGGTTTCAAATTCTTGTGTTTATTTGCCAATAATTGATTTTGTAATTTATTATTTAAAAGTATCATTTTTTGGAGATGCATTCTTGATCTTGTAAAGAAATGGATTTTTTTTTGGATTATGTAACATAGTCCAGTGACTGCAGAAATATTCTTCAGGTTTCCATTAGTAGTACTTGAAAAGGCTCTTATGTTGCATGTGTGTAAATTGTAATTTGTAAAAACCCAGAAATTTTTTAAGTATTTCAGGAGTTGTTATTTAGACAGTATCTACATGCTAGTGTAATTCCTATATGGTTTGTTATTGGTATTTCTTTTGTCTTAAATTTGTGAATGATCTGAATTGAATCTGGGTTTGAATCCGTGAATGATTTGAACAGAGTCTTGGTTTGGATTCTTCTTATGATGTATTTATTCAAATAGTGAAGCATAATTTCAAATTA
The DNA here is from genome assembly GCA_030819805.1 of Penstemon newberryi var. newberryi. Lineage (NCBI taxonomy): Eukaryota > Viridiplantae > Streptophyta > Magnoliopsida > Lamiales > Plantaginaceae > Penstemon > Penstemon newberryi. The sequence continues at coordinate 39,660,335 of JAUALY010000005.1, forward strand.
TGATAATTTTTTGTTGCTTATAATATTAAATTAACATTGAAAACTAATATTTTTCTGATCTAAAGAATAATGACACCAATAAAAGTGGGTATATTTTTATCATTCTATAATCTTGTTATATACTGTGTCTTAAAGCTAGGTTGTTTCATTATTTGAATACATACCTGTTATACGCACAGGACTGAGACAAAGTAGCTTTTGTGTATAAAAAATCCATTAGTTATAGTTTTAAAGGCTGTAAGATCTCTGCTGGGGGCAGAGTGTACGGTCATATCTAAAGGTAATTTTCCTTCTATTATTGGAGGCGAAAAGTTGTCCGAAGCGGCCCATTTTAGGAAGTTGATTTTGGGCTTTTCTTTCTTCTTTTCGGTAACAAGGCCAAGTTTAAGGCATTTTCTTGTGTCTCGATCAATAATTTATCAAGATCCATGATGGGGCTAAATAAAGCCCAGCGGGTAATAAAAAGTGGCCTAATAGATACAACTGCCCATATATAGTTCTAGTCTTCTAGATAGAAAAAGATAAATACTTATTTATTAAGAAAAAATCAAGAGGGTTTATTTAATTATTAACTATGACTCTGACCGACATAATAAAGAATACGAACAATGATACAACAGGAAAAAAGAGGACAATAGTCAGCAAATGAATCGTGTAGAAGGTGGCTGAAGGGTGTCCACTTGCCAAGTTGAATCACCATATCTTTGCATTCTTAAATAGGATAAATTGATTTTTTAATTAAACTATCACTTATGTACTCCTCTTAGTCACCATTTCCACTTATATATGTAACTACATTATTATATAGAATAAGGGAATTTAATATTATGACTAATAAGTAACTTGCCAATAGCTCTTCTTTTAGAGAGTAACGAAGATAATTAAATTTAGTTCATGCCATTTCCTCATCTAACTTATGCACATTATTTCCCACACTCAAATTATTCAATATATTAATTGAGATTTTTTTCCTATTCGGCTGTCTCCTCGTCAAACATCAACTCCCGTACGTGCGAAGCCTCGCCCCTGCTTCGTTCCGTGTTCCCGCAAAGTCCTCGGCATGTCCCGTCCCGAGCTCTCCGAGCCACGCTCCCGTCCCCCGGGTCCCTGTGTAGCGTCATTTTGTCTCCGCAAAATGTCGGACCGTGACATTCTCCCCCACCTATTCGATCGACGCCCTCGTCGATCAGGCTGCTTTGCGTTTGGTGCTTGTACCCTCGGCTTAGTCCCTGTCTTCTCCGCAAGACTCCGACCCTCGCCCAAGCACCGTGATGCCGAGTCAGTGTGCCTCGCTCCTGACTTGGCTACTTTCACCACTCTGGGACCGCGTCCCGTTGTCTTGCCCCATGGCAAGCTTTCAACACCAAGGCCCCGCCTCGCGGACTTGCTCTTTAGCAACCTGCCTTGTTTATCCCGTGACCCCCTGCGTCTTCTTCACCTTCGAGCTCGCCGAGCCCTCCTCGCTGGCTTGCCCATCCCAAAGGTTCTATGCAACGATTCGCACTCGATCGGCATAGCCTTATCAATATTCTCGATTGTCGGTTCGTGCCCCAAGCCCTGCTTGTCTCCCTGGCCGTTCTCGCCCTCCGAGCCCTGCTTGACTCCCAAGCGTCGTTCGACCTCCGAGCTCCACTCACCCTCCGAGTCCTGCTCGCCTCTCGAATCCCTAACGCTGCTCAAGCCTACTCGCCTGTCGAGCCTCTTGGCCTCCAAGCTCCGCCTGCGCCGCACTTTCCTATGCCTTAGATCTTTGGCCGCCCCCGGCCTATCTTGTTGTACAACCTTCCTCGAAGGCTCTGGCCCCTCATTCGGTAACTTGGACAGCTCCGCACTGTTTTCCCGAACGCCCATATTGGGGTCGAGGCTACCATCCTCTTGATGGCCCTCACTCGAACCCATCACCTCTATGGTCGCCAAGTGTGCCGACACCGGTTCAGTCTCTGAGTTGCGGGAAGATTCACCCTCGTGGTCCGTCTCTCCCCCACCTTGGCTGGAGTTACTCGCCCCGCGGCTCCCCAAGGTTCCCCGATCCAAGTAAAGCTCGTCCCTTACGCTGGCCACCTCGGCGCGCACCTCTGCTACCTCGGCCCGTACCTCAGCCATCTCGCCCTGCATCACCCTGATGCCTACTTGCATGGCTTGGACAGCTTCCTCCAAGCGTGCCATCCACCGATCCAGTCACTCTTAGACCCTCGCACTCCTCACGTACCTCCCGTACGCGGTCCTCCAAAGCCTCCAGGTCGAGTCCCATTCCATCGACCCGTGTCCCGATATTAATGAGACCTTCAACAACCACGCGAAACTGGGTCGCGTCCACTTCCACGGACTTCCCTCGTCTCGCGTTCCTTGACCCCCAAGGTAGTGTTTACGGGTGCCATTGTCTCAACACAAACTTCCCACATTATATGCCCAGCCCTTTTCGGGCTCTGATAACATTTGATAAAATGTAGTGGTAATTACATGTAAAGTTGAGGTCTCAGGATTAAGAGGTATTCGGTTCAACTTTTACTTTTCTATAGTTTAAAACTGGCTTTTTGTAATTTATTTATTTGCAATTCTATGTACTTAGACAATGTTGAAATAATTTTTAATATAATTATTGATTATTAATTTATTCTAAAAAAATGGTGAAACTTTAGGCGAACGACTAGCCACAAAATATAATTATACTTGTTTTATAATTTGATATATCATATTATGATTTTTCTATTTGTTTGGAAAAACAACTCCAAAATGTAAATTTGAATAATAAAAGTCAAATTGAATCGTGTGAAAGTGGCCTAACTCGTCTGAGCGACAGCAAATAACACATTAATGAAACATTTGGTAAAATTTTAATCTCACCTCAAAATTAATTAATGTAACTTTCTTGTTCTTCTACTTCACAGTCAAAATCCAAAACTCATGTTACGACTTACAAAACTTAAAATTAATGAAAGATTAATAAATCAATCTTAGAAAAGTCGGAAATAAAAAAGAAGACATTATTACGCGAACGTCTAGCCACCTAAAACACTTAAGCTGCAATAAATGTATTATACTGAGACTCCACAACCACTCCACCTCACAAAATTAAATATAAAACTGATCCTAGTAAATTTGTTCAAGCAGGGGGAAAAAAAAACACATGCAATTCTTAATTATATTTTTTATTTTCTTTTGATGGAACCTTCTAAACTTATCAAATCTTCATTTGAACTTTCTATCAATATGAAATATTGGTGCAATTGCACAAAAAAAAAATAGAATTTTCGCAATCACTCTCTTAGTAATTTTTAATATTTAAGAGATCATCAAAATAAGTCGATATATATGTAAGATGACCTAACATTACAATCATAAAAATCTTGTTCTGTTAACTGATTTACATATAACTTCTAATAACAATAGACGTCAAAATGACAAGATGTGTATGCCGAGCTTTTAAATATTGATTGAATGCACAACTATTTTGAAATAACATGGGAAACTTTTTGATAAGTATAAATAACAAAATGGAAATTATATAAAAATATATATTTTAAGGATATGTATGGACAATTGTTGGCACGAAAGTAAGAATAATTTCAAGCTTCCCAACTACTCAGTATATGATGATATTGAATAATAAATATATTTGTACAAGGTAATCCATAAAATATGTTCAAACTTTTGCAACGATTTAAAGTTGACATTATAATTTGCTTGGGTATGGGAACCTCCATATACGACCAATTTTAATGTGCTACGCGTCGTGACAATAGCAGCCTTACACCTGATAAAAACAGTGATTGTGGCACTGTTTTCTAGGACAATTTAATCCCAGCTTTAGTTTGACTTTTTATCTAACTCTCACCCACAATAATTACTTTCTTCATCTAATCTCACATTTCCAGCGACGGGGCACGGCCGGCCTGATTTGGAGCTCGGGCGTGCGTTGAGGAAGGAAGAAGAAAGAGGGGCGAACAATATTCTTTTTATTAATGTTAAGTAGTGTATTAAATTTAAATGAATTGTTATTTTTTTAAATTAGTTGTAATTCTTTTATTTAAAACATTATAATTAAAATTTGAAATAATTATTTAAAGAACGTGTAATTAAAGAATTTGTAGTTAAAATTTGTTTATTCATTTATGTTAAAGAATTGTAATTAAATATTTAAAGAATTATTTATTAAAATTAAAATTTCAACTTAAATTAAATTTAATTTTTAGAATTGAATTAGTTAATATAATTTGTTAGTATTTTTTTAATTATATATATGTATATATATATATTACTTTTCAGTTGTTATACTTTAAGATCTCATACACATTCTGTATCATATAAAAATTAAATTAATGGCATTACATCATATGTAATTGAAATTAAATTAATGGCATTACATCATATGTAATTGAAATTAAATTAATTGCATTACATCATGTAATTGTTTACAACGTCATATGTTATCGCAACATGATAACATCTCTAACTGTGGAGACACAAAATTTTCTATTTTGTACTAGAGATGCGTGAAATGGTGCAACTTTTAGAAGTAAGGAAGTAAATTGATATATTAAAAAGAGTAAATAACTTTTTGGTCATGGGCAAATTTTTGCATATTCGTCTCTCTTAAATTTTTCATAGCAGATTCGTCCCTCTCATCAATGTAGTGTAACTCATTCGTTCTTCTTAATTTTTTCGTAGTATATGTATCCCTCTTATCAATGTAGTGTAACACATTCATCCCTCTTAAATCCAAAATACATTATTTGGTACCAAATTACATCCTAAAATGAACGAAAATTAATGTATTTTAGATTTAAGAGGGATGAATATGTTACACCACATTGATAAGAGGGACGCACAAGATTTAAGAGAGACAAATGCATTACACTACATTGATAAAATGGACGAATGTGCAAAAAATTGCCCATAAGGAGGACCAAAAATGCTATTTGCTCTAGTAAAAATTAAAAGAGTATAAGATGTGATTTTTATATGATTAGCATTTTGAAATTTAGGAAATAAAACTGTTAATAACTGAATAACATGTTGGAATTAACGACTAAAAAAATAGGCATCTAAATATTTGGTGGGAGTGTTTATTTTATTAATCTTTGACCCCGCTTTTTTCTTTGTAAAAATCTTGGACCCCCTCTTATTTTCCATATACTCCGTATAATTAAAGAAAGAGTGGCGCCACGCGCTCCAGTTAGCGTAGGGAAATTGAACTTGAATTCTCAATTCATAATTTTCTTTTGGCTTCAGTCATTCAACTTCAACCCAAAGGTCCCCCGACCTTAAGCTTTCCCTTAGTCAACGTATTGCCTTTAATTAATACAAACCCGAAAATCCTGTCAAAAGACTCAAAATACATAATCCATTTTTCTTGGGCACCCTTTTCATTATTTAAATAAATCAACAAAGACTCAAACTATGCTGTTAGGTAGAATAATTACGATTAATTTTCAACTCAAACTTCTAGAGAGTACTCATTATGTCCCAATATTTATATATATTTCCTTCTTGACCACATGAAGAGATGATAGTTGAAAACTAAAACTTGCGTATTTTCAAATTTCTGCCGTAATATTATATACTAGAATGTACTTTTCATATGAATGATGTCGTTATATGTAGAAAGAGAGCTAGCCTTACTATTGCAAAGTTTGGAAATAAATCTTAGAAAACCCGATATGGGAAATAAATGCATAAAATTATCAATTAATTTACCTTTTTTGGGCTCTTATATGAAATAAAATTTCCGGTCATGTATAACCCCATTTTTAATTGAAGAGTATGGATGTACGCTAGATTAACAGATATTCCATTTTTTAGAATAAATTATAGCTTTTATTAATGAATCATTTCAATGCTTATAATATCACGAATAAAAGACGGCAAATCAGATACATCAAAATGAACATAACATGGAAGTTTGGCGATCTCAATTCTCACGTGCTACATTGTTTTCCTCCCGTGGGTATAATGAATTTTTTTTTTTTTTTTTGAAATCTTGAATAAGCTTTGACGTCATCAATGATAGCTCCAAAAGTCGCCCGCAACCCCGACTCCCCATTATCACCAATGACAATGCTGCAATCCTCTTCCAAAATGATTCCGAGCTTGGCAGTATTCCTCGAACTTTTTCCCTGGGCCCCTGCAAAACTTCCGTTTGAAAACTACGCAGATCCGCAAGAAATTTTCACAGGAACATTGTTGTATGAACACTAGATCAATTGAAGTGAACAATAATGTTTTTAAATTTTATTTGAATTTATTTTATTGAGATTTAAATTGTAATTTGAATTTAACCAAACTAAACTCAAATGTAAGCTCAATTACCATAAAACTCTTATCTATATTTTGCTATTAAATTAAACTATATTAAACTTTTTTTTTTTTGTGAAAAAGTATATCATTGCATTATAAGATATATTCGATTACTAGCATCGTATAAAAAATATTCAACTAACAAATAAATAAATATTAAACTAGAATATAGTCATGCATCTGATGGAATTCGAACTCAAGACCTTAAATTATCGGGACCTCAACTTTGTCATTTAAATAGTTTTCATCGACAACTTTGAAAACTTTTAAAGTTAAAACAAATTGAAATAATCTTTTATGTATGTTTCACCAATTGAGAGTTGAATCTCAAAATATTCTAGTCCATTTTTATATATATATTTAAGTAGGAGTATAGAAAAAGTATACTTTTACTTGGGGAAAATATAATTTAATACTAATAAATGCAGGAAAAGGCATCCATCCACCTAGCCTTTGATTCCAAGTCCTCTGTTTTTATTATCTCAATCAAAACCCAAAAGTCAACTCCTCTCTCTCTCTCCTCTTTCCTCAAAATCTCAACACACATTTCATACATACCAGCAAATAGCAATGACTTGAAGTGACGAACTAAAACCCAAATACACGCCCCTCTCTCTCGACTCCCATCAATCTTTTCTAGTTTTCAACTTTTAAGTTAAAAAATAAATAAATGGGCAACGGAGTAGGCAAGCTTACTGTCTGCTTCACCGGAGTATCCCCCTCCGCCCGTCGTAAGCAATTCCCAACCGGCGGCGGAGGCGGCATGGTCATAACCGACCCATTAGACGATCTGGGTCACTCCTTCTGCTACATCCGGCCCGAACTTACCCGCCTTTCCTCCTCAAGAATCCACTCCGAATCCGAAGACCCCCAAACGACGACGTTTAAGTCCATCTCCGGCGCCTCCGTCAGTGCCAACACCTCCACCCCACTCTCCACCGCCTTAATCGATCTCTACTCCTACAACTCAATCGATCGGGCATCCACCTTCGAAGGCTCCACATCCTTCGCCTCCCTCCCTCTCCAACCCATACCCAGAAACTCATCCGTACATTCCGGCCCGATATACCCGGGTTTCATGTCCGGCCCGATCGAACGCACCTTACTTTCGGGCCCCCTCGATCGTGGGATTTTCTCTGGCCCGATTGATCAGGGTTCATCCGATCAGTTCCAGAGAAGCTATTCCCATGGTTTCCGACCCAAATCGAGAAAAGGATCGATCGTTCGGGCCCTTAAACGGGCCTTGTCAAAAGGTCATAACTCGATTGTTGCACCGATTAAAAGTGTTGTTGCGATGAAACAGAGTGATTGGGTTGTGGGTTCGGATAAACAGAATGAATTAACTATTAACAGTAGTGTCAATTTTAGTAGTGAGTGTAGTTTATATGATGATGATGATGATTCTGTAGATGTTCGGAATCTTCAGTGGGCACAGGGGAAAGCAGGGGAGGATCGAGTTCACGTGGTGGTTTCCGAGGAGCACAGTTGGGTTTTCGTAGGGATATACGATGGGTTTAATGGACCTGATGCACCAGATTATTTGTTGACTAATTTGTATTCAGCTGTTCATAAAGAACTCAAAGGTTTACTTTGGGATGACAATGTTAAGTCCGAGAGTTCTTTAGTCTCCGAGGATGATTCTTATTTGGATCAAAGTGTTAATGAAAACGATGTTTCACGCGATAGGACTAAAGATGGTTGTTCTAGATGTATAGAGCCTTGTGAAAACGAATACGTAAATGGCAATAACTTCAATTATAGGAAAAGGAAGGGTAGGAATGTAAAAAGCAAGTATCAGAGGAAATGGAGGTGTGAATGGGATAGAGAAAGGTTAGAGCTCGATAGGAAGTTGAAAGAACAATTCAATAAAAACAAGTCGAGTGGATTGGGGTCGACTAATCATACAGATGTGTTAAAGGCGCTTTCACAAGCGTTAAGGAAAACCGAGGAAGCTTATTTAGATATTGCTGATAAGATGGTCATGGAGAATCCAGAGTTGGCGTTAATGGGTTCTTGTGTTCTTGTGATGTTGATGAAGGGTGAGGATGTGTTTGTGATGAATGTGGGTGACAGTCGAGCTGTTTTAGCACAGACGAAAGAGCCTGATCTTTGGAGCCAAGACTTGGAGAGAATCAACGAAGAGACATTGTATGATCTCGAGGCTTTTGATGGCGATAAATCAAATAATGTAGCTAGCTTAAGTGCATTTCAGCTCACCATGGATCATAGCACATCAATTGAGGAGGTAGAATATGTTAATTTCGGGTTTTAATTTTGTGTTAGTTTATCATGTTTTTAAATGGATATTGTGCTATGTTTACAGGAAGTTGTGAGAATTCAAAATGAACATTGTGATGATGTTTCTGCTGTGATCAATGACCGCGTAAAAGGTTCGCTAAAAGTGACTCGGGCTTTTGGTGCTGGTTTTCTTAAACAGGTATGGCATATAGTATAATATGTCCCAAGTCAACTTCTTTGAGTTTATAATTCTATTGTTTTGATTCCTTTTTGTGCTTGAGAAAAGTAGAATCCTCAATTAGCCATGAAAAATGAAAAGTTATTTGAACAAACATGAAAAGTAAGGAGTGCGAGATTTTTATGTGAACAAAGTTTTACTTTTAAGCCTTTCTGAGGTAGAGAAAAAAGCTTGCTTTTCTTTCTATATTTAAAAGCATATTCTTCATGGTGGTGGACGTTGCTTTCCTCTGATCCATATAGAAAGTTCAAAGACCTATGGATGTTCTTTTTGATTTATCAATACCTTTTTAGGACCAGACACTAAAGAAATATTGAATTCTTGATCATTTCTTATTAGGAATTAGTTCTCTCTTTACCTATAAGAAATTTGTAGAGATATTGAAGTTGATTGGCTATCCATTTGTGAAAAAGTAGATTATTAAAATGTGGCTTAAGCATTTTTTGGTAAAGAAATTGTCTAAATAATTGTTGATTCTAATGTTAATTTTGCATTTGAATCTTGTTTCTGCAGCCCAAATGGAATAATGCACTTTTAGAGATGTTTAGAATCGACTACATTGGAACATCCCCATACATAAACTGCCTACCATCACTTTACCATCACAGATTAGGGCCACGAGATAGGTTTCTCATATTGTCTTCCGATGGACTTTACCAATACTTCACCAATGAAGAGGCTGTAGCTGAAGTTGAACTTTTTATATCTTGGTCACCCGAAGGAGATCCAGCTCAGCATCTGGTTGAGGAATTGTTGCTCCGAGCAGCAAAAAGAGCTGGTATGTCCTCGGTTTTAATCGAAAAATAATTTGTTATTATGGGATAATAGTTGTTTTAGGGGGTGTGTACGTAATTACACTTGTTTTATTTCGTCCTCCAAAATAGAACACACTAACGTATCTTTTTTGTGGCTGATGTTGGCAGGCATGGATTTCCATGAATTGCTCGAAATTCCACAGGGGGATCGGCGTCGTTACCATGATGATGTGTCCATAATTGTCATTTCTTTGGAGGGAAGAATATGGAGATCATGTGCATAATTAGGCAATACAAAGTAGGAAAAAAAAAAGAAATTAAAGCCATTTTTGTTTGCTTCCTAATCACCTTTCCTTGACAACTAGGATATGAAAATATACACAAATCTTGGTTGTATTTCTATTGGGTGATGGGAATTGTAAAGGGTGAAAACTGTTCTTCAGTCATAAACTGTCATAAAAAAGAAATTGTAATTTTCCAAATAAATGGCACCCTAAGAAATACTAGTATATTTTGTCCATTACTTACTTTTCTGCACTTATTATAGTAGATCATGTTTTTAAGTTGATACCTTTGTGTTTGTGGGGAATATTTTGACTTAGGTTTGAACAAATTATTGGGCAAAAGATAGGGGCCATAGATTGCTTGTACGGAGATATAGCCCAAAAAAGTGATGATATATTGATATGATGTGTATTCTTCTTCTGTTAACTCTCAACTGCTAACCAATTGCAAAAATGAAGAAATAGTAAATGCAATGTTGTTGGGGAAGTAGGATATCAGATTTTTCGGTAACAAATATTCCTGTCAATTTGTCATTAATATTGGACCAAGAATTCAGAAGGGTATTAAACATTTTTTTTATGATTGCATGTGTTTGATTTTCTAGCATCAAGAAAAATCTGTTATCTACTACTATCTTTTCCTATGCCGCATGTAATTTAAGGTGACTATTCTTGAAGTTTATTTTTGTGATGCACGACGCTATTTTCATTTCATACTTTTGCATTTTCCATGAGAATTAATAAATCGGAAAATGTAGCATCATCTATCGGCAAGTGATTTTAAAGAATCAAGGAAAACGACCATGATATAAATGTCACTAGTCACTATTGTCATATTGTGTTATTGGAGTAATTTTTGTCACATTTATAGTTTTAGTGACTATATATATTAATTTTTAATTTAGTTTCCGCTTGATACAGTCTTACATACACCTACTAATATATGCACAGATTTCATGCTATCATTTAATTATATTTGAGAAAAAGAATTAAAGCTTCAATATAAGCCCTCTTTCCGTTGATATCTGATGCAATTTCACCTAAAATAAATCTCAACTATAGGTAGCCTGTCGTTACGAAAATATATATGATAAATCAAACATAATATATAACATTTTCCACACTTTCTGTCCTACTCATATTTTTTTGTAGCACCTAATACTTTATATATTTATTATCTGTTTCGCCAATTAATTTTTGGAAAAACTCGGCAATGCCGACGACATGTTCATGACAAATGATAAACCTTTGAGGTATATTTATATATTATAATGAAAAAAAAAAAATTGGAAAAAAAAAACAAATAATGAAGAAAAAAGAATTGCACCCCCACCCCAAACCCCTTCCCCTATCCGGCCGGCCAAATTGGTCGCGAGATGAACGGTTGCAACCAAATTGGTTACGTCGTTCAGGTCGTTGTCATGCTGCGACTTGAACGTCATGATTTGGCCAGAGATTGGGGAGGGGGGCCAATTGCTTTTCTTTATATATTTTTTTAATTTCTAAGTGCCTTGCACGTGTTGTAGGCGCCGCCGCATTTTTCCCAATAATTTGATTTGTGAAACAAGAATAGATATGATGTACCCAATCCCCAGGGGCTACAAAACACAACGAGGATGAAATTGTAAAAAATGCTATCTACGAGGGACCATTTGGGTGATTCACCCTAAAGTTTATTTATGACTAAGCTATGTAGGAGAATCACTCAAACTAAGTCTGAGGTTTTGTGTAATTACATTGACGACCCTTCATTTTTTAAAATTACTCTACTACGTCGTAGGTATTAGATTAATCACAATTATCCTTTTGTAGAGTTAATTTCATAAAAGAATTCCAAATATACACCATGCTATAAGAAGTCACAAACCTCTCGTGTAGCATACTGATTTAACTTGTTTTTCCATCGATTTCACCAATTTTCTCATAGACATGGACACCTAACTCTTGTGAACTCGATTCGTCATACAAATCAAGCAAGCTTGAACATTATTTTTTGTTTGATAACTTTTTAAGCTCGGCTTGAGCTCGTTTGACACTACTCGACTCATCTATATCCCTATTTACGAAAAATATATATTTTTTTCAACGTATTAGAGTGTAGTCTTAATTTCATAAGCTAATTGTAGGAAAAAAAAAGGTCTTTGACTAGTGGAGGTGTTTTTATTGAAATTGGGGGCCGCCCTACTTCCATGTTGAATTGTCAAGCAATATGAATAGCATATGTATGATAATTGTATGTTGAGCTTTGCCAGTTGATTAAGAGACGAGACAAATAAATTTGAGAATAATTTTATTAGTTATTTAATTGGCTAAATATTGTTTAATTAATTTGAGTAATAGTGTTAATTTTTCAAATTAAGCTATTAGGGGAGTAGGGGTGATTTTAATTTGAATAATACCTGAATTTCAATTCATTCATCAAAGATATGTAATCTATAAAAGATATTTAACAGGTTTGGCAGACTTGTTATGGAGTTGAGGTGACTCGACATGTTAAATATGCGAATTTGATGATATATCTTATTTCTGAGTGAAATCATATTACAATATTATTACATTAATTACTATATAAAAAAATTATTCAAATCTACTTAATTGCTATGAAATTACACGGATAAGTCAACCACAATACCATATAAACATAATATTTTCATTATAAATATATTAATTTGTGGGCCAATGTATGCTATTTAGAATTATCAAGATAAGAAAAAAACCTCACTCTAAATTTTTTAAATAAAGTATGCAACAGTACAGAAAGAAAATTGAATATTTTATACTATACGTGTCTCTGTGTAACAAGAAGAAAATTTTCCAATTCAAACCTTGAAAGGCCCAATATGTATTCAAGACGTGACGTGAGACTTTTGAAATTAAATCAAAATATTCTCCTTCTGATCGGTATTAAATTCAAATCTCATGGGCCTGTTTGTTTGGCGTTTCGGAAAGTAGTTTGGGAGAGTAGTGAAGGTTTGTGAAATAATCTCGATTTGCGTAATGTTGTTTGTTTGGGTTTTGAGAGAGTGGTTTGAGAAATAAAGTAGGTGTAGGTTTTTTTGGAAGAGTTGGGTTGTAGGTGTAAGATGTGTAAGACTTTATGTCAAATCATGTTTGTTATGTGAGATAAATTGTGTAAGAGATATGTTACTTTATGTCAAATCAAAGTAGAGTTTGTATAGGTTTTGTTTAGAGATAAGAAAATTGTTGTTTGTTTGGCTTTTGAGAGAGTAGTTTGAGAAAATTAATAGATGAAAAATTTATTTCGGAAAATAGAAAACATGTTTGTTTGGCATTTCCCAAACACGAAAAAATTTTGGGAAACGCCAAACAAACAGGCCCCATATTTCTTATTTTCCACATCCATTATTATACTATACAGCTACACTTCATTTCATTTCTTTCAACTTGTAAACTCCGACTCCTTCGTTTAATGTGTGTCCGAACAAACACAAACTCCTCATTTATAGTCTATTTAATAATTTAATGCTGCTTTGAAATAGTCATACACTACATCCATCAATTGCCAAGTGCCCCAATTTTTCCTCTTTCAATTAATTTATATTCAACTTTTTCTTCTTCTGATTTCATCAACCGGATTAGTTAGACCTTTATTCTGATATGAAGATCCCACTTTTGTATCAAGAATTTATGTAGATATATACTATACACGTATGTAATAAAATTTGGATTCTTGTATTTTGTTGTAAAATTTTGTAGTAGTTGTTTCTATCTATAAGTCCATACAAAGAAAATGTCAATCTTAAGCAGCATCAGTAGTAACAGTGGCAATATGAACACCCCCACTTTTCATGAATTCAAAAAGCAGGCTTCATTTTTCTTCAAGGAGAAGATTAAAACTGCTCGATTGGCCTTAACCGATGTTACACCCGCACAACTGTACGTCTCTTGATCTAGAATTAATTAGAGTATATATTGTTTTCATCGATTTCATCTGTTTTTTCTTTTCCTTCTTCTTTTCAAGATTGGCTGAAGAAGCAACAAACGGCAATCCAGGTGGGCCAGATGCGCGTACCTTGAAAATGTTATCAAAGGCAGCTTTTGAAGTTGATGATTATTGGAGAATTGTAGAGATCCTTCACAAAAGGTCTAATCTTTATGTGATTTTTGTCGGGTTTTTCAAAAAAAAAAAAGTTCGAATATAAATGATAATTTGTTTGTTCATTTGTTTCAGATTGGTTAGATTCGATCGGAGAAATTGGAGAGTATCATACAAAGCTCTGATTGTGGTTGAATATTTGTTGACTCATGGACCTGAAAGTGTAGCAGAAGAGTTCCAAAGTGATAGAGATGTAATCAAAGAAATGGAAAGCTTTCAACACATCGATGAAAAAGGGTACTATTTAATTCTTAATTGATTATGCTAGTAAATATTTCACTTGTAGTTGAATATGTATGAATCAAAGTTCTTGTTTATTGTCAGATTCAACTGGGGTCTGAAAGTGAGAAAGAAATGTGACAGAATATTGAAACTTCTTGAAAAAGGTCCTCTATACAAAGAAGAAAGAGACAGAGCCCGAAAAATTTCACGAGGAATCGAGGGGTTCGGTAGCTTCAGCCACAGGAACTCATCAGTTAAAGAAGAAATTGTTGAAGAATCATCACAAAAACCATTTGACAGATGCAATTCTCAGTTCAATGACCATACAAATCAAGAAGATTTCTTTTCAATTTCCAATGGTACAATTAAAACTAAAACAGAGAAGCCATTGTTGCTTCCTATTGTTGATTCAAAAACGGAAAATTCGAAAGAAAATTTGGTTCCAGATGAAAGATGGAACTCTACAGAGGAGTCGAAGTCGTTATTGGGTGAACAAGAAAATGGTTTGAAGATAAATATAGCAATGGAAGATGGTAATCATCCCTTTGATGATGCTGAAAATATAGCAGCTCTATCGTTGCTTTCTGTAATGTAGTGTAGCATCAGTTTATTCAACTTTGGTTGTGTGCTTTGATGCTTATTGTTAGTGCCAATAATGAAGTTATATGGAATCTATCCAAGTTATAATGTAAGTTTGGTGGTTACTATAAGCTTGAATAACATTCATTTTGGAAACTCAATTCGAATCCGAGCCATCTACTCGAATTAGACTGGAATCTGGCTCGATTAAAGCTTTCAATTTTTGGTCTTTTAAAAATCAAACTAAATTCAAACACAATCTCAAAACTGATATGAAAATATAATTAGACTTAGAATAAAATATTGATCAGCTAAATTAGACTTGTCTTCAAGATAACATCTTTATTGCCCAATATACAACTAACAACAATTACGTTATTTACATACTAAGTTACGTTGATATACACATAAATAAGGCGATTTCAAGATTTGCAGACCCAATCTTGAATAGCAAGCTTGAGAGCATAGTTTGGAGTTAGATTCAAGTGACTTAACTTCAGATTTGTCATTGGAGAAGTTGCATGGCCATTTCCGAGCCACCCACGCAAAGCCTCTCCCTCGTATGTGAACCCGTCAGCCGCCACCTGAGGATCATGCATTATCTCCTGAAACAAAACCAATGTAAGAAATCAGCATAATAACAAAGTAAAAGTAAAAGTAAAAGAGCTAAAAATAATGCTACTTACTCGAAGAATTGGGCATAAGAAAAAAGATGGTGTTATTTGCTCTTCCAAGAAAGGCAAACGCTCGAGTTCCTTAACAAGAGATGGATTCAGCTCTAGTCGATCCCTACTGTTCGATTCACAAAATTGCAATCCCAACTCGATCAATCTCCGAGCCACATATGAAGACCATTCACCTCCAGATAAGTCCAAAACGGATGCTATATTCCCATGTGACACTGCACGGTGCACCTCGCCAATCAATCCTCCCAAACTTCTCCCAGTGACTAGCTGAAGTATGATCAACCCGAACGAATAAATGTCAGACTTTGGTGTTACTGCACCAGTTCTATGTGATTCAGGATCTGTATATGAGAAATCTTGACATGGTGTCGTACAATAACGAAAACTTGGGCAACGTAAGGCTTGGTTTGCTACTAACATATTATCACCATAATCACTTATTTTGCATCTATTATTACAATCAAGGAGGATATTCTCAGGCTTCAAGTTGCCATGTACGGTCGGTTTAGGTCTCGAAGAATGCAAGAACAAAAGGCCGCTCGCTATATCAGCCACGATTCTTGCTCTGATCTTCCAGTTAAGGGCGGAAATGGAATTTTTGTTGAAAAGGTAATCATGGAGGCTACCATTGGGCATATATTCGTAAACAAGCGACCAGGATTCCGGACTTACTCCAATTAATTCCACAAGATTTGGATGATGTAGTTTGCCTAGAACTTGTTCCTTCACGTTGAAAAAAGATATAAGGTTAAAAAACAGACCTAAATGCAAAATACCCCTAGTACTTTGCCTAATTTTAAAAAAACCCGTGTGCTATTTTTATTAGCTAAAATTCCCCCGTGTTCTTTCTTTTTTAGCAAAAAAAAACCTTCCGATGTCGGAATACATATTTTGCCGGAAAAATGACAATTATACCCCAACAAAAATGCAAAAACACCCCTCTTAACCTAAAAAATCATCAATAACCCACCCGTTAACTTTTGAAAATTGGCAATAACCCTTTGTTCACTTAAAAGATTGACAATAACCTCACTATTGACTTGTGGAAAAAATCGAATGGGGTTTTTTGCTAAGAACACGGGGGTTTTGCTAATAAAAAACATAGGGTTTTTTTTTTTGCCAATTAGGCAAAGCACAAGGGGTAATTTTGCATTTAGCTAATAAAAAATGTAATAAAGTTGATTGGAAAAATTAGTAAAATCATACTTAACATAGAGGATCGATGAGAGGATTTACCATTTTGTGGAACTCTGTCTGCCTTAGCATATTATATGAATAGAACTTCTTTATAGCAACTGTTTTGTCCAAAATTTCCCCCTTGTACACAACCCCATATCCTCCTCGACCGATCACGAAACTCTCGGAGAAACCACAAGTAGCAGTCTCCAGATCCGACAATACAAACACTGGCAACTCAAAATATTTGCTCTCATTTGTATATTCATATCGACCACAACTTTTCCACCTATCAAGCCATCTCGTGGCCTCAATTTTCTGCCACTGAATTTTATTCTTTTCATGTCGTAAAGTTGCAATGGAGGACTGAATAAGCTTCAATTCTCCAGCCAAATCTTTGAGTCTGTGATTTGCTTCTTGTGCACGAGTGTCGAGGAGAGCTATATTCCGCTTAATCTTCTGTAGCTGGTGAGTAGTTTTCTCCTTTTCTTCCAAGAGCTTTTCAAGTTGTTGTGTAGTAATTCCAAGTGCATCTTCAGCATCAGTTCGGAGGTTTGCTTCGCGATAATGAGCCGTTTCCAAAGCTTGTCTTGTCCAGATTAATTTTCCTTTCTTTACAAAACACAGCTCACAAAAAGGAGGGGCGTGTTTCGCGATATGTGTGGCCTTACGAGAAAAAATTTTCCCTTGCGTGCAACTGTGTACAATTGTAACAGGCACAAGAATATCAGAAGTAATTTTACAGAAGACATAGCAAATCGTACATACTCAAAGATAAGTTATCGGTAACTACGGTTTTACGTTATCAAATGGGGCACTATGCTTTTAAAGCAGGAAAGATTAATGCGTACTTTGGGATGGCTCCAACAATAAGTTTCCTAATAGTGTGTATATTTACTAAATCCACAATTCCTTTTTCAACTTCATCAGCTTCGGTCGTGATAATGCTTGCTTTAACCTGCAATATAGTACGGTCACATGCCATAAGGAAACTTCACTATCGAGAAATGGAACAATTGAATGAAAATGGTTAATCTAAATGAGAAAAAGATCCGAAATTATAATTACTATTATTTAGGAGTTTCGTAAGATGTTAAAAGGATTTGGGAAGAAGCTAGTATACTTTTGATCTGCTACATGTGAGTAAGTAACTCGATAACAGCTTCACTGTCTCCTCTCTCTCCTCATTTCTAAATGCAGCCACCATTTCTGGACTTGCTTGGCTTGCGGGAAATCTCCCCACTGTAGCATTATATACCGATAATAACAATTATACTTACAAAAGAGATAATCGAAAGATATCTGAAAAGTGCCAGATTTAAGCAAAACCAATTCAAATCTATGTAAACAAGAACATGTTGATCACAAAATAAGAGAACTAAAAATAAACCAATATCATATAAGATGTAACCTAATTAGTTATCAGAGATGTATGTATAACACAACTCAAAATCTGTAGAGCCGACAATCCTATATGCAAATAGTAGGTCGAAACATATCATTACTCAAATAAGCAAACAAATCTGCAAGTACCCAAAATCAACCTTATTTTCATCCATTATCATCTATCACTTCTTCATTTTCAAATGGTACCTAAAGAAAATTTTCTGAAGTATTTTTTATCCCCTAATTAAACATGTCAAGTTATTATTAGTACACCAATTGCAATATATATAATCTCCTTTTCTGCTCCTAAATACAATTAAAAAAATCTAATAAGTAAGTAATGATAGTAGTAGTACTTACAAAGAGTTGGAATGAGTGGAGAAGGGCGATGAACATGAAGCAAGCAAACTTCTTGTCCATGAAAAGTTTTGAAAGTCCACTGCAGCAACGACACCGTTTTATCCACCGACTTCCCCACTGCCACGTAAACTTTTATATGGGAAACGGAACCCAAAGAGAACCCAGAAAGGAAATCTAAATCCGGATTATTGGGGTGACTTAGAAGCGCCACCATTATTAACGGAGGTAGTAAAAATTCAATTTAAAATTCGATTTTCTTTGGTGGACTGATGACTGGTTCGTGGGACTGGCTGAGGTAAGATTACTTTTTGATTCATGGAATCGATTGAAATGATGATGATATCAAGTTTTCAAAAAAAGTTGTCTTGACTTTTACTGACTTTTGATTTGGACTAATTAATGCTTTATTTCTTGGCCATAAAATCCAAATTATGATGATGCATGTTCTTGTTCAATGTAGGTTAATCAACAAGTAAAATTCGGTCTACAAGCAAAGTTGTGTTTGTAAACAACTAGTGTGCTTTTTTCTTATTTTGAACGAAGTAATTTGGTGTTTGAAAAATTTCACAAAATAAGTTATCTTAAATTTATAAGTTGTAAACTTCTATTGAAATGTTTCTAATCATACTGAATTTATCTCATAATATTTAACTTGAGTTTATTTGTTAGATTTTGCAAACATACTATGAACGAATGTTTGATTCGGGACTGAAGCTGTTCTCAAAATTGTATTTTTACTTTAGTACTTAAACTTTTACTATGTAGTGATTATGGGACAAGTTTAGAAAATTTGAATTATAATTTATATTCATTGTCCCCTGAATTTGACAATTAGTTGTTCATGATTAACAACATGATCGGGCTCTGTCATGAATAACAACTAATCACACAAATTCAATAAAAACTCCATCTTTTATTATTTGTGATTACAACTTACAAAAAAGTTAAAGAGGCAGGAACCCGTTTTGGCGGAACCAAAATACTTTTCTGAACAAAAAGTCAACATACTGGAAAATTTATTAATTATGTCTCATAGAAAATTAAACACGGATGGAGTACGTAATAAGAGTAGATATTTTTCAGTTTTACGTGTTGATGCAATCAATCAATCATTCGTGTGGATGTGTACACCATGCCATGGGGCTAGATCTTTTTAGGCAAATAACTATTAAAAATAAAAAAGAAAATAAGGTTATCAATTGGACAGATCACTACTCCTTGGACCCCTTACCTTATCTCACTCTCTGAACGAAATAAATATATATATGTATGGGTATTCCTATAAACCAAAACTATGCAGATGCAGCAGGGCAGGAGAGTACAAAAATAATAAATCCAAATGTAGACAACCTTCACATGACAGCAGCAATAAAACCGTTCCTTTGTCCTACAAATTATTGTTCAAAAATGTCCCACCTCTTTCTTAATCAAGGACAAAATCAAGGACAAAAACAATAATACTCCATTCATTAAGTGATCTCAATCGAATTCTTGCATTCAATAATACTATATCAATACAAGTTTCACAAAATATCCGAAAATTGAATAATCTTGAATATCAAGATTGATAATTGAAATGAATCCCACAAACAATTAATCCACTCGCCCAACCCAAATCTGCAAATAAGCATTTGCTTATTGAGGTTACAAAGCAGACCATACAGAACAATGTATACTTATATTTATATACTGGGATTGGGATGGCAATAAGATGCTCGATTTCCAGTTGAAATTCTTGCTAGGTTTCAAGGCTCAATGGCTTATCAATCCATTCATTCTCAGCAACAATCCTACCCGACCCACGGGCCATTCTCCCAAACGAGCCCACCGCTGATAAACCTTTAAAACTACTACTTCCCTCGCTCAAGTTCCTAGACCTCCAGGATTTACGAGGCTTTGAGGAATTGAGATCACGGTCTATATCATTCTCGGGTTTAACCTTAGCAACAACTAATTTGACAATGTTACTTCTGCAAAAGGGACAAACGGGTACGGATAGGCAAGCGGTTGTTGGGTTGGGCTTGTTATGGCAGCACAAGGCTAAGGTGCATTGTGCGCACATTTGGTGCCCACATGTTTGAACTTCAATTGTGCATACTTGGTCAAAACATATGCAGCAAAGATCCGTGTCACTTGCCTGAATACCATAGTAAAAATGGTCAATTCATTTAATCTTTCTTGTGACCTAGAAAAAAATAAATGTATAGTTTTAAAGAAAGGATATAAATTTACCTCCGATACATTGTCATCAACCCCAGAGTCGGACCTAGATGGTGACGGTAACGAGTACATTGATTCCTTTAAGATGGTTTTTTCCCTTTCCCTATTAACCTCCATAAGGGCACGTTCTAATAGAGCTTTTGCCTCGTGATTAAGCTCACTAATGAACTTCAAAGGTGATGGCCACACGAGAGGCTCTGCAGATGATGGATTTAATAACGCTGCACAAGCTCCGTGGTGATGCCTTAGAGCAACTGTATATGGTATCCTCCTAAATCATGTCGGCAAAAATTACACTTTTAAGTCACAAAATTTTCATACTTTGCAGTAATAAATACAAGGACACAAATAAAATTCCTGATAATTTTACTTATTTGCCATCAACTTCTTTCTCAATTAAGATAAGGATGAACATCAAATTTTGTGAAAAAGAAAATACCCTGAAGTGTCTCTTTGAAGTCGATCAGCACCCCAAGCCAACAATTCTCTTATGCAATCAAGAGAACCACCTCTAGCAGCCAAATGAAGTGGAGTACTACCAGGGAAGCTGTAAAAATTGATCGTAAATCAGAAAACCATTTCACTCGCACCAAACGCAACACTAACGACTTAATATTACAAAATTACAAATTACCCATATCCACCAGTCGAAGCACAAACAAGTGCTCCATTGTCCAACAATATATGAACACATTCAGGTCTTTTTTGACGAGATGCTAAGTGCAATGGTGTGGCTCCTTTACCATCTCTAATGTTCACAAAACGAGAATATCCCCTACAAAATCCTAACATGATTAATTATCAAACCATATAAATAAAATTCGCATTTTTCCTACAATACAAAGTCAATCTCGAACGAGAGCTTACCAAGAAGCCGCCACTTGAGAAGTACGAGCAGCTGAGAGAATGGCTTGAAGACAATCAGAGTGGCCATAGTAGGCGGCATAGTGCAAACAAGTTCTTCCATTAACTGAGTCAAACATTAAAATCTGACCCCCTCCAAAAAAAATTCAAAATTAGCCATGTAGTAAAAGTTGCAGTTCATATTTAATTCTCAATTATTAAAGTGTTGCCATACATTTGCACCATTTTCAATTAGCTTTTCTACACAGAGGATCTTGCCATGCATTGCCGCCAACATCAATGGAGTC
Source organism: Penstemon newberryi var. newberryi (assembly GCA_030819805.1). Classification (NCBI taxonomy): domain Eukaryota; kingdom Viridiplantae; phylum Streptophyta; class Magnoliopsida; order Lamiales; family Plantaginaceae; genus Penstemon; species Penstemon newberryi. Next base: position 39,682,044 of record JAUALY010000005.1, read on the forward strand.
TATACAAATCACAATCACCAAATATCAAGCAATGAAGGACTAATAAAACAATTTTCACACAGAAATGAACTAAAGATCCAAACTTTCCACACAATCACATAATATGAGTAAACAAAATAAAATACTAAAATGAAACGTCACCTGTTTATGTCGATTTAACAAATCCGGCTTCCCAGATCGGTCCAGAAGCAACGAAAGAATCTAAAATTTCCATAAAAAGAAACCATTTTTAACAAATTAAAGTACCCAGAAAAAAAAATCATAAATTGTAGAAGAAAAAAAAAATATCCCACCTCGATCTGGCCATTAGCGGCAGCAATATGCAAAGGTGAGTTGCGATCATAAACTGTGGAATGATGAATAAGAGTTGAATCCCTTTTCAATACTTCCTCAACAGTTTCCAAATCCCCTATTTGAATTGCACTAAACAACCCCTGCTCTTCACCAGTTTTGCAACTTAGCCCCTGACCCATTTTATGAAACTGGTGTATTTATATATGTATGTATAGTAGTGGTGCACTGCTCCGGCCACCACCGTAGAAGAGTTTCTGGTGGGTGGTGATGAAATTGATTTACATAGTTCTTGGTATTTATTAGTTCAAGTAGTAAAATTTAAGTATTGGAGTTTGGAGCTGCTGCCCGAGAATGGCTGATCGAGTCAGAAAGGGTGTGTGTGACAACGGGCAGCAGTCAGATATTTTTCGGGCAGTTAGATTCCCTAAATTTATATACTCATTAAGTTATTTATTTTTAAAGTGGTACTGTAGTACATCAACATGTACGAGTCAATGTTTCATGATAATTGATTGGTCTATTTAGTCCAAATTGAAGGTTTTCATACCTTGCTTTTAGGAGAAAAATTAGAATGTTTAGTTGTATGATTTGTCAAGTGGGAGAGTTTAATATTTAATAGAAGTGGAAAAAATTTATTGTTATTTTTGATAATTTTATTGTTATTTTACTTATTTATATGATATTTTATATATTTGCTACCACATCTTTGTTAGCAGTTGTTGGGCAACTTGAAAAGTCATTTCCTTTCCCTTAACTTGGTAAGTAGGATTAACATGTCAAAGTTGATGGTTTGTTGAGGAAAGGTTGAATTAAAAGCCTCGTTTGTTTGTGTGTATCTTCAAAATACACAATTATAAGTACACAAAAGAAAATGAGAGAATATAGATAAAATTTTGTGCAAACTGGGCTCGTCAAATTCATTCAATAACTAGACAAATATGTTACATGGATTCTTGTTCTTAGTCACTCTCCTAGAATGTTATGCAGTTGTTATTACTCACAATCTTAAGAGTGTTATTCAATTCCAAAACAAGTATACTACGCATGTCGTATGAATATTTTGAACTCGGTCAAACTCGATTTCAAAAAAATTCCCGATAAGATTAACCTGACAACACTCTAATACATCTAAACGTAGGAAACAATGAAGCCATATGTCATAGTGATTTTTTTTTTTTTTAATTATAACTATTGTGGAAGGAAAATTAGGCGATTTGATAATTTTTCGAATTTGGAGTTATACAAAAATGAAACATCCAGACAAACAATATATGGATAATATTCTAAATGGCTTGATTAAGGTTGTCTAGACTAGTTAGGCAAGAGTGTTTATCAAATCTAGAATCTCTAATATGTCTTGTATATGGTATTAGTAGTTTTTTTTAAGGGATATTGAATTAATTGGCCGGGGTATAATTTTTTTTTTAAGAAAAAAAGGGATAGATTACATGCATAAGAAAAATAATGTTAAACAAATGATATTGTATTGCTAATAACATTAAAGCCTGCATACGTATGTACGCAAAGTATATTCACTCGTTCAAGTTTATGTCTTGCATATATATAATATAAATGGTTGAAAAGATGGTTGTGGCCTTTGGGTCTTGTGGTAGTTTGTTGTGGTAATTACTAATTAGTAGTATCTTGTTTAATGGGGTCTCCTTGTTATGAAAGTACGGCTCAATATCAAGTCTAATCAATATAAAAAATTTATTGAATTCTGGTTGTTTTACATTAAGAAATAATTTATTTATTTTTTGGGTAAGAAAGAATTGTTTTTAATTAGTCTAAATATTATTCAAACTCCATTAAATTAAATATTGAACCAAGATCAAGAGAAGAATCTCAAACTTAATAAAAAGAACATGTCAAGCTTTAACATTTATATTAGTGTTTGCCTAAACTAAACTTAAATGATTAACAGTTTACACAACTAAAAAGTCACATATTGACGTGGCCCATTATTTTACTTATCATCAAGATTGAGGAACATTAAATGCGATCCACAAAACAGCATGGGCCGCCAAAAGAATACGGTGTACGGAATTGTGATCCTTGGCCCAGACCAAATAAATGCAGAAGACAGAAGTACTCTTATTACACTGAATCATTTTGTATTATTACTTTAATAACCTAGTAGAAAATTCTTATGAACACTAGGTCAATAATAGTTGCATGGATTTTATGGTTAAGAATTCACCGCATTATTAATTTTGAGTAGTTTGTCACTTTTGTCCATTAACACTTCTTGAGGTATTATTTCGTTCAATAGCTAATGTAATTTCTTTTTTTAGTTTTCCAAATGTTTAATTTCTTTGAAGGCGCGTCAGACATATTATATGGTAATCTACTTTGACAGACATTCGAATTTGCTTCGTGACTTTGAAGGTACTAGTCCCCTACATTAAACCAATCACATGTTGATAACAACTAACGTAATAGTTCAATATATTTATTTATAATTTACATTAACACATTTTATATAATTTAAATTTGTCATATTACGCATAATTATTTATTTCCAACATAAGTATGTTATCCATTAGCTGAATATTCTATATATATCCAACTTTAGTTCATGAAAATCAACATCCTAAATATTTGACTTTCAACCGAAATAAATTTCAAAGATATGTATATTGATTCAGCCTAGTATTTAACCTAATCACTAAATTATAAATTAGAAACATACTTGTATTCCTTTCCTTATTATACTTGACAGCTTTCTCTATGTATTTAAAAAAGAGTCCATAGGTAGACTTATATGCCCATGTTTGGTGACTAAGAGTAAGAACCTATCCTTTTCACATACTAGAAGGGATATAAAATATTAAGTTGATATTATTATTATTATTATTATGTCTCACCGACATAAAGATATTTCTTTTTAATATGGCGTTGAATTTGAATATTTAGTTCTCTCATAAAAGCAAAACACTACTAGTGCGCAAAATTAGAGGGACGTCTTTGTCACATAAACTTTGAAAAGAGGCCATTAATCTACTTTGGGCTCGATATATGGGCTGAGACCAAATATCAATGATTTTTGGCCCCGTCTCCATATACACTAATTATAGTGAGACCTGGACAATTCAAATTCACAATGAACCTAAAATTTTATTGTTTTGTGATGTTTAAGAAGTTTTCTCAACAAATACTTACATAGTAATTATTTTTACCATAGAGGTCAAAATCAACTTGAAATTGCCCCTCGCCTAATGCCGAAAACTAATTTTTTTTTTGGGTCAGATTTATTAGTTATTACTACTTAAGATAAGTTTAGGGTACATTTTGAAATGTATCAGCTAAATTGAGGGTGTAAAATGAAAATATTTATTTCAATGGTACATTTTAAAATCAAACAGCTGAAATGAGAGTGCATAATAGAAGTTTTCAGTTTCGAAGGCTTATATTGAAATCAAACAATTGAAGTGAGGGTAAATTCTTAAAACTGATGGTGAATTCCGTAGGGGGGTGAATACGACATACAAATTTTGATGGCCATGTCAAGATTTTTTAAAGGTGCATTGACAAAATTTTCTATTTTATTGTTATTAGCCAATCTTCCTGTGTTCATTGTTTATTAGCAAAAGGACTCACGTGTTAATATTTTATTAGTTTATTGTATTCATTTTAAAGTAGAGATTTGATCGAAGGGGTTATTGCTATATTTTCAAAAGAACAGATGAATTATTGCTAATATTTTAAATTAAGAGGAGTGTTATTGTCAAAAAATTTTAAACGAACAGTGATGTTTTCACACTTTATTCTGAGATAACATCTAAATATAATTGTCAATTCTCTTGCAAATAATGAAACTCGTACTTACAATGAGTGAAACACACCGACATGGTAAATATCTTTTACTTGGCAACACATATTTTTTGGCTAATAAAAATAAGTAAAAAGGTTCTTTTGCAGATAAAACAAAAGTACAGGGAGTGTTTTGCATTTAATCCAAAAAGTACAATGAGTCACTATACCATGTCCAGCTACAGCCATGAGACACTACCGTCCCGTCCCCCTTTTCTTTCGGTTTTCGCTCCATTATTAGGTGTCGGGATCTGCAGAAAATGGATTTTCTTCTTTTTCATGTTTCTTTATTATCCTACAATTAACTGAAGTCAACAATAATTTTGGTAAATAAGCATGAGCCATTCGCACATTGGTTTTGCCATTTGTGATATGAAAATGGAGACCAAATTAAGCATTTACCTTGAGGTCTCCAATAAATGCGGGGGGAAAGAATGGCCGATCGAGATTGTAGGTAGCGGGAAGAGAGGGGGGATTATCAACCATTGGAAACCCTAATAATTTTTGAATGATGGGTTAATATTTCTAGTATTATTCTCTCGCTCTCAGAAATCAGAGTATTCCTCTTTCTTGTGTAAACAAAAAATTGAAACTCTAGCAACTGAGGGCGCGGCGTCCACCACCGATCAAACCACCCTCCTCCTCCTCCTCCTCCTCCTCAAGGCAAGCTTCCTTTAATTTCAAACTTGAAACCGGAAATACGATTAGTGTTTAGGTTTGCCCCATTTTTTATTTTTATTTTTCCATGAACTATTCTGTACTCATCGTTTTCTCTGCCGATTATTCAATTGGGATTAATTCTATTATTTGATCATTGTTCTCTCATTCTTTTTGGTTGAAGCCTATTATTTGGCAGGCTCAAATATCTTGATTTTGTATGGCTTTTTCAAGCTTGAGAAGGAAAGGGGCCCCATATTGGGATTTGTTTCCATTTTTGGATTAACGCAACAAATCCAGTAGTAGTTTATATATGTTTATAGTTATTTGATGTTCCTTTTGGTACTTCTAATTGATGTGCATGTATCATAAGCAAGTGAGATGGTAGAAGCATAATTCCAAATAATAAAATGAGCCTTTTGTAATGCATTGTTGATCAATTGCACAGAATGCTGCATAAAAACTGTTATGTCTTTGGTATGAATGTATTTCCCGGATCCAGAAAAAATTGGGAAAATGAGTGAAAATAGCAAACAAGGTGACAGAGCTTTTGATAGTGTTTTGAAACATAGTTTGCTCTTTTACAAAGCATCTCACTTGCAGAGACATTTTATTATGATGGATACAAATTTTTTCGCTTAATTATCTGATATGTACAGAATCTTGGATATATATAGTATATTTTTTTTTCTTGTTATTCTGATCTTTGATTGCAAATGTTGAATCTTATATGTGCGAAAATTCTTAACAAAACTGGCTCTGCTAAACCTATCAAACCACAAGACAAGTGTATTGCACATACCTTGGAATTGGTAACTCTCATAGGAGTGTTATACAATGACCAAGCAAGTTTATTATTGCACTTGCTATATAAATATTTTTCATTCAGCCGAACCTGGTCTGGCCTAGAATTACCATGTATTTGTGTATAAGTCTTATGAAAACCTGCGAAAGTAGAATGATTTAATAACTAAAAGGACCAACTGCTTGGTATGACAATCAAGTACTTTATTACTTGATTTGGATTAACTGATTTGAACCTAAGTATCTTAAATCCAAAATAACAAATTTCTAGTACTTGCATAGATCATTTTGATTTTGTATGGAAATTCATTCATGATGCTCGTGTAATTGCTAGTACTTTGAAAGTCAAGAAACCTTAGGATATTGATTTACCCATGTATATTGATTTTTCAGCTGCTGATAAAAGATGGCAGACTCTGAGGATATTCAGCCACTCGTATGTGATAATGGCACAGGAATGGTTAAGGTATTACATAAATAAAAATATGACCATAAAATTATGTATCAACTTTTGTATTTGGTCTACTCATGCAATTTTGTATTAGGCTGGATTTGCTGGAGATGATGCCCCAAGGGCTGTGTTTCCTAGCATTATTGGTCGCCCACGTCACACTGGTGTAATGGTAGGGATGGGCCAGAAAGATGCTTATGTTGGAGACGAAGCTCAGTCCAAACGTGGTATCCTAACTCTGAAATACCCAATTGAGCACGGTATTGTGAGCAACTGGGATGATATGGAGAAAATTTGGCACCACACTTTCTATAACGAACTTCGTGTAGCCCCGGAGGAGCACCCAGTTCTTCTCACCGAGGCACCTCTCAACCCAAAGGCAAACCGTGAAAAAATGACCCAAATTATGTTTGAGACATTTAACACTCCTGCCATGTACGTTGCCATTCAAGCCGTTTTATCCCTTTATGCTAGCGGTCGTACCACAGGTAATGTTCTCATATGGCCAACTATTATGCATGTCAATAAAATGTTGCACCTATTTTAGATCTTTAAGAGATTTTATTATTTTGGCTTTTCTTTGTTTCTCTTCTTTGAAAAAAATAGATAATTACTCAAACTACCCCCGAGGTTTAGTGTAATTACACTAACCACCCTCTATGTTTGGAAAATTACACAAACTACCCCTGAGGTATTGGATCCATTAAAATTATCCCCCTTGCGACTTTAAGTTTTGACTGTGCATGACTACGTCATCAAAAAATCTTGAATTGAAAAAACATATGAAATTGGTGAAAAAAAGAGACGGTGAAAAAGTGGTTGAAATTAGTGGAAAAACAGGTGAAATCGATATGTCACCCTTGAGGTTTGTGATGTCTTAGATGGTACAGAGGGAAATTTTAGGAATTCAATTATTTTTGATGAAATTAACGCCGTAGGGGGGTAATTGTAATAAATCCAATACCACGGGGGTAGTTTGAGTGATTTCCCAAATAAGGAGGGTGTCAATGTAATTACACTAAACCTCGGGGTAGTTTGAGAATTCTCCCCAAAAATATTTTGTCCAAAACCATTTATACATGACTAATAAGAAAAGTTATGTGGTTTCTGCAGGTATCGTTCTTGACTCTGGAGATGGTGTGAGTCACACTGTCCCAATCTATGAGGGATATGCTCTGCCTCATGCCATCTTACGTTTAGACTTAGCGGGTCGAGACCTCACTGATGCCTTTATGAAAATCTTAACTGAGCGTGGCTACTCCTTTACCACTTCGGCCGAGCGTGAAATTGTAAGGGACATGAAGGAAAAGCTTGCATACATTGCGCTAGATTACGAGCAAGAATTGGAGAATGCCAAAACCAGCTCGTCGGTTGAGAAGAGTTTTGAGTTACCAGATGGGCAGGTGATCACGATTGGGGCTGAGCGTTTTAGATGCCCTGAGGTTCTATTCCAGCCTTCTATGATTGGAATGGAGGCTGCAGGAATACATGAGACGACATATAACTCGATCATGAAGTGTGATGTGGATATTAGGAAGGATCTTTATGGGAACGTTGTCCTTAGTGGCGGTTCTACTATGTTCCCTGGTATCGCTGATAGAATGAGCAAGGAAATTACTGCTTTGGCACCAAGTAGCATGAAAATTAAGGTGGTGGCTCCACCTGAAAGGAAGTATAGTGTCTGGATTGGAGGGTCTATTTTGGCATCCCTAAGTACCTTCCAGCAGGTTAATTCTCTATGGACCTTTGCATTTGTATATCCTATTTAATCATTGAAAAGCGTATAATATTGGCATGCTTTCTTGATGGAATATTTTCATCGTTTCTCATATTTACACAAATTACATGATGGTGGTTAAAGTTACAATTTGTTGATGACATGCATTATAGATTGTTCTTCAGGCTTATTGACAAGAAAATGTGTTAACTATTATGCAGATGTGGATTGCAAAGGCAGAATATGATGAAGCTGGTCCTTCCATTGTGCACCGCAAATGCTTCTAATTAGATTTTGGAATAATTCTCGAAGACTAAAACAGTATTAATTTGCTTTCACGAATATATATAAATATTAGCCTCTAATAGGTTAATTTCTTTTTGGTACCAATAATTATCAGTTTATATAGCGAATAGATTGTTTTTTGACATCATTTAGAATCCCCTAAGTTTGTCTGTTGCCCTTGAATGTTTGTAATTAGTAATTGTATTGATCACTAATTGCGTTAAAGCAATCATTTATTAGATGGAAATTAAACATGTTATGTCTTTCCTTGTCTACCATTATCTTTATCTTTATATATAATGCTTCAAATTCTCTTTTAGTAACATAAATATATTCTTAAAAAACCAACCGGTGGGGTATGTAATTGTAGGAACAATATTATTAAGTATGAGTGTGTTATTATGTGCCATCAGTGTGTGTGCAGCACTCTCTCTTGTAGACTTAGTGCCCCACATAATTAATCATCTCATGCTCTGCCCAGTGCCCAGTATATAAATATGATCATCTATTTATGTCAAAAAAAAAAAAAAAAAAAAAAAAAAATAGATAGCATAACATAAACACCCTTGTTAAATGAAATTTAATCCGTGAATTTTATTGCATATAAACCACGTTATATATGTGTGTTTATATACCAGGACGAATGGACAATGTAAATTTTATTGCTTATAACACCAACATATATTATATATATATATATCTAAACGCTTTTATTTTTCTCTCTCTATAATTTATAACACAACATATATAACAACACATGTATATACCACGTTATTGTGTATATATCCTGGCCAATAATTTCGTAGCCCGTTGGTAAGGTTGATATCCCAGGATCTTTCAATCCACACTAATGTGGGTTTTCTTATAGTTTAATACTAGTTGGTTGGGGTTTTTTTCTAGTTTAATATTAATTAGTTGATAATTATTTTCTTTGAATTTGATTGTATTCGAATAGATTTCTAATACTCATATGATTTGATAATATTGATGTAATTAATTTGTATCTAAAAAAAATTTTATATATCCAAAATTAATTGAGTTTGAGTTTTGAAGAAGCTACCAATTAATTAATTTCTCCTTTGGGTCCCAAACTTTGGGCATACATTTCCTCATATATTCGTCTCTTAGTGATGATTATTGGAATCATGACCCTCAACCACTTTTACTAGCTCTCATCTCTAACGTTAAAAGAAAATAATGAAAAGAGTATCGTTAACTATATTTCAACTGCACCAAAAGGAATCCTAAGTAAATAAAGGGGTTTTAGAAAGTACTCAAAAAAAAAAAAAAAAAAAAAAAGGTCAGTAGAATACATCTCTAAGGGACAAAACTATGTAATTACGACCTAATTAAAAGTACTTAAAATTAATCCAATTTGATTCAAGCTTCTGAAAAATTATGGTTGTTAATTTGTTTAGTTTAGTTAACCTAGTATAGTGTACATGAGCATAAACTGGTTCTTCAAATTTATAACCCATGTATATTTAGTATTCATATAATACTTATGATATAAGTTCGGGTCAATATTCAATCGGGCCTTCATAAGTCATATTATTAGTGGTGTAATCGAGCCGACTAGTGTCGAACAATATATTATTCAAGCTTGGTTGATTTTTAAACGAGCCGAGCTCAAACGAGCTTTTATCAAACAAGCTCGAGTCGAGTATCGAGTAGCTTGATATTTTACATGTATATTATCAGTTTTTAGCTTATCGAGGTCGAGGTCGAGCCGAGTTTCAAAAGTTATCAAATGAAATATGATGTTCAAGCTTGTCTGATTAGACGAACCGAGCTTTTTCCGAACGAGTTCGAGTCGAGTATCGAGTAGTTTTCGTATGGTAGTGTAGTGTATCTTATCATATGCGCGCCTAACTAAAGGTTTATATATGAGCATCAAATATGAGATAAATAAATCCACTTAAAATCTAAATCGATCGGATTGTGAAGAGACCAGACGAGCTATACTGCCTATACAATGACTAAATTTCATTTGTTGAATTTAACGGCTTGATATAAAATTCCTGATCATTATTTAATGTTGTAGTATTTAATATTTATTTGCCAAAAATGTAACGTCCTGCAACGAAATAATTCATGTTGCCACTCCAGAAAACAAAACAATATAAACATTTGCATGCTTTGTTTATTGTGGGACATGGGAATTAAACAGACGCACAACACAAATATATCCAATGCCATCCTCAGCATGCAGACAATCAGATTTAGTTTTTATGCAATTGGGACATCTCATGTCGAATTAATGATTTCTTTTAATTACATTTTTTAATATGTATAGAGATACTAATACTAATAATAATATGGTGTGTATATCTATCTAAGTAGAGGAGTATCCTATGTCTCTTGCTTTCTATATTAACTCTCAGTAATCAATTTTTCAATATTTAATTAGGGTTAGCTACTCTACCATAAAAAAATAAAAAATAAAAAGTCAAGTGAAATTAATATAATACTTAATATATTAATTGCTTAACGCTATATATAGTTGTAGACAATCGATAGTGAAATTAGTGATTTTTATGGCTTCCTCAACTCATTAGATAATTTGAAAATACGAATAACTCAGAAGTGAAACAAATACAATTAAAAATACTACTTCCTCCGTTTCATAATATCTGTCGCTTTGAAAAAAAAAATTTATGCCATATTATCTGTCACTTCAGATTTCTAATAAATCATTAATTAATCTTTTTCCATTTTTGCCCTTTATGCTCATAAATTTTCTCAAGCATTAGTTGAGGATAATTAATTAAAAGGGTATCTTAGTCTTTTTCATTTTTTTCCTCTTAAAATTCAGCTATATTCAATGATTTTCTTAATTTGTGTGCATACATGTAAAAAGACAGATATTTTGAAACGGAAGGAGTAATGTTAATATGAGTCACGACGATTTTAATACGCATTCGACCCATACGCAGAGATTATCACATGCCATGTATCCTTCTAATTAACTTTAAAATAATTCTTGAATATCATATATAAACTATGTACGTATATACTCATATACTAGAAGCTAGAAAAGGAGAAATCCTTTTTAGCTAGGTCACTGAATTTTACTTCATAAAAAAACAAAAATAATATGTCGCTGAAATTTAGGAATGGGTTAGTTTGCATTGGATTCCTCACCAAAAGGTAAAGTACAAATTTAATCTAAAAGTTAACAAAAGAGGAAATTGCACACTTTTCATCCTAAATTTTCATTTACTTTATATATTTGGTACCATTTTTTAATTTCTGGAAAAACACATTTAATACAATGATTTTCCTCCTTCGACACATTTCTTTTCTCCGTTAATTTTTGGATAGAAACATCTTTAAAGTCACCAAAATGACAAGCTTATGTGCCCTATATCATACCTAAAAATTATTGTGGCATGATTCCTTATAGATTATGAGATATGATTTAATTTTGATTAATCTCTCAAAACTTTATTAATTTTATGCGGATTGTTTATTGCGTTTTATGAACTGAAACTTGTACCCTTAGAAATATTTTGTCAAGGCTTTCCATCCATATAAAAGAACACTAAATTTGGCCTTGTAACGAAGGAGTTATGGCGGTTTCTTTCCAAAAATTGATGGAGAAAGGAAATGTGTTGATAGGAGTGGAATAATGGTATTAAATGTATTTTTTCAAAAAACATAGTACCGAATATGTAATGTAGATGAAAGTTTAGTAGGAAAAAATGTAATTCCCTCTTTAAAAAAATCCACCCCACCCCACCCCACCCCACCCCAAATCATTAGAAAAGCTACTCTACCATAAAAAAATAAAAAATAAAGTCAACAAAAAAAATCATCAATTAATGTGTTTCTTGAAAACGCATACTCTACCTCATTATATTAACCAGCTGCCTCATTTTCCAATCTTAGGTATCACAATACTCATTAACCAATGGGTTTTCCCAATAAAACTGATCCTACGTTTGATCTGTCCCAGAAAGATTTGCATGCAATTTTAGAAGAATCGTCGTCAAGAGAAGACATGATCATCAAAAGCGTACTTTCAAAAGCTTCTTTTAGTTTGAAGGTTAATACATTGCCATGGGCAGGAGATCAAGTCGTGAAAGCTGATATAGTTAATGAAGAAGAAGAAGAAGATGGGTGCAGAACACCAACAACACATGATCATTACAATAAGCAAAAAGATATATTAACCAATATGAAATGCCCACCAGCCCCAAGAAAACCTAAATCACAGCCGTCCAAAAAGCGGAAATTAGCTGCAGATATATTGATCGAGCTCTCCGATTTTGAAATTAAATCTCTACTGCACATCTTTCCTACACATTTTATCTCATCTACTGCGTCTACAGGTAATAATAAGATAAAGAAAGTAAGAAAACAAAGTTGATCACATCGTTTTTTGTTATTATATAATAATTAATTAATGTTACTTTAATTATTAGTAGTTTCTTTATTTTTTGTGAAATTGCTCTAGTAATTATTATATTATATTATATTAACGAGCTAGCTAGGGAAAACTTGAAGCTAGAGTTTAATTTTGTATGGCTAGCTTTAATGACGCTATGTAATGTACTCCATATATAATATATATTTATGAATGCATTTTATATAATTATTTGGGATGACACTCATGAGATGAGACCATTATATTTCTCATTTTTTTCCCATTGATTATTACAAATAGTGTGATAACCCCTACCTTAGCCCAATTTCTTTTTCAAAAATAAAAACTTTTTTTAAATGAATTACAATTAATTATATAATATTACTTTTACCATCGCTTAAATATATAATATCTTACAATTACTCTTAGAGTCTTGGGAAACAAAAAAGTAAAATAGGAATTTAAAAATGAACTATTATTTAGATATTAAAGTTTCAATCACGGCTAATCATACAAATTGTCAGATTATCAATAACATCGGGAGATTACTGTAACTCCTCAGAGCTGGGTTTTGTAATTTGAGTAAACATTAAAATTGACAACTGAAATTTATTGGAGGGAAAAAATGACTTTGTCCCTTAACCTTTGAACATTTTCCCACTTTTTGTTTCCTAACCTTTGTGAGTTCCAACTCAACTATTAAAAATGTCTCATATCACTACATTTGGACGTTCGCCGGCGGAATCTGTTCAAAGATTGGGTGGCAAAGTGCGAAAACGTTCAAAGGTTGGGTGACAAAGTGAAAAACATTCAAAGGTTGAGTGGCAAAATAAAAAAACATTCAAAACCACATCATTAAAGCTAGACATAATATTCTATTAGATTCTAGCATTTTCATCTTAGGAGGCTGCTTGAAATATATTTAATAGTTGAGGGGGTTAAGTAGGAACTCGCAAAGGTTACGGGACAAAGTTGAAAAACGTTCAAAGGTTAAGAGGCAAAGTGAGATTTTCCCTGAAGAATGTATTTTTATCAATTGATTAAAGGACCAACATAATTGTCCCTCTTATCATTAATTTTTTACAGAGCGGTATCTTTTATATTTTTTTCCCACTTTAGTCCCTACTATGAATTATTTGTTTCACTTTAGTCCCTACTATGAATTATGTGTTTCACTTTAGTCCTTATCAGGTGGTCCCGATAACACGTGATATGTACATGAATATTTTTTAGGGCATTTTCGTTCGTTCATTATTGAGACTATGTGAGATATTGTTTAATTGGTGAGCAATTTTGGTGTTTGAAGAAGATTTTGGGAGAAAACTTAGTTGGAACTGAATGGACGATTAAGTTGGTTTGGAATGAAAGCCTACTTTGCAAGAGATTAGATATTTAAGTTTTTTTTTTTAAATTTAGAAAAACGAGAATATCCTTGTTAGTTTACTTGAAATGATGAAATTGTCCTCATGTGCATATCATATGTTACCGGAACCGCCTTGGACCACCTGAAAAAGGATTAAAGTGAACAAATAATTCAAAGTAGGGACTAAAGTGAAAAAAAAAACATAAGAGAAACTACTCTGTAAAAAATTAATTATAAGAGGAACGAAAAGTGGTGTTTACCCTTAAATCATCAAGCACTTAAGTTAGGTCTCGGGAGTCGGGAAATAGATAATTAAAGCCCATTGCGGAGGTTTGGTAAACCGTTGATCTACAGAAAATTTTGAGTTTAATTATAAGCGATGCAAAATGTTATCTTTTTAATTTCTTTTCTTAGAATTAAGACAGCGGTGAGTACATTCGTATGTAAAATGTAATTTTGAATAAATATCGTCCATTGATTGCACCGCATCACCTTTCTAGATTATACCACATCATCACATGTGTAGCGGATACACCAAATAAAACTCTCAACAAATAATTACATGGGATTTACGCAAAATCTTTCATTATCTAAATGTACAAAAACAAAAAGAATGAAAATATCCGCAATGCTGTGTTAAAGACGATGTGTTGTAACATATACTCCTATAATATATATTATATACTGGTGCAGCATATAAAGCTTTAATATAGGGTGCATGCAAAAGAAATATGATTGATAGGAGGGGAAAATTCTTGTTCAAGCTTGACTTGGTCAAATCCATCCAACCACCAAGCAAGTTTATTGTACTTGTTTTGTGATTGGTCACTCTCCTGGGAGTTACATCCAATCCCAAAACAAGTGTATTGCACTTGCCATGTCCAGTAGGAGGGATATTTAATAACAGCGTTGGGGTCTTTGCAAATGATATACTACTACCTACGACGAGAAAAATAATAGGTATAAATTGGTCTTAATTTCAAATATGTAAAGATGTAGCAAAAGTTTCAAATGAAAATTAGATGAGAACAGTTTGTGTATTATACAAAGGTACAACAAGAATCCACATCATGTCATAGCTTGGTCGCTTCTCTTCTTTCCCTCTTCATCCCCTGCCCTGTTGTCAATATAGTTCCAAGTCCTCAAGAGAACCAAACAAATAAATGACTTTTGAAGAATGGGATTGGTGATCTTCCACCATTTCCCTCTAACCATGCTATGAACACCCAAAAAGAACCCGAGAAAGAAAAGAACGAAGCCAACTAAACAGAAATACAACAAGAATACTCAGCTATTAACCACATCAGCCGATGAGGGTGGCTGCAATATCTGATTTTGAGTATCTGCTTGTGCACGAGCCTGCTTTTGTGTTTCCACAAATCTATTCATCCTCTCAAGCAATTGGGTTGCCTTTCTTTTACCCCTTTCAGTGCCATGATGTGTCAAGTCAAGCAATGGACCCATTATGCCTAATTCTTGAGCCTCGAGAAGGTGATGCTGGTCACCCGAACATAGGTGCACTAATACAGCTGCTGCATTTTCTTTGTTCCTTGGTGAGCCGTTTCCTATAACATCGACCAAAACGGGTACCGCCTCTGCAGCTCCAATGGATGTCTTTCCATCAGGATGACTGGCCAATATAGCTAGTATAGCTAATGCTTCATCCACCATGCTACCTTGTGGCTCGGTAAGCAATCGCATTAGTGTGGGTATAACTCCAGCCCTCACAGCCTTTCCTTTGTTACCTTGGTATATGCACAAGTTGAAGAGTGCAGTCGCAGCATCCTTTTTCCCCCTTTGGGTGCCTTCATTTAATAGCGTCACCAGTGGTGGAATCGCACCCGAAGCACCAATAGTTACCTTGTTTTCATCTACGACCGAGAGGCTAAATAGGGTAGCGGCTGCATTTTCCCTTGCCTCCATGCTTCCCTTTTTTAGGACAAGAACTATACCAGGCACGGCCCCAGAGGATATGATGCTTCCCTTGTTATCTTCACAGATAGAAAGGTTAAGAAGTGCGGTTACTGCATGCTCCTGTGTGCGGGAGTCGGGAGTTGATAAGAGATGGACAAGAAGAGGGATTGCACCAGCTTCAGCTATGGCTACACGGTTGTCGGCATTTCGCTTGGCTAGAAGACGAATTTCACCGGCTGCAGCCCTCTGGTCTTCGGGGCAGCCAGATGTGAGCTTATGGAGAAGAGATTCTATCTTGGTACGTTCGGCAGGAGAGCAAGATGAAGTCTTGGTTGTTCGAGAGCTGCCTGGTCGTTTTGGTGGTTCGATCCCATTTGCTTCACACCACTGTGCTATAAGACTTCGGAGAACATAGTTTGGTGTAAGAGCAGTGCTAGATAGTGATTGTTGTGTCTTGGGACAAGTTACATGCCCTGCTTCCAACCATTTCTCGATGCACGATCTTTCATATGTCTACAGCAGAGAAATAATTATAACAAGTTGAACAACTGGAAATGTAGCCAAAAATAATTTAAGCAAATTTTGGTTCTTTGTGGTGTTAAGGAAACAAGTATATCCTTGGATTCCTGAGACATTTGGCGTTAATACAAATATGATTGATGCACTAATGACTTCAACTTCAAGAAGAACACCCAAACACACAATGTTTCCTTAAATTGATTGCTAGTCTCAATCCTGTTACTTCTTGGACTCAAGAAGCTAGATGTCCATTGTTTCCTCAAATGAACAAAACATAAACAATTAACTTGAGTAAATTTATATATTACCATTATATTGAAGCTTATCTATTCCTGAAAATGGTAAAACTAAAACTGTACGAGGTACCTAATTTATTCTTGAAATCAATTAACTAATCAAAAGGAAATGATGAGATATTAAAAACAGATGATCATTAAATAACAATAATAAATAAAAGGGTGCAGCTGACTTTGGAAAAGAAGGCAAAAGATCCATTACCTGCCCTGTTGAGACAATGACAGGATCCCTCATCAGCTCTAGTGAGATAGGACAACGGAAATCATCCGGTATGACAAGGTTCTTCTGATTTCCCTCCGTTGATTCTTTTCCACTGCTACTCGCAGGAACAGGCTGTTCTGTTGCAGTTGAATCAATGTTAGGGTTTACTGTCTGCACAAAATCCTTAATTTTCTTTAGGAGCATTGACATCTTCTCTATGCTCTCCTCTGGGTCTCCACCAGTGGCAGTAACCATCTCATGCAAAGCCAGTGATTCTTGAGTTAGGTCAGCTATGCCATTGAGCTGTAATTTGTCAACCAACCTCCTCAATACATCTGGACCTTCGGCATCATCATTATTCGGTTTGTAAAGGCACGAAAGATCCTCAAAAAGTTCAATATCTGGTGCATCCGCTCTTCCTTTAGCTCTTTTGAACTGAGCAAGAACAAGCTCGACCTGGAAAAAGATGAATCAAGAATAGAAGAAGATTTTTAATAAAGTTTGGAAAAAATTTGGGTCACACAAGCCAGGTAAGATTGACACCACTCAGATAGTGCAATCAATAGATCATCTCCTTTACTGGTTTTGCCAAATGGAAAGTAATTAGAAAATTGGAGTACCAAATACTCTGCTGGAGATGACTCATGACTGCAAAATAAAGTGGTAGACCAAGTGGAGGGCAAATTCTTTACCTGTTCTTTAACCTCATCTGATATGTCAAGGTTCTCAAATGATATACGGCTGAGGGCTTGCTCCAACTGAGCTGTTACTTCTTGAAATTTAGTCATGATTTGATCTCTCTCTAAAACCTGTATGTAAGGAATAATCTTTGAATTTTTTATTCTTCGTATTTTAATGAGCATAACCATAACATAAAATGGTGACAAACAATAGTAGCTAAAGCCAAAAGTACTAAATGGTACAGCTTTATTTGGAATATGGGAAGTAGGAAACAGTAAAGTCAAATTAGATTTGTACTGAACATAAGAGGGACTAGACTAATGTCTAGCAATTAAGTATTGTTCACAGATGAACCAGAGGACCAGCTATACATGTTCGGATGTCCAAAAGATGTATCACAGCCTTTATCTAACTTACAGCTGGTTCAACAAATTGAACAATCAATACTCGGAAACAATTCCATCCATAACAAGATATACATGCTCTTATATTACCAGTTAATAGCTATCAAACAACATGCCATGAGAAAATTTCCTGGTAATAGAGAGAAAAGAAGTTACTATGAAAGGACACTTTAGGAATGCGGACGCCCAATCTTTACATTCAGACTTACTTGAAACTAATTTAAGACTCCTTTATGCTTGTTGGTTAACCATATTCAGAGACTACATAAAAAAAGTATTGGCTAATCAAATTCTCTATGGGTCTGTGGTGATTTTGGATTCTTCTTTTCCTGTTATTTCTTTCATGTCAATGTTTTCATAATGGTGAGATTCTCTTTCTTATAATTGAAAAGAGACTGTATTTCTTTCTTTTGTTTTCATGTCTGAGCAATTCATCCCTCAGTTTGTAATTGATTTCAATCCTAACACATCTCTCCTTATCACAATGCAGTACCGACCATAACTCCACACCCTTAGAAATTGCATCTCTAAATCAATATCTGAACTCCCACACAAAGCTATCTGATATCTATAGCTAGAGTTTCCTGCTTTACTTAGCATCACTGAACCGCTGGACCAAAAGATGTAAAAAAGAAGGGGAAGAGGAATGAGGAAAGACGGTGGTCTCTCCTTGTTTGTGAAATGGATAGAGGTTAGAGAAGGAGAAAAGGAAACAGAATCAGAAAGAAAAGTTAAAAGAGCGAAAAATACAACAGCACGTTTATCAGGTCATCATGTTCCTGGATTTTATCTGGTTTGACGGGTTTTGATTGGCAAGAGTCTATTGGGACCAACATGAATCAACAGATACCCGGCTTCCAGATATAATAGTTGAACCAGCTGATCAGCCTGATCTGCTTCCTGCTTTTAGGAAATTGTTATACCCCCAGAAGAGGATAAGTAATAACTGTTATCTAAAACATACTTAATTGGACTAATAGATAATTAAAGCATGATAAGCATGAATAGATCTTCATAACAAACGAACAAGTGATTGGTCTAGTGGAAGGGACTAGTCCCCACGGTGAACCCAAGTTTGAACCCTTGTTGGGAGAGGTTCCCAAGTTAATGTGTCCGACGCACCTCGAAAGGGATTAAGTCAGGTCTAAGACCTGAATACCCTTTGGAAACCAAAAAAAAAAAAGATCTGCATAATAAGAATCACGAGTTACACCTTACAAGCCCATGCCACTTTGAAATCACACAAGCCAAACTCATACGATGTGGGAAAAGAGAGGAATTTGACATTGTTTTATGTATATAGGTAGTCACTCAGGAATTTCATGGTAGTCACTCAGGAATTTCATGAGGAAATAAGCGAACCGGGTAGGTCTTAATATTGGACATCAGAAATTACTCAATTTCTAATAATGTTAGGAATGAATTTGGGAATTCCATGATTATTGCTTTCAGGACCTCTTTCAATCGTTTATTTTTATACATCTAATAACCATAGCAGAAGTTTTGAGAACCTAATTAAGAAAAATGATTGTGCTTTCATGTTAATTTGCTTCCGACAAATACTCCTTTTATTTTTTCCATCATACGTCAATATTTGGCAAGCAAGGCAGAAGTGGACTTATAAGTGTGCAATCATAAGTATGAACTTTCCAAACTAGATGTCTTACACATTCCTCCCTTAATTATTTTTCTAAACAAAGAACCTGCTCCGTGAGAGGTTTTGCACTCTAATTTCCATCATCAGATGTTCAGACAGATCTTTCAAACTTTTAGGATAGACGTCTTCCACAAGGCCCATCGGTATAGGATGTGACAAAATTATGCCAGCTAACTCGCTATACGCAAATATCAAAAAGGAAAAAATAACACAAAGAAAGGTCATATG
Organism: Penstemon newberryi var. newberryi; assembly: GCA_030819805.1. Lineage (NCBI taxonomy): Eukaryota > Viridiplantae > Streptophyta > Magnoliopsida > Lamiales > Plantaginaceae > Penstemon > Penstemon newberryi. Next base: position 39,701,698 of record JAUALY010000005.1, read on the forward strand.
AAAGTTCTACACATGGCAGCAATTTTTCAATCTGGAAAAGGATAAATGCAGTGTTATCCAATTTATTGCAAGAAACTCCAGCTGTCTTTGCAACAATTCCAAATAAAATAAAAGGCCAATGCTCATGTTTAACTACTATTCTGATCTCGCCTCAAGTGTTTCTAGAAGATGAAACAAACACGTTTCAAAATATCCAGTGTTCGTTTCTCAAACAATTTAAGAAAGTGCATTTCAGACGTTACAGCCTACTGATTTGACACCCATCAACTTATTTTCAAAAATTCCTCTACTAACACACATATAAAACATATTTTCCTTACAAAAATGACATCACCCTAAAGGTCAAACTCTTTTGAAATAATAAAATAAAAAGCCAATGCTCATGTTTAATTACTATTCTGATCTCACCTCAAGTGTTTCTAGAAGATGAAACAAACACGTTTTAAAATATCCAGTGTTCGTTTCTCAAACAATTTAAGAAAGAGCATTTTCAGACGTTACAGCCAATTGATTTGATACCCATCAACTTATTTCCCAAAATTTCTCTACTAACACACATACAAAACATATTTTCCTAAAAAAAATGACATCACCCTATAGGTCAAACTCTTCTGAAATTAATGCAAACAATGTTTTAAGAAATGCAAAATTTGTAGAAAATCTTAAAGATACTCGCGCTACTGAAAATCATCTACAAATAGCTATTCAAAAGGGGTATTTATTTCTTAGTCAAGGTTCTAAACCAACAATAAACACTTTACAAACATGAATGCTCATTCATGTTTTTTAGTATTAAATTTTCTTGGCTCTTTCTTTCTTTCTTCCTTTTTTTTTTTTTTTGCATGAGTTATAGCTATATAAAAATTTGTTTTTTCCCTTTAGTTAAATTTTGACATGCCACCCAATATTATATATTCATTAAAGAGATATGTTGTGTGTGTTGTAAATGTTATCCCCACATTTTTCTCCAAATATTAATGAATAGCTACAACAATGCACTATGTGACTATGTGTCACCAAACCACCACTGAAAGCATTTTTGAAGAGGATTGAACACAGAAGATAACATGTTTTGTTGATCTAATGCTCAATGACTACCACGATATGGGAGCATGAAGTTTTCTTCGGATCCCCATTATAGCTAAGGATGTTACTTGTCGGGCTCAATACTTAATTGTGGCCTTTAAGTATTTTCAAACCCTATACCATTTAGTCTCAGTGATTATATCTACAAAATGCCATGACAGCTTCATTGACACAATGGCGGTTCTGAGAACTAGTACTTGGGAAAGGTTTTGATCCTAGAGGAGAAGTACAAGCTTAGATGAGTGACTTGTCGTCAGGGAAATCCGGAGTGCCAGGTATTCCGTAAATGGTGAAAAAACTGCATTCGTTTTCGTGTTCTGTTCCGGTTACAATCAGTACGACTACATTACGAGTAACAGAACCAGAGTTGCAAAGGTACATGCCCGTGTAACTTTATAGTAAAGGATATAAAATCTAAAGAAAATTAATTTAGGAAGATCGAGAAGTACAATTGGACTCATAATGATTATGCAAGAAATAGATTATAGCATCTACTTAATATGATCATCTACCCAGCCTAGTAAATTCCTAATATTTTATTGGATACTTCAAGGTATCCCCAAAAATTTCGGCAACAACGACAACTTTCAAAAACATTAATGGGCAAACAAGATTCCTCCTATTCAAAAGAATATTGCATCAGCTCTAAGATGACTTAAAGACTTAATCAGTTTGTTCCCCTCATTTTCCTCAACTAGTGATAGGCGATCTGGTACAAACAAAACTAATAAATCACACAAACCAAAACCTCGAAAATAAATACCTCATCCCGTTCCAAAGATTTTCTGACAAGCAGTCACTATATACTTCTATAAAAAAGCACACTAAAAAAAAAAAAAAAAAAATCAAGCAGATCAAAAGCAGAATATTATCTTATCTGTTCTCAAAAATTAAAAGAGGAATTTAAGAGATAACGACACTTGATGAATTGATTGACTGTCAATTTCTCATACCGACCAGATAAATTTTGCTGCCTTCAGAGCCAAATCGGAGCAAATCTTTAGCTGATTGGAGTGCTGTGAGCAGCGAAGCTAAGGCTTTGACGGAGTCGTCGGGTAAGGGTTCTTTGCTGTCGCGAATTTCTTCCAACATTGGAGTCAACAGCTTTAGCCGCCGAGATAGATTTGTGTACTGTTTTTTTACGGTGATTCTGTACTCCTGAATTGAGGAGATTTCATTCACTATTCCGATTAACTCTTGCGACAATGCAGCCTTATCGTCCTCCATTTTTATGTAAAAACAAAGATCTGAATAGAGATAGAAGAAATTCGTTAATCTAATAAGGAGAAGTGAGAGCGTAAAATCGAGTTGACGAATTAGAGCTGGTGCGGGTCTGGGTCAAGGTCCGGATCCGATTCCGAGTGTGAGTCTGAGTCTGAGTCTTCTCTCCATTATAGACTAGCTGTAAGTTGCTGAGACTTGACTTGGTGCCTTTGTGTGTTGTGTGGGGATAGCTTAGTTTAATTGCAGTTATTGGCTCGGCTCGGCTCTGTTTTTTGATTGGTTAATACTAATTGGCGGTGAAATTGAGAGTTCAGCGGTGAAATTCGCAGGTCCGTATGGGTAAATCTGTAAAACAAGATGATGGGAAAATTTACCATGTACCCATTATATATTATTAAGGGCTTTAGATAGAAAATGAGTTTTTAAATTTTAATAAGTGACCTTTGCCCGTTCTTTTGGTTTAATACAAAATTTTCTTAGGCGAAATTTGAGAAATATGTAAGTTTACCATTTTGCCCTACAAGGTTGAAAATTAATTGAGTAGAATCCTTACTTTAAATGAGACATTAATACTCTGAGATTACAAATTTTATTTTAAGGAAAGTAGTTTTATCTGGGACATTTAAAATAGATGTGCCCCATCCTTCCGCCAATGGTTACATAGGTTTTTTAAGTGATATATAATATATATATATATATATATATATATATATATATATATATATATATATATATATATACCCACTTATATATGATGAGTTTATATTGGTGTTATGGTGTACAAATCAATTATTCCTTGTACCTTTAAATTTTCTTATTTAGTTTATTTTCATAGTTCTCAAATTTGAAATCTTATTTATGGCAAGTGAAAGTATTTTAAGTTAATTACTTTGCTTATGTGACAGGTTATCAACAATCTATTTCTATTATTCGTATCTCTCAAATATAATGTGATTCGTACATTTTAATAAATAAAAATATTGAGTGATGAAAATAATTTATACATCTTCTCTAAAAACAAAAACAAAAAAGACAATTTATACATCCTTAATGCAATGCTTCAAGTTTCCCTAAACTTGAATAATTGGCAATTTGGCACAGAGATCCTAAACATTTGGGTTTTGGCATTGACCTCCCCTTTGTTTATAGACAGTTAACCATTAAAATTGAAACTATAAAATCATTCTGCATTCTTCAAAAAAAAAAAAAAATACAGTATATGTTATGTGTGAAACTTAAAAAGGTGATTTTGCATTCTAACAAAAGGTAATCATTGATTTTAAAGTTAAAAATGTTGTGCATTCTTCAACGATAACAAAATAAATAAATAAAGCTACGAATCAAGTTAAAAACTTAAAATAATGGCAAATAGAGCTTGATGTTCAAACCAACTTCAAATGATAAGTCGAATTAAAGCAATTGTACATGATCTTTATATGAATATGTCAGTGAGAGATCAACAAGGTTTATGACCTAGGTTGGCGATCTCCGTTGCATTTTCAAGAGACGTTCGTCTAAGATCGGGTCAAGTGATCTAGCCTGGGTCATGATTTGTGATAGAAGGGTGGGTTCGATCGCTTTCGTACGAATTCTAATAATAAATTATAACTAACCTTATATTGTGAATATTATTAATTCAAAAGACATTAAAGTTAAAATTTGATTTGAACCTTAAAGTGAATTCACTTTTTCGTATCGATCGATTCAATTTGACTCGTTTAGCACCAAGCTAATTCAAGCATACTTTCAAAATTAATAGAAATAAAACTAATATCCTCTTGAACTCAACTGACCTCGTTTACAATTAATGAAAATGTATTTTACTTTCATGTCAAGGATAATAAAGAAAGAAAAGTGCTGCTGTGGTCCAAAATGTTAAAAAAAAAAATCTCAAGCTTTTACAATTAGGCACAAGCACAACAAGTATCATGACCTTCTCCTGCAGTGGAAAAAAGTCTCTAACTTGGAATAAATAATAGAATGCCTTGAAACTTTATTGACACTAATCAATTAGCAATGAGCATCTTAGGCATGTGCTTCAATTATTAACTCATTATGTCATTAGGAGGCATCTACATTTTGCTTAAGTGCTTAAGAATAATATTATTTAGACATTGTTAAATAATTAAAAATAAATAATCTATCATTTATTAGAGATGAAAATTATATCATTAATAAGTTATCATCAACTTAAACTAACAAGAAATTGTATAATAAAATTATTAACCAATAATTTACAACCGCACTCTATATTGCGTAATACTTTTTATAATAATTTATAATAATTACATTGCTAACGTGATATATTTCATGACCTACTATTTAAATGATATATTTAATGGTGAAGATCTAGTAAACAAAACATTAAGGGCTGTTTGTTTGGCGTTTCCCATAATTTTTTCGTGTTTGGGAAATGCCAAACAAACATGTTTTCTATTTTTTTGAAATAAATTTTTCATCCATTAATTTTCTCAAACTACTCTCTCAAAAGCCAAACAAACAACAATTTTCTTATCGCTAAACAAAACTTATACAAACTCTACTTTGATTTGACATAAAATAACTTATCTCTCACACAATTTATCTCACATAACAAACATGATTTGACATAAAGTCTTACACATCTTACACCTACAACCCAACTCTTCCAAAAAAACTTATACCTACTTTATTTCTCAAACCACTCTCTCAAAACCCAAACAAACAACATTACGCAAATCAAAATTATTTCACAAACCTTTACTACTCTCCCAAACTACTTTCCCAAACGCCAAACAAACAGGCCCTAAGTTTCACGGGATATAATTTTTAGAACAATATATATTTGTAATGAGTTCAAATTGTGTAGGTGAATTGGGCTACGGTTTATGGGCCAGGCCAATTTTAAATTTTTATTAAGTTTTTATTGGATTATGTTAATTGTACTAAAATGATCGAATATTCAAAGCAATGGTAGGTTAATTAAATATAACAAACTTAATAATCGAAAGTCTTATTCATCATAACAATTTTTTTTCTCCAATGATTTAATTCCTTTCGAGACGCCTCAAATATATTATATGATAACTTCTCCCAACATGGATTAGTATGGAACAAATATAGAGCTTCAAATAACCGCATTCTATTTCGTAAGGAGTTATAAAACGATTTATCAAACAAATATGTTGTCAAACTAGTTTTATCTTCCATGGCTCATATCATGAAAACATCAATTTTTAATCAACTTTCAACATACCATACCGACCAATGTTTTTGTAAGTATATCTGATTTTTTGTATTTTTATTTTATCGAACCATCATAAAATTAGATGGTTTAAACTTTAAAGTAAAGGTCAATGAGTTCGTCCAAAAATAAATCCCTTTTGCCCTGTACATTATACCCAAAAAATTTATCTACTCTAAATTTTCAGATCTCATTACACTTTGTGTAGCAATCCATCTATCACTTATCATGGTCTAATATATATGTATATATTTTCACTAAAAATATAACAACATTCAATCATTATTGGAAAAAGAGGCACAAGGCATGTTTGTCTCGCATTTTCCAAAATTATCTCGTGTTTGAAAAAAGCGAGACAAACATGTTTTCAATTTTTCAAAATAAATTTATCCTCTCTCAATTTTCTGAATTAAATTTCTCAAAAGCTAAATAAACAACTTTCTTATCTCTAGAAAAACCCTACAAAAACTCTGTTTTGAATTGACATAAATTAACATGTCATTTACAATATGATTTTGACATAAAGTATTACACATACTACATCTACAATCTAAAAGATTTAAAAAATCTTACATCTACTTTATTTCTCAAACCACACTCCCAAAAGTCAAAACTCAAACAATAACATTATGTAAATCGAGATTATTTCACAAACATCCACTGCCCTCCCAAACACAAAACAAACAGGTCCACGGAGTTAAACAAAAAATCAAACAAAGAAGGTCTCTAAGACACACAACACTAAATAGACAGATATATATCTCGGGCCAGTGCCACTTAACAAAATTTGTATTAATTAGTTGTCATTTTAACAAATTTAATATCTAATAAATAATAACAGAAACAGCTAGTTTACATAGTTTAAGTATGAGATATGTTAAAATATATAAATAAAATATCACTTGTGATTACGATGATGATGATTTCGGGCAAGGCCAACTCATGCACAGCATTATAGCCCATGCTGCTTTTCAGAACTACTACTTTTTCTATTAATCTTCCAACAAATAAATAACCGAACAGATATATTATAATATTAAAAGGGGTTGATTTTATTATTTTATGTCAAATGTTTAATTTTTTTTTTCTCGAAACAAGATAAAGCATGCTGCCCTTTGAGTCTGGGAATCTTTTGGGCCTTAACTTTCATTTTCTGATAAAGTATCAGTTATGCATAATTTGGAATAATTTGGAATAATTTGCTCCAATTAAATTTAAAACCTTAAATTTATCAGTAAGACTGAGACAAGCTCGAGTCGAATATAACAATAAATTATTAGTTTTATATATTTTAAACAATCAAAGTTCGGCTAGACCCAACCAGTGGATGTTGCCCATGCTGAAGCCCGAAAGCATTGGATTAAGCACTTTGGGTCAATAGTTTTAATGCCCAAGCTCAAATGAACAAATTAAACTCTAAAATATTTAAAGCCCAATCTGAAGTTTTTATTGGGTTTGATACATATCAAAATTGATTTAGTCGAACCCGGTTGAATCTGAATTCTCTTTTTTATTTTTATTTTTTTATTATGTTTGTGTTCCAATTTACACGAAACATTTGTTTAATGTGAAATTTGCGAGAAATATCATATTATTATGTATATTAAATAAAATTTTCATATTTTTTTTAAACATTGACATGCTATTCCCATTTGCTATTAAATAAGGATTAACTATCCTCATTATTCTATCACATTTACGTATTTTAGAAAAATATTAAAATAATATAGTGAAAAAATACGAAATTAGCAAATCTAATATTGATATTAATATTATACTTTAGAAATAAAAAAAAATACCCCATCAAATCGTTCGATGCAATCCAAGTTAATGCATCTGCTTGGGTTGTTTGGAATCTCCGACATCCTATATCGTGATGACATGACTTGGGGAGAGTTGTCAAAGACCGCAACCATTATATATTAGTGGTTAATAGCGCCTTGGGACCTGGAGTTAAGGGGCAATGGGATATGATGAGTTTGGGGATTCAGTCTAGGTTGGGGAAGGCCAAAACGAAAGTCCAATATAGGCAAAATTTTATTTTGGCCCTTTAAATTGGCTGCATTTTAAAATTGGGTCTTTATTATGGTACCTCGACAATAATCATTCTTTATTGTGTCATCATCATCAATTTCAGTCCTTATTGTTGAAAATTTTTATTTATCGCCGGAAATCATCAATTTATGTCTTAATTGACCGGAAAGTTAATTTTTTTTTGTCAAAAATCACCAATTTATGTCTAATCTGACAAAAAAAATTAATTTTAGCCAAAATATTATTTTTCGAGTGACACTTAAAATTAAGAATTTCATATTATGACTCCACAATTTGCAAGACCAAACCATGTGATAGGTCAAATATGATATAAATTGATGCTTTTTTGGCGATAATTAAAAAAAATCGGTAATAAGGACTGAAATTGATGATGTTGACACAATAAAAGACGTATATTGTCGAGGTACCACAATAAATGGCCAATTTTAAAATGCAGCCACTTTAGAGGACCAAAAATGAAATTTTGCCGTCCAATATATGTAGGCCAAAAACATTAATAAAATTTGGATGAAAGTGTGATTTTATGAACGAATATTTTGCGGAATCGCAATGACTCCGTTGTGTTCGTTAACACTGCCACCAGCCATTCCACTGTTGTTGAAGTTTTTGCTTTATTGGATGGATTAGTTTAAAGTTGATAAACTTATTTTCAAGAATGATTGTTTGAATATGTTATTGGGAAAGTGGCCCACATGAAAGTTTAAGTTTGAGTAGAAAAGTTAATTTTGCGGCCCATAAATGTGTTAAATTAACCCAAGATTCTAAGAGAACTCCATTGCTCAAACTTTTGTGACGGGCTTCACCTATGTACCGAACTTTGCTCTCCTTTTCTTAAATGTTATATTTTTTTTAATTATAAAAGAAAAATATTTAATAACATAGAATAATTAAACATAAGTATGACTTTTATGCATATTTCCACAAGAAGTAATAGGTTTATGCATATTTCGTGTACTTCTTTCCTCTAGCATGAGAGATATTTTCGCAACAAAAGGAGACTCAATGGAATTTTACCCGATTAAACCCCAAGAAAAAGGGAATTTCTTATTTGTCCCTGCCGGACGTGGTCCCGTACATCTTCACCCCAAAATCCTTTCCCGTTATGACGGACGTTTTCTCTCTCTGCAAATAATCTATACTTTATTTTTTCCTCTTCCTCTTTCTCTTTCTTTCCCAGTTGTGGATTTTTGCAGAGAATTCCTCGCCAAAGATCTCCACATTTCTCGTTTATTTATTTTTCAAGTAAAAGGTAAGATGTTCTAACATCATATTCTCTCTGATTATGAGCCCGTTTATCTTCACAACATATCTTTCTTTCTTGTAACCCGTTCATGGACTGTACAGATTTTTCCTGTTTGTAATCCATAGATTCTTAAATTGATTTAATTCATCAGTACCCTTGTCGAATTCGAGTATAAGATCGAATATTTATGTGAGGAAATAAGCCCTGCGTATTTTTATAGGGTTTCTGGTTGTATCTCAAAATTTGTTGGGTGTTAATTCCTTAGGTTAACTTTGGATTTTTTTCGAATTCCTGAGCTAGTTAAAGAGGATAAAGGTAATGAAAATGGGGGAAGATTTATTTACCAGCCTATGTATTGAGAATTATCACCCATCAACATTCTTATCCATGGATTCAATTACTTCCTGTCATGAGGATCAAGAACATGATATGAATAGGCAAGTTATTCTCTCCGGACCTCCAGATATTAATCTTCCATTATCTGTGGAGAGAAGCCCTCCACCACAGTTATGGAACCATGGTTCTTTCGATATGCTTGAGGTAGGTCTTGGACACCAAGTTAACAATGACACAGATAAAATTGTCGATATGCCTAAAATTGGGCGAAAATGCGCTAAGAGATTGGACAGCGTTTGGGGTGCTTGGTTCTTCTTTAGTTTCTATTTCAAACCTGTGTTAAAGGATAAGTCGAAATGCAATGTAGTTCGGGATAGTAATGGGGTTTCCACCTTTGACAAATCTAGCCTTGAACTTGATGTCTTCTTGGTGCAACATGATATGGAGAATATGTATATGTGGGTTTTTAAGGATAGGCCTGAAAATGCATTGGGTAAGATGCAGTTGAGGAGTTACATGAACGGTCACTCTCGCACGGGTCAACGTCCGTTTCCGTTTAGTACCGATAAGGGTTTTGTTCGGTCTCACAAAATGCAGAGGAAACACTATAGAGGGTTATCTAATCCACAGTGTTTACATGGGATAGAAGTGGTTTCATCGCCTAACTTGATGGATCTCGATGAGGAAGAACAGAAGAAGTGGGTTGAGTTAACCGGTAGAGATCTCAACTTTTTCATTCCACCCGAGGCTAAAGAATTTAGCTCATGGAGGAACCTTCCAAACACGGATTTCGAGCTTGAAAGACCACTTAAAACCAACTCAAAGAAACTTCTTAACGGGGGTTCGGATTTGAATTTATCAACTCACCCATCAAACCATGTAAATGGTAAGAGAAAAGATCTCTCCCCACAGGGAAACGAGGAAGATTCCGTTTCCCGTCCTTTTGAACCTCCTTGGTTGAGTGAGTTTACGGGTGTGATGCAAAATGTTTATGGGCCTGTTGCTGGAGCTAAAACGATATACGAGGATCAAGAAGGGTATTTGATACTCGTTTCTTTACCGTTTTCCGATCCTGAAAAAGTGAAAGTTCATTGGTGGAACAATCTCACACATGGTGTGGTGAAAATCTCTTCTGTGAGTAGAGCATGCATGCAGTATATTCTGAGAAATGATCGGACTTTCAGACTCACTGATCCTGCTCCAGAACATTGCCCCCCTGGAGAGTTCAGAAGGGAAATTCCTCTTCCTACTCGGATCCCAGATGATGCAAAGCTAGAAGCGTGCTTTGACAAGAGTGGAACTGTACTTGAGATCAAAGTTCCTAAACATCGTGTGGGACCAGAAGAGCATGAGGTTACGGTTTGCCTTCGCCCTCCGAATGAATTTGCTTTGTCTTGATTTATTGATTAGTGTATCCTAGGCGTTAGAGAAAGTTATACTCTAGATTACATTGCCTGTTTAATTAGCTCAAACTGCTTTGAGTTTTTTCATTTTCAATTGAATCTTGATCGTGGGTACTGGAAATTTAGCTGATTGCAACCCTTTTAGAAGTAGTTATTTTTTAAGAGTTGGGTCTTCTTTCATATACTAAAGAGTTTGATGTTTAAAAGCTTTGATTGACCCCCCTTGTTTTTGTAATTGTAATTCTGGGTGGTGTAGATTGCAATAAGATATGGTGATTTTTCATCCATTATTGGCTTTAGAGGCTATCAATGGACCGGTTAATCGGATTCGATTTTGATTCCAAAAATTTGTAATTGGTTTAAGACCTTATGTTTATTTAAATATAAACATTTAAACCTAATCCAAACATATTTTAAATGAATGGGGATAATTTAAACAAGGTTAAGCGAGTAATTTATGAGATAGATTCAAAAAGCTTGATGATTGTACATGGATATATGTCATTTTTATCACGTCGTGCTAGAACGGAATTTCAAAACTAAAAAAAAACCTTATTTGGATCCAAGTTATGAGTGAAGTGAATATTATTTCATAATATCTCTAAAACTCTCACCCTATGTCCAAACTCCTCATTGTCCTCTATTTACATGCTCTTTTGAAGAAGGGTAGATGCGGGAAATAAAACACATACAAAGCAATACCTTTTTTTTAACCTATATATAAAGTACTATATATTCCCTGAAGCAATACCTAGCTAGTTGAGACAACGATGATGATGATGATGATGATGAGAAAGAATTCAACTAAAGTTCATTTCATCATGGATTCAATGATGGACAACAATGAAGTCAACTCAAACATTTGATAAAATCCAAATTCCTCATCTTATCACAAGAAGCTAAAATGGCATAGGATCCCAACTCCAAAAACACCTTTCTACAAATAAACATTCTATTTTTTTTCAAGTTTGGTTGTCATTGGCAGACATAATCCAGTTCAAATTATTTGTCTTTCATACCTCTAGCAACATATATCACTTCTTTTTCCTATCTTCTTCTTCATGCCAAGATGACAAAAACACAGATTTTGCTCCATCTAATCTTAATGTTGCTGGCGTTTCAACCGCATTTTGCTATCAGTTCCACTTTTCAAGAAACAAAATCTGCAGGTAAGTTTCCACAACTCCCATCGATTTACATGCTAACGCCCACACAACACACCTGCTACTTTATTTTATTATTTTAAACGATGCACCATTACTTGTTACAGTTAACTTCAACATCAATACTGCAGCATACAACTCAAGAATCAAATCTGGGAAAAATTGGACAACTTTGGTAAGCAATTTATTCAACTGTATATTGCCCTCTTGAAGTTTATGAAATGGGTAAAATTGTACTAATGTTTGACAAACAGAGAAACACAATGGATTCAGCAAAGAAGGTTGTTCCTAAGACACCCTCTGGACCAAATCCAATCGGAAACCATCGTCCGCCGTCAAGAAAATGAAGAAATGCACAAGTAATGAATGAATTAATGTAGAACAATAATAGTATTTCCTTTTAGTTATTGGTGTTTGGATGGATTAAATTGCTAGTTAATTTCTAATATAATTCGTCTCGAAAGATCATTCATTTTAGCTTTCGAATATGAGACGAGGAAAAATCTTACTGATTTTTTACTATCTATTGTATTCACTTAATAGCTCACCACACCCAACACTAATTTGACTAATTAATGTACCCACCACATATACATCACATTCACAGAAAATGAAATAAAAAGAACATAAATACGAGTATCATTTTATTAATTTAACTAGAATTACTTGCACGAGAGTCGACAGAATAACACGAGAATTTAAAAATAACACAAAGGAAGAACTATGCCGGGCATGCTTTTTGAGTAGATTAATCATTAATGAGAGTTAAAGAAACAAGTTATCTTACCATGACAAGAGTTCACTCAACAAAAAGTTAGTAGCCACTGAACTCTGATTTATACCAATGAGCTAGGTAAAGCTTGAAAAGCTTAATGGATAATTCAAATAGCAAGTTTTGGCCAGATTCTCGACCTTAAACTAAATGATTCTAATGATATCAAAACTAATGACCTGTGTCAAAAAATGGCCACTATACGTAAACTGGATCCATTTTCAATCAAATATACAATGGTTCATGGCAACTGCAAAATACTATAGACAATGTCATACTGTACGCTTCTGCTTTGATCGTTTACTTCTCCTCGGCCCAGAATAATTAGGAACTGGTTTGCTGCTGCTAGAAGCTAATGCCTCTTCACGAACTTCCTTATCCTGATGGGAACATTGAATTGCACTACAAAGTCAGCTTAAATAGAATTGATAATCGGAAAGGATTGTGTGTAATGCAGGAGAAGTGTCCAAGGACTACCATTCTCATACTGACATGAGTGATCCACATTCCAATGGGGACATGGATTTACGAAGGAACTAAAATCAATGAGCACTTCAATCAATTGTAATTTTTTCTAAGCTATTAAATTAAGGAAATCCAGGTACTTCTGATACATTCAAAGAGATCATCAATACTGGTAATCAAAGATCACCATTCTCTGAATGGGCCATACTACCCATTTTCGTAAGTGAAGGTCCTAGCTTGAATTGTAGCACGAAGTTTGAGATGAAATCAGAAAAGTAATTTCTTGTTGGTATCATTGCAACTTTTATATCAATGTACTGGTAAAAATTATTAACGATGAGGATAACTTTGGAAAGTCAGTTGCCAATTTTAGAAATATAATATTGTTTAACAGACATCCCAAGGAGGAATGAGAAGTTATTTTAATTTGAAAACAAAGCAAGTAATTTTCACATTAGTAAGGCTTCTGGTAAATTTCTTTTAGAAGAAAAACAAAAAAGATTTTTGGTTGAGGATAGCAGGTGTCTATGAAGGGACAAAATCATAACATGTACATATTACATTCAAAACTATCATAAAATGTTATTCTTCTACCCTCCACCCCGGTTGTGTTTCTCACTCACTGTTATCATGGATTTGAGCATGAATATAACTTCATCTCACTTGATTCAACTTCATGAAACAAACACGTGTATTTCTGGAGAAGAGAAGGAAAAAGGACTTTTTCTCTTCTATCTCAAGATATGTTGAACCTTCAAATCAATATGAATACAGCAAGGAACAAAGAATCATATATGGATCCTCCTGTCATTTGGTTGCTTGGGGAAATGTAATTTATCAGATTCCATATCACATATCCTGAATGTCCAAGTCAAAATTTATAGCAAAGACTTCAGCATGTCATTTTATGTGCAATGACGAGCTTAAACTTACCTTGGATTCAGTTTCATTGTTTGAGTCCTCTTCAGAGTCAGAAGCTGAAGTCTGAATATCGTCTGCAGGAAGCGCGTTACTGTTCTTCTTCTTCTCGTCTTCTTTCAACTGTTTAAATCTGTTAAAAAATAATTATCCTCAGTGCGGGAAAAGATAAAACAGAAAAAGTACAAAAAGAAGAAGTTGATAGTCGAACAACCTTTCACCAGTCCGTTCTGACTGAACACTTGATCGTTTTGCACGCCCAGCAGTGATTATACCACCAGCACTCTCATTCACAGCAGGCTTTGCACCTCCCAATTTGCGTAACCATACTTGTTGCGCTGTGCTAAGCACATTATTTGTGAACCTAAAAGGCGAATCACGATTGATGCCGATCAATAGCCATACATGTTGCAATTGTAAATTCACATGTGTGTGCCTATACACTACACAGATTTAAAATATGCATATGTGTGGATAAGAAGCTTGGATTCTAACAATGCAGATTTGCAAGAATATATCAAGCTTTTCAGACTTCGTAGTTCAAAACTATGCCTATAAGTCACCATTCCTTTGATAAGTGATTTTTTGCTTAACCAAAACATGATGAAAGTCCAGCAGTTCTAGACTTTTGCTTGGCTTGGTTCAAAGACAAGGATCATGTATTATTTCTCAAAGCGATGGACACAGTAAGCCTTTTTACGTAAAGTTTCAAATAACCTAAAACAAGAACCACCAAAATTGTTAGTTAAACATACCTGACAGTTAGGTAATTTTTCTCAAACAAATTTAAGGACAAAAATGTTTGATAATAACTTCTAAAGAGTTAAATAACTGTAACTCTATTACTATTTATAATTTGTTAAATTTTCTAAAACAAACATGAATATGTGTGTATGTATGTGTGTTTTAATTGGTTCTTTCCTCTATATCATTAGTAATACTCCAGCATCCAGATGAACCTTTATGTTCTGTTGGGCCCAGGAATGAGTGAGTCCTGGTGCCAAATCTGTTGAATCCCTTTCTGGCTTAGTGTAACCACATCACTATATTAAGATAAGTTTAATTTCATTCCAAGCATTAACCTAATTTTATCAATTAAAAATTCATCAAAAAAGGAAAAAAAAAAAAAAAAAAAAGATATCAATTAAACTTGGGATAACTGAATTTGATTTGAAAGAAACTTAAGAAAAGGAATACAATGCCAAATTAAATATCAAAACATCTTAGCATGTAAATCTTAAGTACTTCACATGCACAACACTGAATTATGACATGTTACAAACTTTTGTGATTGTGGGCACATAAAATAAGGAATACTAATTGCTCAAGTTTACCAGTATATTGATAACCCAGATGGAACAGACAAAGAAAAGTATCCAATCATCAGGGGGAGAAACTTAAATACAAGAAGCGTGTTCTTCTGAGCTGGGTCATCTGTCTACCAAAACAGGATTAAGATATTTGGTAAAATGCCCAGAAAGGTAACATTGCAAAAAGCAAATACCAAGGTTTATTAGAACTTACTTGGGGAGGCTTCATTATTTCCATTGAGACATACTGCGACAGAACAAGAAGAACAGGTAAAACGAGGTATGCTGCAGTGTCAGACCAACCAAGTGGTGGATGCCCATCCTGCAATATAGGGCCAAGTAAGAAACTGTTTTACTAGCGTATTCCATGAATTCAATGATAAAGCAGATTACTAGTTGAGAGTGATAGTTTCCTGGTACAAAAGATTTCAGGCAAAATAAAATAAAAAATGACAGGAAGGTAGGGTAAAAATTCTGTGAGAAACATGATACTGATTTAAGAAGCAAGAAAGCATTATATAAGCAGATAGCTGTGAGCCCAAAGTTCTATTACCACAAATGGGAACAGCCAGGAAATCCCTGATCCACTTTGCCGAGCAGCAATTGATGTTGGGCCTCCCAAAGAAGGAATCCAAAAGAATCCTTCAGTCAGCAGTCCCTGTTTTACAATTCAGATAATTAAAAGAAAACTGTTGTTATTATTCTGATCAGGCAAATCAGGTAAAAGTAAATATGCTACTCCATTAGAATAAAACAGCTTATCATTTATACCTCATTTGCTACATTTGAAAGAGCTTGATACAAGCCTATAAATACTGGTATGGTGGCCAAGGTTGGTAAACATCCTGTTCACGAATTTAAGAGGTAGTCAAAATGCAAATTTGGCGCAGCAGATCAGATCATCAGGATAGCAAGAGTGGCATTTATTGTGGGAAAAGGAGTTTTTTCAGTGAAACAAAGTGACATTGATTGACAAGTAACAATTACACTGAGCATATGATAAACACTGTTTAGGCCCCAGAAGGCTTCTCATTCAGAATGCAGTTTTATGTAGTGTGGGGATTATCATAATCACAAAATACTGAATTCATAAACCTGGAATCTCTTATTAACCTAAGATTGCACAATCATAGAGCACCTTGCATGGCAGGATAAGAATTGACAACAGAAGAGCTCATGTCAAATAGCTTTTTCCTATTGGACACACGTAAAATGCTTTTTGGTTTGGCCTACGGACATAGGTTGAGTGAAAAGAGAAATCGACATGCTCTATGCTTCAAATGTAAGGTTAAAGGGAATGGAGAGCTGATGTAGAGTTATCCTCAGTCAACAGGAGCAAAGACCCTGCATCTTGTTACCTCAAATATCGTTATATAAATGTCTTCACAAAATGTAAAGTGTACTTAAACAATAGCATGCTTTGTCTATCATGACACACCCCCTGCACGACTGCTAAATGTATATTAAGATATGTGACACATCAAACCAAAAGGGTACACATGTTGCAATGTTTTGAGAGGTTTAAAAAGAATGGGCATACTCTACAGATATGCAGCTCCATAGTTTATGTTACTTGATATTAAAAACAGTACCTGCCAGAGGATTGACCCCTGCCTGAGTGTATAATCGGGAGGTTTCAAGTTGAATTCTTTCCTGTAACATATAAAGAATAATATATGTAGTTAGTCCACCAGACAATGAGGAAAATGGCAAAAGAGTATGTTAACTAAAGATTTTAACTATGTATATAGCGTCTCAAAATTAAACAACTGAGTTTCGAGCAAGATTTATTGCAATCACACCCAATCACCCTGTACTGTTGATGAAAATTGTACAAATGATGGAAATGAAACATATCTTGTCACTACATAAATACATCAACGAGATAAGAACTTACGGCATGAACCATATTTGATTGATTACTTTAAATGCCCTGTGAAAATAGGGTTAAAGAGAAATTATTTGGTTGAAATTCCATTTTGGAAAATATGGTAACCATAAAACGTAAACTCAACTATTCATATTATTTCTCTTCATTTAGATGGACTTTAAGCTGTACTGAAATAACCAACTTAATTGAAGAGCCTGCAGAGCTATGTGATATTTTCGGTGTCAAAGAGTCTTCACTACCGAAGTAACCATATCATACGTTTAAGTGTTTAACCTATTTTACTATACTGAGACTGTGTCTTCTGTTCTTCCTCACTATCACGGTAATCAAAGATCTCAATTAACTCACTATTTTTTAGTTTTGTTATTTCAACTTCAAGATGCTCGTAGATCACATCTCATACATTAACAAAAAGAAAAATCTTAAGAATCCAGTGAAGATGCTCACTTGATTTCCAGCATATCTTTGTTGTATTGCTTTAATCTTTGGTTGAAGATTCTGCATGGCCATCGTCGACTCAACCTTATAGAGAGAAAATATACATTATTTGTACAGATATCATTTAAATAGTAACTGATCTTTCCAAAAGCTAAGGCATATAGAAGTGCTGAAATGTAAGAAACTGAGAATAAATCATAGGTGGAAATTAGGAGATTCCCCTCCAAAAGAAAGAATAAACAAGAGTAGTGGCAACCCAGTGCCATAATCAGGATTACTATAATATAATTACATGCTTAAGAGTAGTAGAAGCAGAATTTCACCTGTTGCTTAGTCAAAGGGAAGGTAGCAACTTTAACTAGAACTGTGAGCAATATAATGGCAAATCCATAAGCATATGGCACATGAACAGTTGAAAGCCCATCTTTAAGTACCTGACAAAAGTAAAGAAGATTTTTATTAAATCTACCAATGCCATGAAATCAACTATACACCACACAACTAGAAGCAGGAAGCTGAATATGTTGCTTTTTTTTCCAACTCAACTAAACGACCAAAAAAGGTTCATCTTCTGTTAGCACTGCTTGACAACATTATTGATATTTTTCTTATCCACAAATCACCAGAATACTCAGATTCCTGCCAGGAAAAGAATGAATACCTCAAAAGAATGATAGACTAGAGGCAGTAGAAATCAAGGTGCACAAGTACAATTATACTCCCTTGTGAGAAAAGGACTCTTGGTAATTCTAATTTTAGCAGGCCAAGCATTTAGTATGCAATTTTAGTGTCATGATTTATCATGTTCCTAACCACTTTCTTCAAAATTCTAACAATCTTTATTCAATTTTAACTCTACGCCACAATTTGAACTCTAAAATCTCAATCAGTTCCAATATCATCACAGATATAAATTGAAACCAAATGGTTGGAGGAGGGATAATAACTGATGGTAGCCATTCGTATGTAGTTTATTTTAATAAAAACACTTCCAAAAATCAAAATTAAAATAAAACTGAAATTACTTTAAGAACAACTTCCATAGCATCGGAAATAAACCCGAACCACCCGCCGTTTTTCTGAGCAGCAGCGGCAGAGTCTGAAGATGCTACACCGGCAGGGTCAGCAGCCACCGCAGCATCGGCGAGCGTGTACAGCACGCTCTCTGCTCTCTCAATAATCGCTTTGAAATCAATCGAACTGCCATCAAACGAATGAATAGGCGGTAGCTCCTGGAAGCTGAAATTCACCCGAGTACTGATGTGTTTGGCGTGACCATGGCGAGAAAGTGAAGGAAGAGGTGTACCGAGGAAAGAAGGAGATGAAATTAGAGTCCTCGCCATGGAAAATTGGTTAATTGAGTTTCTGTGGAGAAGAGAGAATTGATTAAGTGAACGTTGGACAGCTCATTGGTGTGAGTGAATGGATATTGCGGGAAGGGAGAAAAATATTTTTGTGGAGGATGAAAAGAAATACGTATTCAGCTTGTTATCCGTATATCTTTTTTTGCTTCGATTTGTAAAGGGGCTTATTGGTATTTTGAGCATGATAATCTTAGATAGTTACGTACACATCCTTGAGATTATTTGAAATTACAAAGACACCTTATGTAATTTCAGGGATTAACAATGTTTTTTTTTTTTTTAAATTTTACCTTCCAAATAAATCATAATACAAATAATTTATTCCTGAGTGCAAAAGCGACACAATGAAAAGAATTCAAATGAAATATGTATTTTGTTGCCGTGGTGACTCGACTTTGACACATTTTTCGGACAAAAATGTTTATATGAGTTAGGGACTAGCCCAGGCGTCACCGATGCCCTTATAAAAAATTACACTTCCCCCTCAACATTAGATTTGAGCCCTTCCAATTTTTATAAATATTTTAGAAACTAACTTCTTGATATAAATTGTAATTTGTCATGAAAGTCTCAAACCTATTACATAAATTTTAAATTAGTCATACAAAATACAAATGTCGAAAATAACAAAAGAAAATAATATGTAAAATATTTTCTTTCATCAACATCATGTCTTATGATTTTTAAGCTATAATTTTTTAACAAAGATAAATGTATACCATATAAAATTAATTATTTATGAATTAGTGTTTTTTAAAGTTGATTTCAAAACCATCAACTTCACCAATGCATAAGATTAAAGCAATTATAACACATACATCATTTATTAGTATTCATTAGTGTAGATACACTACAAAATGGAATAAAGTCTAGGCAAAATTTTCGAAATAGTACCTTTTTTTGTCTTTCAGCTATTTTATTGTCGGCTTTTATTTCACGTTTATGTGAAATAAATATACTAATTATCTATGAATTCTAATTTGAACCTCATTTTTTATGGATTCCTTTCACTTCAATAACCTGATATCTATTAAGATTAAATAGTTTTAAACAAGTTTATTTTGAAGTAGAGACATGAATGCTAGGTATGGCTAGTACCAATCTATATTCGAGATTCTTTCACCAATTGGGAGCTGATCAGTTAAATAGATTTCACGATTTCGTGGAACACCCTTGCTCTTCACTAATCATGATGGGCTAATGTAAAGTTTTGACAAGGTCTGAGGATCCAAATGCAAATAATCTCAAAATACAAAGACTTACCAGTCATCACCGTATAAAAAAGTCTGGCAATAATTGAATATCCTTTGGCGTCGGACTCTCACACTCTCTCCCTTTTCTCCGAGCCCCAAATCCTCCCCTTCCGAAACCCTAATTATCTTCTTCTTGTTCCGTAGATCTCTCTTCCTTTGTTCATTCATATATTATTAACTTACGTACAAGACAAGAAGAAGATGTCAGGTGCCGCGCTGGACATGACCCTAGACGATCTAATAAAGAGCAACAAAAAATCTAACCCCCGAGGCAGAGGCCGACCCGGACCCGGATCCGGACCCGGCCCGGCCCGGCGCTTACCTAATCGCTCCGCCAATCGCGCCACCCCTTACGCCGCCCCCAAGGTCAGATCTCCTTTGCTGCTTTTTTGCTTAGTTATATTCGACGAAGTTTGTAATTTTTTTTATGTGTTACTAGCCAATTCTTATATATGAATTATGGTGGGGATTTATAGGCACCAGAATCAGCTTGGGGTCATGACAAGTTCTCTGGCGGTGGTGGTGGTGGTGCTGCTGCTGCTGGTGGCGGAGGCGGCCGAGCATCGAGTATCGAAACTGGGACTAAATTGTACATATCCAATTTAGATTACGGGGTTTCTAATGAGGATATTAAGGTGATTTCTGGATTGAATCTTATTTTTATTTTATTTTATTTTAGTCATGTGATTTTATATAAGCTTTACATCATTTAATTGAATGATGTTGTTTATTGCACTTGCTCGTATGCTGGTAGCTATACCACGCATCACTGTTGTTCCAATCCATATAATATATTTTATTGTTAGTATTTTTATGTGCGCCCACTTCCATGTTCTGATATTGTATGGCATATTCACGAAGTAAATTGTTAGCAAGATCTGCTACTAGGCCCTGTGGGTTTTGATATCCATGCTACCTATTACTTGGTCAATTTCCTATGCATAAATGAATCTGTTCATGTAAAACTTTCAGTCTTCCACATCTCTGTTTAAGCTATAGTTATTGTTTACGAAATGTTATATATTAAGTATATCTATTAGTACATTCCTCTAGAGGATATTTTTTACCTAGTTAGTCTAATTTGACTAGGTTTAGCTTTTGGTTTCTGAAATATGTGCCAAGGTGTCATTTTTCACTTTTTAGCTTGATGACATCAGCGTTCATATTTAACTATTTTACATGTTTAAGTTTCACCTTCAGCTCTAGTTAAGTGCATGTCAATGTACGTGTGACATATTAAAAGTTATCTTTTTTATGTGAATTAGTTGTCTGTTGTTGGCAATATTGCTAGTTCACTCTCTATTATGTTTTTTTAATGTTCTATGTTCTTTCAAGAAAGTTACTTTTCATCCTTTAAACCCGTCCTGACTAGGAATAATAATATTTCAGGAACTCTTCGCAGAGGTTGGTGACCTAAAACGTTATACAGTACACTATGATAGGAGTGGACGGTCAAAGGTATAATCTTATTTGCTTAGAGCTTACCTTTTGGTGAAGTCTGTATATTGCTGTGGTTTAGAAGAACACATTTTTGCAGGGTACGGCTGAACTGATCTTCTCACGACGTCAAGATGCATTAGCTGCTGTCAAGAGGTACAATAATGTTCAGCTTGATGGGAAACCAATGAAAATAGAGCTTGTTGGAACAAACATCACGACTCCTGCTGCTGGTCTTCCGGCTACTGGTGCTTTTGGAGATTCAAATCTAGCTCCTCGAAGGTATGTATTCTGGCTTGATATGTTAAATGCGTTTTTTCTGGTTACTTTTATGAAGAGATCTATGTGCATTAATGATTGGGTACCTTCGGGCAACTAATCAGCCCTCATGAACCAATTTAGAAATTGTATTTCCTGTACCCAATAATTGACTGATTAGGGATTTCGCTAAACTTTACAACATTAATTTTAACAAAAAAAATGTTTGCCTACATGTTTGTTTATGCATTTACACAGAGACACTCTTGTAGTTGTTTAAGCTATGGTGGAAATTAAGTTTCTTGTTAAGTCCTAGCTATTAACCATGCCAAGATCTTCTCTATTTTTCCAAGTTGCGCATGGAATAGATGAAGTAGTCCTAGTCTGAGGCTTGGGATGTACTTGGTTTGATTGATTAACAGATACTACTGCTCTTCTGAAGATATTTAGCTGAGTTTGTCCCATTTTATATGTTTGAAATCTATATAACTGCTGTTAAGATCTTGAAATTTGAAAAACATATTAGCTAGCACACAGATTGAGTTTTAACATAATGATTAAAAATCTGCACGAACTGAAAAGCAAGCTTTTTGAATTTGAAAATTTGTCTCAACTCTTGTGATTACAATCTTGCTACATCCTTTTGTTTTTATCTGACTTATTTTTTCAAATTTGAAACAGTGGGCAAGGAAGGAGAGGTGGTTTTGGAAGGTCACGTGGTGGTGGACGAGGACGTGGATCTGGAAGGGGTCGTGGACAGGGAAGGGGCCGTGGTGAAAAGGTATCTGCTGAGGATCTTGACGCTGATTTAGAAAAGTATCATGCAGATTCTATGCAAACTTGATCGAGTTAGCATATTTTCTGGATTACTGAAGCAAAAAGTTCCACACAGTGTCTGTATTTTGACCAAATTCAGTGAGCGACATTGTCCAGACTTGCTTTATGTTGTTTTCTGTATCTTTCATTTGGATTTGCAGCAAGAAATGATAGACCTAAGTGTGTAATCTACTTTTCGACATATTCTCATCTTTCTAAAAAGATATTAGCAGGGCCGGTCCTCAAATAGAAGGCTCTAAGCGAAATTTAAAATAGAGGCCTCAATTTATTTAAAAATAATAAAATATTATATAATTAAAATTTATTTTATTACTTTTAGAAATGTAAAAGTATATGTTAAATATTCACATGTTTTTATTCTCTAAGCATTATATTATGTAGACATAAAGGGTCTATTTGGATTGATTTTGACTCGGTTTGAAAATACTGATTTGGGTGGTTTCAATGAAACCTTTGAGACCTCATTTGGATGGGTTTTGGTTGTTGAGTTTTGTGGTTTGAATAAGTTGAAATTTCATTTGGATTGAGTTTGGATGTTTGGGTTTAGGAAAAAAAATAGATGGTTGGTGTCAAATCAATATCTTTGTTCGTGAGATTTGGGAAAAAAAAGTAAGTGGTAGGTGTCAAATTAATGTTTTATAGCTTTGAAGAGTTTGAGTGTAAATTTCTGAATAGGTTTTTTATGGTTTTATGGGTTTGGTGAAAACTCATTTGAAAGGATTTTGACTCAGTCTCGCGAAGCCCGCGAGACCGGACCAAAACTCATCCACATACTTCAAAAATGACAAATTAACTTATATATTTTCATAAAATTCAACTTTAACATTTAATTCTCTAATACTCTTCTTGTGTTTAAAGCAAATCCTACTAGTTATTTGTTTAAAGCAAATCCTACTAGTTACACGACTAATGTTTTAACTTTCTATTTGTCAAAATCAACAAATACATCTAATGTAAAAGTAGAATTTTATACTCTAAAAAGTTATGGTCATTTGAACTAAATATGCAATTTATGGTGATTCTGGTGAAAATTGCCTAATCTCTACGAGAGGAAGTTAGGGTGTATTTGGATGGGTTTTGGCCCGATCTCGTGAGAGCCAAAACCCTTTCAAATGAGTTTTCGCCAAACCCATAAAACCATAAAAAAATCTATCAAAAATTCACACTCAAACTCTTCAAACATATAAAACATTTATTTGACACCTACCACCTACTTTTTCTCCCAAATCTCACTAAAAAGATATTGATTTGACACCTACCACATATTTTTTACTCTAAACCCCAACATCCAAACCCAATCCAAGTAGGGTTTTAACTTATTCAAACCACAAAACCCAATATCCAAAACCCATCCAAATGAGGTCTCAATGGTTTCATCGAAACTACCAAAACCATTTTTTTTAAACCGAGACCCGCGAAACTGAGCCAAAACCCATTCAAATAGACCCTTATTGCCTTATCAGTTCCCGTTTCCATTGAGTAGCAATATCATGACAAGATAGGAGCTGACAGTGCTACCTCGATGATGTCTTAATTGTTCAAATCTTGCCGGATTTTCCCCTTAAATAAAAAAAAAAATCTCGCCGGATTTTATAAGACAACTTTGTTTGTAGCCTTTAAACCTGCAGTAGATCATTGTTTCCTGTGAACTAAGATAATCACTTTCCCTACACTATTCTGTAAAACTAGGCAAACATAAGAAAGTCGCATTTTTATATTGTATGGACATTGTCGTGGTTGGCAAATACTTCTGTCGAAGTTTTGAATCAAATGTCAAATACACAGCTCTGAAGTGTTATCCATTTTACAATAATAATACATATTTTACAGAATACAACAAGGTGAACCCAAAGAACAGATTGGTTAACACAATAGGGTATGGTTAAAAAGGAAGAAACTACCTTCCATACAAATCTCCTAACAAAACCCAGAACATGTGAATTAAAATCTATGAATGTCTCCGTCTAGTCAAATTTTCCCAACTAGAAAAAACGAATCTCAACAGAGAATAGAACACAGCTTGTATACAAGAAAGTACAAAGTTCCAACAAGATGAGGGCCAGTACCATGGATAAAGCAACCGGAAGAAGAGACTTATGAGATGCCGAGGATATCTCCCAACCTGACATATAGCAGCAGTATTATATTACAGGAAGGACTACAAATTCCACTTCTTGATTCTTAAGCTAACTGTCCTAGTGGCACTCCAAATGAGCATTAGTCAACAATCAAATAAATTATCTATTTTAAGGTGCATCATAATGGAAAAAACACATAATTAGGGGTCAACGTACTGGTACAACACATATTCTGCACATTATTACTAGCACTAAATATAAAATGCTAACTCGCAAAAGTTCCAAACACTCACCGGAAAAAGAAAATCTAATGCATCCCAAGCTGCATGGCGAACAGCTCTTGTTGGATACATTGGACCACCTGGAGATGTGAAACTATACAAACATGTCTTTAGTCTTGTACTTGTCGCCATTCTAAGTTCTAGGCCTGCAGACAATATAACAAAATTAAACCACCAGTGGTTATGATGTTAAATTTAAAGGACATGAGAAAGGTCTCAGTTCATTCATACACGTCATCAACAGTTATAGATAGCAGTACCTTGGAGAACTTTGATATGAGAAAGGTAATGCAGAAGTACTGGCTCCACCTTCAATTTTTGGAGCTGATAACAAAAAGATCAATTTGGGGAAGAAAGTGAGGATTTTTTTAGGTTTAGTTTAGTAACTACTAACATGATCCATGGAACTGAATAACTTAACAAAAAATATATTGTTTGTCACCTGATCAGATAGTTCAATGACAAATATATCAGATGCACCACCAATCAAGAAAGCATTTGGAAATTCCGGAAAATGTCTGAGGAAACTTTCAAGTTTGTCAACTGTAAAGAACACAATCAAGTGTTGTCATAAGATAAAAGAAACCAAAGACACAATCACATCACTTACACAAATACAAGCATTTAGGTAGTGAGTGATCAACCTGAGTTATAGAAAAACAAGAATCTTGAGACGAGAAGAAACAGGTCTCGCTGAGTCTGATAAACAATTAAACACGATAAGTTATTGCTATATTAGGATTTCATGAATGAAGACAAGCTTATGGCCCAAGGACACAAGGAATTTAGTGATCACAGAGAAGAAAATGCTAAACCTGCGATGGGATCTTCTTTAATCTGTCAGAATCTAGAGAAACTTCCTCAAGGAGATACTACACCCATTAAAAATGGTATAGTCAAAAGTTTACAAAGTTAAATAGTAACAAGGAACTAAAGATGCAATAACAGTGAACAAATAATCTAGCAAAGAAGAACCTCACCTGAAAGAGACTCTGAAAGCGCCTTGCATTTGTTTGGATGTCAATCCTGCATGCATGCATAAACTTAATAAGGCAACTTCCTCAATAAAACTTCTTAGAGTTAAAATAAAAAACCGCCGTCTAGAATCTTTAATAATAAAATATGGGGAGAGAAAACTGATGTTTTTTTTGCTTAAGTAGCTTTATATCAGCCCATGGCTTCCAAATTATAGGCAAAGTTTCATACCAGAAGACATTTATAGCACCTTGGACAAGAGCGGATGAGTAGCGGAGTAGGACTTCAGGATTATCAAGCTGAAACTCGAACAGCTGCAATATAATGTACAGGATATATTAAAGATTGGTTATGATAAAGAGATCCATTTTGCATGAAAACATGAATCATGATAAGAGTGGTGAAAATAGTAATATATATTAGGTAACTGACGCTGCAAATGATAGATCTTATATAGTATCCAACAGTATTATGCAGTGAACATTTTAAAATGATAAAGATCCACAATACATAGAACTCTACATCTTATATTATTTTCGAATAATTCGGTAACTGAAGGCAAGTTGGTAGGGATGAGAGACATCTAATAATTTGTTGTCTCTAACGCCCTCTCACGAGCAGAGAATCCTAGCACGAGACTTTTTTACAATAATGGGTGGCAGTGAGATATCTCACTCAGGACTTTTTCTTGGCCCGGCTATGACACCATATTAAATGACCACCTATGTAAAAGCTTAATCTGGTAGATAGATAGAAAGGAGAGACATTTAGGACTTTATTGACATTGAAACGTACCCATTTGTGGAACAAGAGTGAAAAGATATTAGAATCAAATAATTGGCTCCAAAGCTGTACAATCAGATCAAGGATTGATTTTCCATTCTGTGGTACGCGAACAAAATGATCAGCAAGCACGTCATAAAAGCATACCGGGCTCACATACCCATCATCTGTCGCAGAAATTGCATCTTCCTCACCAAAAATAATATCTGGTACAGTAAAATAAGAGAGCTAGCATTATCACAACGGAACCTCAAACCACAAGTAGCAATGTAAAGACAAGAATCTGATAGCCACTTAAACCAAAAGAATATGTACAAGATTACAAACACATTTAAGCCATGGAATGGTTACAGTTTTCGAAACTTCCATATCTTGCCTACACCAACGGTCTAATGTAAAAAGTCAGTAATGTCTCTGCTCAGACATCTATTTTTTACAGATTTTGTCACAACATGAATACAATTGTATATGTTAAGTCAGAATTATAAAAAAACTACGATGGCAAATAATATATGGGACGCTCATCTCTTTGGAGAATTGTTTTTTATGCAATAAGATATGTATTAGAAGAAGTACCCTCATACTTCATGTTTTTCCTCCAATGAAGTGATGGAGGTGGAGCAAGCAATTACATCAACTGGTGTCAGAATGCGGATCAATGAGGTGGACCAAACAATTATATGCACCTGTGTCAGAATATTGGGTTGGGGGGGCGGGGGGAAGATAAAACCTGCGTGATTTTCCGTCCGCATTACAGTACTTTAAGTATCATCCTCGTTACGATAATTTATCATTCCTGGAAGGGGATTAGCATTTCTGACTAGTTAAAAGATCAGAATCGCCCCTCTTCCAAGCCAAATTCCTAACCAATTCTACAAATATCAGAAAATCCTAACTTGCAGCTATCTGATTACAGATCACATAAACTTCCACTGCAATTCAACTTTTCATTTCCTCATTTTTGTCACCTTATTGTTTGTATCTTAATGGTTCCATCATTTAGGAGAACAGACTTTCCAGGAATCTGCACAATGTTTTTAATAACTGTAACGCCCCAGTTGGAGTATGGGTATAAGGAAACTCTCCTGCTTCTTTGTATTTTAATACATCATGCTCTTTGAGTCATAGAGCTGTTCATCATGCTTCGTGAAATATCATCTCAATTCATTATGTATAATAACTTGTGATTTCAACATTCAACCTTGTGTATATAGTATAAATCAGTAGATAAAAGGAATCCTTTTGCATTCAAGATAGTGCGACGACCCACCAAAAGCAAAAGCAAACTGTTTTCTGTGACATCATAATTATTGCACGCAATTAAAGGTGTTCATATATCGAATTTGGTACCTAAACCATCACACGTGGGAAAACATGAAGATAATGACGGCATAATAATCCTGCAACAAAACAGCATGCGATCTCACCCCAAACTTTTGCAAACCTTCTATAATATGACTTCGCCAGCAGACTCGGAGGATAAGACTATTGCAAGACATGAACATTGACTTCTGGGGTAAATAATTAATCATGCAAACTGAAAACACCCAGTAAAACGTAGATTCCAGGTTGAAGCTCACAATTATAACGAACTAAAATGAAATTTTATATAATTAAATTGACTACAATATCCTCATAAACGACAGCTCCAGGCATCAACTTTCTTGTAATTGTACACGCATTAATATAAAATAAATATATATTCAAACACAGAGCTAAAAATTAAAAAATTCCTTTGATATATACCTTTGGAACGATCATCTACTTCCAAAGCTATGTCAGCGAACAACTCCTGCAACAAATTTCGCCTCTGCGTTGCCGAAGCTAACGCCTAAACAAAATTAATCAACTCAGGGACATCAAAATACTAGAAATATAAATAGTAATAATAATTATTATTGTACTAAAAGATGTACATACACGTTCCAGCTTCTTCTCAATCTCGAGGGTGAGGGCGGTTAGATAAGCCGAGCCCCGAGCCGTGGACGCCGATGAGATTCTCATTGCAATGGATCATTTGAAACCGAAATACTATATGAATAAATGTTACAGAGAAGGCAAATTCTTTTCCGGATAATATTGAATTTAATGCTTGAGATTGTGAAAATCAAATTAGGGATTGTTTCTTAAGCGACAGACAGATGAATATTAGTAATATTTAATTTGTGTGTGGTGAGTCAGCAAATGGGAAAAGAAGAAGACAGCAATAATTCTCTTTTGGCTAGGTGTCGTGAACAGAAGGCAATACTCATGCAAGATAATGAATATATACAAAATTAATGGAACAAGTATTTAAATAATTAAATATCATTCATTAATTTCCTTCCTATCTTCCTTAATGAAAGTCCAATTACGTAAAATATTTCCTGCTGAAAGCATTTAATAAAGAACCAACAAAATAATTGACGTGTCTTCTATAAGTGCTGGAGCCAATAGCTACCATATACTTTTGTTACATATTATTTTCCCCTTTTTTAGTTTTACAATGTGAAGTTCTCATATTTCATATTTAGTAAAATTTGTCATATAAACACGTTACGTTGTAAATAGCTTATTACTTATTGATCCTGGGAGAAAGTATGTGGTAATACTATATATTTTAATATAAAAGGAAAATAGGAAAATCACAATTTACTTAATTCTCAAAAACCTCGTGAAACAGATGTTTAGTCCAAAGTATAAAACAAAAAGTGCCAAAAAGAAGCCGTTGTTCCAGACAAAATTAAAATGTTAAAACAACGATTCAAAGCGAAGAAAAAAAAGTTGGAATAAAATATGTGGTAATACTATTTACTATTGTAGTTTCTCATCATTAATTTCTATTACAGGAAACTTTAAAATATAGAAACTATTGAATTTTAAATATTATATTGTGTGAGATTGTATTGTAATATATTGAACATACTACACATGTGCTTAGTACTTATTAAAAGTATTATTTATATATTATTCACATTACAAGTTTAGTACTATAATTAAATATGACATTCAACATTTTTTACTTAAAAATATTAAATAACTAATATTTTTAAGTTTGTGAATGTTAGAAAGTTATAGAAAGCATGATTTTTTTTTATAATAGTAACTTCTAAAAACTATCATACCACGTTTCTCTTTTCAAAAAATTTATACCTCCGTCCCTTCTTTTTTTATTTTACTTTTGACGCAGAGTTTTAGGTAAAATTTAAATATATAAATGTCCATAAAAATAGTGGTTGGGAGTTAATTGTGTCAAATCATTACTTTATTTTAGGGGGTATTTTTGAGAAAAATAATTTTATTTATAGAAAGTGAATATTATTTTGGGACATCCCAAAAAGAAAAGTAGTGAAAATTTAAGGACTGAAGTTTATTTAACAAAACCATATATTGAACATGACTTATGGTAATAGGATAGAGCATGTGAAGCAAATATTACACACTCTTAAAAAGAGGATAAATGTTATATATACACGAGCATACATATGTAATATGTTGTTTGCGATATTGCACTTTCACATATGGAACAAGTACGATAACATGTAGAGTAATACAATAGCATATGCCATACATGTGGTCAAAGAACCATACCACATTTTTTTTTTTAATAATTAAAAGAACCATACCACATGGTAACACTAGATAGTTGGTACTTATTCTAATATTAAATAAATTGATACACATCACTCATATGAGACAAAATTCTAAATAAATTTGACTTCAAATATGACTTGAAAATAGTGAATATTTTTACTAAAAGTTAAAATGTCAAAGCATAGAAAATATTTTGCGGCATCTCATAGGAGTATTAAATTTAGAAGAAAAAAATAGTTTATTTTCTAAATAAAGTATCCGGACAAACTGTATATTATTATTATTAAAACATATATGATATATGATATATCATATGGAGTAAATATAATAATTTATGTCACCCCACTAATTAATACATAAGGAATATTGTGTTTTGCAAGGCTTTTACTTTTAATACGTGAAACATGTACCATAACATATGAAATGACGCAATTTTATTTGGTAGCGTTTACCATTACGTGCCCTGTTATATGTGTGATCGATAACACAAATAAATAGTTATAAAAAACACAGGCCAAAATTATTAAAGTTATTTAAAAATATTAAATTACGAAAACTGTTATATTTTTAATTAAGACTACAAGGAAATAATTCTTTTAACAATATCTTCAGTTCCTAAATGTGAATTCAGGCTAATGCCAATTTACTCCATTAATATGCATATTGTTCAATTTATCTCATTTGATTTGACAAAGAGCATTTTACTTTCATTTGAAAAAAAATTAAGGAGCAATTTAACTCCTTACAACAGAAAGTAACGCACTCGTCAAAATTAAGAGCGGGTGCGTAAAAATAAAACAAAAGTGCCCTTAGGGAATAAAGTGTTATATTTATCGTAACACATGGGTTTAAGTAGGTGAGATCGGGACGGGATTTTTTAGATTCGGGTTTTGATTTTTACTACCCGAATCCGGTTTGAATTGACTTGGTCCCGGTACTTCGATTTCCCAATAAATATTGGATTTTCAGGATCGGGATCGGGATTCGGGTTTCCCGAAAATAGAATTTTAAACTCCTATATGGTAGAAGTAGCACACTTTTCTTTATTTTGCTCCGTCATAGCATTTATTTTTCTTTATGATCATGAGTTGTTAATTTCAAGACCATGTGGTGGGGCTTGGGTTTGGGAGTAAGAGATTGATTGAAAGGGATAATTTATTTTGTATAGTAAGGAATTCGGGATTCGATTTTCCTGATCGGGTGTGTAACATTACCCAAATACCGTCCCGATTTAGTTTGTCAGGTTTTCGAGTTTTCCAAAACCTCTAAAAATCCACCATATTTCCCGTCCCAAACTACAAAATCCCGACCGGGACGAGACGGGGTCCCGAAACTCAATACCGAATGCCCACCCCTAGGTTTAAGTGCCAGATTTATCATAACACATGCCAAATTTATCAAAACATATGGGAGATAAAATGCCACATTTTTCATACCAATGAGGAATAAAGTATAATGCCACATTTATCATAACAGAGGGGAACAAAGTGTCATATTTATAAGTTGACTGAGTCTGGGAGTCAAAATATGTAGTAGTTTTACTAATTCGTAGTATGAAACTTTTATAAGATTATAAGAGGATAAAGTGTTTTTTTCAAATCACATGAAAATAATTTGAACATTATGCATGTTACGGGAATAAATTGTCATTAACTCTATCAAATCTGATACTTCAATACATGTCTTCCCCTGAATAACATGCAACATAACTTGGCTTCAAGGCTACCCATTAGCTTTTAGTGCGGTAGCCCTGATGTGATGATTCTTTAACAGCTTTTAAGAATATGTTTGCTCAGGACATTTAGCCTTGGAGGAACAAATTTGAATCTTGTGGGAGAGATTTCTTTTTCATTTGAAGGTAACCCTATGTAATTATAGTCAGAATGTTCTGAATAGGTGAACCAATTTACCAAAAATATGAGAGTAACAAATACTAAACTTCAATAATTGTACTGTTGCTTCTAGGTTCCACACTTCCAGCCCTTACCCCATCACCAAGCCTGGGTTTTTCCCAATTTTAAATTCGTCTCCTACATATAATTGAACTTATTCCTCCTGTGTTTTCGTAAAAGAAGCACATTACCTCCCTCTTATTTTTACCTTTTTACAATGGGGTAAAATGCCTATTATGCAATATCAACTCATTTACAAATATCACGGAGAGGTAAAGTGTCTATACGCATATCAGAGGGGTAAAGTAAAGTGAATATGTTGTCAATGTAGGGTTAAATTGATCATTTTTCACGTGAAATGAAGTATCGATTGCATTATAGAGCGTGTGTGCAACACCTCCACTAAGAAGGAGGTAAATTGTTCATAATTTCATATCATAGCCTATTTCCATATCATTTCCATATCACATAGAGGTAAATTACCCATTAGGCATATCACAGTGAGTTAACATGCCATAAACTCCTAGACTCGTGCATATGACGTCCAGTGCCATAACAGAATTCAATGCAATAACCCAAGTAGAATATTAACATTTAACAAACATTTAAGCTGATGAGTTTATTTCTGTTAAAATACTGAAAGAACTTCACCGAGAATCACATTGTACTGAAGCTACAAACTAACACTATGCATAATCCAAATCCAGAAAGAAATCAAAACAACTTTACAAGTAGGCCATATAAAGAAGGAGAATATATAAATATAGGAAGCTCACCAACCCATGAGAGTTCTTCTAACCTTGTCTACAATCTGATTCCGAACGACCACACTTGAGAGATTAAAACTGCAGTTCTCATCTAGAAGGAATCTGTAGACCTCCCATTCACGATCTGCTGCTGAATGCCTTCCAATTTCAGCCTATATATGATACCATTAATCAATTTCAGAAATTAGATTTTGTGGAGGTTCAGTGAAGAAGAACGTGCTAAAACGATACTTAGCCTTCAAGGAATCAAGGTTAGATGAATACTTACCAAGAATATGCAGATCCCAAGAGTCTTTAAGGCGAAAGTAACATCATAGAAGACTCGTGGTCTTCCCCTTCCACATAGCTCCACTGGATTAGCTACCAAAAGCTCGGTGTCTGGACCACGGTTTGTGATAAGAACACGTAGAGGATGAAGCAGTTCTAGTTTTAAGCGGGAGCAGAGTGCATCCTGTTTTTCGGGATCCACTATTTTCTTCCCATCTTTATACTGAATAAATAGGTCCAAATCTCGACGACCCTTATTGACAGCCGCAAAACGACCAAATGCTATCTAATTAAAGAAAAAGAACAGAGTATTAGCAAATATATAGTATAATCTTAATGAGTCTAGTTCATTAAACAAAGGATGATGATACTGTATATACACTTCATTCAACAGAGAATTTCTTTCCAACAGATAAATAGCTAGTATTTGGAACTAGTATTTATGAAAGATCTATAATTCTTGCAAAATATTATTTTCTAAATCCATCAATCAAAATTCTTCTTTAATTCAAAATTCATCAATCCAAATGAAGCCTCAAAGAATTTCATAGCCAGCAGTTCTATTTGGGACATGCTACGAGTGCTGAAAAGTATAATTTAGAACAATTCTTTTAAGTAAATCAATCAACTAACACGTAAGATGGAATGCAATGGAAGGATTCAAAATTAATTGCAACCAGTTAGAATAGAGTATAACTCAACAAAGTTGTACACTAGTAAACTAGAAAAAATAAGTTGACAGATCAATAAAATACTCGCTAACAGTTAAGAAGAAAACTGGAAAATATTAATGAAATTTAGGAATTTATATACCTGGATGTTGCAATCTTTCAATGTTCGCATGATGTCATAAAGGAAACCCTTGTGATCTACACAATTGATCTGAAGTAATGTATGTGCTGGGCTCAAGGAATTGTCAGTTTTCACACTAGCTTTTTTCAACTCCTTCACATCCGGGCTAAGAACCTGAGAGCGGGTTTCCTGTTCTGAAAGGGAGAATCTAAATAATTCTTCAGCAACAATTGGTGACAGAGAAGAACCGTGTAAGTTACCGTATTGAGGGTCTGCCAACTGAAGTTCACAACTAATGCACGATTCACCAAGAACAGCTTGCAGCTGCTCGCACGTCTCATCTTGCCTCTCTTTCGTATGTAACAGTTCCCTGAACACTCAGATAAGGTCTTGGTAAAGTTATTAACTAACAAGAAAAAATGATGATATAGATGATACCAAGTTCACAATTTCTTTATGTAAAAAATATATCAACTCAAACAAGCAACTTGTATACACTTATTTCTTTTTTTTTTTTTTGGGGGGGGGGGGGGGGGGTGCTAGGGGTTGGGGTGTAATAATTACATTCTCAATCTAATACTAAAGCTCTTAGCATTTTACACCATTTACACCAAGTACAAAATTAAGAAATAACAATTCAAGGTGTCACTTAACGCCCCCTCGCAATTCCCCAAACAAATATTGATGATAATAGGAATATTAGTCAAGATATAAAAGGAAATCATGCTGCTGATAAGACCGGAATAAGATAAGTTTTAGAGAGTTAAAATCAGATTAAACCTTGTTAACCAAGGACAATCTTGATACGAATATGATACAGAAATAAAGTTTTTATCCATAAGGTTAAAGTCATCATCCAAGTATAAAGCAAAAGATGATTCTGATAGAATACAAAGATAATGCAATTACCAAGAACCATGAGAAACTTGGGCTCCAAAGATAAAAATGAAGCCCGAAGTTGGCAGCTTAAGTATTTGGTCAGCTACACATGTCAATTGCGACTCAAATAAAAAGAGCTAAGAAACTTCCATAAAATGGACTGCCATCTTATATAAAAAAATTAGGAGCTAACGAGTAGTATGCAAACCAGTAAAAAAATAGTACACATCATTTCCTAAAAACATTAAGAACATTCATATATGAAATGAAACCTTACAATATATCTTTTATGAAGAACAGGTCCACAACACGGCCATCAGGTGTTGTGGTCACTTTTACTCTCTGTATAGAAAGCTCAAGCTCATCAAGGACGTGAGTAACATCTGCAGAAATGTAAGAAACATTATAATTAGCAGCATAAAGAATTGATAATTAAATGCACTAATGCAAGCAGAAACGTTTGCTACCGTGTAGCAATCCCCTTCGATCTATGCAACAGAATTTCAGCAAGTAAACAGGGGAAGATGAGGCACGTGGAGATGGCTGGTTTAAGAAAAATGTTGGTCTGGATGACGGGCATATAGATAGCAGACGCCCTTTCAAACTCATCCATCTCACATTATGTGAACTGGAGTGAGGAATTACCCACAATATCACATAGCACCATATACCATCCGTGGAAACATCTGAAGATCATAACTAGGCAAAGTTAGTCAATAAACCTCCATTAGTAAAGGAAAGGAGGAATACATCAATCACCAGCAGAAAACAAAATTAGAAGAAAAAAAAGGAAGTGGGGGATCAAAGTTGTATAATACTACTACTTCTATTTAGTATACTGTATAATACTATTAACATATGTTTCCAATAAATTAATTAAATATTCCCAATATGAAATCAACCAAGCAAGCACTGGAATTGTGGAAGGAAATTAGTATTATTATGAAGCTATGAACATATATCAATGTACAATTACACATTAGGCATACGTAAAAAGAAGATTATAATCCGAAATTAAAAGAGAAATCTACCTCCTCTGGAAATATATAGACCGAATTCGAGAATAGTATGGCATATATCGCAGCCGAGGCCAGTTTTATCAGGACAATTCACCGTTATCATGTATGGATCACCGGATTTCTTCCCTTTCTCGATCAATACGGCGTCGTCGCTCGGTAACCCCATAATATATGTACGCATACAATATAAGTAAATAATCTCTCCAAAATGACAAGAGTAAATAAAAGATAATACTCCTATATAAAACCGGTCCGCCGGCGAAAGCTGATACCAGTAAATTCTGGAAGCGGGTTAGAGAGAGAGAGAAGGCAGCTGCACGTCAGCAAGTATGGTATGGGAAGATGGTTACGGTGGTAACATATGGCAGAAGAAGAAATGGAGGAGACCAGGTGCAAAGTTGAGTCCGTCCTTTTCTGTGGTTTTCAGCCACTATTATAAAATATTGTATTTTTGCTTATTCAGGAGGTTCTTTATTAATATTAAAATGGGAAAAATTACCTAAACAACCTTCAAATTATACGAAATTTTATAAACCCCACCATTATTTTGGTTTAGATGATATTAACTCATCTACGTCAAAATTTGTATTACAAATGAACCCCGTACAGTTAGCCTCTCTAACAGATTATGACATCATCATCAATTTTTTTTCTTCTGTAAAATGTCCAGTTTGCACTTTATCAGAGTTGAATAAATTTTAAGGTGAATGTATTGTTTTTATGGACACCAAAATAGAGTGTTATTATACTACTATCTTTTAAGTAGAATGTGTTAATAAGCAAGCTGGAGTCCTAGTCATTTTTTGAAGGATGGTGAGTAATTAAATGTTTCAATGATTGATTCTTTTAAAAAACAAAAAATATTTATAATATCGTTCAAAAGCGCTTGTGATAAACCGGTGATGAATTTAAGGGATGAAAATTTCACCCTATCTGACTTTCATCTTTCCCAGTAAAACAAAAGAAAAGATTTTTTTTCAGATCAACTTTTCAATAAATAGATTAAACTTGATTAAAAATCTTGAAAACCCAGCAAGATTAGAATAAAATACATGAATTTACGTTATGATGAAAGTTGATCATATCAAAATCCAACTCTGTAGTCAACCTAAGAAAATTATGTGCCTTCCCCGATGGATTCAATCCACTGGGGTGCTGAATGAACGACAAGTGTGTATGAGAGGACAAATTTTTGTTCTCTATATATACACATGTGTTCAACCTCTATGGATATAATCCAGTAGTGTAGGATGAATGTAACCGACTCTAGCAGTACATTATTAAAGTGGAACGCAACTTCATGTTTAAGAGGTCCGTCCAGCAATTTCCATGGAGTGGACTGGACCAACATCTTATGTTATGTTGCTTCACAAATTACAACCTTTTTCCTTTAAAATTACTTTTATTTTACACAATGATATTATGATGGAGAGGAGTACATAAGATAAGATAATTTTAAATAAGGAGAATTATTTGTGTAATGCTAATGCCCCTTATCTTATTCCAACTGAGCTTGCCCGCCTGCATGAGTTGTCCTTGTCCACATCTATGTTTTCGCAACTTGCAGTGAAAGAATCCCAAAGGCAGCTCTTTCCGACTTTGTCCAGCAATGATTTGAGTTCCTCATACCGTGAACATCTTTGAAGCTCAACACCAAAAGATTCAGGCATTTGCTAAGCATACAGTAACACACCAAATTTAATAACTATATTCACAAGGAGTAGAGGAAATATATTTACTACAGTAATTTATTAGAAACAGTAATGGAAGCTTTATCTTACCTTTGCCAGCCACATTATGTAAGTCGCAGAGTAGGTTGCTTGTGCTTCAAAATCCCCAAAGTCGTCATTATCAGGTATAATTGTGCAGGAATGGAATAGCTTTAATTCTTCAGTTATAAACATGTTCATGTCACAACTTAGGCATTCATCATCAATTGCAAAATATTTCATCCATAACACTGAGAGGAAGCGACGGTGAAGCCATAAAGCCTTGAGAAATCAAATGCCAAAAAAATAAACTTCAATTTGACAGTAATAATTTTAAAGTCTCTGATAAGAATATTGCATGCCCAAAAAAAAATAGCAGTGGCTGCAAACCTCTCTTCCCACATAACGCTTTATTAAGACCGCAACCCAGTTTAGCTCATCCTGTCATACATCAATTGCCCAATACTATAAAAAATCAGGTTTAAAAATAACAAGATACACAATTGATATATAAATGGGATTTTTTATTTTTTTAAAATGCCAAGTTTCATGGAAAAAATATTTGCTTGCCAAAACTAGAATAAATGTAAGACCAAACCTTCCACATTTGATGAAATTGTGCACGTGACAAAGCATCTGAAGCATGGTTGTTCCGTAAATACTCTGTTATCCGGAGTAGCAGGCGCTGACGTTCCACAAAACGTTATTAGTTAGTTTTCTTTCAGAAGGTATGTTGCCATAAGAATATAGAACACTTGATAATACAAGAACATGCAGCTTTTCCGATATCAATTTACGAAAAGCATGAGCTAGTGCAAAAGCACATTATGAAGTCTCTATAATGTCCAAGAAATTAGGCCAACCCTTAACCACAACGGGTTTATCAGGTACTTATAGCAGTTACATTATATGATGGTAAAAATTTAATAGGTTTTGACTCGACAAAAATAGACATGACTTTGAGATGTGCTATAGGGTTATATAACTCTATCATTCAATTCCCTTCTCTAAACAATAACTCCTAACTTAATTAGGAAAGAAAACAAGTCTCAGGCAAAAAGCTTAAAATAAGTAACGACGTAAGAATAATATGTTGATGAGTCTCTGCTTAAGTATATTCAAGCAAATAAACCATCACGAGCTCACATAATTGTATATATCTTGCCTCTTTTGATTCAAATTCTTCAGATGATAGCTACTAAACAAAGATTCAAACTTACAGCCCGATAATGGAAACAAGAATTATCAGCAACATGAAGTCCAGCCCAATCCCGAGAATTCTGCCACTCACGTAGCACCTGGATACAAGCACTGCACTCATTCAGCAGAACCAAACATGAAGATCTGGAAGCTGTTAACACGAGCATCAGATTTATATAACGTATTGACAAAAAGGGGAAATTTACTGAAAATAGAGGAAGTTACAAGATCTAGATGAGTTGTCAAATAGAACAGGAATTAGCTATCATGAATAACCGAAACTAACAAACAGCCCATATAAGTCCAGAAAATTGATAACCAAGCAAAAAAATCACACAGAGAAAGAAACTTTGATAAGCATAGGAAACATGTAAAATAAACAAAGACAAAAGACTTCTTCAGAGTGCAAGAGACAAAGTTAAGCAATTTTTAAGAACAGAAAGTAGGAATGAATTTGAGTAGCTGGGTACTGCATCTAAGAATTAAGAACCCCAATAACACAGCCTCTCAACTTTATCTGACCTGTGAGTCTAACATGTAGGAAACTAACCAGCAGCGGTGATTCCAAGCACGGTAATTCATTTTAGAGTTCTGCAATGAAAGTAAGAACCATTATTTACATCTATGACTTCAGAGTAACATTTTGCGTACTCATCAATAGAAGCAATATATGACATCCAAAAAGAATGACATGGGCAATCTCCTCAGGTGGATTCTATTCTGACCAAAGTGCAAACAGCGGTCTTTGTTGCTCATGATGAAGGTAAAACCTAACATGCTGAGGTATCTTGTAGTTCACCAGTAGCATAACGAATTAGTAATTAAAATTAAATTATGTTTCTTAAAGTTATAGCAAGTTCTGTTTCATAGGCACTATATTTGAGCAGATACATACAGAAAAAGAAAAATAGAGGGTGGGGGGGGGGGGGATACAGATGCAGTCATGCAGCTGGTTCGAGCCACAAACACCTTGGGTGCAGTAAACTTAAAATCCCACAAATCTGGACTCTCAGTGTCATGTTATAACAAATCTAGGGCACTTCTCCAGTTTGTCAATACACCCTGAGCACAATGCTAAAGCAAGCATAGCTCTTGCTTTTAACAATTATGAACAATAAAGTAATAAAAAGAACACGGAAAATCATTAAACAAATTATAGTTTCATTGAACAATATAGTTTCTAGAGCATAATTAAGTTTCAGAATATTTCGTATAACAATATGGTGATCAATTTCTGCACTTAAACTACATAGCAGAATATTATTATTTCAGCACCTAATCAGAAAAAATATAAATTTCAGCAAAATTACAACATACTATTTCAGTAATATTCAAAACTTAAAATACATATAATTCCTTATATAGCTCAATTTCAATGAATTACAGATGTTGAGCACAGATACAGCAAAATGAATATTGAATATTATGCAATCCACAATCAGTATATGCATGACATCAGAGGACAAGAATTAAACCTCTGCTATAATTTTCACTAACTCGGATTCTGTTTCCACTATCTCTTGCAGATTTGGACATTTTTCTGCTATCATCTTGATCACCCACCTCCTATCAGAATGAAAATAATTAGTCAGGCTCACCCAATTATGAATATAAGAACAGAAGCATGCTTAGCATATCAGCATATAGTCATACATTATACATAATACACAGATCTATTAGGTGTTTGTGCGTAACAAAGCATATTATAAATGTATATCATGACTTGAGGAGGTCAATTAACATTTAATTTTTAAGTATAAGATAATCATCCCATATACATACAATAGATAAGAAAATATACTACCTGTGGCTCCAAGCACGTTCACTTTTTGGTGAATAGGTGAGAACCAAAGTTGATAACAGAAGTTCATCCATATACATTTGAAGGTGCTGCTTCTTTGACACGAGTAGCTTCCTACAAATGGAAAACCATAAAACTAAATAATTCTACAGCTTCACTGAAGTGTAGTCGATTGATAAGCCTTTATACAAAGAAAGTAAATCTCAATATTCAACTGCATCTTCAGCAATAGAGTCCCAAGGAAAGAGTATGAAGAGAAAAGTATATGCAGAAAGAGCTTTCCCTCATAATTCTAATGTGTGGTTTCACAGACTAAGCTACTAGCATGTGAGGTACTGACAGTTCAACTTAGTTACACTTGAGAGAAAGAAATCTTGATTAGAACTTCATAGGGATTGTGGAAAATTCGCATTATGTCCAGGAGAAAACTCCCAAAAAGTGTAGGTCATCAACTGTCTGGTTTATGATGGCTATCACCAGCATCAATTTTGAGTTTGTACAATAATCCCAAATAAGTGGTCATACCAATGAAATTCCCTTCACAAATATAATTACCTGTACTTCCATTGAATCAAGATATTTTGAAAATAAATTAGCTCATCAGATTATATAAAACTGATATTCGTAAAGCAAAATGACCATGTGTTTGCAATACTGAGACAAGTTTTTTATACGGCCATATAAACTTGTGAAACTACTGTTTCAAGAAAAGAATACAAAATCTTGGAGACACTAGAAATCAAAATAAGCCACTCAAAATCTCACCTGCGGCCTGATTACTAGAGATCCAAAGAACAAATAATGGACAGGTAAAAAATATCTCAGAGGGTATGGATATCCATCACTAGCATATGTAGGAAATTAATTGCCTCTTGTCAACATAATTTAACAAGAACATATAGATTAACTAAAAGAGGTAACTCATATGTCAAACAGAATAAAAACAATACCTGAAATTCCATGCAGTGCCAAAATCACAGCTTAGTATAACAAGAGCCTTGCTATGTTTCATTAATTCACTTTCCACGATGTCTAGGAAAGATGCTGGATACACTGATGCATTGTTATCTATTAATTTATCTTTCTGTACATGGGAGTCACTCAACATTCTATATCGCTTCAAAGCATTCATGAATGCATCTTTAGCTGCATTATACAATGGAACTAAGACAAGGGTTGAGATACCCAGCTTATGTTCGCTATGCCAAAAGAATGTATTAGAATTACTAGCTCCTGCTGGTTTTGATTCACTAATTTCATCTCCCGGCTGAGACAGAGCTTCAGAAGACATGGAAGAAGGAATATGAATCTCTTTATTTAGAGAAGCAAACTGGGATGGATGAATAAACCCCACTTCATCACTGGATACAAGGGATGAGAAGAAAAGATTAATTATGTTACAACAATATCCATATTATCTACTAATGTAATGACATGAGAAAAGACTAATCGGCGGTGAACACTCTAACTAAATTGTTGATCGTACTGTTGATAAACATATCAAGCCAATAACAATTTTCTTGTGGTACTAACAAAAGAGTGATTGTGACTCTGTGTGTGTTCCCTCTCATTAGTAATTAGCAAACAAGGCAAAATTCCTAACATTTCAGGCAATACAATATACATTTCAGGCAATACAATATAACTAAATAAAGAATATTATCAGATTGCTATTTGTTACTACTTACATGCAAGGGTCGGAATCCAAAATATCTGTCAGTTGGCTCAAAAGATGAGATGGATTAATAGTAGCTCCAATCATTGCTGAGGCGTGTGTGGAGGCCAATTCGGTGGCGGATTCTCCGAAACTGTGACAGAGACTTCACTCAAAAATCATAACAAGTATCCAAATGAACACTCTTCCAGTGACAAATTCACAATGTATTACTCTTATATCACTTTATCAGATATTTTTTCCAGCACCTGATCCCCCTTTCAGAGTTTGTGCAGTTAATTCGTTACTGAAAGCAGCCACCATGTAACAAAACTCTTGTTTTCTAATAAATTAGCCTAAGGTTGGTTTGATCACATCATTTACACACTGTAATGTACCAAACTAGCAAAAATGAAAGAACAGCGTAATAGATAACAAAATATGCTTCTTGCACAATCAAACAAAACCCTGAAATGAATGACCCAACACCAAGCAGAAACTACTTACAAAAATCCTATAATTCGATTCAAAATCAGATTGGGGACTCGGAGTTTACGGAGAGATAGCTTTCCCCTTGGCAACAGAAAATCATGTTTATTTGTAATTGTTGTTTTGTGTGTGTAACTGAGAGACGAAGGTGATGTGATGAGGAAGTAGTGTAAATATTTTGGAGAAAGGGTTAAAAATTTAGAAAGTTGTGGTGAATTAGCTGAGGTTAGGTTGGTGAATTAAGAACGCAACGGTGAAGAGGGTTCAAAGGGTAAATACCACTTTTGGTCCCTCTTATCATTAACTTTTTACAGAGTGGTCCCTCTTATATTTTTTTCCCGCTTTAGTCCCTACTATGAATTATTTATTTCACTTTAGTCCCTACTATGAATTATGTGTTTCACTTTAGTCCTTATCAGATGGTTCCGATAACACGTGACATGTATATGAATATTTTTTTGGGCATTTTCGTCCGTTCACTATTGAAACTAATTGAGATATTGTTTAATTGGTGAGCAATTTTGGTGTTTGAAGAAGATTTTGGGAGAAAACTTTAGTTTGGAACGAAATGGACGATTAAGTTGGATTGGAATGAAAGTCGAGTTTGGAAGAGATTAATT
Organism: Penstemon newberryi var. newberryi; assembly: GCA_030819805.1. NCBI lineage: Eukaryota > Viridiplantae > Streptophyta > Magnoliopsida > Lamiales > Plantaginaceae > Penstemon > Penstemon newberryi. The sequence goes on from JAUALY010000005.1 coordinate 39,745,153, forward strand.
TTTTTTTTAAATTAGAAAGACGAAATATCCCTGTTAGTTTACTTGAAATGATGAAATTGTCCTCATGTGCATATCACATGTTACCGAAACCGCCTTGAATCACTTGAAAGGGACTAAACTGAGACAAATAATTAATAGTAGGGACTAAAGTGAGAAAAAAAACATAAGAGGGACCACTCTGTAAAAAGTTAATGATAAGAGGGACCAAAAGTGGTGTTTACCCGGGTTCAAATAAAATACATTTAAATCGACTTTTTGTTTCAAATTAATTTCAGTGAAATTATCAAAACACAAAGAAAAAGGAAAAAACCAACCATTCAAATTCATAATTAGTATATTTTACATATATCACCATTTAATTTTAATTGGAAAATTTTGGGTTGATGCCAATTTTTATTTTTTTTCATTTGACAAGAATTTATTTTAAAACGCATCGGTCCCACAGACAGGGGCGGATCCAGGATTTTTGGTCAGGGGGGCTAAACTTACATCAAAAAAAAATATATCAAACAGTTAAACTTAAAATTTATATTATTCACGAGAAAATATATGACGCAATACAAAAATGGGAAGGTGGAGTTTGACAAAAATAAACCCCACGAGATATTTTAATTACATATGATACCCCGTTATAGTCTCAAAAGAACCTAAAATATCTTCATATTTACTTTAATAATTGACCACGACGATTTTTCATCTTTTAAAATCGGTCCATGATAGCATCGTTTGAAATACTACTAAATATGTCTCCCTCTATAAAGACAACTAAACTATCATTTAGCTATTGACCTCCCATTAACGTTTGCCGAAACTCAAAGTTGCGTGGTTGACATGGACCTTTGAGCAATTATGCCCTACAAACTCTCTCTTGAATGTTAGAATCATATAAAGTTATATGAGGTCGTAGACCGGGATCACTCGGAAGCTCGGGGCAAGTTTGTTTCAATATGAAAGTTTGGAAGCTCATGCAGGTCACTTTGAATGTGAACGTTACTTGAAGACTCCTCGTGAGGTGTATGTGTATCATTAAAGTATCTCTTCATATTTCTAATACCATAAAATGTACAAAACATAACTATCTCAAGAATAATGACATACTCAAGAAGTAGAAGTTAAATATAAAAGAGACATAATAATGACAAGACTTATTTTTTCATTCCATTTGATAAAACAAGAGAGGTACTTGAATCACAATAGGCCAATAGATGCAAATAAAAAACTATTAAGAATATAAGATTAGTGTTTGACATTTCAATAAAAAAAAAACTATTAACCATCTAAGATTAGTGTTTGATATGTAAATGAATATCATTACCTCTATTGCATCTTGATTTAATCATCATATTATTTTAATGTAATAGTTATCCTCATATCTTAATCTAATACTTATGAAAATCTTAACAAGTATATAACTTTAAGCACAAAAATGAAATTTGAATCTAAAAATTGATTTTTGAAAGTGAATATAAACATCAATAATGAATATATAACACTATTAGTTTATTACATAAGCATTATTGCACAAACATATATCATAAATATATATAGAAAAAAAATTGGACTTTTCATTGGGGCTTAGAAATTGGGTAGAGTGAGTTATTATTAGAGTGAGTTGTGTGATATTAATTGGACTAAGATTATATTTGGGCTGGAAATTTCATATTGGGCTAATTTATTGAATTTTAAAAAAAAAAAAAAAATACACCACTACTAATTAAAAAAAAAAAAATCAAGGGGGCTATAGCCCCCCCTTGTCCCTATGTCTATCCGCCCTTGCCCACAGAGCGAAAATTTAATATTTGCTTAAAATATTCATGGGGAAAAAAAAATTGAACAAATATAAATGTTATAAGGTTCACTTCTTCATGCTTCATAGTGGACTCAGGACCAAAACAGGAAAAAAAAAAAAAAAAAAAGACGCAAATAATATTTGTGTAGGTATTATAAAAAAAAAGGACGTAGAGCTTTGTCTGTTGCACTCTTGCTTCAAGATATGTACCACTGTTCCAATGAAAATAACCTCATAAAATCACGGAAAATTCTTATTTAGACGTGGTCTAGAAGATATTTCCTAGACCTTGTGGTTGAAAATACACCACATCATTAATTGTGATGATGTGGTGCTCTCACAATGATGATGTGGTATGTTTTCACCACGAGGTCAGGTCTAAGTAAGAATGTCCCGAAATTCACAAGACCCAATAAAAGAAAAAAGATCTCACCCCTTCCATAGTTGAAATTCACAACAAATTCTCAAAGCCCGCCTGAGATAATCATGAAGAAGCCCCCCATTCGAACCCCTATACCCGTCCCCAAACTCCGACCCGCCTCCGCCCAACCCCGCCAAATAGATGACGACGGAAAATTCCTTGCGGCCTTAAACGACGTCGCGAGAAGCAAACAGAGCTGGATAATCGCTCTCGACCACCATTCCTCCATTTTCACTCGCATCACTCCCCTCCACATCGAAAGATTCATCGTCCACAATCTCCATAACTCCAGGTTAGCTCTCCGCTTCTTCAATTTTCTTGGCCTTCACAAGAAATTTCGACATTCCACGACGTCGTTTTGCTTGCTAGTTCACTCATTAGTCAATTCCAAGCTTTACTGGCCGGCTTCATCGCTTTTGCAGACCCTTTTGGATAGGGAAAAGGATCCTGGTCCCGTTTTTCGAAACTTGTTTGATTCTTATAAAAGATTTGATTTTTGTTCGGGTTATGGGTTTGATTTGCTTGTGCAAAGCTATGTTCAGAGTAGAAGAGTTCTGGATGCTGTTTTGGTTTTGAAGCTAATGAAGGAATGTGGATTGTTTCCGGAAGTGAGGACTGTTAGTGCGGTGTTAAATGGTTTGATTCGAATAAGGAGATTTGATATGGTGCTTGCATTGTTCGATGAGATGTTTTTGGGTTATGGACTTAGGCCAGATGCATATGTGTATAGTGCTTTGGTAAGGAGCTTGTGTGGTTTGAAGGACTATGATAAAGCAAAAGAGATGCTTTGTCGAGTTGAGGAAAATGGGGGGTGTCAATTGAATGTTGTTGTGTATAATGTTTTGATGCATGGATTGTGTAAAAGTGGGAGAGTTTGGGAGGCTGTTGAGATTAAAAAAATGCTAGGGTTTAAGGGTTTGAGAGCTGATGTTGTCACATATTGCACATTGGTTTTGGGGTTGTGTAAAATGAATGAGTTTGGGTTTGCACGAGGTTTGGTGGGTGAGATGGTACAATTTGGGATTCATCCAAGTGAGGAGGCTTTATCGAGTGTAGTTGATGGATTGAGGAAAAATGGGGATACTTGTGGGGCTTATGAGTTGCTTGTTAAGGTGGGGATACTTGGGGTGGTTCCTAATTTGTATGTATGTAATGCAGTGATTCACTCATTATGTAAAGATGACAAGTTAGAAGAAGCGAAGTTGCTTTTTGTGAAGATGGAGGAAAAGGGATTGCTCACAAATGATATAACATATAACATCATCATTGATTCATTGTGCAAGAAAGGGAAATTGGACGAAGCCATTGTTATTCTTGGTAAAATGATCGGTGCTGGTATAAAACCGTCAGTTTATCCATATAACATGTTAATTAGTGGGCAATGCAAGTTGGGAAAACCGAGTGCAGCTGAGACTTTATTTCTTGAAATGAGTGAAAAAGGGTTGGCCCCCACAGTTGTTACTTATACTTCGTTGATTGATGGCTACTGTAAGATAAAAAAAGTCGACAAGGCATTACGATTATATCATGAGATGACGGGGAAAGGGATTACTGCAAATGTTCATACGTACACAGCACTTATCTGTGGTCTTTGTCGTGCAAATATGATGGATGAAGCATGTAATTTGTTCAATAAAATGGTAGAAATGAATGTAGCACCAAATGAGATAACATATAATGTACTCATAGAAGGTCACTGTAAAGTTGGTGAAGTGCCAAGAGCCTTTGAGTTGCTCAATGAGATGATGAAAAATGGTCTTGTGCCAGATACGTATACTTATAGGCCTTTAATCGCTGGCCTTTGTTCTACCAATAGAATATCTGAAGCCAAAGAATTTATGGATGACCTTCAAAAGGAACATAACATGCTGAACGAGTTGTGCTATTCCGCACTTTTACATGGTTATTGCAAAGAAGGAAGACTAAAGGATGCATTTAGTGCTTGTGATGAAATGAGCGAAAGAGGAATCAATATGGATCTTATATGCTATGCTATACTCATCAATGGGGTTCTCAAAAAAGAGGATACAACAGGGTTAATCAATATTTTGAAGGAGATTCATGATAGGGAATTGAAACCTGATCATGTTGTCTACACTAACATTATCGACATGTATGGAAAGGCTGGAAATTACATAATGGCGAAGGGCCATTGGGATATAATTGTCAATGAAGGGTTCACCCCCAACATTGTGACTTACACCGCGATGATAAATAGCTTATGTAAATCGGGATTTGTCCAAAAGGCGGAGAATTTATTCAAAGAAATGCTTGTTAGTGGCATAATTCCTAATGAAATCACATATGGATGTATTCTTGATTATCTCACTGGAGAAGGGGAAATGGAGGAAGCTATATATCTGCATAAGGCAATGATGAAAGGATTTCTTGCTAACACTGTGACATACAACATGATCATAAGAGGTTTTTGTAAGTTGGGCCAAATTCAAGAAGCGACTCGAATCCTAGTTGAGATGACGGATAATGGTGTATTTCCTGATTGTATAAGTTACTCGACTATTATGTACGAATATTGTAGGAAAGGTGACTTGGTTGGAGCTTTTAAATTATGGGAAACAATGTTGAATCAGGATCTGAAGCCTGATGCGGTTGCTTATAATTTTATGATATATAGATGCTGCGTAGTTGGAGAAGTCGATAAGGCTATTGAATTGCACCATGATATGGTGAAAAGAGGTCTAAAGCTAACTCCAGTGACCTATGCTTTGACCTATGCTTATCTTGTGAACCGGACACAATATTATGGTAATGATATTACCTAGGGTTGTGAATAATTGTAGGATATAGTTCTTTATTTTTAATTTAATTCAACTTTAGAACATAGAATAGAGTAAAGAGAAAAATGTAACTTACCAACTTAGGTTTAGATGGACAGAATCATGTCTTCAATGCTTGTTGTCCCATTCACTATTGTATTATTCATTAATCATACATAAGTATTGCAATTGTGACTCACAATTGAATTGCTTATATGGGTTGGTTGTACAAGTTTTGTATGGAAGAGTTATTGCAGTAATTTACTTGCTTTTTGCAGTTCTCTCTTTCTTGTCTAAATAGATATTGTTCGATCACGGTACTGTTTACGATTTTGGTTCTTATTTCTTTCATTGGATGCCGTTTAAGCTTTTTTTTTTTTTTATGAGAAAAAGTTGTTGAAGAACGTAAATGAGAATGTTAGAAATGGACAAGTAGCTCCTAAGCCGCCGATATGCATCTACTGTCTAAATGTGTTTCATACTTTAAACTGGTAAGGGCTTATGCAAATCAAGATTTGCTGGAATTGAGGATAAGCGTACCTAATAATTATATCTTAGATATTCTTTCTTTCATAATTATATTCGAGGATTGATGCATTTTTGGTCCACAACTATATAGCTCGCTAGCGTTTCTACCCTTTATTTTTTTTTGTTGGCACATTTGGTGTCATAACTTCAACATCGGTGGTAATTTTGATGCCAATTGAGGTCCAATTCTAAAATTGGCCCGAAATTTTTCAAGTGCGGATGAAATGTGAAATGACAATCAAAATTTTGGAATTGGGCCTCAATTTTTTTGGGCTGGCATGTCTTGATAATATTTGATATTCTTTTTATATTGATTCTCTAGTCAAAGTAAAATTACGTACTTAGCTAAGTTAGGAGTATTTTTTTTGTTCCAGTATAGGTAAGAATCAATTATTTTAACTTTATTTTTTATTTTTGTGTAACAAAATGATAAATAGTGAAAATTATCACCCTAAATTAACAAAATGAAAAGTGCATGTGAAACCAGTAAATACTTTGAAATCGATAAAAAAAAATTGGGTGAAATTAGAGAAAATGGTTAAATAGTGAAAAAACGGGTGACATTGGTGAAAAACGGGTAAAAAATGTGAAAAATATAAAATCGGTGAAGACATGTGAAATCGATGAAAATTCGAGTGAAATTTAAAGAAAAAATAAGGATAAACTCGGTGAAATCCAATGAAAAGACGAGTAAATAAGTGGAAAATGGTAAAATCGATCAAAAAACGTAAGTTGGTGAAAACATGTTTAATAAATAAAAAATTCAGGTGAATGACAAGTGAAATCAATGAAAAAATGTGAAATAGGTGAAATCGGTTAAACTGGTACAAATGAGTGAAATCAGTTAAAAAAAGTGATTAACCGACAAAAAAAAGAAAGAAATCGATGAAAAACGGAAAAACAATGAAAATGGTTATAACCGATAAAAAACTGATAAATCGAAGAAAGTTTGGGTGAACTTGATGCAAAAACGGGTGAAACCAGTAAAAAAAAAATGCTTGTAGAATCAATGAGTACATCTAATATCGATAAAAATTCGGGTGAAATTTGTAAAAAAAGTGATGAAACTGGTGTATTCGGCGAATAACAAGTAAACTTAACATGAAAACTACTATTATTGAATGAACTAAATAATGTTCTTATTTTAGAACAAATTTTACAAGATCTCATGACTAAATTAGTCACCGTTTTATATTTGATTAAAATAATTTAAAGCTATCATTAATTTTTGAAAAACAATAATTTTAATAAAAAATAAATTAAATATTAGTCATTAATTTCCGCTATTTTATGACATAATATAGTTAATTTTACTATAATTCTATAAAACTATCCATAAAATTGACTATGCGTACAATGTGACTTATAAAGAATAAATGCCGTTTCTTCCCCCCGGGCCAGCGCTCTAGCTATCTCCATAGTAGCTATGGCTAAAATGTCTTTATAACGTTAATAGTTTAATAAAATTTTTAATGTTTAATCCAATTTGAAATCGTAGTTGAACTTAATTTGATGGTTGCCAGTTAGGTGATTCTATGCTATTTCATGCCACATGCTAATTTGTTTTGAGTTCTAACCTATGACTAAATATCTCAAATCAAATAACACGGCTGCATTTATGCCCACCATCATACACAAACTGGGAGTACAATTTCAAATTAAGAGGCCAACAAAAAAAGTCAAAAATACATTTTTGAAATATAAAAACCAATCCAATGATGGTCATCTAGCCCAAACAACTCATAACATAAATTCCACACAAAAAAATCATAAAATAAGATCAAAATCACAGATATTGATCTATATAAAGACCCACTACAGAGTAAAACTTTAACAACATACCAATATCATAGCTTAGCCAGCGTAGCTTAGTCTCACAAACTATTAACATTTCTCTCAAATAGAGCAAAGAACTTATATCAAGCTTTTGCTGTCCCATAGAGAACATTTTAATTGACGCGGCTTTTGAAGACATCGAGACCCATCTCAGTTGGATCAGTTGCTTGCAGCTCAACCTGAATGCCATCAAGTTCCCTCTTGAACCGATCCTTTGAGCTAGCATATATCATTTTGCTCCTCACCTTTGCAGTGTCAGGGCACCTTGGCAAAAAATATAGGCATAGAAAGAGTACAAAGTCAGATAATACAATGAAATGTACACAAATCATGTAAATTGGCTAGCTATATGTTTACTAGGACCGAAAATTACCATGCAATGAAGAAAATCCTGCTCTTTGGGACATTCTCGCCAGTCATAAAGTCATAATCATACACTGCATATCTGCACTCCTCAGCAGGAAGGAGTGCAGCAAAGTCTTCGTAAGTTTCAGTTGGCTCACCAAGCTTTTCCACAATAATTTGCTTGTCCTCAATCTTGAATACTATGAAGCGGTGTGTTCGCTTAGCTTTCAACTCCATGAACTTCAGTTTGCAGTCATCGTGCACTGCCATTCCTGATGCTGAATTGGCCTATACTCGCAAGAAAAAATAGATTAACAATTCGACAAATGGAAAATAAAATGAACTTTAAGTTCTGTAAGAAATCATTCATCTATACGAATTGATGCACTGAATTCATTAAAGTGCAAAATGAAAATCTATAATCAAACTCACACTTTGGTTGTTATTTAAGCAAATACTAGACTTTTAAGGTTCAGTTTGAAAATTGCATCTCTAAGACTAGTGGTCTAGAGCAAGAATCTCGAATCTCGAATCCACATCATACGAGAGAAAAAGGTACGTGTCTTCTGCTAGACCAACAAGCAAATTCCATGATATCATGTTTTTGTTGGACAATACTTGTAAGGCATATCATTATGTGAAAGGATTCAATAAAAAAATGTAAAACCAAACCATGCAAAAGATCAAAGAATATAAGTTGATAAGAGACACAAATACCAAGTAACGCAAGGCAAAAATGGCTATTAGAGTTAAACTGAAGAGGAGAGAGATTATTACGTGAAAAATCTTCAAGAAGCACGTTAGTGTTTTCGTCAGTACATATCAATCCAAAAAAAGATATTTACAGAAACTACCATGTAATGCAATTTCTTTACAAAGAGAAAGGACCGCTTTTCATTTACAACAATCTCGCCATTTTCAATTCTGGTTAGCTTCTATCCTTTTTGTGTAATAAAAACAAAAGAAAATACACGAGATAAATTAGGCCTGATCAAAATCTTAGAAAACTGCACTACAACCATTATTCTAGTTAAGCAAGTATGACTTTAAATATTAAAGTTGGTTTCATAACACAGCTGCATTTATGCAGGGTATTTCAAAACTTCATTGCTGGATAGCATTCCATTATAAGATCACTCGTGTGATGGTAGATGAAGTTATGCTATTACAATCATAAGAATGTTGTAGACATACATTAAACTTATATATTTAGTAAAGGATTGGACAATTGGAGGAAATAGTCAAAGTTAATTATATAAAAAATAATAAAAAATAATAAAAATGTTCCCTTCACTAAGGGATATGTTTGACTGAACTAACAACTAGTCTAGTCATAACCTAAAAAAAGTAGACAATTAAACCAAAAGTTAACATCACATAGACCAATTAAAATGTAAAGGAAATTATCAAATCATTTCTAGTACTGAGAAATAAAAATTATACTAACTATAACTTGATTAATCAACTCAGATTTACAACTTGTATCTCCAAAAATATCACAAAAATGATCATACAAAAAAAAAATAACACAGAAAACCACCAACAGCTAACCAATTCAAGATCGGGCTACAAAAACACAATCCATTGCAAATTTCAAAATCATACTATAAAAAGTACGTCAAATCAGATCTAGGAATCTAAGAACCAACAGATTTTTTTAATATAAAAATAAAATATCAACCGCAACCAAGAGTACATACTTTGATTTCTCCTTTGCAAATCACATAGATCGCGAATCGATTATTAAGTAACAAAAGCAAATATAAAGAATTAACTAAGAAAATTATTCCGGAAAATTGAAAATAACAGAGTAGCTTGATGACAGAAATGTAAATCACAAGTGGAAAAATATATACCATGGTATCGAGGTTTGATCGGAGAAGATCGAGGAGTTCTGACAAGAATCCGAACCGAGAAAATTTAGGGCTGAATAAGACGTGTTTTTTTGGGTTAGATATCTTGAGAGAAAAGAGCGTAGTAGTAGCTCGTTGAGATGAGACTAGAAATGACTTTACGCAGAGAAGCAAATATATAGGGTAAATTGAAAGTTGCTCCTTTGGAAATACTGTATTTAGGAAATTAACCACAAATTTATGTCCTACTTAGTCAAGGTATATATAATTTAATACATATGTAATTAATAAAAGAATGGCAAAAAAATAGGTATATCACACTGTCGTGTAATAAATATCATTTTTAAACTAGTGATCTATAAATTGTACATCAATTTCCATAAAGTTTCAATGAGTATTAGGGTGTTGTTAACTCATTGCATCATCTCATGTAAAAGCAATTTTCGATGCATGTTCCTACCCCAAATCTTATATAGCAATCACTCTATAAGATTAGAAATACATAATAATTTTATTTTATACACATATAAATATTATTAGCATGTTATCATTTTAAACTAGAATTATTGACTTGTTCACTTTCAATTTATATTTAAAAAAAAAAATCTAAAGTATAAAATTGGTTTATAATATTGCTCCACGAGAAAAAGTTAATTGTACTCTAAAAATTAGTTAATTAGCACGCTTGTACATTTTGAGAACAAGATAACATAATGGCGTCATTTAAAGCTCCTATTGAACAAATAACAATTCACATATTTAAATTTTTTATTCTTATAAGGATGTGAAAAACAAGAAGTTAACGACATGATATATACCACGCGAGGGAATGAGGTGAGGCGGGATAATGTGTTGAGATTATTACTATTCAAATTTTATTAATTTGTTTAATAAATTTTTTTGGGAAATTATTAATATTCAAATTTTAGTGTGGCTAATGCCTAGTTTAGGTCACATGATTGACGTGAATGCAACTTAATGGCTAGTTTATGATTATATATATAAATCACATATCTGAAAAAATAATTATCTCTATTTAAGGTATAGGAGTCAGACGGAAAAATATACATGTTGAAACCAACATTTTCAAAATCGAATCAAATATAGAACAAATAGATCTACAGGTTATTGGTTCGATATGTTCAACCAAGTGTTCAACTGAAATGACGTCGCATGTAATATATATATTAGTTTTCAAAATATATATGTATAATGTACGCGTTACAATTTGAAAAAACAAATTATTAATTTTTTTATAAAATATCTAAAAAATAAATCAAAAGTATCGAACATCGATCTTTCCTGCTGATTGGTTTATTGATTTTCACCACTCATTCGACAATTCGGTTTCCACTGGTTCTTGGAGTAGATCCGAAAAGCCACCAATTCAAGAACCGATCTATCCGGTCCAATTTTAAAACAGTGATTCTATATTTATAGGTGACATAAAAATGTCGTGTACTACCATTTTGATTTAAATTGTTGAATTTTGATTTGAGCAATAATAAGCACAAAACTCGTGTTTAGTTTAAATTAGGGCATTAATTAGATTAGTAAAATATCATTTATGTGTGGAGCAATATACGTAATAGAATATTAGATAAACGAAATAACTTAAACAACAATATACCAATATGTGATTGGTCTGTTGGAAGAAATTGTTCTCACTTAATGTGTCTGACGCGCAATAAAAGGATTAAGTCATGTCTAAGACTTGAATATCCTTGAAAAATAAAAAAATGATGTAAATAATATGCAACGATAAATTGTAATGCTATCAAGAAAAATAGAAGTAAAAGAAATTCCATTTTTTAAAGAAGAAAAAGGTAACAGTCTACCAGAAGATACTGGAACTTACCTTTCTCCGTCCATAAGGATCAACAAAAGTTCACTATTTTAGTCAAATTTTTACCCAAAAAAACTTTTAAATATGCAGGTTTTGAATATTATAGAGGTTATAACAAAGTTTGCTATATTTTTAAGCTCAAATCTACATAAAATACGATAAAGAAAAAATAAAAAAAGAATCCCACATACAATTGCATGATCAAACACAACAAAATATCACTGAGACAGACATACCTAGTTAAAGAGCTCCAAACTCCCACACATCCGAACAAAGTTAACATGAAAATCATCATTACTTCTCTTTTCACTAGAGTTATTATTATAACTGTGTTACTATACTATAAAGTTGAATTTCACGGTAATTACAACATTAGTCAACTATAAAACTTCATTTAATTAGACATATAAGATCATAACCATAACAGGCAAACAAGCTTATAAACACGAATTATAATACATTAACTCTCATTATCTGCCTATTCCAAAAAGAAAACATGACAAAAAAGTCATAATTTATAGAATATACCAAAACTTATATTTCTCTATTCAGTATCACCAACCAAATTTCATTGTTTTGGTCAAAGGTCTACCATATGAACCTTTTAAATTTGATAGTTTGGAATATAGTAGATGTTATAACAAACTTTGCCATATTTATAAGCCCAAATTATACTTCAAATACGACAAAGAAAAATAATAAGAAGAAATTCACATGCAATCACGTGATCAAACCAATATGAGGTAAATGTTATTGCCTTATCACAGAAACATACATAACTAGTTAAAGAGCTCCAAGTTCCCACATCTCGGAACAAAGTTAACATAAAAATCATCGTAGTTCTCTTTCTATTAGAGTAATAATCATAATTGTCTTACTATGTGCATTTGTGCATTGAATTTCACGGTATCTATTAAGACGTATAGTTCCAAAAAAAAAGGTGTATAAGATTATAAATGTAACGGACAAACAATCAAATAAATACGAATTATTATGATAAACGTCTTACTATAGTTGTGCGTTGATTTTTTTAGAGCAATTATGACATAAACAAAAAGAGAATTTCGTACGCAAACATATAAATTCTATCTAATTAGACTTATAAGATCAACACGAAACCGACAAACGATCGCATAAATTCATCAAAGAAGTATTTATTATTCTCTTCCCCTCTTTACAACTTATTTTTCCATACAAACAAGTACTCTCTACTAACACGATTTATTTTGAAAAAAGAATCACATTTCCAACCAAAAATTTACTTTTTCCCGGCGGGAAAGAGTGTACCAAACGAATACCAAAATTTAAATTTTTACAACTCGCTCTCATTGGTCCATTTCATATCATGCGGATCAGACACCCAACCTCCTCACACCGTCGATTAAATCCCAATCCAACAGCCCTCAACCCCCCCCAACCCCTCACCCCAAAACTCCAGTCCACCGCTATATAATCTCCCAACCCCCACATTTCTTCACTCACAACCCCTTGTATCTGTAGCTGTCCTCTTCCATTATTTCCATATTTACAAACGCTTAGCTCATACTCAAACAACCGTCGTCGTTCTCAATGGACAAAAAAGGTGCCGCAGGAAGAAAAGGCGGCGGCCCAAAGAAGAAGTCGGTTACCCGTTCCGTCCGAGCTGGCCTCCAATTTCCTGTAGGAAGAATTGGTCGATACTTGAAGAAAGGCCGGTATGCTCAGCGGGTTGGTTCTGGAGCTCCGGTTTACTTGGCCGCTGTTCTCGAATATTTGGCCGCTGAGGTATATAAAATTTAATGTCATTAATTAATAATCAAATTACATGAAATTGATTCAGATCTAGGGTTTGTGATTAAAATTTTATGATATGATATTAGGTTTTGGAATTGGCTGGAAATGCGGCACGTGACAACAAGAAGAATAGGATTATTCCAAGGCACCTGTTGTTGGCTGTGAGAAATGACGAAGAGCTTGGGAAATTGTTGCAGGGAGTTACTATTGCACATGGTGGAGTTTTGCCAAATATTAATCCGGTGCTTTTGCCTAAGAAGACTGGTGGTAGTGAGAAGGCTGCGAAAGAGCCAAAGTCGCCATCTAAAGGGGCGAAGTCACCTAAGAAAACTGCTGCTTAATTAGAATTTGTAGTTTTTTGTATGTAACTGTGGGATTACTTCATAGATGAATGGTGGTTCTGGTAGGTGGATTGGCTGGTTTGTAAGATGATAGTTTCTGTGTTTTAGGGCTCTTTTCTATAAACGCAATGAATTAAATCCGGTTTCTTGATTACTTTTTAATTTTTATTTTTTTGATAAATTGTTTATGTGTGATTGTTGTTTTGGGAATCTTGTGTGTTTATTCCATGGGAGGAAACGTGTATAATTGTTAGGTGTATATACTAATAATGGTCATGCTAAATTGATTTACTTTTCCATGTTTGTTTAATTATCCAGTGAGAAAATTGAAGTTAAATGTAAAAAATATTTTAATCTTAAATCTTTATGCTCTCTGATTTGTATCTTGGTATTTCTATGATACCAATGGAAATATGTTGAAGGTTGCTTTTGAGCATTATCCTTGAGTAATCTAGGATGGCTACTTGTATTGTATTACTTTTTAACATGTATACTTGTCGGCAGCTAAGGTAAAATTTGACCGTGTAAGTGGCAAATATAAAGGATGTGGATTTGGACAATATACTGAGAATATGTTGCCAATCAAAGCCTTAAAGGAAATGAATGGAATTTTATGCTTTGCTAAACATATAGTTGCTTCCTTTTGTGCCTTTACAATGTCATCATATTTCTTTCCACTTACGTGTGTTTATAGTTGTTGGATGGCAAAAATATCCGCATCAATTATGGCCACAAATGAGAAGTGCAAGGAACTCAGGTTCGTTATTCTGAAGCTCTTTCTGGTTTTTTTTTTTTTATTGCATGGCCTTTTATTTCTTTCTTAAGATCTCTCTTGAGCATTTATGTGAACAATTAGTGTGTGTTTCTATCACTTTTGGAGTTTTGAAGAATTTCTAGGCAATTGTTGACCAACTGATCTTACCAGCCAAAAATGTTAAATGAAAGTTAAAATGTGTTTGGATATGATAATGAGTGAGATGAAAATGGGGTGTAGGTTTTGGTTGTAAAGATATTTTCTGAAGTTTTTAGATGAAAAAAAGCAAAATTTTGATGTAACTTGATATGTATTTGAGGATAAGAGTTTTAAATATTAAAGGTTTATATTTTGATAATGATAATGTCATGTTTTTAATTGTGCATTTATAGTACTCAAAATTGTTTTAATGTGTAGTAGTTCTTCATGTTTCATAATTGTTGAATTCATAATTTATATATCCATAAAGCACGCCTCGTGCTGTGCTATGAGCTTTTTACTACTATGTTTTCAAGGGTTAAACCTCGAAATTCGAAGGGAAAAGTGATTCAAACATGCTCTTGAATTGATTTTCACATTTTCATTCCATTTACCACAGGCATCCATCTAATCTTTTGTATTGAACAATTTGTTGTTTGTAAATTAAAGCTAAGTTGTTGCTATCTAATCTTTGCTTGAAGATGAAGCCAACTGAGTTGTCAGATACAAATCATGCTACAAATCACAGAATTCTAAAGCCTTATTTAGGATGAGAGGTAGTGAAGAAAACGAAAGTTATATTCTAGCAAGTAGCAACCTCAGGTGGGGATGAATGATAAATCTACAGGTTCATATGTCCTCAAATTACTTCTGTTTCTTTCCTCAAGTTCAATTTATTTGTGTGATATATTTGAATTCACTTGCCAAGTTTTTTCCTGAACGTGTTCGATGTGCTCTGATTCGCCAAAAAAAGTTGATTAAGTAGCATTTTGTACCGTGATTAATATCAAGGAAAATCTTGTTTGTATGCCAATTTGTTTTTTGCAGAAATGTCCTTACTTTTGTTCTGTTGTATAGACTAATTAGTTAAACTATATTTTGAGTTTAGTTATCCTTTCGAATATATCCAATTTAGGATTTTTGAGATATTAAATAAGGAAACAAACGCAGAGAATGAGAATAGGGGTCGGCGCCGGCGGAGAGGAAATTTAGTTGTATATTATGCTCTTATGCTTTGATTAATTTGTGGTCCTTATGTTTCCTTATGTTTCCATAAGGAATGAAAATGATTTATTAAGTAATTTGTTAATTGTTACCGGATTATAAATTCCCACAATCACGAGCTAACTGGAATGCCTCCTGAGGGATATGAAGTTTTGAATTCTTGAGATCTTAAGAGACTTTGGATCCACCTCAAACTTAATATTTGACATTTTGTTGTCTACATTTTTAATCCTATGTTGTCCACATTAGAAAATGGTTTCTGCATAACTATTTCTTTAGAGAAACTTCAGAGCATAACCTTATATACTTTCTGGCATGTCCTTCTGCTACAGTGGCTGCACTGCAGTGAAGGCATTTATAGTTAGAATTTGGCTAACGTCAGATTGAGTTGATTCAAGATTCATCATAAGGTACATCTCTTTTAACTTTCCCCACTATAAACATGAATATCTTTTTTAGTCTCTTTGTTTCTTCTGCCATTCTTGTTCTTTTTAGTAAGGAGAAGAGACATCATCTGAAAGGTTGCCTCCGGGATCACTACGGTAACTTAATATAAGCACAACCTTAGCCTCTTGACATCATTTATGGGCCACACTGCCGAAAGTAGATTGGAATGTATCAACATTGGTTCGATCCTTTCAACTGGACCCAACCACCCCTTGACTTCTTTTCGTATCAATAAATATGTGAATCCCTCGGTTGGTAGAAAAGAAGTCCGTTTCCTTTCCTTTCCTTTCATTACTTATGGAAATTTGTTCTGTTAATGTGTTCTTATCATATTATATATATCATTATAAATCAAAGAAGTGTTTCACAAAGGTTTATAAGAAATTTGACAATGATTTTACTCGTTTATACATAATAAATAATAACATTATTAATATTGAGGTGGTCTATTTGTATCCTGCTACTAATGGAAAATCCTTGCCCGTTATTTAAATAAACATGTTTGAATCAAAGAAAGAAAGATATTTGTGACAAAAACAAAATTTTAACAACCCCAAGGTTGAAACAATTTGGCCTCCCAGAAGAGAAAGGTTGAAACAATTTGTAGGGGTTGAAAATGAAAAATATTTTCTTTTAGGGACTATACGAAATTCTTGACATTACAAGGACTAGTAAGCAAATTCTCATAAATAATCTAAAAATAAACATAAAGGAAAGGAGGAAAAGAGGAATAGAAATTGAAGAATGGCGTGGAGGGGACAGCTTTCACGAAATTTCAAGGAGCTTCGCATTCTATTCTCCCCAAACTCACCTTCCAGTTCTTCCACTAGGTTTTTCGCCTTAAATTGATTAATCTTGATTTCGTTTCAAATCTTTTCAATTAATCATTTTTATTATTTATCTTAATAGAGGTTTCATTGAGAATAACTATAAGGATCTGAAGACAAAAAACCCTAAGCTCCCAATTTTGATCCGTGAAGCCACTGGCATCGAGCCTCAGCTTTGGGCTAGATATGGTAATTTACTGTATTTATTTTTTCCATTTATTTACTCTCTCTCCTTTTTGACTGATTTCTGTACAGTATGTTTGTTTGAGTGAGCTGGTGGAAGAGTATATCAGACCAATTTTTGATTGAATCCGAACATAATTAATTTATGCTTTGCTGCCTCAGAATCAGATTTATTTTCGTTTATAACCCCTCATTTTTTATTTCATTTATAATTATTTGTGGATAGGAATTTTGACTATATGGGATTGAAATTGATTCACCAGGTTATGTTTTATTTTAATTTGTATTTTCAACTACTAAAATCGGGCTGGATGGTATTAATAATTGGCTGGATATGGTATTAGTAATCAAGACAACTGGTTAACTTATTGCTTCTTAAAATATCCAATCATACTCACTTTGGGATGATTATTTATTTCTGTTTGGCTGCATTTTAAAGTATGCCTTTAAAATTTGAAGCGTATCTTTAGTGGTTATGATCTACTCCTTAATTCTGCATTCTGAAAGCTTATGTTCATAGTTATCATTACTTTCTGTAATGGATTCTTTGATTTGCTACAGACATGGGTGTTGAGAGGGGAATACATTTGGAAGGCTTAAACGAAGAACAGATTTCAAAGGCACTCGAGGACCTCACCAAAGGAGGAGGTGGCTTCAAAGGCTGAGGCAGCTGCCATTTTAGGACACAATAATTCTCCGCCAGAAGTTTCTGGTAGTTGATTCTCCATTTCTATTCATGATCAAACTGTCTGAGTTGATAGTTTTAATAATTCTGAATTAATCGCATCTTGGAACAAAAACTGCTTGTTTATTTCTTTAACTGAAAGATAATTCAATATCAATCCCGGATATTTTAATTTTCTTTCATGATTCTTTTTCATTTGTTGTTGACAATGGGCTGTGTGCGTGGGGGGTAGTCCCTCACTCTCCTTTTGAAGCATATTGGAACTGCCTATAGCTGCATTCTCATTACTCAAGTCTTGAAGTCTATATCCAGCTTAAAAATCCGCGGTAGATAAGGTTCCTTTTCCTTTAATCTCAAAAGTTTTTAATTTGTTATGGTAATGATGGAAAAGCTTTATTTCCCTCCAAACCATTTAACATCACTATTGCTATTCTTGGGAGAATCTTGGCTTTTATAGTTGATAAAGTAATATTATTACGATTCGTGTGCTGGCGATTTATGTTCATTTCGTGTCTTAACCTTCACACATATACATCAATTATGTAATTTTGATTCACTTCAGTTTTTGTTCATATGAAGCTGTCTCGGTCCAGTCCAGTAGTATGCATGGTTTGGCTGGATGATTTTCTCTGACTTTTAGTGGATGTATATTAAGTGTCTCACGTCTTGTTCCTTAAGGATTTTATTTCTACTATTTGTGGTTATGTAATGAGTTGAATTGCATAGGCCAAAATCTGGCTTAATACATTAATGGCTAACTCTATCATGTAAGAGTTCGAGGGGAAACATTTCAAAGGATCATAGTTTAAAAATCGATGGACTTGGATATGGTTAGAGAATTCAAATATGGATCTGGAATTGCATGGGTTCAATCCGGATCCAACCCACCCACAATACTAATTAAGATCACTGTTCTTTGAATGATTAAGTATGACTGCATTGCGAAGAGGATGATGATTTCATATCAAGACAAAAACTAAGCTTAAAGGTCTATATGGATCAGTGTTAGTTCAATTTCGCTTGATTTTGTTTTGAAACTTTGAGTTGGGTAGTTTAGTTGAATATCTTTGAACACGATTTGAATTGGGTTTCATAAGAACAACAATTAGTCCATTGAAGACTTGAAGTGATGGATTTAAACTTCAAACAAGCCATTTGGTTATAAGGTATGTAATGAAATCTTTCTTTACTTTTTTGATTTGGTGAAATAAATTGAGTTGAAAAAGGAATGTATAGTTTCATTTCTACATCATTACATCAATCCATAAACTAATTACAATGATTAGTATTAAGCTAGATAAATATTTATATTTGTGAAAGTTGGATCTATGACATCTTGATCATGGAATCTCAACTTTAGCCAACAGACTACTATCATCGATAAGAAGTGTTCTGCCTTATGTGATCGAGAAAATTTTGAAGTCATATTTGGAAATGCTATCATTTTCTCGGTATTCGCACGTGGGGTAGCATACATGGAATTTGATTTTGAGACATAAAATTGCTATAATACCCTTTAAAAGATAATACATTAATTATACAACGAAATACAAAATAATATAGACAAGTTTTACAAATTTTACTTACAAAATTAACTAAAATACTATTCTAATTTATATCAACTTTATCATTTTCTATAATTAGTTTTAAATTGGAGTTGGCTTGCAAAATTTAGACCTAATAAATACAACTATTTAGTCGCATACTCGCATTTACTTTTCTAATTTATTAACAAATATAGTTTTTTTTTGGGGTCAAATTGTCAACATGGATTTGTTGGGCTTTGGACCTTGATCTGAAACAGAGTATGTTAGTTACAACATATACTTAAAGGACTTAAATTATAGTCAAATAATAAACAAAATATATTACTTCAAACATATACTTAACTACTTAAATTCAAATCAAATAATATATATGTAGGTATATAATATGGTATGCCAAACCAATTTTTTTAGTCCCGTTTCATATTTCACCGAGCTGCTCGTATGGTATTGTTAAAAAAATCGAAATTTTAAATTTCCTGTAAATTAATAGTATGAAAAATGTGATTTCTCTAATTAAATTTGGCACGAAGAATCATTGTCAAGATATAAACGGCTGATAAACGTACAAACTTCAACGAAGTGAGAAAGCAGAGAACGAGGGCTAGACTTTTAGTGAGGATGAGATATAAAATTTGATTTGAAGTGGGAGACATTTTTTTCAATGGTTAAAAAGTCGTGATCGACTTCTATATATATATATAAAATATGATTTTGGTATTACCGGTTCGGTTTGATAAGTATGTCGGTATTAGATTTGTAGTCTTGTACGATGCTGAATCGATATGCTGATTCAATTTGATTTTGAAATGATTTGATCAGTTTACGTTTGTTAAACTGTGCATAACCGTACTCATCATAACTGTCGATAGACAATTATGCTTAGACTGAATTAATTACTTCACATGTTTATTTAACAGTTAAAAGCTAGCTTAACGTCACGTTATCACGTGCCCGATACATCTGAACTATTACATGACACATTAAGATTAAAATTTCCTCTATCAATGTTTGACCAATTAAGTTTGGCCCCAATAAATTAGCCCCGGTTATGATGGAGTGTTTCGTGGCATTTTTTTTTTTTTGTTTTTTTTTTTTTTTGTAATTCTTGATATTTTTTCACTTATAATTAATGAATTTCCCCAAAGAAAATGAAAACAGAGAGGAAATTGACAGCATAATTAATTAGTGTGTAAAGTTAAGTACTATACTTTTCTCTACGTATTATCAGAGCCACCATTCCACCATTATATGTCTGCACCTAGGTAACTAATTCGTCGAGCGGGAGCGGGAGCGTAAACGAGAGCGTAGAGCGCCAAATTTTCGAAAAATCGATTTTGAGAGCGCCTTCAGAGCGTCAATTTTTAATAATTTTTTATTTTGCATATATACAATTTTAGACACTTCAAAAGGTTAGTAGTAGTATTTTATATGTAATTAAATATTTTGTACAAGGTTGAAACATTTATAGGTATTTCTAATTTTTATACTTTGAATTTGAGTATCTCAAAAAAAAAAATTATCTTAATTTGTGATAAAATTAATACTTTTCAATTTAGTCGTACTGCACCAAGTAAACATGTGAAGTAATTAATTCTCCATCACACTTTTTGCATAAATAAAAAGATCTTTAACTACATCTTTTTTAACTCTAATTAGTTCATGTTTATAGTATTTAAAAATGGAAGCAAAATATTTGATGGAAGGTAACATAAACTTGGATTTAAGGAGACCAAAGATGATTGAAAAAAATTAGTATATCTTAGTTTAGACGGCATCATTAAAAAAAATCATTTACATGTATTGTCATCTCAATCAAGTGCGGGACCCACATATTAAATATAAGATGCTAGTTGCAACAAGGCTGACATGCGGTCTTTTCCATGTAAAGTAAAAAGAAAATGTGTAAATTATATTGAAAAAAGTAAAAGTTGAACTGAAATGAAGAGACGCGAATTTAGGCTAATGAGTTCGCGAATTACAATTAATAAATTCGCGAATTTTATGGAGAATTGCAATTTTAAGCTCGGAGTGCGAATTCGTAGTGCGCGCGAGGGTCAGATGCGGGAATTTAGTTACCTAGGTCTGCACTACACCAACTCGAATATTCAAATGCAATTTTTCTAATTAAATTAAAAAATATAGGAGTATAAAAAAATAAGTAATAGAAGAACACTACAAGCCAGAGAAAAAATAATTAATTAATTAACAACTTATATATTTCCAGCCCAAACGATCACCACACTTGACGCAGTAAACTCCAAAAATTGTACTTGAACTATTAGGACAACCCCAATGGTGAATGCAAAATGGGTATGCAAACACCCAACTGCCAATTTGCATCCACTTTTTGTATTTTTTCACTCTCCAATGGAGGTATGGAAAGGAGAATGCATTTTGCATTTTCAGATTTGGGATTGCATATTTGGAAACTCTGGAGGAGAGAGAAAACGAGAATGGAAAATGGGAGGGAAAGGACAAGTTACCGTTGGAGATCGGAGATATAGTCGTTGGTTCACTTTTTTGCCATTAAATACCAATTCTTCTTCAAGTCAAATACACAAAATCTTCTGATTTTAAGTAACAAAATCGAAAATTGCTAGAGGGACGTGAAGAATCAGAGAGGAATAGAGAGATTGTGGCTGTTAGATCTGCTGAAGAAGACGACCTTGCTGCTCTGTTGAAGAAGGCGGCCTGCTGCTCTGTTGAAGAAGACGATAAAAGTTTCTGGAGTCAGGTATATTTTTCTTTCTTGTTTAATATAAGTTAATTTTGGGCTTAATATTGGGCTTAAGTGTCCTGATTTTTTATTAATCATTTTATCATAAAATTGGACTTACTTTTGGGCTTTAAGTGTGGAATAAGTGATATAATTTAGGGCTTAATATTTGACTGAATTAGCGGCCATTTCCTAGTCTAAGATACCTCAAATTTTATAAATTGAGATTATTATTATTTGGCTTAATAAATTACACGTAATTTAATTTTCCATATTAATATACTCAATATGCCATGTTCTCAATAACATATATATGGTACATATTATTTGCAAATGTTGATGCTTATATTTTTGTTTATGTATAGATATGTCTTATTTCACTTCTTTAATGGCGGACAATCTACCAATCGATGAAAATATCATCAATTTAGCCAATCAATTTTCAAATGAAGTAGAAGATTTAACCACTCAATTTCCAAATGAAGTAGAAGATGTCACTCAAGTTCCAAATAAAGTTGCTCGTTCTACTAAAAATAGTAGCCGGAGGGGTGCTAACTTTTCAATACACGATGACAAACTTATTTGTGCGGGGTGGCTCAATACTAGCAAAGATTCAACTCAAGGAACCGATCAAAGTTCTAATAGATATTGGCAACGAATCACGACATTCTTCAATAGTCACACAACTAATCATCGTACTCAACCTTCCATTAAACAAAGATGGGTCGAAATCAATCGAAAATGTCAATTATTTGCTGGATATACGGACCAAATTGAGAGGAAAAATGCAAGCGGTCAAACCATTCATGATAGGGTATTTATCTTCATCCACCTTTAGAGAAAAATTATTAGTCACTAGTTCATATATTTTCTAATGCTTTATATTTCGCAGGAACAAGAGGCCAAACAAATGTTTCTTGATTTGGAAGGTAAACCATTTCCGTTTGAACATTGTTGGCCTCTACTGAAGGACGAGCCTAAGTGGCGCGAAAGTCTTTCGAACAAAAAACACAAAAGTGACAATGTCAATGAAACTATCAATTTAGGGGATAA
The DNA here is from genome assembly GCA_030819805.1 of Penstemon newberryi var. newberryi. NCBI lineage: Eukaryota > Viridiplantae > Streptophyta > Magnoliopsida > Lamiales > Plantaginaceae > Penstemon > Penstemon newberryi. Next base: position 39,768,077 of record JAUALY010000005.1, read on the forward strand.
TGATGAAATATCAATTAACACAGAGAGACCAATAGGGACCAAGGCAGCTAAAAAGCTTGCTACAAGTAGTTCGAGTAGTTCAATATCTGATGCGATTTTGCAAGAGAGGTTAAAAATTGAAAAAGATAAGTATGAGCAACGAAATCGAGCTTTACTTGAACAAGAAAAAGACCGAGAGCTCAAACAAAAGGAGATTGAGCTTAAACAAAAGGAGATGGAGAGAAGATGGGCGGTTGAAGAAAGAAATTGGGAGGTTGAAGTAATGACTAAAGACTTCCAAGGCATGTCACCAATTAAAGTTCAGTATTGGCAAAATGAACGAAAGGCAATAATGGCGAAGAAGGGTTTCAACTTTTAGATATTCACTCAACTAATATTTAATTTTATTTACGCTTCATATGTAATATCCTTTGAACTATTTCCTTTTATGAATGAAATTTATGTTTTATATGTAATATTCTTTAGCTATTTTTTTTTTTATCAATGTCATTCATAATATTAGTCTTTGTGTAATGTCCTTTATACTGTTTTATTTTATAATAAAACACATAATCAAACTGAATAATAGAAAATATATTATATTAAAGGACATTTCAAATTACATATTACATTAAAGCACACATTAATTAAAACATAAAGACTTACATATTATATTAAAGCACACATTAATTAAAGCATCATAACTTAAATATACTAAAACAAACATCAACTAGAGCAAATAACATAAAAGCATGAAGAAATTCTTAGGCGGATAAGCCATGGTGAGCCCATAGATGCTCCACAAGATCATCTTGTAACTGGGAATGAGTAGAGGCATCTCTGATATGACGATGACATCGAATGAAATCTCTGTATTGGGTTGTATTGGAACGTGACATTGTCGGAGGGTCAGTGTAATCTTTAAAATCAAGATTTTCAACATCCTGATTTTCTTCCACTATCATATTGTGAAGTATGATGCACGCGGTCATGATATTTGCAAGTGTATCAACATCCCATACTCGTGCTGGTCCGCGAGTGATAGCAAAACGAGCTTGAAGCACCCCAAAAGCACGCTCCACATCCTTTCGTGCAGATTCTTGCATTTTAGCAAATAATTTACTCTTCTGGTCTTGTGGGCATGGAATTGTTTTTACGAAAGTAGACCAACGTGGATATATTCCATCAGCAAGATAATATCCCATGTTATAGTTATGATTATTAATAGTATAATTAGCTGCAGGAGCACGCCCATTAGCAAGAGCGTCAAAGATAGGTGACATTTGCAGTACATTTATATCATTCAGTGATCCAGGCAATCCAAAGTAGGCATGCCAAATCCAAAGATCATATGATGCTACAGCTTCCAAAATAATAGTTGGTGTATGACAATGACCAGTGTACATACCTTTCCAAGCCGTTGGACAGTTCTTCCATTCCCAGTGCATGCAATCAATACTTCCAAGCATTCCTGGAAATCCACGTTGCTCATTTTGTTGCAACAATCGAGTTACATCGTCTTGATTTGGCGCCCTTAAGTACCTCTCACCAAATACAGCTATAACTGCTTTCACGAAGGCTCGTAAGCTCTCCATTGCTGTGCTTTCACCAATTTTTATGTATTCATCCAAAGAATCGGCTGAATATCCGTATGCTAGGACCCTCATTGCCGCAGTTATCTTCTGAATTGAAGAGAGCCCGGGATTTCCAACGGCATCTGTTTTGAGTTGGAAATAAGGATCATAGGCTACTACACCATCCACGACATGGAGGAATAGATTCCGGCTCATTCGAAAACCTTCTTCTGAAACGACTTTCGGGGTAAAGAGGATTGGGACTGAAATAGTCATTCCAAAGATTGTTATGGGCTTCAGCATGATTTCGACCATAAAATTTGCGACCAACAACAGAACCACGATAGCGGCGTTGTCTTCCCCGATTTTGTTCATCTTCTGCCTCTCTCATGGCAAATAACTCATCAAGCTCTTCATCTGAATCAGAGTTGAAACGTACGAAATCTTTTAAAATTTCAGAGCTAGATCCTGAAAAATCCATTGTGGAGGATTTGGAGGAGAATTTAATTTGAAGTTTTTGATGAATTTTTTTAAAGCTAATTAAATTTGGATGAGAGAAATGTGATGAGAATAATGAAGAAACTCATCATATTTATAAATGAAATTTTAGTCTTCATTTTCCCGCTTATGTGAAGTTTCAAAATTCAAAATTTGAAATATCCCGCTTATTGGAAATTTGAAATTTTGAAATTTCCCGCTTATTAGAAATTTCAAATTTCAAAATTCCCCTCTTATTATAAATTTCAAAAGTTTTCACATTTTAAAGATTGATTTCTAGAGTTTTCAAAATTTGAATATCCCGCTTAATTTATATTTTCAAAATTTGAATTTTTCAACTTCAATTTCTCTTTTCTATTTATTAATAAATTAAAAAATTTGATGGAAAAAAATGAATAAATGAGTTTATAAAACTAATATATTATTTAAAAAAAAATGGATTTTCACTTTGCATACCCATGCATTGGAGTGAAATGGTTTTACAAGGTATGCAAAATACTATTTAGGTATGCAAAATACAATATCCATACTCAATTTTGCATACTACCATTGGGGTTGCTCTTATAGTGGTAACGTTCATACTGATGAATATGTTCACTCATGACTAAAAATTATATTCACGCTTTCTAATACCTATACATTACAAGGCAAGTGAATGAAATACGACATACATAATATTTTTTCATTCATTTTGTTCTCTATAATTTTACAATAACTGCAACTATATTGTATTCTCGAGAAATTATTTTGTGCCTCATTTGACTTTTTGATCCAATGCAACCAATTCGATTTTTTTGAATTTTTGAAAATTTTATTTGTAACATATTTCAAGTGTTATTAATTGGTTTTTATTGGGCATCGATTAATAAGTTCAAATACAACATTGAGTAAACGAATACATATAATTATCAATCACATATATTAAATAGTAAATATTAATTATATGCCCACCAAATTTTAATCCTATATTAATAGAACAAAATAAAAGACCTGACGTACACCATTCCTTTCTTCTCGATGAAACGGCTAATTTGTCTTGCAATTATTTAGTCCAATTATTAATCTTATTTTCCTATCTTTTAATTGTATATAAATTTTAATTTGCTTATGTTTTGTGTTTTTCTTATCATATAATATCACTTCTCTTATAAGATGTACATTGCTATATTTTTTAAGAGAACATAAGGCTATTGTTAATTTTTGAAATATTTCATAAAAAAATACTATGATAAATTAATTAAAAAATAAATAAATAAAAAGTTAAACAATAACGTACAACTTAAGTGCACTTTTGTAATATAAATATAAAAGAAAAGTCACTTATGATTGATTGATCTAAATGAAAAAGATTAATCCCATGATGTGGCGAATCAGATCCGACTTTCTGCTAGGAAATATTTCAACATAATGTGTTGGTGTTCCGTCTTGTCTTGATAGGGATTAAGTTAGGCCTAAGACTTAAATACCCTTAACAAAAAAAATCAATTTCATTTTACTTGAGTAAGACTTACGCACAACTTTTTTTATTTTGATAAAAAAAATGCACGTCTTTTTTTATAGATTCAAGTTTTTTTTTTTCCTTTCTGAAAAGAGTAAATGCAAGTTAGGATTTGCTAACAATCAAGATTATATTAGTATTTAATTATTAATTAACAAAAAAGATTTAAACTAGAGTGAAGGGCGTTTCGGTAACATGATAAAAGCTGTAAAAGCAGCGTTTATAAAGCCGAAAACCCTATTCAATCTATACTCTCCGTCTCACTTCCATTGCCGCTATACTGAATCAAACCTCAAACCCTAGCGTCCGCTATTTATTTTTCAGGTATCAATCCGATTTTCCATTAGTATTGTTAAAATTATATGTTAATATATATTTTCGTTTACTTATTCCTTTTCCTTTTCTGTATTTATGATTGGTGAGTATTTCAAATATTTATTGTTTCTGATTGTGGTGAATTCTTCCTGTATCGTTATACACACTACATCGTACTTGACAAGCAATTTTTAATTCACTCGGTCATTGTGTAATTAGATTTCTAAATGGAATGTTTGACGAAAAAGTGAAATTGTCCTATAATTCGTGTGAAAATTTATAATATGTTTGACAATTTATAAAAAAATTAGATTTTTCACCATATTTATTAATGGTATGATTGTCTCTCAGCTTGTGTTGAAAGATGGTAAGAGTAAGTGTATTGAATGATGCGCTGAAGAGCATGTATAATGCCGAAAAGATAGGAAAACGACAGGTCATGATCAGACCTTCTTCGAAAGTGATTATCAAGTTTCTTCTGGTTATGCAAAAGCATGGTTTGTCCCATATTTTAACACTGATTTTATTTGATTTCATTTACTTTTGTGTAGCTTATTCTCTTTTTTAATTGGATTTACAGGTTACATTGGAGAGTTTGAGTATGTTGATGACCACAGATCTGGAAAAATTGTGGTTGAATTGAACGGAAGGCTGAACAAATGTGGTGTTATTAGCCCTCGTTTTGATGTTGGTGTCAAAGAAATTGAGCCATGGACTGCTAGACTTCTCCCATCCAGACAGGTATAAAGTCAAATCATTGGCAATTCTTTTTGTTCATTTGAATGTGGCTGACTTATTTTTCATCCTCGCTGGCCGCTGCATCTTTTTATCCTTTGAATATGTGACAGGATCATTTTTGAAATATATTTGTGTTAATTTTGAGTAGGAAATGAGGTTGAGAAGTTTTAACAACACTAAATACATTTAATGCAGTTTGGTTACATTGTGCTGACAACATCTGCTGGGATCATGGATCATGAAGAAGCCCGAAGAAAGAATGTTGGGGGTAAAGTACTTGGGTTCTTTTACTAGGCATGGTCGATTATCTTGGACTTTTTATCTTTTCACCCGAAGAGAGTACCTTTTTGACTTTGCATCTTGAGCTCATTTATGCTTGTTTTGAGTACTATAGTTCAACGATATTTATGATGTTTGTAGACTTTAGTTGTGAGAAATGCTAGTGGCAATCTCTTACCTTACAGTTATATTATCGAATGACCAAATTATTTTACTTCTCCCTATTAAGATAACCAAATTCGATTGACCAACTATTTTAATATGATAGTGTTCTCATTTTAAATTCATCTTTTAATGTCTTTTTGGTTTTTTGGCATGACTACAGCTATTCTTCCTTGTTGCATAACATATCCTTATTGATTATTTTTAGGCCTCTTGCGTCTTTAGGGTTTTATGGAGCTAGAATTGTTTAATGTCATTTAAGGTGGAATCTTGGTAGGTTTTAAGGATGTCATTTGAGCAGGCTTTAAGGGTGGTTCGAAGATTGGTTGGATCTATGAAAAGTTGGTTAGTCTAGGCCATGAAAGGTTTGGGTCCTTGACAACTCTTAGATTTGGAGTCATCTTAGTTTATCAAGTGTGTTTACTTTGATAACCTGGTTAGATCAAATTTTATCAAGCATAAATGAGTAGGGTCTGGATTGTCCCACATGTTATGTCTTTGACATCTCTAGTGCCGTTGGGATATATTTATTTTGTGGTTAAAACAGAAACTCGAGGGGGTGATCAATCTTAATGTCTGTGGTTGGATGGATTTGTGGACTGGTTAGAATTTTCTATTCTTAATATGATTGATTTATAAATTAATAGCTAAGAGTCCTTTGACCGTCTGCTCTTCTTTGAAAACTGCATTGGTTATATTTCTCCAAGCGGGAATTTCAGCATCCACGAATTTTATGTGTATAATATATGTTACATATTAGATTTGCTTATTTATTGATCGAATGATTCTACGATGAAAAACTAGTATATTTAAGTAGGATAAAGAAAGAGAGCTTAATTTAGATGGTTTGAAATACATGTAAGTTTTTTATCCTCAAATAGTTATTTCAAAGAGCAATAACTAGTATATTTGGTATAAAAAACTTTAATATCAGAGAGCCATTTTGCTTATTAGGATTAAAACTTACATGTAATCTAAAAACTGCATGGGGTTATAGTGTCATGAATCATCCCTATTTATTGTTTATATTCTATTTAGCTTATTAATTTTAAGTAATTTATTATATGGTAAAGGTGCTTAGATAATTATCCCATATTCTTTATTTATATGTAATTTATATCGTTGATTATATGCTAATTTTACTTATGATTGTGAGAATATGTCAAACTGTATTTTCATGAATCGTGACATATGTTTTTAATGTTTGATTAGCACAATGCAAAATATAAGTAAAGATGGTTAAATTCTAAAATCTGGATGCAATTTTTACCCGACTTGGTTCTGACCCAATTCACTTTTTATCTGATCTATTTTTGGTCCTTTTATTTTTGTTCCTACTCATATACTCTGTCCGATTTCATCCAATTATCAATCAACCCTAATAAATCACCCAGCATAGTCGGAAATTAAATGCGATCAATTAGCTAGACAACATCAAGAGAAGACTGTCGACATATATTCTAAGAGAGAACAACATGAACTTTTTTCCAAATTTACGATCATTAAAAGGGTTTGGAATCCCTAGCCCGTGCTAAAGATATGTAACCTCAAGAAATTATCTTTAAAACTGCTATTTTATTCAGTTCATAAGTATTCAGTTTTTGTATAATTTTATGGAATGAAATGGTAAAGGTTGATCATGTATATCAAATATCAATCGCTCATGTAAGTTTGGTTGGACATGCGATTGACTCCATGTGAATTATTGGACATGTTGATTAACTGAGCTTCCAAATGTAATCTTTCTACTCTTAACAAAAAAGTTATGGTCAATCAGAGCCGTTAGCATGTATAGAAATGGGGGGAAGTTATGGAAAAATGTCATTTTGAAGGTGATTGCAAATTGGCCATTGATAAAGTTAAGGAGTTCAATGCTTTTCTTGGAAATTTTGTGTCTCTAGTAGAAGAAGACTTGAAGAGATCTGCATCTGCAGTTGTCTCTTTTCAAGCTTACCATATTAGAAGACAAGGCAATCTTTGACTGAATTAGCAATCTACTTTTTATACTAACATGTGATTGGAATAGTGGAAATGATTAACACCCTCAAGTGGCGAACCAGTTCGAATCCCTGTTGGGAGAGGTTCCCATATAATATACCCAACGCGTCTCGAAAGAGATTAAACCCTTGATAAATAGAAAAATGAATCTACATCCTATGCCAATTTTGAACATTGTAGTCAGATATTTCGTCAACATATTTCTCCTTTTGGTTCTAAAAAAGAAACGGTGGAAGTTGGGTTAAAAGGAGCCAAGTTTATATTGACCACAAAAAGCCATACATTCGACTTTCTAATGATGCATTCAAGTTGCATTTACATAAACTAGTTATCTATTTATTTTAGTTTCCTTTTTAAAATTGAGGAAGATCTAATAGGAAAATAATTGTCATTCTTGAGTGTTTTTTAAAACACATGATGAGAAATATTTATGATAGAATGTTATTAAATCAAATTCAAATAAGATCTGAATCTCAATAAAGAAAAAACAAATCAAACTTGCTCAACAAAACATCATTCAACTCAACTCAACTACACTAGTATCTACAAAATGAACATTAAAAGCACAACATTTAGAAATAATAATTATAAAATTCTTATGCAGATTCAGTTTCTAATAAATAAACTTAAAACATGATCAAGAACATGAGAAAATTTTGTAATAACCTTAAGCCTAACTGATGAAGCTTGCTCGATCATTACAAATGCATTTGCCAAAGGATGTTTAGTTGCCCAAACAGATAAAAACCAAATACTACAAAAAAAAAAGGTTGGTACTTTCCCAATTTCAGTACTCAAAGCCGCCTGCTCTTTTTGTGCCCATTGCTGCTGCTTCTCTTCTTCATTATTTCGACCATTTTCTCATGCGCCTTTCATTCCATAAAAAATATTAATTATTTGTTTAAATTTTTGTGAATGGATGGACAAATTAATATGGAAGATGGATCGACCATCTCAAAGGAGAGAATGATACAGTCGTCAGTATAATTTGTTTGAATAATTAACTTAAAAGGTAACAGAGAACGGGTTGTTGGAGAGAGGATCTTCTTAGCATATGCTTCACCCATTATCTTTAGTTTGGGTACGTTGCTTTTCCCTTTTCCATTATACTAATAATTATTAATATTCTCATTATTATATGATTATTAAAATCGAAAATCATATGAAGAATTTGGAATGATTTAGTTGACCAATAAATAAATTAACACTACTACTATTAGAAATCACTTACAGTTAACTATTTACTTTTGAAGTTTAGTTTATATAGTAGCTAGAATTCCCAATTGTAATATTTTTTTTTTGAAGTGATGACTAATTAACATAGAAGTATTAATTTTCACGTGACATCGTTTGATTGATCATGAATTTTATGTATATACAATCACTAATTATCAATATTAACGATTTAAAATGTTTTAAGTATATATCACTAATAAATACTATTAATGACTATCGAAAAACTAGTTTTGTCTTTAATTGTTGTACTTGTCCATATGATCAGAATCGTGACACTAATGCATACAATGAGTACAAATTTAATACTTACTTACATTATAATGTTTTTTGAGTTGTATAATGTTACTAAGGACACGTCATGCATGTGAGGAAAAGGAAGGGGGAAGGCAAAGTATAACTAAAATGAACTGGCGCATTAGCTCGTTTTCGTCTTCTTATTGCTATACAAAGGTTGAAGATCGAACATTTCCAGGCCACATGTCTTCCTTGATTCATTCTTACAATTTCGGACAGTTGTACTATAATTAGATTTCTCTTAGATTTGTCCTTCAAATGGCTAAATTATGTTTAAAGAAAAATCATGGCAATGTAATCTCAAAATGCAGTGAAAGTTTATCTTGGCACCGACAGTATATTAACGTCTGGTAGGAACAACGCCACCAACTAGTTGTTGATGAAGAGTAGCGTATGGGCTATAACCATGAATATATGATTTGGTATCGGAGTATCACGAGGTTGTTGATAGCAAATCCATATTTCATGGCAAATCAGAATGAGGGAGATGAGATAGATGACACAGGGTACATGTGTGTTGGTGGTGGATTCGAGGAATTAGTATGACAACTAACAATGTGATCTACTCTATGTAATATATGTTTTCTAACACCCCTATACACTCGAATCCACCACCAACACATATATTAGAAATCATTTAGTAGACCACGGGGTGCAATGTATGTACTATATGATTCCTAATATATGGGTTGGTGGTGGATTCAAGTGTACAAGGGTGTTAGAAAACATATATTACATAGAGTAAATCACATTGTTAGTTGTCATCAATGTTTTCAGAACCGGACCGGACAGTGAACCGGTGAGCCAACTGGCCACTGGTTTTACTGGTCGAACCGGTCGGACCGCTGGTCGGACCGGATGACGTCATAATGATATAATAAATATATTTAATTTTAAAGTATACATAATATGCATAAAATTTAAACATTATCCTACAATTGATTAAAAATATATAAAATCTTAGAATATATTTAAATTAAATCACATAATATTTACATAACTTATATCATAATTGTAATATGATACTAATTTGTAAGCTCATATAAATATAATATGACTATATTTCTTTATAAACATTTAAAAGTGTAAGTTAAAAATACAACAAACTAAGAGATTAATAAATTTAAAATATGATTATGTATAAAAGTCTAATATTCAAAATCAAACTTGCATAATATATCGATTTGATTTTCAAAATTTGACACTCTTTATCCTAAAATAATATTGGAAAGAAATATCTTATAGAACAAATTTTAATAAAAAATTATTATTTGAGTATTAATTTTCATTGATAATGTGTAAAATGTTAATTTGAGTTATCATAATCTAATTTATAAACAAATTTGGCTACAGGTTTTCTGTAATTTATAAATTTATTCTGTACTAAAAATTCAACAAAAATGATGTAGCTGAACTGGTAAGGAAGTTATGTTTCATGCAAGCGGTTAGGTGTTCAAATCCCACCTTCTACAAGAATTTTTAGTTTATTTTTAAAATTAATAAAATTTTAAAAATCGAAAAAAAAAAAAGAAATTCAAAATCGGGTTGAACCGGCCCAAACCGGTTCGCCGGTTCACCGGTTTTGGACCGGTTCAACCCGGTTCAGACTGGTATTTGAGTCAGCTGGTTTTAGGGGGTAAAGCGGACCGGATCAACCTCCGGTTCGCGGTCGAACCGGTCGGACCGGCCGGTCCGGTCCGGTTTTAATAACATTGGTTGTCATACCAACACCCCTGTACCACGTGTCATCTATCTCATATCCCTCATCTTTATTGCCATGGAATATGGATTTGCTATCAACAACCTCGTGATACTCCGATGCCAAATCATATTTTCATGGTTATTGCCCATACACTCTACACATAACTCTCCATCAACAACTAGCTGATGGCGTTGTTCCTTCCAGGCGTTAATATACTGCCGATGCTGATCAACCCAAGACACTTTGGTACGTCCCTTGCAGGTTACGTTGTGTAGGTCCCTACTAGTGTCACGTGATGGAGGAATACCGTGCAACATCCCAAACTGTCTAAGCACCCTATCTGGGAACTGTCACTCTACTCTCTCAAAGCATATCAAAGGTACCATGCTCCTCCATATTTCAATACCCTGGACACAAGAAAGAGGCAACCCCTTAATCTGCGGGTATGACTGCCACACAAAGTATCATCTTTGAGCAGCTCCAACTTGTCTCGGTACACTCGTAAGACATGTGTAGGCACATGTTCCAGCAATTTCGTTTCACGCCACCTGATTATTGTTCAAAAACATCAAATTAGGGCACGAAGAATTTTGGAGTGCTTTATTACTTGAATAAATAATAAATATTTACCTATACCCCATGGGTTCAGGTATCCCATCAACATTTCGAAGAACGTGATTAATATTTGACTGCAGACATTTGATCATCTCCCATGCTCAAATCTAATTTTTATAAAACTAAAAATAAGTGTATAAAGAGAAAATATTATAATTTAGAAATTACTTAAAAAGTAATGGATGTACATGTAATAATGTCAAACACCCACCAATCTGAGAAATCGTAGGCCTAATGGCCCGTCATAACTCATGGTACAAGTAACTGGAAGCCGCACTACCCCAACTAAAGTTCCCAATCATGTACACATCTTGTAGGAGGAGGAGGTATTGCATATTTACCTTATTTCCCTGATAGGTTAGGAAGAATAACCCCGCCAATAAATGATATTATAAGTGCTCGAGCACGATGGCAAACTATTTCATTAGTAGCATCATTGGGTAGTAGTTGTTTATAAGTATCCATCAACCATTTAATCTTCAAATGAACTCCATCAATCTGATTTAAGGGCGATGTGGCACCCAACAACTCAAAACAAAGAGCTTGCCATTGCTCGTTCGTGCGACACTTTGTATCACTAGTAGTCACAATATTCCCATCAATCGGGAGACCAAATAATACTCCTACGTCCTGTAAGGTCACGTTAGCCTCGCCGGTGAGTAAGTGAAATGTATAGGACTGTCAATTGAGCCGGGCCTACCCGAAGCCCGATAGCTCGACCCGATTAAATTTGACCCGAGCTCGAATATCTGTGAGCCGGGCTGAGTTTGAGCCATTATTCTAAAACCGATTAATTTATGGGCCGAGCTTGAGCCTTACAAGGCTCAACCCGAATAAGGCCCGAATATATTATTATCTTAAATATTACTACTATAAATCATTGGTACTATTGTTATAAGTATACTAATTACTACAAATAATCCACCACATATATGAATTATAACTAAAGTTTTCGCAGGTCAAAGGGAACGTAATAAACAAAAAGAAAAAACGAAAAAATAAAAATAAATGGTGAAAAAATGGGAGTCTTGGCACTTTACAATTATATTTAATGTTCTATGTTATTGATTACGAGTATAAAATTTGTATATTCTTGTGAATTAAATAAAATTGCCTATATATTGCATTTGAATGCGTAGTTTTTATTTGTTAAGTAAAATTTGCTAGAGTGAGCAAACCCGATATGAGCCCGATATAAACTCGAAGCCCGAAAAATTACATGAGCCGAGTTTGAGCTCATAGATGTGAAGCCCGATGGCATTTGAGTTTGAGCCTATAGACATGAAGCCCGACGGTATTTGAGTTTGAGCAATTAAAAGCTCGGCTCATAGGGCCCGATTGACAGGCCTAGAAATGTATGAGTCTCCTCACGCAAACTCTCGATCAATGCAGTAATTAATGACCAATCGTATTTTATAAACTCAATACGGTAAACCTCATAAAATCCCGTATTTATCACATAAGACAACACTCTACTGTCGACTTCCCCCAAATTACGAATGGGCACGTCTCCGCGACGACATTTTAAAGACATTAGAGTCATCACCATTCCAAATATCCACGGACCGGTGTTCACCCTCAAAAGTGAGTACTAATTGATTAATAGGCCTCGAGTGAATAAGATGTTGATTGTCGTTCTTCTCTATTAAAAATAAAAAAATAGTCAGTAAACAAGGATAATTAAACAATATTACTCTTAAAAAACGAGAACTTTTCTGCAAAGGTGTATTAAAACTTTATCTATGGTCTATCCTTATTTGAGGTATTAAGGATTGGAAATTACATAGATTTAAATGCTGCTTTAAATGGACAATGATATATTGTTACATCAAAGCCTTAATTGTGAAAAATAATCAAATAAGAAAGTGTCTTGGGCAAAACCAATTTCAATAACTATAGATTTTTTTTCACTTTAATGCATCCTATCACTCAAATAATTTTCGTGTTCTACAAATCTACCTCTAGAACACCAAAATCTGCAAATATAACTTTGAGTTTTCATTGCATATTGAATTTCCATAATTACTAGTAGATGTAATAAATCAACAGTTCATGTGTTACCAGAGTTACAAAAAATAATCATACTAAAATACTCAAGGGCATAACGGACATTGTTTGCCCAAAATGAAGAAGAACAAGAATCAAGCCATTCTAGCTAGGGCTGAGTATTCGGACCGAACCAGACCAAATTTTGATATTATTTCGATTCGGTAATTTTGAGACCACGGATCATTTATTTTTCGGTTCGGTTCGGTTCGATAAAAAATTGAACGATCCGGTTCGGTCCAAAAAAATAAAAAATTACTTATTGACTTTGAAAATTTTCTGAAAAACTCATGGGGTTGTCTAAAATAAGATTTTATCGGATGAAGAGTATGTGAGATAACTCTTCCCTTGGCGACACTTGTCCCATTAGAATTTAAATTTAAATAATTTATTTTCTTAAAGACAATTTTACCCTTCTTAAAGAGTGTTATTACTTTTACTACCCACCAATTAATTACTACCCCCTATTTATGTTAACAGGGAAATAAAAAAGAATCCTCACGCACTCATCTTCAAACTTGTACCTATTAATTTATTCCAGAAGTTCAGAAGCTCCATCTGTTTTTTCAGCCCACAACAAAAAACAAGCCATGAGAAAAAAAATACCAGTCAAGAACTCAACTGAATTTATTAAAGTTACATTTTTTTATAAGAATAATTAGTAAATAGATTATTAATTTTGTTAATATTATAAAATAAGATGAAATATTATCTGATGATTCTAAAAATTATAATACCAAAGATATTACAAACTGCATTGAATTGATTAAGAAAATGAGAAAATAATTGACAACTTAAAATTCCTCAAAACAAAATTGACAACTTAAAATGACCCAATTTAACAAAAATTATGGTTTGAGAATCAAGGCATAGTTTTTAAGAATTTTAACACGCCCATCTTCACCCCCAATATCTTCCCAATTCTTCATCACAAACATCAATGTTTTTTTTATGATCTTACTTTATTTTTCCACCACACCACACCCCACTCACCCCCACCTTCTCCCTTACAAAATGACAAGAAATGTGGTTTAGCTTCAAGAACACAGGACCTGGACGTCGCCGATTGAAAGTGAATTAACTTTATATAAAGTATTCTCGCTAGCTTCAGGCCGGTTCATTTGAAAAGAAAAGTAGTCTAGCTTCAGGCGACGCATCCGGCCATCGCGGGGTGTTGCTACGCTGCTACGCCAGGCGATTGCCGGTCGTGTGGAAAAAAATTGTTGTTAGGATGTTGAAGATGATAGAGAGAAAAAATGGTACAGAGAGAATATCATCGAAAAAGGAGAGAAAATTTTTTCTTTCATAATTGAACATATTTAACTGAGGGGTATTTAAGTAATTTTGAAAAGACCAAAAATTCTAATTATACAACTGCCATGTAATCATGGGACATTTTCAAAAAAATTGATGGTCCATATTAAACCTCAGTAATTTGAATGGTTATGATTGTCATATCTCATTTACAAGTTTGTCCCATGAAATCTTATTTTAGAAAAACCCAAAACTCATTGACCTAAAAAAATATTAATTGACTTTAATACATATAAACTCATAAATCTAAAAAAATAAATTAAAATGTTGAATTGAAATCATTATACAACTAGATCTGAGATTTAAGTAAATCTTTGGTGTACTATATAAATTGGTATTTCCATCTATACACCAAAAATTAAATATTTCCAAAACAACATATAATCAAATGGATTTACCCTGGTATTTTTGCACATCTGAAACAAGAAATAGAAGAATCGGGAAGCAAAACCCTAGAAATAAAAGATTACCATAAGCAACCACTTTTCAATCACAATCATAATCAAGCCAAGTTTTTAACAAACACCACACTAAATCGAAGTTAAAGAAGAAGAAAAAAAGCGGCGGCGTATGTTTGCTGAGAAGACGGCGGTGAGTGGCGGACTGACGGTGGGAAGAAGAAAAGAACTAGGGAATGCGGGTTTGATTTTTGCGGTGGAGTGATTGTGGGTGGCTAGGGTTGTGGCGTGAGAAGAAGAGAAGAAGCACAAAGATTTTTGGTGAGAAGAAGTGGCTATTTGATTTTAAAAAAAAAGGTTAGGGTTATGAATTTATATATTTAAATCGGTATTATCGGTTCGGTTCGATAAATCGACCGGTAATACCAAAAATCGATTGCTTCCATTGGTCTGTTCATGGGCGAAAACCGTTCACGAACCGAAAATTCAGTTCAGTAAACGGTATGAACCGAATTTTCGGTTTCGATTCGATTCGGTCAATTTTTCGAACCGTGCTCAACCCTAATTCCAGCTCACTAAATCACATAAGGTTCCTTTACTTTAAAATCAAACCAAGAAAATCAAATCACACTTGAAATTGTATTGTCGGCTCAATTTTTAATTGGTTTACATTTCAAGTATACACATTAATTTCGTAACTATAATCAACATAAAAACCTAACAGATGAAAGTAAACGCTCTCAAAATTATTGTCGGAGTATAAGGTTTAGTTATTTGTGCAGAACAAGAAAGGCCACACCAAAATCAAACATGGAAGAAGTTAAATAACCTGATGCCATCGTGTGTAGAGTTGCGGAGAGAAAGAAAATTGCTGAAAATTGAGGAAAATCACAACTCTTGCTCAAAGAAAGAATATCGCGTCTTTTTTTTTTCTTTGTTAGAGTTTGCTGGAAATGGCGTCTGCCGAGTGTTATATTAGGGCTTAATGAATCACAATTGGTAACTGCGATTCATTTATAATTTTTTTTCCAACAATCGAAGTTAAAAACTGCGATTCATTAGTTAATCAATTATCTGTGTTATTCAATAATTAACACAAATTGTGATGATTTTTTTATGTTTTATTTTTTATTTTCCACAATTTCGTAAAAACTGAAGAATCGCATTTGCCTAGAAAAATCGCAAAATGTATATTTAGAAAAATAATTTTCAATTTGAATTATATTGAGAAATACTTTTTGTAAAAAACAATATTAAAAAAAAATACCCGTAAACACTCGAAGTATTTCTCTTTATACTAATTTCGAATTTTTTTTCCTATATAGGCTTTTACACAAAAGTATTTCTCAATATGACTCAAACTGAAAACTATTTCCCTAAATGTACCTTTTAGGTAAAATCGCTTTTGGCAATATCGATTCTACTGAAAACTCGCAAGTTCCAACATCGATTTATCCATCATCTTCGAAATTAAAAAAATATATATATATATAATAAAAATCGATGTTGCTAACATCGATTCTTATTAATTATAGTAATTAGCAACTAATTAATCAGGGAAAGAATCGCTATTGCCAACATCGATTCTTCAGAAGAATCGCTGTTGGCACTAGCGATTCTTCAGAAGAATCGATGTTACCAATATCGATTCTTTCTGTTTCCCACACCATGCTTTTTTATATGATATTTCTTTAGTGAAGCTGTTTCACATATTCAACAATGACACGAATTTTCAAATCTGGATCTACCTTAACAAGATTTAGGATATCCCAAGCAATTAACTTAGAGTCCAGATGAAAATGATATTGGTCTAATCCTGCAAACAAACAAGTATGCGGTCCCAAGTAACGTGTCACTTCCCACAATCCATTCTTCTTGATCAATAAACTAGCACGGAGATAGAAGTTGCACGGATATTCTTTCTTATAACAACATATTACCCATGTTTTATCAGTGCTCTTCTGTACCTTGTACCGCCAATTCTTTGTTATATGATATTTCTTCACAGCACACTGCATATCATTTTTCGACCTAAAGAGCAAGCCTTTAACTAGTTCGTCACTCTCAGACAATTGAACTTGACTTGCACGAATATCTGTGACATACGATCCTTCACCAATTTCCCTATAAAATTGGCAACCATTGACATCCATAATGTTATCCCCAATATTAGTTTCCTCATTGTCACTGCTATTACTGCTACTTCCATTGTCCTCCTGCGATAGTCTGTGTTCAAACCTTTCTTCATCATCTTCAGAATCAGTCTCCAAATCTTCGTTTAATCCACTTACATTTCGAGGCCTAGGAGGACTAACATTTGTGT
The DNA here is from genome assembly GCA_030819805.1 of Penstemon newberryi var. newberryi. Taxonomy (NCBI): domain Eukaryota; kingdom Viridiplantae; phylum Streptophyta; class Magnoliopsida; order Lamiales; family Plantaginaceae; genus Penstemon; species Penstemon newberryi. Next base: position 39,785,046 of record JAUALY010000005.1, read on the forward strand.
GTACTATCTGTGTAGTTGTACCAGCGTCTGACTGAAAAGTTAACAGAACCGGGTTACCCAAATCATGGTAAGAATTAAGTTGAGTAATTTAGGTTACCTTCATCCACATGTAAGTCAACTGTGTCACCAACATAATGACCTCCAACTTCTGTGTCACCAACGTAATGACCTCTAACTTCAGTGTCATTAGCAAACCCTTTGACTATCTATCGGTTTTATCTCCAAGTATAACTGTAAACTGTCTAACCCCGAAAAATGAGTAAAAACATCAAACATAGCTTCAACACCACTATTATCATTAACGGGAAGGGCAATATAATTAGCAGTGCCATGGTCAAATGAAATAGAAAATCTACACATCACTCCCAACCTAAAGTCCCGTTTGTTTAGCCCGGTAACTCTGTACAACTCTGTTAGTAACTTCTGATAACTCCATCTGCTATCCGCCCTAAGGGGTCGTTTTGGTTGAATATCATACTCACATCCATTAAACGGGTTTAATATATTTCCTCCCCAATAGCACAAAAACGTAACCGGTAAGCCATCCATTACAAACCTGAGATAATATTTAAAAAAAATTTAAACTATCTTGATGTACATATAGTGAATTGTCATATTTATTTATCCACGTAAGATCATTAAGATATATATAAAATGGCTAATTATATTGTTGAGTAATATGTTCCACCAATCTCTAAACTAAATTTCATATGTATAATATAAAGAGAACAAAAAGTGAAAAAAAATAAAGTAATACACACCTCTTGAATATGAAGAATGTTGTGAGGGCTTCAAGGGGAAGAATTGAGCAATTGACGAATTTCTGTGACAATTATTGATGGAGGCTTTGAGATAGTTGCTGAAAGGGAAGAAAATCGCGCTGTTTGTTTGTTTGTTTTTTTTTTGTGTTCGGCAGAAATGAAATTGGTCTCTGGAGAGAAGGGCTTTAACTTAGGGCACATAATCGATATTGGTAACATCGATTCTTCTGAAGAATCGCTATTGCCAACATCGATTCTTCTGAAGAATCGCTATTGCCAACAACGACAGAAGAATCGATGTTACCAATATCGATTCTTTCCCTGATTAATTAGTTGCTAATTATTATAATTAATAAGAATCGATGTTAGCAACATCAATTTTTATTATATATATATATATATATATTTTTTAATTTCAAAGATGATGGATAAATCGATGTTGGAACTTGCGAGTTTTCAGTAGAATCGATATTGCCAATTTAGGAAAATATTTTTCAGTTTGAGTCATATTGGAAAATACTTTTATGTAAAAGCCTATATAGGAAAAAAATTCTACTAATTTCTCTTTTTTCTCATTGTTGCCTGTATTGCTAGCATACGCAGGGGTAACCACGGCGCACCCCCCACTCTCCCTAATATATCTCCTAAAACTAAAAAAACTACTCCATATCCCCCACAGTGTGCGCATTATAGCAACCATCGCCCGGTGCACCTGTCAATCTCTGTCTCCCAACTGGTACTCTTTCTCCTTCTCCGATGATAAATTTATTTATTACTACGAGATAATAAAGCCGATCTGTCTTGCAAGTTTACCTGTCGTTTGTGTGTGTTTCGTTGTAGTAGAAGTATTCTGTGTATGGAATATGAAAGTTTTGTGATAATTTCTGAATATTTATGCAGAGCTGTTAGTAATAATAGAATTAAATACGAAAAATTATAAAGCGACGGCGTATTGTGGAGGACGGAGATTTCGAAGAATTTGTGAAATTCTGATTTGATTGGTCAATGGCCGCACCACCGGCGAGGGCACGAGCCGATTATGATTATCTCATCAAACTTCTCCTCATCGGCGACAGCGGTTAGTCTTTATTCAATATTTCAATATTTTTCTTATTTTTATTCTTCATGTTTGACTGATTTCGTGAAGCTATGCAATTGTTCGGATCTGTAGGTTCGACGATGTTCTGTGAAATTAAATTAGTTTATGGTCTCTCGATTCATGATATGTTCGGGGATATAACGTTTTGGAATGGCATGATTAAGATATTTTCTCATTAATAGTAGTATCTACCGTTGGAAAAACAGGCTGAAAATACTAGAAGAAAGAGTTTTGGAAAGCAATTCACTAGCTTTGAATTTGTAATATTAGCTGAAATAATATAGAAAAAACAATTCATCTCTGTGGAACAAGAGCTGAATTTAAACTAAAAATGTTAAAAGTGAATACTTGATAAAGTTAGGAACGATCTCATAGCAATAGTGACAAGCTGAAGTTTTGCTTAATCTTAATGGTTGACTTGTCTTCTGGGAGTTGGTAAACTGAAGCTAGTATAAGAGATGCATTAAATGCCTATTTAATTTGGAGACATCATTGATACCCAACCTTGTAATCGGAGATTCAATATGAGGTTAAATGGGAAAAACAAAGTCATGTACTTTGGACGAGTCACTGTTAATTATTCCGAAGTCCACCCGTATGTTGTACGGCAATATTATTTCATTTCCCAGGTTGAGCTTCTACTCTTAATGGAATCTAGAGGTAGTGTTGGAGTCTATACTGAAACCAAATTGTACATTGGAAGATATTTTTTGAGATTAATTAAATTATTGGAAATTTTTTGTATAAATTTGAAACCACTATGTTTCTTGACCGAGTTGTGAGAGTTGTCTCTTTCTCATTGAAAAAGGTCTCTGTTCTTCCTATATAATATTGAGAATGTTTTCCCCAAATAAAAAAAATAGTTCACAAACAATTCTTCTTGGAATCTCTCTCTCCTTCTATTCATCTGGAGAGATACACATAAAATACTAAGGATATGAAAATTGTTCTCTAATCTCCTGCACCAAGAAAATGGGATCAGAATAGGGATGTCGAAAATCTCTTTCTAACCTGCTTGCCATAGTTAAATTCTAGGAAGTTAATTGCTGGAGACCCTGCATATCGAATTACCAACTTCGGGGACCGCATGTCAACCTCTCTAGGCAAAGCTTTGGCTTGCCACTATAGATTTTTAAGATAATTCATAGTTTTATCTAATTTTTTCAGTAATCGTATTTGTTCAAACACTAAATTGCTTCCTGGAATTGATTATTCGAGTATTTTAAGGGCTGTTTTTCCAACATATGCTATGTTTGTTTGTATTTTTAATGGAATGTTTTTTTAAATAAACTGAACTATTTGATATTACATCAAATAAGTTAGTCAAATTGGTTGGTTAACAGTACTTTACTATGTAGACAAACAATTTCGGATGGAGATAGTAGTAAATATAATTTTAGGGCTAGGTTTATATGAACATTATATGCTGAGGTGGTCATACTTGATAGAGCATGTTAGCGATGAATCTGTTCTTTTATAGTATTTGTTACATTTTGTTTGTTTGTATTGGTGAGAAGGTGAAATAAACAAGCCTAAGATCATTTTTTTCCTCCTCATGCCTCAATTTTTTGTCCCTAGGAAATACCCTTGTGTAAGAGAGAACTGTTGACAGTGGTAATGCCCCAAATGCTGGCCTTCAAGGCTAGCAAGTATCACCAAGAACCAAGCTTGTCATGCTCAGAATTATGTTACAATTTCAACTAGTCTATAATTTTATATTTTTCTTTTCTGTTTATTGGAGGTCGCAAGAAATTTCCTGATGTCTAGGAACTTTTAGTCACCCAGAAAGAAATTTCCTGATGTCTAGGAACTTTTAGAGTGGAGATTTGTTGAATTCGTTCATTGATTTAAAAGATTTTGGGCATTTTGATATCTGAGGTATCTTTCTGTTGTGAAGAGTCTTTGAACTCTACTTCCATTGTAGAGAGAGAATGTCTTGAAGAGGACATTTCTTGTACTACAGAAAAAGTCATTTGGTGTTACTTGTGATGACTATGTTATATGAGATATGCCCAAGATATTTATTTTAGGCATAATGTTGGACACAAAGTTTCATGGAAAAAGTGTGGTGTCTGAAGAACTAGTGATTCTGCTACCATGGACATCTTGTATCACCTGTCAATGATCCACCACGAGGCTGAAGCATTTATCTTTTGTACTTTCTCTGAGCTATTGATTATTATGTTTGAGTAAATCTTACAAGAACATCAATCACAAATGTTCATTACTTAAATTTGTATGGACGTGTATGTTATATAATGTCTCTACAGAATTTGTGATTACTGTCATAACAAATTGAATTTTCATTATTTTCTATACCTGATATCAACTTTCTGATTTTCTTGTGTGGTCCAGTACATATTTTTCCATGTAAAGTTAGTCGTGAAATAAGATTCTATCTAAAGTCAAGTATTCATTTTCCTTTTTCTTAACTCCAATGCTTTTAACTTTATCTCCGTCTCGTGCACATGCTCATGCTCTTGCCTTGTGTTGTTTTTTCTTCTTTTTGTGAAAGTGATAATATATGATCTAATGCATGTGATTTTTTCTGTTGACTTCCTTTCCGGTTGTCCCGAGTGCCTAGAGTCTTTGGCTTTAGTAAAGAGCTTTGTGTACTTTAAAGTTCGAGTTTTCATTTTTATCCACATTCCAGTGAGCAAAATATATATCTATTTTGTCCGTGTGAGGTATTATTTTGTCTTTCACATATTAACTAATAACTACTAAATTTGGTCTGAAGGAAAAATTTATCTTTCCATTACACTTTTGTTTTATATCCTGCAGGTGTGGGTAAGAGTTGCCTTCTTTTGCGATTCTCTGATGGTTCCTTCACGACTAGTTTCATTACTACCATTGGGTAAGTTCCTCTAAATTTGAAACATATCTATGAACTACTTGGTTATTGCACTTAATATGTGGATACAATTCCCTCCATAGAATTGATTTTAAGATAAGAACCGTTGAACTTGATGGCAAACGGATCAAGCTCCAGATCTGGGATACAGCTGGTCAAGAACGATTCCGTACAATCACTACAGGTAAGTTCTTTCGGTTCCTTTTGCAGAGAATTTTGATTAGTAATATATTAAATTCTTATGTTTCCTGGATTGATGGTGGTACCGGGACAAAAGAGGAAATCTACAGGTCCGCCGATAAAATATTGGCTTCTTTTCTATTTATTGTATAAAACTTTATATAGTTTTTAGTGTCTCATTAATCTGTTTTCTGCAATATTGCTGCTTGTTTCACATTTGAGACATAATACGTGGGTTGAAAATCCCTGCTATCTTAATTTTTGTTATACAAACTTAGGAAAAAGTGCACTATATGAATTTGAAGAATGAGACTTGCATTTTCGATAATCAGAGAAGTAACTACGTTGGATTACTATTCTTCATCTTCTCAGGCCATATTGATAGGATTTATCATGATTCCACATATTTTACTTGATTCTGGATCTTTAAGAATCAGTTACGCGTTTTCACTTTCTTATATAAGTGAAGAATGCTTAATCTATATCCTTATACGTCTTCCATGATTTGTCTCATAATTTATTTTGCGGATATCCATATTTTTATTAATCTGTTTTTCTCATACTAGCAATTTTCTCCAGCTTACTATCGTGGAGCAATGGGTATATTATTGGTTTATGATGTCACAGATGAATCATCCTTTAACAGTAAGTTCGTAAGGCACTTTTTGGACCTATGTCACTTATCTGATTGTTTGGCGTGTATATTTTCCTCAGGGAACCAACATTCATCGCTTCCTGTTTCTTTTTAAGCACCACTGAAACAGATGAAGCAATTTAATTCTCTATTCCAATACTGAATTTTCTTCTCTTCTTATCAAGAAGTGGTTAATACGTCTTGTATTCCGAAGTTCTCTTAAAAATATTTCCTTCTATCCTTTATTTACTGGAACCTTTGATTTATCATATTTTCTCTGAAAAAAGTTGAAAATGCATATAAGAAATCTTGGGGAGTGCGAGTTTCCTAAATTCTGTAAATTCCAAGAGAGATCCTGACCCCACTAAGAAAGAAAAAAGGAAACATAACAAAAATAAAGTAAAAAAGAATTAGGTGGTGTGGTAATGTATTTGACATCCTCATCATTTTAGCTATATGATACTTGACCAAAACTGAGTTGGTTATGATGACTTGATGGTTTCTTTGTTGCTTATATCGCTATTAACATTCATACTTCTTTGTTCAGACATAAGGAACTGGATTAGAAACATCGAACAACATGCTTCTGACAATGTCAATAAGATATTGGTGGGGAATAAAGCTGACATGGATGAAAGCAAAAGGGTAATTTCCTTTTCTAAAATTTAGTTTGTGTCTTCTCTTGTTTATAAGTAAGCTGTGTTATCTGTCATTTACGGTAGCTTGTCCATGAAGATGGACCTTATGGTCCAGTTAGTCATCTATCTTGGGACTGGTGCAGAGTGCAGAACTGATTAGTATGAAGTATTTGATTATTTATTTGTCAATATGGTTAGCTTAATTTAGAATTCAAGGTGGTGATGTGCTAGATATTGACATCATGGTCTGCCTAAGGTCATTCCAGCTTTTGCTCTGTAGTGGTGAATGCCAAATTTGTGATTCTGAGTCTGCTGAAGTAATACTCTTTATTGTTTGACACTGTTTTTAGGCTGTGCCAACTTCCAAGGGCCAAGCACTCGCAGATGAGTACGGGATCAAATTCTTTGAAACTGTAAGTAATTTTTGTTTCTCAAAAGAAAACTTTGCGGTTAATGTGTATATATATATAACTTGAAATATATCTTTTGTTGCAGAGTGCCAAAACAAATCTTAATGTGGAACAAGTTTTCTTTTCGATAGCTAGGGATATAAAGCAGAGGCTTTCAGATACTGACACTAAAGCTGAGGTAAATTTACTAGTTTGGTTTGGTTTCATCATTAAGTTGGTTACGCATATAGCCAGATTCTTAGTATTATTGCGATTGCAGCCGACAACAATCAAAATTAATCAGCCAGATGCAGCCGGTGGAGCTAGTCAACTTGCAGCAAAATCAGCTTGCTGTGGTTCCTAAATGGGCAAATGTGGAAAAGCTATTGTAGTAAAAATATATCTTATTTGTCCTTGTACTTGTCTCTTCTCGAACTTGTGTGTGAATGATAAGTTCTCATGAATTCAGAAGGTTGAATTTGGTTTTAGCCTTTGCTCCTCTATTTTATCACCTAACTTTGTTTGTCATTTTCTGAAAACAAGTATTTGTACATCAGTAAATTAATTAGCAGTTCTACTCGTTAACAATGCTATTCTATTTGTTTGGGTAATTCAATTGTTATTTCATTACTGATCGATGAAAAGAAACGTTGTCCATATTGGTACAAAGTTATGCTTTATGCGGCTGAATTTCTATTGACCTGGCATATCTTCGGGTCTTTGTAATTGTATGTATTATTCTTAATTTAATTTCAATCAATGATTAAATAATATTAACTCTAATTACCTTACGATGTTAATTACTATATAAAACTATTTTGTTTATATTATATGACAAGTGGGTCGACCTGATCCGAACTAACCAAAGTCCATTTCATGAAATTTAGTTGTCTGTTGGGTTGGATTAAGTTGAACTTAAACTAAAGTCAAGTTAGTCAAGTTTGAGTGATCCAAAAACAGGTAAAATAAAAACAGCCAATATACTAGAGACCATATGCTAATTTAACTAAAGTGAAAGTTTCATTGATTCAGTAAAAGATAAAACAAAAACAACCAACAATATATTCCTTATTTTCTAAATGACCACCCACAGCAGCCCACGTAAACCATGCCTATATACGAGAAGTTATCTCACCATGACAATTAATATGTTTGTGATGTAAAAATACTTTTTTTTTTTTTTTTTATCTACTAGACTGTGTATATACAGCTCGGACCGAAGAGTGCAAAGTGTATAGGTCCTCCCCAGTGTGGTGTCTCCATACTCTTTTATTTCTTATTGGCAGAAAATCTCCTTTATTATTTTTACTAGGAAAAAATTCTTTGCACAAATTAAAAACATTTACCTCTCTCCAAGGTCGTATTTCGTTTTAAGTGTGAGTATTCTTCATGATTTATCGGGAAAGTGATATATATACCCCTAAATATTATTTTTTCTTTTGGAATAAAAATATGATAATATAATTGTTCATTTTGGCAGTTACCCCTTGTAAACTTAATAAATTAGCAATAAACCCCTCCATTCTCTTAAAATATTAATAATAATTTTCATGTGGTCAACTCTTAATTTTCTAATGGGTGCAATAAGCCAATGAACTAATAAAATAATAATGTAGGGAGATTTTTCTAATAAAAAATTAAGACATATTTTTTCCTAATAAAAATAACACATTAAACTTTCTGCCAATGAAAAATAAAACAAGGGCCTTTTTCGAATTTACTTCAATAGATACTTGACATTCATGTATCTACTTCAGAAAAAAACTTGTTGAAACCTACCTATAAATGGTAAGAGTCGGGTTATTGATGAGAGATGGATTCAAAGAACGGGGAGGTTCAAGGTATACATTTCACATAAAAGTTATATCAATATTATTTTACGACATGGAGATCTTATTCATTTGGAAATTACATCTAGCCTAGGCACTAGATTTAAGGGGAAGTTGACTTTATGATACATCATCATTATGTAAGAGTTAATTTAAATAACATAAAAGTTAATTTAAATAACTTTAACCGTTTGTTAGACTACGCTATCCGTGCATTTGATCTACCAGACTATCTCTTGTTTATTAGAGGGTTGCAGTTCAAACATTTGGCATACACACACAAACGGATGAAGCAATTTAGTTGTAGAAGTGTTTACATAGCTCTTAATAATTATTCAGAGGAGGTTCCCTCTTTTGAGGAACATCCAATTTGGATTTGGAAGCTTGGTTGTCACTTTAGGTTGAAATTCTTCTTGTGGCTCATTAATCATAAAAGTCTCATTACTAATGCTCTTAAATCTGATAGACATTTCGCCCCTAATGATCTTTGTCCTAGATGTAGTACGAATAGGAAGAATTTGTTCCATATTTTTTATAACTGTCCAAAAGGTAAAATATTTTGAATGTGATAATTTCCCCCTCCGACTTTCTTGCTTACCTCTCATTGATAGTTCTTACTGGTCTGAAAGGAATCTTAAAAAAAATTCATAACTTGCTCATACCGGAATGCCCTTGGCCTTTCATATTTCTTTCCACCATTTGGCACATTTGGAAAGCCTGTAACAAAAAGGTTTTTGAGGACGTGAGGAACATACAAAAGCGACCACTTTCAAAATTCGCCTTTTGGCCACAGAGATGAAAGACAATTTCACAAACCTTGTGGAAACCGATGATTGTGTCCGTTCAACGCTGGATTAGGCCAGCTCAAGGGAGGTTCAAACTCAACACGAATGGGAGTTTTTACTCTCATAATAACTCGGTTGCAGCTGGTGGAGTTTTAAGGGATGGGAGCGGTTAATGGGTGTTGGGATTAGGTTGGAATATTGGCGAGTGTTCAATTAATTTGGCGGAATTACTTGCGCTCCGAGAGGGACTAATTTTGGGTTGGGAACGGAGTATAAAGGCACACATTGAACATTGGCACAAAGATTGTTTGGGATGATGCATCACTTATTTTCGGGATACCCTCAAGAAAGAACTTATGTTCATAAGTTTTTTTTTCTTTTCTCTTTTCTGTCTGACAGAAAAGAAAAAAAAATGATTCCTCCATAATATCACTACACCTGGACAAGACAATTAACGTTTGACTTTGACCAGAAAAAAAAGCAACAGAGTGAGGACTTAGTGACACATCAAAGACGACATGCATCGCCACAAGTACTCCACCCGCTCACCGTCAAAATCGATGCTGGAGCTAGTCTCCTACACCGGCGGCGACCGCCAGCTCTCGGCGGTGGCGCCACCCTACTCTCAAAGGTTTAAGCTCCCCTGTGGTTGGGGCGTGGAAGAGGTGCCCCGCAGCGACGGGTCTCGCTCTGATACGGTAATTCATATATATATATATATATATATATATTTCCTCGCTGATTAACTTCATCAATACATTTGTTAATCACCATATAATTAATTAATTAATGTGTGCTGATTTAATTTCTTTATATATGAATGCATGCAGTATTATTATGAAGCAGGGACTGGGAGAAAATTCAGGTCAACAAAAGAAGTAGAAAGATATCTTAGGGGAGAAGAAGACTATCCCTCTAGTAGATGTAGATCCACCAGGAAATCCTATCAAGTACTAATTAATTTATGCCTTTCTCTGAAATAATTTTCTTTTGAATATTTATTTTTACACTATTATATACTCCATTTTCATTTCTTGTGCTTATAGGATTCTGGGTATCAGAGAATGCTTCTTTCTTGTGAAAGGGTTTGATTGATTGACTATTAATTGAGTTTAATTATGAGTAATTTCAGTTATATAAATGCTTTAAAGATAACTTGATTTAGGGCATATGTTTGTTGATATAATTAATAATCCTCTTTAATGCTGTTCAACTATTTCTACCAGAGGTTCTGATTTTGACACATTATGTCCACCTTTTTTTGTTTTTTTTTTCTTGGAGAAAAATAACGGAGATATACTAGCTAGGTACTATGGAGGATGTAGGCAACATTTGCAAGCTGTTACTTTCACTTAATTGCTGGAAAAAAAAATTAACTTTTCTTTTGTTGATTTCTCTACAGAATTTAGAGTCTAAAAAGATGATTGTATCTGGTGGAAAGGTAAATAATTTCATCTATTCTTTGCTTGACACTAGCGTACGTCACTAAGCTAATTGTGTCTTTAATTTTAAGCTATTTCGGTAAGCTAAAAAGTTCAAATTGCAATGTAAAACGAGCTTTTAGCTTCGTTAGAGACGGGTAATGATTTGAGACAGAAGTTAAATTTAAATTTGAAATGAAACTAATGCTTCAATGGCTTAACTAGGCTGGATTGGAGACTTGCAGTATGCTGTCTATCTATTCAAATAATACCTGTTGAACAAAAAAATAGGAGGCTTTATTCTATCTCTGGAAAAAATAAACAAAATGACACGTGTAGCTAGTTTGGATAGATAGTCAGCTCAACTGCAACTTGAAGCATATAAGAAACATTTACCGTTATGTGCATAGACATTAGTGATGTGAACTTTCATATATAGTTATGGTATGCACTAAAGAATGATGTTGATATTCTCAAAACCCCGTTTTATTTGTGACATAAATATAATATTTTGTATGATTCTTTTCTATTGATGAAAATGCCTCTGCAGTTGTTGACACTAGATAATGAACCGAGCCACAGTCATTTGGCAATCGTGCCTTCCAGGAAAGCTCCTCCAGCGGCGCCCTGTATTCTTCCGGAAGGTTGGGTAGTGGAGGAGGTACCCCGTAGATATAGTACCACCTGGAAGGACAGGGTAACTCCCATCTACAATTTCAAAATGTTTTTTTTTTTTTGTATGCTACATTTACATATATAGTTCAATCATGAAAGTGACAACTTTCGTTTTGCTGTATAGTATTACTATGAACCTGAGACAGGACATAAGTTCCGATCCCTGGTTGCTGTCGAGAGATACTTGGAAGAAAATGCTCCCTTATCCAAGGCTCTCGAAGAAATAAAGGAAAATAAACCTCTATCCAAGGTTTTTAAAACGAAAAATCATTTCAAGGTGATAAGTAAATTTCAGCCAATCAAAGATCAAATTTGATTTCGCGATTTCTTAATTTATTGATTTTATCTTTTGTTTTCTCCTTATCAGAAATATACTCAAAGAAAGATAACAATTTGTGAAGAAAATGAACAAGATTCATCATATATTATCGATGTTCCACCGATGAAAGTGAATTGGGTTCTTGGTAGTCCAAAAGGGGATGCATGGAATCCGTTCATCTCTGAGGCATTGGTTCGTGAGTCCGTGAAGAATGAATGGACTAACAGATTCATCATGTTTATGAATGATGAAATGTGTACATAATTACCAAGGGCGTAGAGGTAAATTAATGAGTATCTATGTTATTTCATCTTAATTTGTTTCCTTTGGCTCATTTCTTATATACAGTCAATCCAATTATTTGGCGCAAACAATGTGATATATATATACTTGAACATTTATTTACATGTTTTCTGATATAGAAACTTCTATTTCTGCAGATACACAGCAGGAGATGTGTGGTTTTCAAACAACTAGTTAGTTCATGAATTTGGTTGCTGATGTTATTTTACCTTCATATCTTGTACAGTCCTGGAGTAACCACTTGTACTTGTGCTGTCCTAACAGTGTCTTAAGGGTGCGATCCAGTTGTTGTTGTAACGAAATGAAATTTTACATTTGAGTATTGGAGTGGATTTGAATCACATCTTTTTTATTAGATTTTGTTTTTCTGAAATATCTCACGAAGAAGTTAGAACGCAAGTACGAATGGCTTGCCTAAACGTCAAAACTAAGGATTAATTTTCTCTAACCAGGAAAAAGATCGAATTGTATATTGAAAGGCTTATAGCAGTACTCATATGAAGTAAAACATAACAATCTAACTATACCAAAAGAAACAACTTATTAGTCCTGTAAACATACTATAACAAAATTAAGCCTCATATATATTTCATACAACAATTTGAAGTCTCAACTCTAGAGAAGTCTATATCCTCTCCAAAAGTATTTGTCTTGTAAAACTCATTTTGTAATACGAATTTCTAAAATAAATCTTAAAAACCTATACATCATCACATGCAAGATTTTGCTCTCTCCCAGAAAAATACATACAAAGTTTGTCCCTCAAAATTGAACCTCCCTTGTCAACAAATTCACAAACCTCTGCCCTGTAACCTGGATCATGGTTGAGGAACGAGGGCAACTCGTTTGAAACTTCGTCTTCAATATCTATCACAATATTGTGTAGAATACAACACACAAGAATAAATCTCGGTAACTTATGCTTATCGGGTCTCCACATTTCCCCTTGAATCATTCTCCATACTTCCTTTAACTTTGCCAATGCCCTTTGTGCCACAACTTGAGTTGCGATAATCCTCTTGTTAAGTTCAATCTTAGCTTCCGAAATCTCCTTCCCTTGATATGGAGTCACAAGCCAAGGAAGCAAAGGAAATCCCGAATCACCAATTATATATTCACTTAATTCCATTTCTTTCGATAAAGAAATCTTGTCACCGTTCAGTTTGTCACCTTTCTGACATAATTCAAAGAAATTTGAACTTCGGAGGACTAAAGAATCACTCATATTTCCCGGCCATCCGGTGACTATGTCGCGAAATCTCATATCGGGGTCCACGATTGCCTGCAGGATCATGCTGTGATTTTCTTTACAATCGAGCCAAGTGTCGGCTTCTTGATCGGACGAGGTTAAAAGCATTTTTATATGAGTGGTGTCGATTGCACCACAACAATTTGGAAGGCCTCGGATTTTCTCGAATTTGGACTTTATTTTGGTTAATTCTTGTTTGGTGGAAGGCCATTGGAGGTGGTGAAGCCCTTTCTCTTCTATGGATTCTACAAACCGCCATGTGACTTGAGAAACGGTTGAATGGTGTGTTCCGAATGAATCACCGATTGAGATTAACGAATTACCGGACCCGAGTCTGCTTAGAGCTAAGGCCACTTGGTCGTGTAGCGTCATTGGTTTTCCGTTGACAAAAGAGAAATGTGTTTTGGTCATCATGTGATCCTTTACTAGTGAACAAACGTAGTTGAAAGTTTTTCTCGACATTTGGAAATTAGATTTGAACTCGTCTACTCCCTTTGAGAACGACGGATTTCCTGCAAAGAGGTAAACATGATTCAGGGATGGATTATAGAAAAATCGATAGCACTTAACTTTGTAAGGGTCTTTAAATCCAAGATGAAAGAGAGAAACATATTCGACTTAATTCAATTTCAAGACTTGGGTGTGAGTCAATGTGATGACCATGGCAATGAAAAGTTTGAGGATTGATCCATTGTAATTACTATTCCACCCTCCTGGTATAGAACAAACAATAAGCCACCTTCTTGATTCTCAAATTTCCTCAAAATTATTGAACTGAGAACTAACTGGGAATTCATCTTCTCATTGACTTCAACACTAAACCATTAACCATGCGATTTTATTTGTTCACAAAGATGTTTTTCATAGTAGAGATAAACATAAAACTCTCATTTTAATTTTAAAAAGAGAAAAAAGTGAACGAAAAAGGATTGACTGTCTTGCTGTAAGATGTTATATAATTCACCCATTTTCACTAAAATGAGGCTTTAGAGATCAAATTGAAGTGATGGTCTTGAGTAATATATAACATAATAGGAAACAAATGAAATAGTTGGAGCATAAAAATAGAGAAGACCAAAAATACAATATATTCCAGACTTCATTAGCTGTAAATGTAGTTCTGATTGCACAAATTCGAGTTAAAGAAGCAGCATTACCAAAAATGTAGTTCTATTCCAGATTTCCTTAACTATAGACCCTTTTTTCTTTTATGTAATTCTGTAATGTCTAGCAGTATTATCAGTGCCATAAATTAATAATGTGAATTTACTATACTATAAGGTGCAGAAGGAAGCACAGACAGAAAAATTAAATGATGGTAAGAAATAATATTGATTTTCCTATCTGCATCATTCTGTAACTCGGCCATATTGTCACATGTGAAGCAAAGGTGACATTGTCTCTCCTCATTCGTTTAACACGAAGACTGATACCATTGTTCCAAAAATTTAAAGAGTGTAACTTACAAATATCTTCATGTTTGTAAGAATTCTGAAACCTATATGAACTTCTTTATTAAAATAAAGGCTCATATCTGAATAACATTTACATCCTACTAGATCGATCTCTTGGTGAATGAACTCATACAGTTTTACCACTCGTAACATTATAATATCTACAATCAATATCATCAACTGAGAGAAATAACCGAATATTGACTTCAAAGTTGGCACTAGTCAATAATGGTTTTCAACATTTTCACACAGCTTAAACAACTTGATTATGATAAATGTGCCTAACACTTGTTTCACTGAAAAGGGAAAGGAATATTTTCCTTAAAGCCAGCCATTATTACAAAAATTGAATCTTCTTATTATTGCGGAAATTCCAACAAATTTTACTCTTCATCGAAGTGAATTCATTAAAAAGGGAATTTAACACCTAATACTTATTGCAGCTCTGTAAACAGTCTACGAACATCAATCCCATTCTTATGCAATAGTTTTCATTCCTGAGTTAATTAAGCAACAATCAATTAGAATGGATTGCGTATTTTCCAGCGACATTAGCAAATTATTAAGCGAAATGCTAGTACAAAAATATAATTTAAATTAGGGATCCTCACTTGGATACATTAATTTGCATTTCCCAAATTGAAGATCATAACATCACAAAGTCTAAATGATAGAAAATGATCCGTATAAAGATAACAATTTTAACATTGCAATTAATACACACAATGAACAGCTTAAGAAGTTAATTTTAAGAAAAGAAATAGTAACATATATATTTACCAGCAATTTTCTTTGATAAAACTTCCCACCATTGAGCAGAGCCCTCCTCTGAAGACCCAGAAACCAAAACTTCAGCTTTCTTCTCAATCACTTTCAATTTTCTTTTCTTTTTATTATTCCCTCTTAAAGGTCCCATTATTCAATACCAAAAACCAATCCCTAACTTCAAAACATATATCAATCAGAATAACTTTATTAAAATTCAAATACCCATTTGTGATAAAGCAAGAGTGAATCTCGTGGACATAAATAGATCATGAACTAGTCATAAAAAACATGCAAGAACACAAATATATATGTAAATTTACCTAGCTACGGTGTGTGTCTGTGTTAGAATTTCTTTTGTAGCATGCAAATTGAAATAAGGATTGAGGAATTGATGCTTTAAAAGGAAGTTATGAGAAATCTGAAGAAATCAAGAAATACATATTTTTGGGTTAAAGTGTTTTAGTTTAAAGACAACAATGTAAATGCGGGAGGAGACAAATGACAGACCATCGACATTTTTAGAAAATAATTTTATACTAATTACATGGGTTCTAAAAGAAATTCACAGTGACAAAGAGACGGAAAATTAGAAGTTAGCTTATTATTATTTTTTTTCTTGATAATTTAAAGAAACAAATGTTCTTTTTGTTTTCTGTTGACTACCATGGAGTAAATAACTCAAAAAAGAAGTAAAAAATATTAAAATATAAAATTATAAGAAAAGAGTGCTTGATTAGGGTAAAACTTTGTGAGACATTTGTTTGACCAAAGTCAAGGTTAAAGTAGGATTGAAGTCTTTGTTTTTTTTTAGAAAAGTCGTTGTTCAAATTCACGTAGATATTTTATGTGTTTACTAAATTAATATTCTAACAATAGAATCATATTATGTCATTCATTGTATTAATTTTTTCTTCAAAAAAAGAAAAAGGAATTTAATAGCACTTGCTCAAAAATTTTACAAGTCCTAAGTCCTAACCGCATTGTTGTGGCACAATGTTTTCGTGGCAAAACGACAAAATCGATATTGTTAAAGAACTAAATTTATTTCAATAACTTTTATGAAAAAGAAAATATAATTTATTTCGATAAAATTTTGATTGTAATAAGATTTTGTACATGATCATGTAATTGCTTTATTCTTGCTACAACTTAACTCATTCTTGATTTAGGTTTTCCTACATTATAAAGAGAGTGATAATTTTATAATTTTTTACTCAGAAAAAAATATGCAGAGGTAGTTGAAATCCTACCCTTATTTTGGTGGGAACTGGATCTAGCAAAATAGATTAATCTCCTTCAATGAAATTAAGTTCAAGTTTTGGTTTAATTGTCTTAATATGAATTATCATATTTCGAAAATTTATATTTTAATGGGCTTGAATACTCACGCACAACCAATACACCAATGATGTATGTGGATGGGTTTTAACTCAGTCTTGTGGGTTTCACAAGATCAGGCGAAAACCCTTTCAAATGAGTTGTCGTTGGACCCATAAAATTCGTCATACACTTATTCACAAATCTATATCCAAACTCTTGAAACCTATAAAATATTGATTTGACATCGACCATCTATTTTTTTCTTCAAACTTTCTAAAAAAGATATTGATTTGACCTATTTTTTTCCGCACACCCCAACATCCAAAATCAATCCAAGAGGGGTTTCAACTTTTTCAGAACCACAAAAATCAACATCCAAAACATAACCAAATGGAACTTCAAAGGTTTCACCAAAATCACCTAAATTATTTTTTTAAACCAAGACCTACAAAACCGCCCCATCCAAATAGACCCCAATGCAATATTCTTATATGTATTAATTAGTAAATACATTATTGCATTGTCCTCGACCGTACTTATTCTATAATTATTGCCAAGAGGCTGGGCCTGTTTGTTTGGCGTTTCCCAAAAAAAAATCGGTGTTTGAGAAATGCCAAACAAATATATTTTTCACTTTTTGAAATAAATTTTAATCTCTCAATTTTCTCAAAAGTCAAACAACTAACAATTTTCTTATCTCTAAACAAAACTTATACAAACTCTACTCTGATTTGAGAGGGAGAAACACTTTTGAAACCAAACTTTAGTCTAAATTACACATTTGATATCAAGTTTTTCGAAAAAACACATTTCATACCCCGATTCACACTCTCTTGACACATTTAGTTTTGCTGTCAATTTCGGACGAAATTCAGCATGTGTCGCTCACTTGCCCGTTAAGTAAACAATGGTGGGTTTTTAAAATCCGTGTTTGTTTTCCCTCCCATTGTCAACTTTAACGGAGAGACGTGGGCGGAACGTGTTGAATTTCGTCCGAAAATTGACAACAAAACTAAATGTGTCAAGAGGGTGCGAATCATGGTATGAAATGTATTGATTCGAAAAGTTTGGTACCAAATGTGTTTTTTGGACTAAAGCTTGGTATCAAAAGTATTTTTGCCTCCTGATTTGACATAAAGTAACCTATCTATTACACAATTTATCTCACATAACAAATATGATTTAACATAAATTCTTACGCATCTTACGCCTACAACCTAACTCTTCCAAAAACACATACACCTACTATATTTCTCAAACAGTCAAACCACTCTCTCAAAACTCAAATAAACAATATTACGCAAATCGAGATTATTTCACAAACATTCACTACTCTCCCAAACTACTTTCCAAAACACCAAACAATTTCTTAAAAGAATTTTCACAACCTAGCATCTATATTTATTTTAATTAATTTTTATTTCAAGGCGTACAAAAATGGAAAATGATTTTTACTAACCAGGCAAATTTACATTAACAAAATAAGATTATGTTTACTCACAATTACTGAGAGTCCTCACGTTTCGGCATAAAAAGGGAATCTATATAAAGAATTCATGATTATTTTTATTAGCATTGGTAAATATAATTTAACCATAGTAATCAATAGTAGAGAGAAGATATATTAATTGTTTTGTGGATAACTGTGACTTTGCAATGACGATTGTTGATGTCTATTTATTTCCCCAATCTCTAGTTTGGGCCTCTCAAAGTGCGCTGAACCAAGAACTCAAATAAGGCCCACAGTCATTAGTCTTTCTTTCTATCTAGAAGCCCATTATATATTATTCTTGTTTTAACTTGCATTGGGTTAATTCATCACTCCGAGTCCGACCCGAACCCTAACCTCAGACTTTGAATCTGGAGTATTCATGTAATGTTTTAGCATTCCTAAAATATAATTAAATTTTACATACGTTATTGTATTTATTACTGAGCAAAACTTAATACTTGATAGAAGTATTTACTATGAAAGGGTGGATATTTACTATGAAAGGGCTCGTTTCCAAAGAAAAACTATCATAGTTCTAATGTATTTTCAAATTTGTCTTTTCGATGAATCGTTCAAAATTAATACGGATGGAAGCGTGTTAACAAACAAGAACAGTGCGTCTGGGGGTCTTATTCGGGATGAGAATGGAGCTTGGATTATTGGTTTTTCTAGAGGATTGGGTGATGTCACAATTACTACAGTGGAACTCATGGCTGCTAGAGAGGGTCTTGCCTTGGCTTGGGAAAGAAGGTTTCGGAGAGTGGAAATTGAGTTGGATTCAGAAGTTGTTGTTAACTTGATCAAAGCAGCCGAGGTAAAATCGCATCCGCTTGGATACATCATTGAAGACTGCCGGAGGCTTATGGGAATGCCCTGGGAATGCAAAATCAGTCACACCCTCAGAAGTGAAAATTCTTGTGCTGATGCACTTGCAAAAATGGGTCATGATCACCCAAGAGAGGCTCGAGTCTGGGATAGCCCCCCGCAGAATTTACTCCAGTTATTAGTGGGGGATAGTTAGCATTTTGTTTCTTCCTTTTGTACCAAAAAAAAAAAAAAATTGTCTTTTCGAGCTAATGATAATTTACTCCCTATAGTATTAATGATGTTCAAATTATCCTCCTTACGACTTGAAATAAAACACTTTACCCGCCTTTTGAAACATTCAAATGAGCAATTTACCTAATTCAATAAGAGAGTGTAATTCACTCGACAAAATTGAGAGTGAGCATGAAAAATATTTTTGTAACATAGAAGGTAAAGTACAACATTTATCATAACAGAAGGGGTATAATACCACATTTATCATAAAAAAGGGGAGGGGTTAAATTGGAACATATATCGTAACACATGGGATAAAGTATTACATATAAGAGAGGTAGTTTGGTCAATTCGTATATTTTTTTAAGTTTAAAAATGTCAAATAGACAGAGTGAAACTTTCATAAGATTATAGGGGCTAAAGTGCTCTTTTTCAAATTATGGAGGATAAATTGAACCTTATGAATAACGCATGAGATAATTGCATTTTTTGTACCGAACTCTATATCAATTTCTACTTTTGGTACCAAACAAATGCATGTCAACACATTTGGTACAAAAATTTTAACAAATCATTCCACATTTGATACCGCCGTTAACTAAATCTAAAAATAACTGTCAAATTGATGAAGTGACCATTAAGTCAGTTTTAATTATTGCAAAATTAATGCCATAACTTATAATAGCTGACAATTCTTTCAAAATATTATAGGATAGATCATCAGCTAGTATAAGTTATGCCACTAATTTTGCAATAATGATATATGAACTTTTGCATGCATGTTCTTCAAGTGGTCATTATTCATTCTCAACAGATGGAGCAGCCTTCCGTTGCACATTTGCAAAGCCTTTAGCACAAGAATTGAATATCTTGCAATAGCGTAAAATTGTTTATTTCCTAGAAATTCAGAGCAGTAGGAACATTTATTGTTCGCCATTTTGTTAAATGAAAGTTAATTTTCTGAGAAAGACGATTGATAGGTATTTGAAGATATTATATGGGAAGCTACTATATATCAAATGTATCTTGAATAGTAGCAGCTATCGAACATAGCCGACCTATGGCTAGGTAACTTGCGACGTCATCTAGGGCCCCAACCATAGAAGGTGCCTCAAATATTTTAGAAATATATAATATATTTATTTTCTAAATTTAATAAATGATATATTTTTTGTATTATATAAATTATGTATAAGAGAACTACAAATGTAAGTTGTAAAAAGTAGAGTCAAATGAGGTTGTACGAACTCTTAGGACCAAGACAACCTAATTTTTGAAAAAGTAAGAATGTGAATTGTGGAATAAAATAAGAAGGTTGCAAGAATACTTTAAATTATTTTATTGCTAATAAACTCGAATAATTTGCAATGAGGTCCTGCCTATTATATAACCACATTCTCGAACGGACTGTAAATCAACTTGATCTATTGGTTAAGAATGATATTTGTGGACTTTTATTAGATATTTTTATGGATATATTTAGAACTTACTATTCTAAAATAGTATACATGAGTGGAGAAATATTTATAGCTGATTAGTAGGCCTGTCAATCGGGCCATGTGAGCTGAGCCTTTAATTGCTCAAACTCAAATATCGTCGGGCTTCATGTCTATAAATTCAAACTCAAATGCCATCGGGCTTCACATCTATGAGCTCAAACTCGGCTCATGTAATTTTTCGGGCTTCGGGTTTATATCGGGCTCATATCGGGTTTGCTCACTCTAGCAAATTTTACTTAAGAAATAAAAAACTACGCATTCTTTAAATGCAATATATAGATAATTTTATTTAATTCACAAGAATATACAAATTTTATACTCGTAATCAATAACATAGAACATTAAATATAATTGTAAAGTGCCAAGACTCCCATTTTTTCACCTTATTTTTATTTTTCCGTTTTTTCTTTTTGTTTATTACGTTCCCTTTGACCTGCGGAAACTTTAGTTATAATTCATATATGTGGTGGATTATTTGTAGTAATTAGTATACTTATAACAATAGTACCAATAATTTATAGTAGTAATATTTAAGATAATAATATATTCGGGCCTTATTCGGGTTGAGCCTTGTAAGGCTCAAGCTCGGCTCATAAATTAATCGGTTTTAGTATAATGGCTCAAACTCAGCCCGGCTCACAAATACTCGGGTTCTGGTGAAATTTAATCGGGCTGAGTCATCGGGCTTCGGGTAGGCCCGACTCAATTGACAGTCCTACTGATTAGCTTCATAATAAAATTATCTGCATGGAATGTTTCAGAATCTAAACCATGTACAAATAAAAATTGACATGGAAACATCATTGCATGATTTGAGCTAACTTATTGGATCAAAATTAATTGATCAAGTTATTGTTGGGGTAATTATTGACCTTAAGATAAGTCGAACATGCATGGTCGGAGCTTGACATTAAGCTAGATTTTATCTATCATATTAACATGAATAGAATATTGGTTAATTTTTATTTGAGTTTTAGTCTAAGCATAGTTGTTTATTTTATGGTCATGAGGAGTATGAATGTGCACACAATACGATAAATCGACCAAATCTTATCGAAATCGAACGTTTGATTCATATTGAATACTGAATCTAAGTGTCAATTCGATATTTGGTACAAAGCCTAATTACCAAATCTTATTCCTTTTTTATTTCAGTATTAGCGAACGAACCGAACCGATAATACCAAAATTATGAATTTTATTTTTACTTGTAATTGTACCCATTAAAAAGTCTTATCACTTGACATTTAGATTATTCGTGTACCCCCAAAAAAGAGTTATATTCGTCCTTCCTTGCCCCTGTTCTCTAATTTATCTCGCATGCGTTGAAGTTTGCTCAAAGCATATGTTGCTCGTCCACCTCTTCCAGTTCTCTTTCCATCGGCCGTTCATTTAATCTCTTAGCAGGTAAGGATTCAATTCTTCATCTCTTTTCTTATTTTCTTTCTTTTTCCTTCCTGCTTTGTTTATTTCGAACAACACTACACTACACATTCTATTGAAATTCTCTTTGTCGATGTTACGTAAGCTCCATTTAACTAATTGATGTT
The DNA here is from genome assembly GCA_030819805.1 of Penstemon newberryi var. newberryi. Taxonomy (NCBI): domain Eukaryota; kingdom Viridiplantae; phylum Streptophyta; class Magnoliopsida; order Lamiales; family Plantaginaceae; genus Penstemon; species Penstemon newberryi. Next base: position 39,807,306 of record JAUALY010000005.1, read on the forward strand.
TTAAAAATGATTATTTCGTATTATTAGTGTCAAATAATTAATACGTGTCAAATAATAAAGAATATATCCCATTGATAGTATAATTGTTTCTATTTTATTGTATCTTAGTATTTTAGTAAAAAAAATTATGATACTTGTAACTTTGTAACATTATATCAAATTCATGTATGGAGGTGCCACCGCTGCCCCACCCCTCTCTCGTCGATGGTCACCACCAAAGAAAGGTTTTTTGGCAATTAATTCTGATGCGGCTTTCAAAGATGGTGTGGCTGCCACAGGTTTTATTATTCGTAATCATTTTGGTTCCATCTTATTTGCTTCATCTTGCCTCCACAACTGCCTCAATCCTACTGTTGCCGAAGCATTAGCAGTCAAGGAAGCTTGCTCCTTTTTGAACTTCTTGAAGTTTGAAAATGCCATTTTTGAATCCGACTGTCTAAACCTTGTGATGGCTATTAATAATTGGGAGTCTAATATAGATTGGTCTATTGCGGGAATTGTTGAGGAGATAAAAGGTTTTTCTGACTGTTGGCCACGTTGGCGTTTCAAATTTACCGTTAGGAATGCAAACTGTGCTGCCCATAACCTTGTTTCTTGGGCTTTCAGTTTGAATTGGACTGCCCCTTTTAGTCCTTGTAATATTCCTATTTCTGTTTTTTGTGACGAGGGATCCCCCCTTGTAGACTGGTGTAATTTTTCGTGTTAGTTTGGAATGATAGTTTGTTTTATTATCAAAAAAAAAAAAAATGTATGGAGGTGCCAATTTCTTTTTTCTTTTTCTTATCTGGTATATAGGATGAACTTAAAGATTAGGGTTGATTTAACTTGATTCAATGAGTTTGGGTCAAGCTACAAATTTCAAAAATTAATTTGCATGAAATTTACAATAAAGACCCAAAATTGCACTTTTCGATTTTTGGGTACCAAACCCAATCGAATTGTTCGGTTTGACACAAAGTACCAATTATGAAATTACTGATCCAATCTGAATATTGAAAATTGATACGGCGTGGTTCAATTTTAACATATTGCGAAAACATAAAAATATTCTACTTGTATGCTTTATCTATTTATTGATTTTGACAAGTAAAGAGTTAACCCTATTAACATACGTTAATTGTATGGTTATATTTCACAATACTTATAGTATTTATTTTTCGAATGAAGGGCTTTAGATTATACTCCCTCCATTTCATATTATTTGCCGCTTTGACAAATTCTTATTTCATATTATTTGTCGTTTTTTCACATGAGTGGTGTCGATTGCACCACAACAATTTGGAAGGCCTCGCAATTTTCGAATATGGAGTGAAGACCTTTCTCTTCAATGTGAGTTGAGAAACGGTTGAGTGGTGTTTTCCTAATGAATCACCGATTGAGATTAATGAATTACTTAGAGCTAATTATAAGGCCACTTGGCGTCATTTGTTTTCCGTTGACAAATGAGAAATGTGATCCATACTTGAATTAATCTTGTTTACCTCTTTGCAGGAAGTCCGTCATCCTCATGTTATATATTGAGGCAATTTCATGGACTAGGACTCAGTCAATATTGAATCAACACACACCCGGCCCACAAATATTAAGCCAGAAAAATTTGTAACTCAATCAATGTAGGAAACCAGAACCGAATTCTGATCAATTAATAAAAATAACAGACGCATGTCTTATTTATTTAGAAAAATAATATTGTGGTCCAAATTGCCATGACGAAAGTTGAAAGACTAGACAAAACTTAAATCCTATACTCCAAATCAAACAGATAAGTAAATACTCCTATTTCTATAAATATAGAGAGCAAATGAAAAGCTCCCACATCTCCGATCCTGCCCGCCCACACATTTCAGCGATCGAGTCCAAAATCATCAATTGCCCTCCCTCCTCACATGCTGCTGTATACTTATTAATTTCCAGATAACTTAACCATGTCGACTGCAAATGCACAAAAAGTTATAAGAACATAATATCACATTAATGGAAGTCAAAACAAGTTAATTACATAGAAGTAGTGCATTAATTAATAATAAAAGAAGAAATTATAAACCTAAAGGAAATCCCTTTCATTTTTTCAGGTAACATAGTCTGATCCAGCGCGAGCCCTCGCGCGGCAGTGCAGGCCTCTTCCCGCTCCATCCCTGCACCAGAATTGGAGAAGCTGGATTGCTATTCAGAATCTTCATAAACTTGTCCATCTTCATCAGCTTCTCCATCATCATCCGAAAGCTCATCATCATCATAAGCTCGAACATCCACCTGGTAACGTAGAATTCCTCCAATACCCCCATAACCTCGGCAAAATAGAGATCCCTCTTCAGTTTTATTGGTGACAAACTCAAGCGTGCAACCAAATCGCTTATACTCATTGGCAAACCATTCAAGCAGCAACAACTTTTCCTGAACCTCCAATACAGCATTTGTGGCTTGATCACGGAAATTAGTCTCGTCTGCCTCCTGCTCCTTGTTCAAGTGTTTTATGACAATCTTGCCAGTGGAGCCATTCTTAAGCACATATCTAGTCATGTCCAGATCCTCCCACACAATAAGTGTATCCACAACACCCATTTCCATAACTTTCAATGTGTCATCGATGCCAGAAACACTCTTGCCAGTGTCCTGATTAAACCCCTCAAAGTACTTGCCTAGTAAACGCTTCTCTTGTACAAATTTCACATTAGATAACATCTCGACAGACAGCTTAATTGCTTCGTTGAAACCGCTTTCCCCACCTTGAGAAACTTTCACAACATTCAAAATCCTAGCCCTAAGGCGAGGATCAAACAAATCAGACTCACTGAGCACAGTCTTGAAATCACCTAAACCAGCAAGTATAAGTCCTGATACATTAGGCTGACTATCCCGCACATTGATGTAAGATCGTGTAGCCAGCTCAGCAACTTTCCTAACATAGTTGTGGCGACTTTCCATTCTTAGACGATCAAATCGCAAAGCAGACTGCCCTCCTCTTCCATGTCTTTTAGGAATATCTACACTGAATTTTTGAAGCACCTTCATAGTATTACCACTCAATGTCCCGAAGAGGGTCCCTTTACCATCCATAACAATAAAGCCAAACTTTTCATCAGATTCCAAAAGTTCAGCATTAAGTGCCTCAGTGTGAAACTTGTTGTCACAAAGATAAAGAGATGCATTTATTGGCCTAAAGGGCTCAAAGTCAATTGTTACTTTCTTTTCTTTGCCATCATCGGTAATAACGGTTCCGGTGTAAAGTACGAGTCCATTCGGAGGAACCTTGTTGTACAATTTCAGTCTCTGCAGAGCAGATGTAATTGCGCCGAGAACAGATTGACGGTTAACTCTGCTTTTGATGTTTGATGCAGTTCCATATTCATCTCCAAGCATTTTCGTGACACGAGATATCTGATCACGTGGTGGCATGATGAGAGAAATCATGCTGGTACCATTGCCTCGAGCAGCTTCCAATGCCTTGATAAGCTTCTTGATTTTCCACATCTCGATGTTCTTGTCGGTTTCCTGATCATCCCCATTCATTTTCAAATTGCGATGATATTGATGCCGCGGAAACTTCTAAAAGGAATGCAGAACATGTAACAAATAGTGAAGTTAGGTATGGCAAACATCTATGAAGTGAGTAAACAACCAAAAAAAGTTATGCAATACAAAATTTGAGACCTATTACAAGGTTTTAAATTGAAGACAACTTAAAAAGGATGAGATATAGGAAAAAAATAAAATTATAGGCACGGAAACATCTGGTGTAATACTAACAAGTAACCTTGATGAGTTGGTCGCAACATATCGCAGTTCATGGTCAATCTAAATCACATCTAATAATCATATACTACAAAATTAATGCGCATGTAACCTTGTTTCATAAAACTAAACTCATATAATTTAAAAACCAATTTATAACAAGGTTAACTAAAAAGTCCAAAAATATTTTTGATGGTTTATTACTTTTGAGTCAATCCATACTTGCAACAACATCAAGGTATAATACAGGATGAGATACAGAATCTGAAAGAATTGTCCTTACTTTTTCAAAAACTATCGTTAAGCAAATCTATAATCAACGAATAAACCTTTGGAATATTTAACTCCTTACAATCAAACCTTCTTTCAAGCATTCCATAAAAAAAATCGCAAACAATTACAAAAAAACATATACACATATATCAATCCATCAGAAACATGTGCTGGATTTATACATACAAACGCTTAAAAACAGAGCGATTCAGTGTAGAATTACCGTTGAAGCTTTGACGATAATCCGAGAGCACAAAAAAGCGAAGGCAAGGGTTTTTTCTTCTTCTATACAATGTGTGTATATATGTTTTTTTTTTGGATTGAGTGTATATATATAATGTTGAGGAAGAGAAGAAACCTTGGAGAACAAGGAAAAGAATTGTAGCAAGGAAAGGTCTTTACTTGTTTAGATGAGATTATCTAAGGAATTTTCCGAATGAAGCTGGGATTAGTAAATATTTTGTTCCCGTGATCTCTCTTGAATAATTTTGTTATGGAATTTTTTTGGCACGTGTCATGTGATATGCCTTACAAAATAATGGAGTTAATGGCAATTTACATTCTGATATTCATAATTTAATTTATCACTATCTGATTGAAAAATATACTTCAACAATTTTTTTTTTGACAAATACACTCTCCATTATATACTATAGTTAGACCTATTTTAAACTTTGAAAAAAATGAAGCAATTTACCTTCATGTAGTATTTCATATGTACCAATTTACCTCATAATATTATTTTATATGCATGAGTTTATCTCTTGTGTTATTATAAACGTGACACTTTAACCCGGTATTATTTTGTCATTCATTAACCAATAGAATAAGGTACTGTGTTTTTCATATAATCAAGGCATACAATTATTTTTGGGCATGGAAACTAATTTATACATTTATGTATTTTGATAATTCCTTCTAATCATGATGGATCAAATTTGATTAAAACATTCATAATCTGAAATAGCATGGTGCGGATATGAATTTCGATTGATCTAATCTATTAAATATCTTAATCTCATTAAATAAATAAATATTACATATACAAAATATTTTACTAATAAAAATAATATATTATCTTATTTATACTAGCATGTGTTAATATTTATTGATGATCTCAATTTTCTGATTTTCATCTATCAACGTGAAGTAATTTTTTATACACTAATATCAATTTTTTTCCTCCAATTTCATTTGTTAAATAATTTGAAAGAAGTGGTCAAATTTGACAAAAACTAATCTTTTTATATTGGAGTTTAGTGGATCATGAAATAAGTTTGGACACTTGAGCTAAGTTGAATGAAAATGTAACGTAAACAAATCAAATGTAAAAAGTGTATTGCTGAAAATTTTGATATTGAAAATTATATTGGATCTCGAAAAGAATCAAAAGTCGATTGAATCCGGGATAAGATTCGATGAACTCAAAATTTTCACAGATTAAATTCTAACGAACTTTTGTTAATCAAATTTAAGTTGAATCCTCAATAACTTGATTAGATTTTAGTTGCAATAATAATAATATTATTGGCATGTAAGTTATTGCTAGTATTAACTATTAAGAACAATCTATAATTTATTACTTTAAACAATTCCAAGTACTAAATATTTATTTAAAACTCGTTTACACTTGTAAATGACATTGGCATCCACGACCCAACAATTCTTAAACCATCTTTACATGAAATTCGTGCCAACAATAAAAATCCCAACATTTTATGGTATGACCTTGAAAGCCTCCTTCACTTGTTCCGGTGAACAGTTGTTCAATGTTCACACTTTCATCTTTTATTACACCTCTCGGTTGCATTGATGGTCAACATAAAAAGTTTCATCATTTCATATCTCAAGTTCAACGTACAACTCCTTGTATATTGTAGAACTTGCACTTGTTGGGAATACGAAGAAATATGGATGCACATAATTATTTATGTTAGGAACTTTGGAGTATCCCATAAAGGCGACAAAATTTTCTAATTCCCCATACATGTATATAAACAAGTCAAAGAAACATAAAATTGGAGAAATTTTATGGAAGAAAAAGCACATGCAAAAGCAACTTCCAAAATGCAAAAGGACGATATTCATCCACTACCTCAAGTTCAACAAATTGAGCAATTTTATGAAATTCATACATTTTTCCAATTTTCAATGTACTATGAGCAAGCCTCACGAGTCTACAGTTGTACTAGAATAGAACTATGTAACCTATTCCTTGGAAATTATTTTAGGGTAAAGTCTCCCCCTAATAATTTAATACTTCGATTCAGTACTTATTTCCTTTTCAATATTATGAATGGACAGCTCCACACCCATCTACCATGTGGAATGCATAGCTTAATTAGTGTCCAATTTTTAATGGAAAATGCAAAAGTGTCTAAAGCTATGAAATTATGGTATGAAATGTGTTTTTTTATAAAGTTTGGTATGAAAAGTGTTGAGTTGATAAAAGTTTGGTATGAAAAGTATTTTTCCCTCATTTAAGAAGTTAACGGGCGTGTGTTGCACGCGCGCGTTATTCCGTCCAATTTTTAACGAAAAATGCAAAATTGTTCGAAGTACTGAAACTGTTGTATGAAATGTGTTTTTTGAAAAAGTTCGGTATGAAAAATGTCTAGCTGATAAAAGTTTGGAATGAAAAGTGTTTTTCCGTCTAAAGAAATCCTTGTTTTTTGTGCTTATAAAAATTAATGCACGCGAAAACACGTGTTGAGGAATTAAAGCACGCGGAGACATGTGCTGATGATATACTAATGCTCGATCCTTTTTATTTGTCCTTTTAGTGAAATTCTTTTACTCCAAAATATCTATCTCTTTAGGATTTCAATGCGACATTAATTACCTATTGTTCAATTTTACCTTATTTATTAATCTTAATATGATCACCTCTTTGTTTCTCTATGATAAAAGGACTTAAATAGGCGACACGTTATTGTGTAGTGGCAAGGTGACCTTAATTATTGTCCTTATGTGCTAAAATTAAATAATTTATCGCTCTAATTTATACACTAAAAAAAGTAATGTTGAACAATTAATTAACTTCCTTTTAGAAAGGAAAAAAGAGAAGACAAGCATTAAATTCCCCAATCTCATAGCATTTTTGTCTAGTTTTTTTTATTATTATTAGCTTATGTATTTATTGCTCGGACCGAAAAGTTCATTGTATATAGATCATTCCTAGTGTGATATCTCTACCCAGATTCGAACATGAGTTTCGCCACTAGAGATTGCAACTTGTAAGCCAATACAACTTGACTCAATCACCTTGGGTGCATTTTTGTCTAGTTTTTAACAACATAAAAAATTTCTTTTCTCATTTCATTTCAATACATTTTAGTAACACGGAATCTTCTTTTGAGGAATTATTACCTATTTTCAAATTAAATGTTTTTTTCGAAAATACTGTGTAATTGACCTTTCTTTCTTTTATTTTTCTTAATTTTCACCTTATCTTAAAATAATTAAAAGACATAACTACAATCTAATGCGAGAAAAACTTGAAAGGCATGACCATGTAGCATGGACGTTAAATGCATTAATTTAGATTCATATATCATAACATTGATCATCTCTCAAGTACAAGTATTAGAGGTAGAGGTACTACTACTAGAGATATCAGTGATTCCCTCTTTTCTGGTGGATGAATGTGTCTTTGGCTTTCTTGGTATGCATTTTGATCTCACCCCCTCAATTTCTCTACTCTGTAGTTCCAATTTTGAGCTCCTGTAAACCAATATAATATAGTCAAATCAGTTGCCAAACAATTCACTACGACATAGAGTTCATTTTCAATGTAATTCAAGTATTTTTATTTTCTTTTGATTTTTTAATAACTTAATTTTCTTTAATAATAGTCCAAAGGGAAGTTTCACATACTTCAAATAGTTTTATTTTGTGCTCTTTATAATAAACAAATGCCCCACAACTAATTTTTTTCAAAAAACATATATTAATATTATAGAAGATGAATTTTATTTCATTATTATCTAAAATTTCGTGGCAAATAGTAAAAGATACTAATAAAAAGAATACACATTAATAAATGAAGAAGGTATATGTTATCCGAAATTTGGCGAGGAATAAATGAGAAATAAAATAAGAGAATCAAACAGAAAAAGACCATGTGAGAGATACTGTATGCAAGTCAGAAATGGCGCAAGCTAAATTGTAACTAGCTGCACAAATAGATACAGGTACAGAAACATTATTTGAAGAAATAATATAGCAACAATGTTAGCAAAATTAATAAATTATGAATCAAAATTTTATGCACGTTTTCACTTAAAATATAAAAGATTCAATAAAAACTTAATACATAATATAATTTCAACTCCACCGTGTTTCACTGATTTATTAATTTTTAAAATGACACTTGAAAAAAATTTGTTTGAAGATTATCAAATCTAACTAGCGGAAACATACTAGAAAAATGAAATTTTAATATAAGAGTAAAATAAAATAAAAAACACTCACCGATCCGCATTGTAAGAAGTGGACCGCTTCAGAGATGGAAATTCCTCTTTCTTTGTCTCTACTAAGCTCCCACTGAAATATTCTTTCTCCTCCAGTTTCACTCTTCCGCTGCCCCCGCCACGTGGCAACCTCAATTTGTATTGAGACATCAATCCCACCCCCTGCCCTGGCCCACAGTCCTTAAACGACACCGAACCGCACGAAATCAACTGCATCAGTACGGACGACTTACCACCGCTTCTCACCGTTCGATCTTCGTTGCTGTTCTCGTGGCGTAATATCAGCCGTCCATCTGTCTTCATCAACGTTTCCAAAGTTTCAGGGCTTGAATCCGACGGTGGTGGTGAAATTAACATCTCGATTTCATCTCGGCTCTGTTCCTGGCTCTTGTTTTCTTCAACTATTTCTGTAGGCAGGCGGCGCCGGCGCCGGCGAATGTCGTCGGTCTGAGTTGAAGCGTCTGCCGCGGCGGCGGAGGCGGTGGATCTATTACATGTTTCGGCTTTGTAGACGCTGTATTGATTGTACTCGTGGAGGTTGTTGAAGTCGATGGAGCTGCAGGACTGGTTGCGTCGCCGTCTGTCCTCCGGCGGGGGAGGCTGCTGTTCTTCGACGGAATCGAGAAATTTGCTCTCCGGTAGTTGTGAACCTTTGAGAACGTACTCATGACCGTGTGCTGGGTATATGAAATCGTTTTCCGATAAATCATGCCACACGAATCCATTTTTGTAGCTCCTAAAATAAATTGATAATCTATAATTAATTTCCCCCAAAATCAGAGCAGAACTCAAATTCGACTTAGAAAGTTAATTAATTGATCAATATTAGTTACCGTTTGCAAGACCAGGAATACATGGAGGCCATGCCTTTTCCACGAAGAACTTCCAAGCGGTTGATCACATCTACAGAGAATTAAACAAACATTAAAAATTTTAAAAAAAGAGAGTCGTCGGGTTAATTAATTAAATTTGAAAATACCTGTGAGAAAGAGGCCATTAGGGGAAGAAAGAGGGACCTCCATGAAATGGGGATGCTCGAGTTGGCCATTTCTAGAGAGATAATAAACGACGGGGAGTTTTGGATCGGATTTAAGAGTAGGTTCGGTCCAGACCTTAGTTCTCTCTGGGCTGATTTCTCTTTGCTGTCTCCATAACTTGGTAAGCTGAAGCTCTGTCGTCGACATTCTACCAGACCTTGACCCGGAGGTTGACACCGCCATTACTGATGACTGCCTCTGGATATATATATATATATATATATATGGAGTATATATTTTTTATTAGGTATTGAGAGTCAAAGTAAGTCCGTTCTTTATCTTATACTAGAAGTAAATATTGAAGACTTTTAGGGGGGAGAGAGAGAGAGAGAGAGGGAGGGAGAGGGGGCGGTGAGGAGTGTTGTTATTAGTGTGAAAGGGGAAAGAGGGCGGGTGTGGGGAGTTATTCAAACAAAGGATGCGGTGGGACAACAACTAACAAACAGATGAATTTTTTTTTTTTTTCTTACTTTCACTTTTTAATATCTGAAATTCAGTACATTTTTGGCATCCTCTTTTGTTTTTATCTCGGTAATTTCTACTTCATAATCGGTCAATATTTTGTCCGACTGATTTGTTTACACTTCAACTATCCGTATAATAAATACTCCAGTAAAGTATATTTGTTGATTAATTAAATAAGTATATACTATAGTTTATACACTAGGCTGCAGTGTATTGTGTATTAGTTCCAAAATAGTTGGTTTGTTTGGGCTTTTTAGACTATATATTTCAGTAATATCTTAAATCAAAGAAAATAAATTCTTTTTTCAGATAGAAATTCGCCGTACAAGTTTTTTTTTTAATCTCTAATAAAAGACAGCTAAACAAATCGTATTTTAATTTGACATAAAATAATATATATATATATATATATATATTATCCTAATTATTTCAAAATCCATTAGCATGTATATATACTAGACTTTTAGCGTTTCATATAATAATGATAACAAACTAACTAGCTCTAGGTTCGAATGACATGGATATATCACTCAAGTTTGGGCTCATAAGCAGTGACAATTGCTTCATTATGAAAATTATCTTTCGTTATTGCTATGTTTGGGTTCCTTAATTAACCAAGCATCTACCTATGAATCGGTAGACACCGCATTTAGAATCCTAACTTATCCTACAACTTTGAGAATTTATGGTTTTATGTTCTATTTGGTTGCCTAGAAGTGAAGGAGATTGAAAAGTTGAAATTGATGGAATATCTTTGTAAAATTAGTTGATTGCGTTGACCAGGGACCATAAATTAGAGGCATATTCTATATAATATTGCCAAAAGTCACTGTTTTCACATTAAGCTAATTAAATTATCTCTACCTTATCCACTATGTTGACCACTTCAAACCTTTTAGGTAAGGTACACTCTTTAAGTCAAACTGTTAACAAAGAATATGTAATTTGTGCATATATATTCACATTATAGAAGTATTTAATTTATCAAAATAATAACTATTTATCCTTCATTTCAATGTATCTGTTTCTAAGCCACACATTTTTAAGTGAGTATTTATTTTGGGTATATGAAAGTTTCTATACGTGTAAGTACGTAGACAAAGAAAATATTCTCAACAAAGCCCAAAGAGGCGCATTTCCTCTATATATGTGAATTGCATATTTCTTAATATAGATTTGAAAAAATGAACTGAAAGCACTACTACCAGTATTTAATATTTGCAATTTGATTGCTAAGTTTGTGAGCGCCTGTATATATTAGACCTATATGACTGTTAGGATTATGAAATATAATTTTGGATTTCTTTTCATAATTCAAATAATTCCAAACACAAAAAACAACTGCCCAATAATTTTCTAAAATATATTTTTGAAAAAGTATCATCATAATAATATTTTTAAATATTACATTTTACTGATTTGACATGTAACATCCGACTTTCCTAAATTTTCCTTACCAAAACATAAAACAAACACATCTTTTTCAAAAATCATAATTAACATATACCATATTGGCCAAAGTTATCCAAAACAATTTCAAGTATGTTACACGACCTTCTATTTTTTTTTTTAATTTACTCTTGAAAAGTAAACTAGAAAACAATCCAATATTTTTAATCCATCATTTCAAATTTTTTCAATCACTTCACATTAATTGGAGTTGAAAGAATAGTCTAAGTATAAAATTCTGTAAACGATTTTTATTTTGAGTAAAGTTAAAAAAAGTTTAAATGTACTTAAACGTTTAAAAAGTACTTCATACAACATAAATTCTTTGGGTCTGTTTGTTTGGCGTTTTCCAAAATTATTTCGTGTTTGAAAAATGTCAAACAAACATGTTTCTTACTTTTTAAAATAAAGTTTTCACCTCTCAATTTTCTCAAACTATTATCTCAAAAGTCAAACAAACAACAATTTTTTTTTTATTTCTAAACAAAATCTGTACAAACTTTACTATGATTTGACATAAAGTAACATATTTTTTACACAATTTATCTCACATAACAAACATGATTTGATATAAAGTCTTACACATCTTACATTTACATCCTAACTCTTCCAAAAAAACCTACACATACTTTATTTCTCAAACCACTCTCTCAAAATTCAAACAAACAAGACTACGCAAATCGAAATTATTTCACAAACTCTACGGGCCTGTTTGTTTGGCGTTTGGGAAAGTAGTTTGGGAGAGTAGTGGAGGTTTGTGATATAATCTCGATTTGCGTAATGTTGTTTGTTTGGATTTTGAGAGATTGGTTTGAGAAATAAAGTAGGTGTAGGTTTTTTTGAAAGAGTTGGGTTGTAGGTGTAAGATGTGTAAGACTTTATGTCAAATCATGTTTGTTATATGAGATAAATTGTGTAAGAGTAGGTTACTTTATGTCAAATTAAAGTAGAGTTTGTATTGGTTTTGTTTAGAGATAAGAAAATTGTTGTTTGTTTGGCTTTTGAGAGAGTAGTTTTAGAAAATTAATGGATAAAAAATTTATTTCAGAAAATAGAAAACATGTTTGTTTGACATTTCTCAAATACGAAAAAAATCTGAGAAATGCCAAACAAACATGCCCTACTACTCTCTCAAACTAGTTTCTCAAACACCAAACAAACATGCCCAAAGAATACATGTCGTATGAAGTACTGTATTATTGAATTGACTTTGTCAAACAAGCATTTGATTTTTTTACTTAGGAATTCAAATGAGTCTAAAAGCGTTGACTCCTTAAAGGGTCTAGTAATTCTCACCAAATATTGAAATTTGCAGCTCCCCCGGAAATTGCGTTCACACAAAAGGGTGGCCCATCCGGTGGCAGAGTGAAGGACAGCTCCGTTGCACGGCAATCTTCGTCACCGTCCACCGTCCAAATCAATCGATGCGATTTGATCGATCGAAATTGACGGTTCAGATAGAAGTGATGCACCATATTTGTAGTACGAGATACTCTGACAAGTTGATGTGAATATAGTATGTCTTGTTGATGGGCACTTCTTCCAGTTTAGATTAGAAAACATTTCATGGACATCTACTTCCCTCGTTTGCTGCTTTCATTTTTTTAGGTAGAGCGCACAGGTTTTTCCTAATAAAAATAATCCTAGTAAATGTGATTGCCAATCAATTAAAATTAATAATTTACATGAGATGTTCTTACATTTTACTCCTTGTTTTGATTGAATAGCTAGTCTCGAACTTTTTCCACCGTATTTGGAGATATATTTGATCATTTTAATTGATATGTATATATTTTTTGAGTTACATTTCTGTGATAAATTAACAAAAAAATAAGTAATTTGTTGCTTGATTTTTCCCAACTGAATCTCGTATTTCATAAGTTATTCTTGGTAATGATGAAGAGACCATGAATTTGAATCTGCTAATGTGAATGATTGTTATAATTTAATACTAAGACATAGTAATTGATTTTCTTCTAAATTTGATGTAAATGATTTTAGGCGACACCAACAACAATATTAAGAATCAGTAATATCAAATATATTAAACTAAAAGACAAAATTGGCAATGAATATATTATCCTTTCAAAGTCCAGCATAGCTTAATGGACCTTGAAATCTCTCTAAATACGGCCCAATACAGGTGGCCAAGTTTGTGTGTGAAATCCATAAACAAGATTTGGGCCAAAAAATTGGGTAGCTTGTCAATAAAATACAAGCGAAATGTATAAGCAAAGCTATACAACATGCATTGGAAAAGAAAACTGTATTTGAGCCTGGAGGAATTGTTGAGCTTTGTGCAATTATAATAAAGTTATTGCAGGAGAGAACGACTATTAGTAATTGAGAAATAAGCCCCAGTGAAATGGATGTGGCCCACTTTCATTAGACCGAGCCGAAAATGATTGGTGAGAAGCAAACAGCATAATAGGCCTCATTATCTTATTTAACTGGCCTAACCCATTGTCTTAGTATATTACTCCCTCCGTTTCAAAATATCTGTCTTTTCACATGTATGCACATAAATTAAGAAAATCATTAAATATAGCTGAATCCTAAGAGGAAAAAAATAAAAAAGACTAAGATACCCTTTTAATTAATTATCCTCCACTAATGTTTGAGAAAATTTATGAACATAAAGGGCAAAAATGGAAAAAGAGTAATTAATGCTTTATTGGAAATCTAAAGTGACAGATAATATGGCACAAGAAAAACTTTTCAAAGCGACAGATATTATGAAACAGAGGGAGTACAATTTAAATATTTTGCGGAACAATTATAGTTATGTTTTCAATTATTTTTTAACAGCAAAAGGACTCAAATCTTGAACCTCCGCTAAGAAAAAATATTCCATGCATTTGCCGCATGAATAATATGGTACAACACATGGGGAAAATTGATCTACATCCTAAATTTAAAGAGTAGTTGATTTCATCTTCTCATTTTAATTGTTTATTGAAACACATAATCCATCTATCGAATGCATCAAATAATCTCTCTTTAATCAAGAATTTAAGTTTGTTCACCTTTTATTTGTCGTGGACATGTCTTAGGCTAATATTGATTCTAAACTATGATCCTATACTTCAAAATTATGTATGACAAACCAAATTTTAACTAGCTAAAAGAATTTGTATGAAGTTAATTTTGGAGGTTAAGAATTTATTCGTCAAATCATATGTGATTAATAGTAATAACGAAAAAGGAAAAAAAATTGTAATTATTAAAAGGGAAATATTTCCCTATTTTAAGTCAAGCCTTGGGAATCATCTCGGTTTTGCAACACCCTAATTAACCAATATCAAATGATAACTATAAATGGTGACCCATGGTCATAAATCAACTTAAATTAGCAACCACAGAAATCGTTATGTAACCATTAATTGTCTTATTAATTTAGATTCTTAATTTCCAGATAAAGACAATTTAATTAACTAGTTGATATATATACTGTGATATGGAAAACGAAATGAGTCCTACTGCAGACCTACTTTTTGGAGCCAGAGAATTCTAAGCCACGAAGAATTGGAAAGGAAAACGATAAGATATTGGGAAGCAATTTACTATCTTATCATGTTGTGTATATCACATACATTACTTATCGCACTTTCTCCAGTGACCAAGAACAAAAGGTTTTAGTGGAGATATTGATGCCCAATGTACACTGTTTTGCGCCATGTGGAATGCAATTTTTATTTGCTTATTAATTTACATTTCACCCACGCAAATGACACAAGCTTACATGAATCTGACAGGACCAAATATTTGCATGATTTACGAGACTTATATGACTTTTTGTTGTACAGTAGTATTTTTTATGAACAAATTCAATATTATACATATCACATCGGATAAATTGACATTGATCCTATATCAATAATTTGATACCTAATTGAAATATCTTAAGAGTATAATACCAATAATTTTATGTACTAGGAATATATGTTACAAATTTGATATTGTCACTTTATATTTTGTGATTAATATTATCGTGAGCACAATGGAAATATTATATTATCCGATCCGGACACGGCTGCTATTATTATTATTATTATTATAAGCCTCTCCATCGGATTGGATATACATAAAAACTATGATTTGCACATTAGCACTAGTCGACAATATGGTAAGAGATATTTAAAAGTGGATATTACATCATATATGGGATCCATTTTTGTATGACTTCAGAACATTAGGTTTTGAATTTAAAAAAATAAAAATAAAAGCATTGGGTTTTGTATGTACCGTACACCAAGACTATTTATGACTTTAAAATGTTAGGTCTAGGGATGAGGCGGTTATATGCATCATATTCATATAGAAAGAATATTAGAAGGTCTTTATTTGTTGAAAATCACTCTACGGTAATTCAATTAAAAAAAAGTTATGCTTATTTTATTCAATTAGTAGCACAATTCATTATTGATTATTAACATTTTAATTATTGCATTGATTGATTTACCGATCAACTTATATGCATTTATATATCATGAAGTTTTTTTTAAAAAAAAAATATCATTTGATTAATTGCTTGAAAAGAATAAGATAAATCTCACTTTAATGGTTGCGTGATTATCATGGTCGATTAGATTTTTATCTTCTGGATGAATAAAACAATAAACATTTGTTAACTAGGGTTGTCAATGGAGCAAATTTTCAATCCAAATTCGATTCGAATTTTGTACAATATTAAAAAATTTATTCGATTAGAGATTCGATTGATTTGATCCGATTTATAAAGATTTGTAATACGAAATATGTGAAGCGAATGGATGTTAGTCCGATCTGTTGAAGGCATATATATATATATACCCACATAATATTTTATTAAAATAAGGCTGCTTATATAGCCAGAACTATATACCTATTGCCTGAGCAAATATAATTGATTGACACATTTACCCTTCATAACACATTTATACATGTTCCGAGTGGTTTTTAAAATTGACCCTTTAGGAAGTGTAATTTTTAAAAATGACCTCCAAATGTTTAAAATGTTAAAAATGACCTTCATTTTAATTAATTAGTTAATAGGATAATTAATTAGTTTAAAATGTAATTAAAATTGAGAAAGATTTACTTGAGAAAGTTTGAACATGTGAGCTAAATAAAATAAAATCGTAAAGTTAATAAACTTGTTTTATGAAAAAACACCGGTGTAAGTTTTGAAATTGAAGATTTTATTTAGGTTCGAAAAAGATTCAACGTCCGACCGAATCAAGTCAAAAATCATTGGAGTGAAGAAACAAGATCCGAATTTGAACCGGATCTGGATCGAATATGATCCGACCCAAATCCAACCCATTAACATCACTAGAATTAACAGGGTATCTTAATAAATATCATATAGTTTTTTTCTATATGAAGCTAGATTGATTGAATAGTCGAGAAGATAAGATTAGAAGGCTATGAGAATTTAATTTGATAGTGGCTACCACTAGCTCCTTGCTTTAGGGGCTCTTAATTTCTTGTGGTATGAATTAATTAAGTGGGGTTTGTTCGAAAGAGTCGCCAAAAAGATGAACCAAGATCATGACCTGGATGGCACCATTTCATGGCCACTCCACTTTAGATATATACCTTAAATTTATACCGTTGGAGTAATTTTTATATGTATATCAATGCGTGCTTAGTTATATTGGCATTTTCTAAATGTCATAAAATGATGTATGTAGATATTACAAGATACAATTATGATGAAAGAGTATCATGCATGCAACTTTATACGTACATAATTAATCGAGATTTGTTAATTATAATAAGGAGCCTATAAACTTCACACCAGTTAAATAATAAAACTCATGAAAAGAAAGAATGGTAGTGAAGGAATATGCTCTTGTCAATTTTTTATTTTTTGGTTTTCCAAGGGTTTAATCCCTTTTGAGGCACGTCGGACACATTAAGTGAGAACTTCTCTCAACAGGAATTCGAACATGGGTTCGCTACTTTGTAGTGACTAGTCCCTTCCACTATATCAATCATTTGTTGGTATGCTCTTGTCCATTGCATATTCGTAGAAAGCTAAAAACTATGGATTTGTTAATTTTTATTAATTTTTCATTAATATGTAATTTTTCTTTGGTTTTTTTTTCTTTTTTTCTTTTCGAGAAAAGTTTTCTTGAGTTCAAGTCTCATATTTAGTATTTCTTTTAATTTTTATCAAAAAACTTTTTCCTTTAATGTTTGGGTTCCACTTAAACATGGAATTACGGGTAAAATTGCTATGTTTTTCTTCTAACTTGGTCAGGTTTTGCTTTTAGTCCTGTAAAAATTTCACTAAGCAATTGACAACATTTAAAAAATTTGGATTAATCATGTAAATTCTTAAATCATCTATAAAAAAATCACATGTAGTACTGTGCACGACGACTAAGAATATTTGGGATTAATTAGGGGAGAAAAATAATTATTTGGTATATATATAATTAAACCATATTCTAGTTCACCTGGATAGCATTAGCTTGTGAACGCGATAGATCTAGTATATTCTATCAATTTGAAGAGCCAAAGAAAAGAAACATCTAAGCTATTTACACTAATTAGGCCGATGAGGCCTTAACCAAGTGGTTAAGGATGAGGCTTCGCTTCATGACCAAGAGGTCATAGGTTCAACTCCCACGAATGTGGGTATTTTCTAGTTTAATACTAGCATTTTCTCTAGTTTGATACTAGCAGTTTAACAGTTGTAATTAGTTTACTTTCGATTCGATATAGTGTTTGATGTAACGATATATTCACCATCTCAAAAAAAAAAAAAAAAAGAAGCTATTTACACTAATTACCTTTAATAGAAACTCATTTACACTAATTACTTTTAATGGAAACTCCAACACTATCTTTTAATTGATGCTAAAAACTTTATGAGCTAAAGTATTTTTAATGATTTGTAGTAGTCCATATACTAATTTTGTCCAATGCACGAGTCTATATATATATATATGAGGGAAAAAATTGCATAAAGCCAACAGAAAAATTCCGACATGTTCCTATTTTTAGTAGTAAATATATGAATCTTCAATGATTGTAAATAATACATTATAAAAACTACACTTGCTTGATCTAGATATATTCGTTTTGCTTTTTATTATTAGAGCATGTGTGAAAAAATTAGAGCTGACCAATGGCGCCTGCCCATCGCTTTTCCATTTTGGTGCGTATATATTTCCCTGTTGGCATGCATGGCGGCTAGTATAAACTTGTTAATTTTCTTTCTTATTTGATATTCTTTCGTAAAAGATATTGTAGCATATATTAATTATCATCATCATCATAATTATCAAAAAAAAAAAAAATTTAATCATCATATATAGTCCTGTCAAATAAAATTGTTCTACACCATGATTTTGATCTTTTTAATTTGGTTGAGTGCGTGTTTGTATTTTGTGATTGCCTAAATAAGAGATGTGATGAATTTCAATCAACATGAGAAAGAGTTGAACTTGAATTCAATTATAAAAGTTATTAGTATTAAATAATAAATATTGATTGAATTCAATATGTAAAATTAAAATGAGCTCAATCTAAATAGTTGTTGAAAAAAGCCCATAAAGTTTTCTTTTACTTTAAAAAAAAAAGAACAACTTTCCAAGTCCAATGTATCTGCGACTTGCATATATGATCTACTAGAGGCCAGGTTTGGATATTGGCAAACTTTTATGAACTAGTCTTTCATGGGTCCGATTATAGTCTACTCCACCCTTTCACGGACTTAATTAAATACAAATTTTTAATATTTCATGTTATACTACTATCTCTACATATATATAATACATTCTAATTAATTCCTAAACTTGGTGATTATCTCTCAAAATTGCTCTTCCACTTATCGTCATATATTATATCAACAATTTCAAGACCACTATAATTGTTATTATATAAACTTTTATTTTTATTTTTTAGCCAGTGTCTAATAAACTTAGTACCAAATCAAATATAGGCCAGTTAAACTTGTAAGTATGTACGGCCTTTGGTGTAGTGAAGGGTTAATTAATTTGTGGTTACTGACTCTTGTCTTGAGTAAGTGTTTTTAAAACCGAATTGGTTCAAAATTGCAAAACAGTAGATGACTGGTCTAGAAGAAAAATTAATAAAAATTGGGCCGTGGGTGGATGACTAAAATGGCTGGTTGATCAGACGGTTCAATCATTTTTAGTTCTTAATTATTTTTTACACGAATTTTTAGTTTAATGCACAAATTAATTATTTTATATTGTAAGAGTTGAGACTTCAAACATAGGTAATCTAATGACAAATCTGTAAATTGCCGATTAGTCATTGGCTTGTTGGTTAAGGTAGAGGTTCCATGACCAAGAGATTATCGCGCAGTTCAATTTCCATTAGTATTTGTATCTCTCTCGTTTAATAATAATCTTTGTAATTAGTTTATCTTTGTATTTTGATATCAATGAAATAAGTAGATTCGGTATCACTGTATATCTACAGTCTAAAATAACAAATAATGACAAATTTGTAATTTAGCTCCATCAATTGATTACTCATATAAAATAAATTTAGAATTAACAATTTATTGTTTTATCAATGATTAATTATTAGTACTTTTTAGTAAACAATACAAAATTTTATTATATCTTTCTTCAACTAATATATATATATATATATATATATATATAAGTTTTTGTGTCTCCCTTTTTTTTTCAACTATATCATTAGCATAAAAGTATCAAATTTATAAATCCACATTTATATATTATGAAAAATGATCAGCTTATTATTTGTTTGTATCTTAATTTAATTTTCATTTTTTAATAATACTGCTACATTATATTTATATAATTTTAGTAATTAACTTTAAATTTCAATTCTCATTATAATAAACACAAGTTATTACAGAAATTATTCGTATTGTATGTTTTTCATTTCTTTTTGGATATTGTTTTTTTGAGATATATAATTTAAAAATAAAATACTTGTTATGATATTATAGTGGTCGAATCGACTAAATCACTAACTAATTGGCTTTCGATTTTATATCTGGTCCAGCTTTAGAAACATATTTTCTGAAATTAACTAATGAGAATGGGAAATTTCAGAGAAATTAATTCTAGCAACTTGCATCAACTTTTTCCGGGCCAATAATCCAAAGAAGTAAAAAACACTTTCTTTTTATATATGTTTCTTTATTCCACACTATTTGTGCTAAAGTTCCACTGTTGTTTAGTGCTATGGTGTCACAACTCATACATTCCAAACCACTATATATCTTTAATTATCATGAAAATATAAGATTTCTTTTTTCTTTCGTTATAATTAAGATATGAGTCATTCATACGCGCGAACTGTTAGAAATGATATTTGTGGAAAGATGAAAGTACATGTATAGGATATGATGTTTCAAATCTCCATAATATGTTACCTAGTCTAGTCACCAATATCTTCATGCCCTTCACCTTTTTTTTTCCTCCAAGAAAATAAAAAATTGTTATATATCTTCTCACAAGTTTTTTCTTTTTTTTTTTTTTTTTTTTTTTTGTTTCAGTAGCTTGTATAGTTAACATTTCAATTGAACTCGGTGGATGAAGAATAGTCACAATCCCATCAAATAAACCTTGAAAATGAAACATGCAGAAGCAAACATATTCTGCTAATTTCTAAATTGGACGGCCATATATGAAAGTTACATCAACATATCAACCACTTATCTAAAGCAAAAAAAAAAAAGCACTTTATAATGGCTTGCATCACATAGCCATATTGTCATATCAATCTTCAAATTAATAATCACCCACACACCACGTGGAGGGTGGGATCATATCCCTTAAGTCATACTCTCTTGATCATATATATAGTAGATTTAAATGTGTAAAAGTTTTAAATAATTTTACTATTTTAGTGTGAAAAGTTGTGGTTGAGGGTGTGCATGTTGATCCATATAATTAGTTATTTCTAAGATAGACTTGATATATAGTAAAAATAATACCTAGAGTCAAACGCAATGTTATTAAAATCGGACCGGATCGACCGGTTCGATCATGAACAGATGTCTGTTCGGTCCGATTAACCCCCTAAAATCAGTATATTTAAAAATCAGTTTGAACCGGGTGGAACCGGTCCAAAACTGTGAACTGGTGAACCAGTTTGGACCGGTTCAATCCGGTTTTGATTTTTTTTTCTTTTTTTTTTTTTCTTCTTTTTTAATATTAAAAATAAAATGAAAACTTTTGTAGAAGGAGAGATTTGAACACCTAACCTCTTGAATAAAATATAACATCCTTATTATTTGAGCTACAACATTTTTATTGAACTTTTGGTATAGAAATTTATATATTATAGAAAACTTGTAACCAAATTTATTTATAAATTAGATTATGATAATTAACTCAAATTAATATTTTACACATTATCAATGAAAATTAAAACTAATTTTAGTTTTATGACATAATTTCTTATTAAAAGTTTTTCTATAAGATATTTCTTTCCAACTATATATTTTTAGGATAAAGAGTGTCAAAATTTAAAAGTCAAATCGATATGTTATGCAAATTTGATTTTGAATATTAGACTTGTATACATAATCCTATTTTTAAATTTATTAATCTCTTAGTTTGTTGTATTTTTAACTTACATTTTTATATTTTTAATTAAAAAATATAATCATATTATATTTATATGAGCTTACTAATTAGTATCATATTACCATTATGATATAAGTTAGATAAATATTATATGGTTTAATTTAAATATATTTTAAGTTTTGTATATTTTTAATCAATTGTAGGATAATGTTTAAATTTTATGCATATTGTATATACTTTAAAATTAAATATATTTATTATGTCATTATGAAGTCATCCAGTCCAATCAGTGATCCGACCAGTTCGACCAATAAAATCAGTGGCCAGTCGACTCACCGTTTCATTGTCTGGTCCGATTCTGAAAACATTCAAACGTTCCTTGAATTGTACATGTTGGATATATATATATATATGTAAGTTCTATAATTGGATCCAATATCTATGAGATGTTGAGCACTAGGGGCACGCATACTATAATTGATTAGGATCATTGATTTTATTTAATTTATTTATGGAAATATAATTGGACAGTCATGAATTTAATCTTCTTCGTATCATATCATAACCAAGATGAAATCAAAATGTCTATAACTAATCTTAGACAATTGGTCCTACTTTTGAGGATATTAAACGTTTGGCCTCAAGTTTTGTGTCGTTATCTTAATTGTTCTCACGTGTCAAGGAATACTAATTCAATTGCTCGTGTTTTAGCTAGAGCGGCACTTGATATTTCTTCCCCCATGCATGGATCTGGCCCCCCAAGATTTTGATTTTCGATTTGTATTTCTATGTTACTTGTATATATTATTTTTATTGCATTATTAAAATACATTCGTATTTCAATTTTGATTTTTATTGATCTACATCATAAACCTTTTTGTTATGGATTCTTGTTATAAATTAATAAAGTTTGTGAAAATAGGCCTAGAAACAAGATATAAGGTCGATGTTTTATGAATGATTTGGTTATTTACATTGACAAGACGATTGTTGTGAATTTGATATTGTTTTTATCATAGATATAAATATCTTTATTTTTAATTCGTGTGCTTATGTAAATAAAATATATTAATTGTTATAAAATATAAACTACTTTTTACTGATAATATTTTTTGGCCCCCTCGACTTCTAATTCCTGGATCCGTCCCTATCTTCCCCCTTATTAGATCTTCCTGGGTTTATTGTTGTTTTTATTCTTGACGATATTGATCATTAATGCAATCTTTACCCGGTTTGGGTGTTTCCTTATAGTAATTAAATGAGAACATTACAAAAATTGTCATGTAACCATAGCTCGTTGTCATTTTAGTCTTTTAAATAACCGGGATTTCAGTTACGTCCTATAAACAGTTTTATTTAATGATACTTTTAGTCCGATTTTTGCACAAAACTCACAAATCAGCATATCATATCACATGTAGACCACATGACCTCTTAGTTTGGGAATTTTGGACTAAGGTTTTCAAACAAATTAATTACATGACCCTATTGATTTCATTAAAAAAAACAAGTTGATATATATACACATTGATTATCTTAACAAAAAGGATATATATATATATTGAAATACCATACCCTACATAGAAAAATCAATGATTGTTGATTAGTATATATATTGCACTATCACAGTCCCTATAATCGTCGTGGAGTTGAGTCAGAAAGAAAGATCAACATAAAGAGAAAGTAGCTAGAGAGAGAGAGAGAGAAAAAAAGATAAGAAACTTAATTTGAAGCTAGCAAAAAGGAAAAAAATGGAGGAAATTAATGATCATGAATCAAGAAAAGGACCATGGACCGAACAGGAAGACGTACAACTCGTATTTTACGTGAACTTATTTGGTGATCGACGATGGGATTTCATAGCAAAAGTTTCAGGTTTGAAGGTGGCGGGAGATCTATGTTGTACATGTAGTGTCATGTACAATAAAACATAGAGCTAGATAGGTAGGCTTGTTTTGGGCATAAGCTGGAATTTCCCAGGAGCCCAAATTTATTTAATATTTTGTATTGTACGTAGGTCTGAAAAGAACAGGCAAGAGTTGCAGGTTGCGTTGGGTTAATTACCTGCACCCTGGACTCAAAAGAGGCAAGATGACTCCACACGAAGAGCGTCTTGTTCTTGAACTTCACTCCAAATGGGGAAACAGGTTCTCTCTCGTTTCTTTTTAATTTTAATTAATTTAATCTTTTCAACTAGCTAGATTTCATGATAGATAGGCCAAGTGCTTAAATAATGTTGAGTTGCATACTTGATTTGCTCGATTAATTAATATATCGACTATTAATTCATGGTTCAATCCTTAATGATATTGATCATAAGGGCCCAGTAATAAAATTTAGAAATGGTTAATTACATGTAGATGGTCAAGAATTGCTCGAAAATTACCCGGTCGCACGGATAACGAGATCAAAAACTACTGGCGAACTCACATGAGGAAAAAGGCTCAGGAGAGGAAGAAAGCTAAGAACACATCTCCATCATCGTCATCTTCTTCCTCATCATCAACGTCCAATATTAGCATCGCCGGTGGACTAGATAAAGCAGCTGTTGCACCTGGAGAAAAGAAAACCAGCCTGGAGATAGAAGAAAGCAGCAAAGTTTATTCATTGGACGAAATATGGAAAGATATCGAGTTGTCCGAAGAAAGTTGCAACCTCACAAGCCAAACAATGGTCTCTCCCATATGGGATTACTGCCCAAATGATGAATCATTATTGTGGTCCATTAATAATGACGAAGAAAGCAAGATGTTGATGCAGCCAATGGGTGATGAACACTTTCATTCTTACCCTTTTACAATCGTATGATTGGTTAATTAACTAGGAAGTTTATTAGTAATTTGAAGATTAAGATCAATTTGTTTATAGAACTTAGGTCTCATAAGCAGTTAAATAAGGGAGTAATTTTTTTTAATTCTGTATAGTAGTATCTGCAGTTGTTGTGGTTTTTTGTTTTTAATTATATCAGTACTATAATATATGTCTCATCAAGTCACTGTATGTACTATAATATTTCAATCATCATATATATAATTAAGTTAATAATGTACTGTATTTTGAAGTTTGGAAGAATTTCATTACTTGTACTATTGATATATTATATATGGAGTTTTAGTGTAATATTATGGAAATTCTAGTTCAAACGCGATTTTTCAATTTTCTCGGAGATCCATATATATAATATATAATTGGAATGTAATGGGTACTAATTAATTAAATTTATATCTAGCTAGTTATCATGGGGTGGGGTATGATTGAGTGATGGCTGCAATTGCATGAAGAATTGGAGCACTTAAATTGTTGGTTGATTTGAGATATCATTTGACTAAGTTGATGATGGATTTGGAAACTAATGGGCACATATCATAATCAGGATTCAGGCAATATTATATTTTTTTTGTTCCCAATCTCACAGTAATAGATTCTCTGAGTTTAAAGAGGTCATGAGGAACAATTAAGGATAACTCAAAACATTATAATTTGTTTCTTTATCGTGTTGTAAGAAAGGTCTTTCTAAAATAAGATTTTATGGAACATAAGTGCATATGAGATACCCTATCTCAACCACTAAAAAAAGTCAACAACAAATCTGAACCATAATTTTTTGTCAAAATGTTCAATGATGATGCGGCATCGGACATTTAGAAAAAATAAACATATGTTAAATTACATACTAACCCTTTAATTAATATGTTTAAAAAAATATCTCTAATCTCTAATTAATTTCATATTTCTCTTCCAAAAAAAACATTGAGGGAATTGCACTTTTCATACCAAACTTTTGTCTACATTATACATTGAGGGGCACATGTATATTCTTGGAAAATATAAATGTGCCCCTCAATTTTTATGAAAAATATACATGTGCCCCTCAATTTTTATGGAAATTATACATGTGCCCCTCAAAAATAAAACTCTTGCTTCTCCTTTCTCTGTTGTAATTTGTGAACAACTTAATTATTAGTACACAAACACAATGTTTTCTGTCTTTGGGGGTAAATGCAAAATACTCCCCTGTGTTATGCTAAACCTGCAAGAAACTACCCTGTGAAATTTTTATTGTGCCAAACTTCCTTGTACTTTCAAAAACCTTGCAAAAAACACCCGATTTGTAAAAAATAGGTCGTTTTGGATCGACATATTTCAAGAAACAATTTTTAGAATATTTCACGTGAAGTTGTAGCTAGGGACCAACTTGAAGTATTTTAAAAATGGTTTCTTGAAATATGTCGATCCAAAACGACCTATTTTTTACAAATTGAGTGTTTTTTACAGGGTTTTTGAAAGCACAAGGAAGTTTGGCGCAATACAGGGTAGTTTCTTGCAGGCTTAACATAACACAGGGAAGTAACTTGCGTCTTTGGTGAAAAGTGGTCGGTACTTGCACAATTGGTATGAATCTAAGACCCGAAAATAATTTTTGGTGCTTGCTTTACTAACCATGACAATGAGCTTTGGGCAGAAAAATGGTCCGCAACTTCAAAGCTCAACAAGCCCAATGGAGGGTTGGGCGGTGGTTGTGGTGCTGGAGGTGAAGAGAGAGGGATATTGGGGAATTGCAATTACCCCTCCCAATTTTTAGATATTTTTTGCTCAATTGCAAATACCATTGAAGGGATAAAAATGGTGACTTAACGGACACGTGCATGACACGTGACATTTTCTATCCAAAATCTAACGGTCGGATGAAATTGACAATTAAGACTATCAGTGTAAGATCATTTGAAATATTTTTAAGAAAAAATGCACTTTACACCCCCTCTCAAGGCTACATATTTTGAATTTTACCACCCAAAAGTATAAAACAAGTACATATGAAATCCGTTGCACTTTCCTCCCTTAAATGATTTAATGCCGATTTTGATCGCCGAAAAACTCATATATGTGACTCACATGTGTATTTTAAGGTTAAATTAGTCAAAACATGACGTGCAACTTTTCCTCTCTTTACAAATAAAATATTTTTCTACTTCACTTTGGATTTTTGGTTCTTTTACATGAGCAAGTATTTGGACTTGTAAGAAGTGTTGTGACTAACTTTGAAAATTCATGGGGCACATGTATATTTTTCATTGAACAAAATTAAATAAAATTATTTGAGACGGTAAAATGCTTATTTTGTATATATGGGTGGTAAAGTGCCACAATATGTAACTCTGGGGGGATAAGATTTTTTGTCAATTTTTTAAAGTGGACTTCATAAATCATATGGAATTTTTTTAATAAAAAAAAAACCCAGGGGGGTTATTGCAAAATTTTGAAGTTACCAGGGGCTATTGGTAATCTTTTAAGTTAAGTGGATGTTTTTTCATTCTTTGATGGGGTAAAATTATAATTTCAACTTGAGAGGGATATTTTTTGCTAATAAAAAAACTACAGGATTTTTTTGCTAATAAAAATAACACATACTTTTTTTTTAGTTAGGCAAAACATAAGGGGTAGTGTTGTTGAATAAAAATGGTAAATTTGTCTGTAAGAAAATAAATTATTTTAACTTAAATTTTAAGGGGACACATGTCACCAAGATAAATGCTATTTCATGTGTTCCCCATCCCTCAAAATCTCATTTTAGACAAGCCCAAGTAAGAAAAATCAAGTCGGCACAAAATTCTCTAAAACAACTTCTCTACATTTATTAGATGAGTTAATGGCAATTTATTCTCATGTGATATTCATAATATTCAATTTATTTCCCTGTAATTTGAAAAGAGCACTTTACTCCCCATTAATTTTATAAAATTTCACACCACCTCCCTGATATTTTTATATGTGGCACTTTACCCCATGTCTATGATAATGTGGCAGTTTACCCCTCTGTGTTATGATAAATGTGACAATTTATCTCCCTATATTACAAAATATTTTTCATGCACACTTTCAATTTCGGCAAATGAAATACACTCTCCGATTTAAGGTGATAAATTGCTTCTTTAAATTTTTTACAGAGATCAAATTCTCTTTTTCAAATTATATGAGGATAAATTGAACATTATTAATATTACAATAAGGTAAATTGCCATTAACTCTTTATTAAATATATTCATTCATTACATTAAAAATAAACCCCCAAGTCCTCGTGCAGTTTAAATGATGCGCGTCTCCAACAGTATTTATTAAGCCAAAATGCCTTGTCAAACCAAAGAAAAGTCTCTGCAACTACAGAGAGAAAACATGACCGACTAATAATTAAATTTTGTAATTTTCGTAGAGATTTCGTAATATTGAGAGTGTCTTATATTTATCTCTTCTTAATTATTAAAAAAAAAACTTTTTTTTATGAAAACATTTTCTTAGCCAATTATAAATCTAAAAAATTCATTAATAGACTTATAAGATGTAACACCAATCACCTTGCATAATTTTTTTTTCAACTAATTTTTTGCTATTTTCTTCTTTTTTGAGAGAGAATTAATTACTTGCTTGGTCACGTACATATTTGCGTCCCTTGAACAATCATCACACAAATATAAATACTCCAATGTAGCTTATCTTTAATTACAATAAAAGTTAGGACAATAAATTAATCTGGTAATTAATTAAACCTCAGGTCAATCAAGCACATAGTACAATTCTTCAGAGAAACAATTTTTTGGTGGAAGCACCATAACCATAAATGACAGTATAAGTTGTGATAGTGATCAAATAATAATTATAAGATATATAGATAATAGATATTGTGATGATGATTTAAAAAGTCGATAATGGAGATTGTGATAATGAATTTAATAAAAAGATAATGGAAAAATGATGCGGTTATTGGTTAATTAATTTATGAAAGCAGTTTTGATGATGAATGCTAATTAGGATGTGTGGTGTTGTCATTTGTCAAAGTGGTCCTTATAGTATATAGTATTAATGGGCTGTATTTAACAGTTGAAGCCATTAAATTGTGAATACCGACCGCTGGGGACTATGATCACATGATCTAATATTTAAGGGGCCGTTTGGTAGGGTGTATGAGACTAAGGTGGATTAGATCAAAGACAGATTGAAGGCCATATTAAAAATATGTCTGGTAGATTTGATTGAGTCATATTACATTAAAGCAATAAACTGTAATATGTTTGGGGGAATTATGAGATTAAGCATATTTTAATATATTTTCACTACTTAATTGAACATATTATGTTAGTTAAGATATATATATCAATTCATTTGTATAATTCGTATAAGAGTAAGAGTTGATTTTTAGTTCGAATGCCTCCATGTTAATTGTAAATTGATATAGATTTTAGTTTGTGATTTATTTATATAGAATGTGTTTCCATTTTCATAGATTTAAGAAGAATTTATGATATTTAATGATATGTTAAAATAGGTAATATGTAAATTTGTGGTTATAAGTGACATTTCATCGAATCCATATTCACCCGGATTAACTAATCCATCCATGCCTGGGGGGATTATAATCTAGTCTTAATACCGGGTCATAAGGATTTAATCCATTTGACCCGGTATTAGAACAATGCCACCAAACGTTGTATTATCCCATATTGACACATATAATATGAATAAATATTTCAACAGGGAGTTTTGTACCAAATATTTAAAAGTACAAGGGGTTTTTGCAATAAATTTTTGGATAGTTTCATTCACGGATAGAGTTTATTGCACTTATCTCTCCTTAAAAAGTATTGATATTCTAAAAGGTACAAGTCGAATTTAGAGGGGTCTTTTTAATTAGAGTTTATCTTTTATATATAGGCGGTAATACACCGTCCTCCGTCCCATTATTCTTTATCTCTTGATATCGTTGATCAATCAACTTGACTAAATTTCAAAAAAATATAATAAATAATTTAATTAATATATTTAACTAATAATTTGATACTATCATATGACACTATGTATATTCATATTTAAAAGGTTTGATACGCCAAAAATGTAAATAATTTAACATGATACTTAAAAGATTGAAAAGTTTGACCTGATATTATAACTAATCGAGTAAAAATAATGGGACGAAGGAAATAGAAGAAAGAAAAAATTGATTAAGTAATTTGAGACTATAACGTGAAACATTTATTGCGAATCTCCATGTTTGATTAAATATTTGGCAAGAGATCCTCATCCATACAAAATAATTGTTATGCAATTAACATTTTATAATGTAATTTAATGCATGTTTCACATAACAGATTGGAGTGGGTAGCATTTATCCCCAACTTTCAGTTTAAGTAAAGGGTATTTCATATTTGTAATTTCTATTAGAGGGTTGTTTTTTTAATTCAAGCTTACCTCATGGGGTTATTTGTAATTATCCTATTTATATAAATGTTAAAAACTCTCCACTAAAATTGGAAACCTAAACCAAGCTAAAGACATCCTTAAGATTTCACACGAGAATTTTCGGAAAATTCTTGAATAGACCTGGTCTATGAGCTTTTCATAGACCTTATGATTGTAAATGCACCACATCATACATTTTGAGAGCATGACATCATCAAAATGTATTATGTGGTGCATTTACAATCACAAGGTCTACCACTAAACTTTAGACCTGGTCTATGTAAGAATTTTTCATAGTATATCTATGCAACCTGTTTGGACCATTCCCAAATTCTAAAAAAAAAAGATAAAGGCAAAAGTAGTCCTTTAATTTAAGAAAGATGCGGAAATAGGACAATTATAGTTTCGGCAAGTAATTTTCATCATTTATGTTTTGTTGCCACATTTTTAGTCCTTTTATCCTCAGTTTTAGTCCTAAATTCGCCAGAATTAAAATTATTGTTTATAAATTGCCACATAAATAAATAAATTGAGACATTATAATCATTTTTACCCTAGTAGTTAGTAGGTATGGAAAGAATGGCGGAAAATAAATAGTTATATTTCCTCCAATTTAGGCTAACTTTACAAGGTTGATAAGGTGACGCGGTGTATTAACATCACGTGTCAACCAGATGGATAAAACCCCCAATTTGTTTGATTGCGTAGCAATTTAAGTATACTGATTTAAATTTCGACGAATTTATGACTAAAATTGTCGGTAAGAGGATTAAAATTGCGACAACTTAAAACATAAAAGATGTAAATTGTCGGTCGAATCTACATATATCACATTTTCGCGTCTCTACAAAGTTAAATAAAAATAAAAAAATAAAAAAAAAAAAGATATTTCCAACTAGCACAGAAAATAACACCGACTCCCGTCACTCCATAGTGTCCACACATAGGAATGTCCAGAGTGCAAAGCTTGTATCTTTTCTCCTACAATCTTTTTCAGGCCATAGGATGGTCAATATTTCTCCCTCTACTCACCCTTTCTCTCTTATTGAATGAGAATCATATTTTCTGTGTGTAATTTGCAGGGCATTATCCCTTTTCAGAATTTTGAGCAACTTTTTCTCCACGAATTCTGTCAATGGCGCTTACTCCTCTGCCGGTGAATTAATTTGTGGGTGCCCAAATATAAATCTCAAAGAACTGCTCTTTTTTTTTTAATATATTTGTGTAGACATTATTGGTTGTTTACATGAGTTTTTATTTTCTTGATTGGTATTTTAGGCCTGCTGCAAACTGTTGCATTTTTGGAAGTTATTCATGGGTCTATTGGTAAATTTGAATTTGAATTTTGTTGTAGTTTTAAAAGAGTGTCTTGATTTATTTTCTACTACTATTGAATTAAAGGAATTGTTCCAAGTGGTGTTCTGCTTCCTCTGATGCAATGGGGTGGAAGGGCTCACTTTTTGCTTGCTATCGTTCGACAAATTCATGAGGTTTGTGCTTTATATTTGATAGCATTGATTTTGGAATTTCACTACTTTGATCTAGTTTTGATTCAAATTGTGAATGTAATGAATAAAGATGATGTCTTTACTCTGAAAATTTGCTAATTTTGGTTCCAAATTATAAGAAATTATATTGTTTCTTTTGATGTAGGTCCAGGAATTACCACCGGTCTTTATAACTTTTGTCGCTTGGAGCATATCCGAGGTGAATTCGGAGTCTCATTGATGTTTTTATATACTGTATGTATGTAAATTAAATCATTGCAAGTCACTGATTAAGAATTTTTTACGCAATCTTCTTATTTAGCTTGATTGACCTGTAGGAAATTTACATAACATTCTAACACCTTACTGGATAATCTTAATATGGATGGAAAGCAACTATTAATAACATGAGTTATTTTTTCATCTGCGAATTTTTCATTGCCAAGAATTAATCTACATTTGGAGTCGCAGTATTTTGTATTATTTTCATCTTTTCAGTCTCTTTCTTCACTATTGTCTATACTGCATATTTTTTTTAATCGTGTATATGAATATAGGTAATCAGATATTCACATTACGCGCTAAATTCAATTGGCAGTCCTCCAAGTTGGATTACTTGGATCAGGTATAACTTTTTCTAATTCACTACAAAGCACTTCCTAAATATCTGATTTTCATAAGGTTGTGTAAACTTATTACTCTTTTGTTAGGTATAATGCATTTATTGTCTTGTACCCGATCGGAGTTTTTCCCGGTGAAAGTAAGCCTTTAATTTACATACTTAAAACATGTGCGTTTTCCCTTTTAAACTATTCTATGTACTAAAATGGATTTCCATTTTCGATTTAGTGTGGCTCATGTACCAAGCACTTCCATTTATTAAGAAGGAAAGGCTCTACGCAGATAACCTCCCTTTCAGCTATTATTACTTTGTCGTGGTATGTATGGTATCCGGAAAAGGGTGACTTTTTCTTTTAACCTATTTCTAAATTTTCTTCGAAATCGCAGAACATATGATTTAACTTACATCATTAACTGTTAGAACTTATTGTGCAGGTTCTACTTTTCTGCTATCCATTTTTGTGGCTGAAACTTTACCTTCATTTGTTCAAACAAAGACGTTCAAAACTGGGTAAACACCAAAAGAAGAAACACAATTGAAGTTTATTGATTATTCTACTACCATCAAAATAAAAACCAAGTTGCATTCTATTGCTGGTGAGTTTTTATGAATATTGGTTTCGATAATTAGTGTTCTTGTGTTTATTCAAGCTGATTAAGTTACATAATCGTTTCTTCTTTCAGTTCTGTTGTAATAACTTGAAAGGCATTGAGTTTTCTTTTTAATATCAGAGAAACATTATGAAATTTTGCTGCTGTCCCTATCTTTTATGTTCTGAATTGTAATGCCATCTAATGAGCTCGATATTGATATTGTGTGAACAGTCTCCTTGATAGGATGCGAGAATACATAACTGCTGATTTTCGTGACCATTTATATGATATACCCTATGCTTTCAGTGAAATCAAGATCAGTTCCCCTTAATAGAAGACCTTTCGTAGGTGTTAGTAAGTGAGTTGGATTTGGATCCACTCATTATGAATGAACCGGGTCATCCCCCATTTTTGTAAATTGTATGAAAAGTTAATGGATCTTCATTGTATGTAAAGTCAACAGGATACCCATTTTAAGTCAATGTATTGGATCCTACCCAGACCCAACTTCATAATTAGCAATGGGTCCCAGATCCAGTCGACGGTCTAGACCCATAGGGTAATTTATGGGTCTCGGGTAAGATCCGATCCTACCCATTGACTTATGATAGTGTAGTTAGGGGTGATATATTGTAGGTTTTCAGGAAAAATTCTTGCCCAAATCAAGGTTTGTCAAACCTAACCAACCTCATAAAAACTGTATACCATTTGGTCAAGTGATTGATCACTTTCCTAGGATTGTTATCCAACCACATGACAAGCATATTGTACTTAATATGTAAATGTTTTTAGTTTGGTATTTCAATTTGTGCAAGAACTACCTTGTTTTCAGTTACCAAACCTAAATTATACATGTAACTCTTCTTAATCATTCATAATCCTCATCATCCATCCTTACATTAATTGGAAGAATAGATTATGCTTGATAAAAACACTTATAAAATGACAAGCTGATATTGAAGAATAAATTCCCAGAATTGATTCCAAGAAACAACACAAGTGATAACATATATGCAAATTAACAGAGAACATCCAGTGGCTTTAACCACTTTTTACATAACACAATCAAACACTGCACACCATTTCCTTAACAAAAACAAACAAACATAAAACCCCTTAGTACTCTGTGGTTGGGAGTTGTTCATGACCACTTTGGTTAATGAACAGAAGTTCATAAACAAGTGCAGCAATTCCAGCACCAGCGAAGGGGCCTAGCCAGTAGACCCAGTGGCTGTCCCATGTCCAGCTAACAACTGCCGGGCCAAACGACACTGCCGGGTTCATTGATGCACCGTCAAAGGCACCACCAGCCAAGATGTTGGCACCCACTATGAACCCAATGGCTAGAGGAGCAATGATCCCTATATCACCTTTCTTTGGATCGACTGCCGTGGCGTAAACCGTGTAAACTAGGCCGAAAGTCATCACTATTTCGAAAATTAAGGCGTTCCATACCGTCACTCCTGATGAAAGTGAGAATGCTGATGTTTCCTGCAATAATAAGTACTTGATTAAAATTTCTTTCATCGATATAAACAGGGCATCAACGACATAGTTACGCCGTTAAGTGATAAATAGTAAATTATTCATGTCTTTAACATCTTAAGCTTTTAGATGAGTTAGTTATTCAATATGGAATCAGATCTCAGGCCAAAAGAAGATCATGTGTTCGAATCTCTCCCCCACCCATTTCTAAATTTGACGTGTTAGGCTTGAGTAAAATGTATAACGCTGACACGCGAGGGGCATAGTTAAGTGATAAATATTAGTAAATGATTCATCTCTCTAATGATTTAAGCTTTTAAATGAGTTGGTCATTCAATATACTCTATATTGATATTTTGCATAATAATGTCGTCAGTGATGTCATGTTTGAAAAATTCTTACCTAAACCTGGTTTAGGAAAAATTCTTAGACCTTATGGCTATGAATGACACCACATCACTATTTAGTTCCACATGTCTTTTGTATGTTCTATTCTTTTTTTTTTATATTATATATATATAAAAATTTATGATTTATTTTCATACCAATCCACCGGTGGCAAACTTGAGGAGCAAACATGCAACAATGGAACCAAGAAGCTGAGCAATCCAATAGAGAATGCTTCTAAAAAGTGAAATGTGACCCCCCACAAAGGCACCAAAAGTGACGGCCGGGTTTACATGGCCTCCGGAGATGTTGGCACCAACCGAAACAGCGACAAATAGGGCGAAAGCGTGAGCTACGGATGCTGCAATGAGGCCTGCAGGCGTGCTAGCTCCACCATCCGTTAGCTTAGCTGCATGTGGAGGAAAAGGAAAGAAAATTTAACACATAGTATATAGGTTGATCATTGCTTGTGAAATAGAATGAGTGTTATTAATATAGCTTACCAAAGGCCATGCCAGAGCCTTCACCAGCAAAAACAAAAATGAGCATTGAAATGAACTCAGCTACGGCCGCCTTTATGGCTTCAGGCTTGCTGGCCTCGCCCGGGGTTCCGATCGATATTCGTGCAATCGGCATTTTCTTCCACTCTCTGTGTGTGTGTGTGTTTATTTTATATGGACTATTGAACTTTTACCTCTGGTGTTATACTTTCATTTAAGGCAGCTCTATTTATATGGGTGGGAAAACTAACAAAAGTGCAACATACAACTTGTCATGATCAGGGGGGGGGGGAGGGGTTGCCTCCAATATCATATGGATGTGCCACGTGGGCCAATCATCATTCAGGTAATGCAAAAGATGAGAGAGTGAATTAGAATTTGAAATAGCCGACCATGAATTGGCAATAGGTCCACGAATGATTGATAATAATAATACTCCTATATACTTTGATTAAACTAAAACCGACCATTGAAAGGGACTAGTTGCAGCTAGTTCTATGATTTCCTGATTAATAAGCTAATTAAGCTGATTTTGATTTATGATAATCATGATTCAAGCATTAAGAAATAAGACTAAAGCTTTATGAGGAACTAGCTGGGGTAAATGCAAAATACTTCCTGTGTTATGCTAAACCTGCAAGAAACTACCAGAAATTTTTATTGTGTCAAATTTTCTTGTACTTTCAAAAATCCTACAAAAAAAACCAAATTTGTAAAAAATATATCGTTTTTGGATCAACATTTCAAGAAATTATTTTTAAAATATTTCAAGTTGGTCCCTACAACTCACGTGATATATTTTTTAAATTATTTCTTAAAATATGCCGATCCAAAACGACCTATTTTTTACAAATTAGGTGTTTTTTATAAGGTTTTTGAAAGTACAAGAAAGTTTGATATAATAAAAATTTCACAGGGTAATTTCTTACAAGTTTATCATAATACAGGGGAGTATATCTTGCATTTTCCCTGAACTAGATAGATTCACCGGTAGTTATTTACTACAATAAAACGCTGACGAACTGAAGAACACACAAGTTTACATACGTTCATCTCAATATGAAGAAGCCATATAATTTTCAGCTCTCACGGTAATTGACTGACATTTGAATATAATTCCTCCAAACTGGCCCATCACCGTCCATACAAAATAACTTTAGGTCGGTATCTAATAAAATTTCCACAAATATATTATATATATTCACAAATCACAATCTTTTTCCCTCTCTTTTTAACAAAGGAGAAAACAAAAGCAGCACAAAAAAAATACAATAATCATTATGTCATTAATCCTATTTCCTTCTTTGATTAGTCTAAGATGCTTGTGATACATTCATATTTTAATTTTTTTTAAAAGTCCCTCAATGAGTTGGTTTGCTGTATTATGAGGAGTTAGTGGACTTTGGTTTATATTATTTGATTATCTATCTCTAATTTCTTATATTATCTCTTTTATTTTATATACTTAGGGCGGTTAGTGGAATAAGTACAACAATTAACAAATTAAATTAGATATCCTTCCCAAGATAAGCTCATGTTTTCCTCATCCACGATAAACCAAACTTTAATTAAATTCCTCTTTTAATCTCTTCAGATTCAATATATGTGGATTATATATTATGGTTATTTCTATTAGGGATTATTGATGAAAAAACCTTTTTTTGTCATTTTTTTTAATTTACCAATATAAAGGGTTTAATCCCTTTCGAGGCAGGTTGGACATAATAAGTGGGTATATCTCCCAACAGGGATTCGAACATGAGTCTGCTACTTTGTAGTGACTAGCCCTTCCACTAGACCAATCACTTGTTCGTCCTTTTTTTTCACCAAACGACAGAATTTTGTGATTTATATACTTTAGTCGTGATAACTTTAGATTAAGCCTGTTAAATCTAAAGTGACTAAAAACCCATTTAATAAGGGGTAAATGCAAAATACTCCCCTGTGTTATGCTAAATCTACAAGAAACTATCCAGTGAAATTTTTATTGTGCCAAACTTCCTTGTATTTTCAAAAACTCTGCAAAAAACACTCAATTTGTAAAAAATAGGTTATTTTGGATCGAAATATTTCAAGAAACTATTACTAAAATACTTCACGTTGGTCCCTACAACTTCACGTGATATATTTTAAAAATTATTTCTTGGAATATGTTGATCCAAAACGATCTATTTTTTACAAATTGGGTGTTTTTTGCAGGGTTTTTGAAAACACAAGAAAATTTGGCGTAATAAACCCAGTATTTTCAGATTTCATCAAAAATCATCTTAAGTTCCCAACAGATTCTCAGTGAATTGGTTTTGGATGAACAAAATTGCACTGCATTTTCCAACTTGGTATATATAGTCTGGTGTTGCTTTCATCCATTTAATTTCAAGTGCAAGTCATATTACATTGTTGTTTAGCCCATATCTAAAAAGTAAGGCCCATTAGTTTCTTCACACTTCAGGCCCAGGCCCAAACTAGATCTGCAGCCTTTTCTCTTATTTTGCTTATTATATCAGGAAACACTGGTGTGGTGTTAATTATAAAAAAGACGAATTATCCAAAACAAAAAAAAAAAATTATCGAAAAGACTACCTTTAATTTTGTTATTAGCACTCCATTTTCACATTTTATTCCTCACACAAACGACCAATATGTGGTTAAAACTAAGTTATTTAAAATTAAAGTTTTAAAAATTCATTTAAGTTTGTTCCGTTATGCAATCGATCAAATCAACTTTGAATGATATTATAAAATATGGTTTCATTTGATTAGAAAAAACAAATCAAAATATATGTAAATTAATAATAAACTTCAATATTATTAATTTGGACTCTTATTTGACTCAAACTCACAAGAAAGAACTATTTTCAAATTTATGTTGTTCGATTGAACTTAGACTTGTTTATCCCTCTTTGTGAACATAAATAATTTGTTATGAATGCAAATAAAACAATCCGTTTTTATATTTAAAAAATTTATGTTTGTTCGGTTCATTCATTTCATGGAATTCACTCGAGAATGAATAAACAATCCTAGCAGTTTGTTCATTTATACTGTGAATTATACTCTTGAATCTTTCTCAAATTGAAAAGTTAATTTCCCTGATTTACTTCTCTTTACGCAATTGAAATCAAAATAATTAGGAGAAGAATATTTAACAGATCAACATTTTCTTCTCTGTTCATGTTGTCTATATAATCCAGTCATTATTCAAATTAAATTTTTAGCCCCATAGGATTCGGCATCTTCATAATTTCAATTTTAATTTTTAAACATAAAATTCTCCTTTCCAATAATCATACATACGAGTCAATATTTGACTTTTTGCTGACCCATTTAAAGATTTTTCTCGTTTTGGTCTGAAGTAGTTCATGTGGGCCGCATGAAATATCAGTCTTAATAGAACTAGTCTTTTAGCATTTCCTTGTTTTTTTTTTTATTTTTCATTTTTATAATTACAAGAAAAACAATTAAATATTACAGTGCATCCTCTAAAAGAAGAGGGACTAAGGCAGGGGGTGTCTCTTCTAAAATCCTCCTCCATAGTATGGCCCATCTTTGCTAGTGCATCCGCACACTCGTTTCCTATTCATTTTGTATGTATGACCCGATAATCCCAAGGTTTTCGAATGAGTAATCTACAGTCCAAGATAATGTTCCCTTGGGGGTGGCAGTCGATATCCGCATTCTCAATGAGGTTCATAACAATTTCGGAGTCTACCTCAAAAGCTCAATTTCCAAGATGCGTCTTTCTCATGCCATTTTGAGACCTTCTCTAGCCGCAAAGAGTTCCGCAAGAATAATCGGTACATTTCCTAATTTGCAAATAAAACCAACCAACCACTCTCCCGAGTCATCCCTGATTAATTATAACTCAAACAATAAAATGAAATTAGACGTACTGTTATTTTCATAGAACTTTGACCAAAGAAAGCATGGTCTTGCCTTGCCGCCATGCAACTACTTATACACCAAACTCTTCTACACCATAAATGAAATGAATGACCTCAAATTTAATAATACGACGTCCCTAGCTTAAATGAAGATTGAAGGGAATAATATTTATAAACTTTAATGTAATTAATGAACGACTTCATTTTTACTGTTTCATGCACTAGAGACTTCTAATAAGGTGCCATGTTTATATACAAACACTACGGTAATTAACCTAATTAAATTTTCAAACTATCTTATAATTATTTAAACAAAAAATGGTGACATGCATCGTTCAAACAGAAGTTTTTGCTAGTAATAGTAATAGCGGGCAACATATTATTAACTGGATATCCGATCCAACAAATTAATTAGTTAAGTAATTTTCCGTATCAATTAATTTTGTTGTTGAGCTGTAATAAAAATTTATCTTCAACCACAACATCGTTCCAACTCTCATGACGATATTATCCTAGAGATAGCGCGATTTATGTAAAAAAATATGTGTTAATATGATTTCGTATTAAGTATGTAATATTTTACTAGCTAGTTTCCA
The DNA here is from genome assembly GCA_030819805.1 of Penstemon newberryi var. newberryi. NCBI lineage: Eukaryota > Viridiplantae > Streptophyta > Magnoliopsida > Lamiales > Plantaginaceae > Penstemon > Penstemon newberryi. Next base: position 39,847,046 of record JAUALY010000005.1, read on the forward strand.
GATAAATTGTCTGTCTCTCTTGCATATATATATATATATATATATATATATATATATATATATTTTCTTTCTATTTGTTAAGAAGCTGTGAAAAAACAGGGTGTATGTAAATGAGTTTTGGTCCGGTTTCGCGAGACCGAGCCAAAACCCTTTAAAATGAGTTTTCCTCAAACCATCAAAAACCTATTTGGAAACTCACACTCAAACTCTTCAAACCTATAAAAACATTGATTTGATTACCACCTACTTTTTCCCTCAAATCTTACTAAAAGAAACATTGATTTGACACCTATTACCTACTTTTTCCCCTAAACTCCAACATCCAAACTCAATTCAAGTGGGATTTCAACTTATTCAAACCACAAAACCCAACAGTCAAAACTCATCCAAATGAGGTCTCCAAAGTTTCATCAAAACCACCCAAACCATTTTTTTTAATCGAGACTCGCGAAATCGAGGCAAAACCTATCCAAATAAAGCATGTAGCTTGTGTGGTTGTCTACTTTCCGCGTGAAAGAAAACTATTTATACTCAGTGGTCCATTAACTAGTATTTGTAAATTAATTAAAGAGGGTAAACAATCGTCCTTGGTAACTAAACATTAGCAATGATATATGTTGATGCGCTGCACATAAAGGTTTAATCTGTTGCATTTTTTTTTTTTTTATCTTTTTTGAGAAACATTAATCTGTTGCGTTTAGAAACATGATTTTGTAAAATCTGGTAACGAATTCTTTAAAAAGTAATTAGATTAAACTTACCTCAATAATAAGTAAAATTAGCGTCTCAAAATCACAGTTAAATTCCTACTACCCGCATTATCAAACTGACTCAAAGATAAATAATTCAAAGGCTTGCAGCATTTGTACTGATTATATTAATTAATCCCATTTCATATAAAATTATCCAAAATCCCTAATCCAAAATTCTATAGGTTGAGAGGAGACTTGAGCATGAGGCATGTGCAACCTACCAAAAACTAAAATCGCATAGCAGCATGTGCCACTGGACACGGCCCTCTCACCACGTGTCAACGGACGAGTCGTAAGCTAAGGACTGTTAGCAGACCTCTTATATTCTTACACGTGTTGTCACACGAGCGGCTGCCACATGATTTATACCTAATTACCATGTGCCGCCGCGCAAAAGGACAAAAATGTGTTTGTGTTTTTGTGTGTGTATTTTTTCTTCATACTGTACATTTTTTCTTAATTAATACCGGCCAGTATAATAAGTCCGATTACTAAATGAAAATGACATGCGAAATGCCAATCACACTATCATATATAGAGTATAACTTTATCCAGCATATATTCAGGATTTTTCTATCCATTCTCTTCATTTGGCTAAATCTCTTAATTTGGTTTAGTCGGAGTATTGTAAAGCTAAAAAGTCGAACAGGTTAACTCACTACAAGAGAATAAATTTTGTATTGATATAAATATTGACTAACACTACTAAAAGTTATCATTATTTAATTTACTTATGCTGAGCGGCAATGATTTAAACTTTATCGCTAAAATGATTTTCATAAATAAGTTAGTGACAATAATTAAAAGTGGTTAAGTTGTCGTTATTAACAATTAATAATTCACAAATTGTAACAACCAAAAAAATATATTATTACAACATTTTGTGACAATATTTAATGTGACCAGATTGTCACTAATCATGTGTCACCAGTTGTCAGTAGTGATAATTTATACTCCATAACTTATCACTAATAATTATTAAAGATAATTTAAACATATTCAGTGTCACAATATATTGTATTTTTCTCATAATTAATATTGAGATATAACTAAAGTTTTGTCACTGAATATATGCAAAAGTTGATTCATATATAGTTTTCTTGCAATGAGTAATGATATGATATTCCATGTTTTCACATAATATTACTTTGTGCGAGTTTATGGATTTGAGAACAAAATCTCATTTGTGAATTTCTTTTTTTTTTTTTTTTTTTTTTTTTTTGTAGATGTCATATAATTAAAATAAGAAAAGAAAATATACGATATCTTTTTATGATGATCCATGATAAAAAGCCAAAGAATGCTTTGAATAAGATGGATTTGCAAATTATGGCATGGCCATGTGGCCATCATTTATATATCTACTTGATGTAGAATTGTTGTTTTCATGATTAGTTTTATGCTAAAGTTTGTTTTGTTTTGTATGTCGTAATTATTAGTCCTAGTCTTACCTTTTTCACAGTCACTTGAAAACCACTAGAATCTTAGAATGAGTTCATTTTCATACTTATTTTTCATGTATACATATATAGTGTGTGCATGTGCATCGATTCATGTAATTATACACTCCTATTTAAAATTGAAATTGAAATTGATGAAAACTCAAGTCCTATTAGGAAGAGTTCAGACCCGGTTTTGCGGGCTCGTGAAATCAGGTCTGAACTCTTTCAAAGTTTGGCAAAATCCATGTAAATATTTTTGTCATATCAATCCAAACTCTAGAAACTTATAAAACATTGACATCTACCAAACTCTATGAAAAAACATTGATATGACACCTATCACCTACTTTTTTTCCCCAAACCTCAAATTCAAACCTTATCCAAATGGGGTTTCAACTTTTTTAAAACCACAGAACCCAACATCAAAACTCAATCCAAAAATGGGGTTTCGAAGGTTTCACCGAAACCATACAAACCATTTTTTTAAAACCAAAATCTGCAAATCGAGCCAAAACTCATCTCTATATATATATATAATAATAAGATGTTACTGAATTCACAAGCTTAATGTTTATATAATTTAATAAATGTGTGTCTAAACTCAAACAAATTTACGCTTATCATGATCATAACCCAACTATTAATTATATGAACCAAGAACACACAAAACTACATATGCAAGAGTGGAAATTAAAATTATGTAATATGCATTTATAAAGAAAGAAAAACCTTGAGGTAACTAATTTATTAATGTACAGGGTAATATTTACCAATATCTTCGTGACAAAAATATTAAGTAACCATGTTAAACTTATCACTATTATTAAGTGATAGTGACCCAATTTTGATCACTAAAATGATTTTTGTGAACAAATTAGTGAATTTATTTAAGTGTTGTCACTATTGACAGTTTGTGATGTACAAAAAATGACAACTAAAATATTATCACCAAAGAAGTGTGACACTCACAACTTAAGAATACATTTGTTTCACAATAATTTTTATGACTGGAATTTATTTTTCCACCAAATATACACAAAAAGAGTGACAACTTTTATACAGTCGTTTAATATTTTTTCATTAGAACACAATTTCTAGTAGTAATTAAAGGAAAATTTTAGTATAAATTCAGCTGAGCAACATCTAAATTGTTAATAAATTAAAATGTCCAATTCATATGACTTGTGTACTATATAACTTTTTAAGACGTATCATGCATAGTAATATGAATTAATGAGTTTTATATTGAGGGATCAATAGTCTCTAATTAATCTTTATGAACGTTATGTGTTTTCCACACCTTGTGTGATAAAACTAAACATAAAGGTGAATTTTTTTAGAATGATAACACGGTTTTGCAATAATAATACATAATAAAGCACATGATTTGGTCGACAGGTAAAGTCGTTACCCGTTAAAGACTTTAAGGGGAGAAAAGGTAAAGTTGTCTCTACTTTTCAAGACCGTAGCTTCGGTGCGCTCAAGAATCACTTTAATGAACACTCTTTAAATTGGCCTATGGCCCTATTTTACTGACCCCTAATGCGGCTGAAAATGCATTAGGTAGTTAGGTTCTATTTGAATGGGTTCTGACTCGGTTTCGCAGGTCTCGGTTTTAAAAAATTAAATTGGATGATTTCGGTGAAACCTTTGAAATTCCATTTGGTTGGATTTTGGATGTTGGGTTTTGTGATTCTGAAAAATGTGAAACCCCATTTGGATTGGTTTTGGATGTTGGGTTTTGGAGAAAAAAGTAGGTGATATGTGTCAAATCAATGTATTTTTAGAATTTTGGGAAAAAAAATAGATTGTAGATGTCAAATCAATGTCTTATAGGTTTCTAGAGTTTGGAGTTAGATTTGTGAATAGGTTTGTGATGAGTTTCATAGATTTGGCGAAAACTCATTTGGAAGGGTTTTGGCCCGGTCTCGCGAAACCCGCGAGACTTAGCCAAAACCCATCCACATACAGCCTTAGTTCCTTCGGCATATTAAATTTACGAATGTGTTACTAATTGTAGCTCCAACAAAAATATCTGGAGTTTTATTTCACTATGTACTCATAACTCAAACATATGCTATCTTCGTCCCAAAAATTTGATTTTCTTGATACAATTGATCAGCCAATTTTTTCAAATTTTTAAAAATTATAATACATAATTTAATTTATTTATTTCAATCATAATTTGATAATATTATATAACACTATATATATTAATATTTAAAATGTTTAAAATGCTATAAATATAAAAAAATATATATTAGGTTTGTAGTTGACAAGTATTAAATATATATAAAATGCTATAGATTAAAAGGTTTGACTTTACACTATAGCTAATGGAACAACAAATTTAGGACAAAGGGAGTATATATTTATTAGTCATTAACACTTTTGGAGCTACAACAATAATTTTATAGAAATAAAATATATATTAGGTTTGTAGGTGACAAGTATTAAACTTCAAATTTTTTTAAAGTCTTTGTAGGTGACAAGTATTAGAGTTAGCTTTTCTCTAAAATTCTATAAAATAAGTTAAATAAGACATAACTATTAATTTGATCGAGTTAAGTTCAAGTATTTGTTTTAATTGAATAATAAGGCATCAAATTCTAAGAAAACCCAATCCAAAGTGTAAATTTTATTGACTTTCAGCATTCTCATAAAATTCTTAAAAAATCCCGAATTGAATTTTAACTGAAACATAAATATTAAGATTTTGACATGCGGTAACCTATAAGAAATTTAATGGACTTACATTGATTTTGTTTAGTCATATTTGGTTACGTCTAAAGCACAATATTTGTTTTTTGAATAAAGTGTTTAGTCATTACTATGTTAATGAGTTTATGTGATGGGTAGGTCCATTTAATACATTGGATTAATGAGCTAGATCCCCTTTCCTCTCTAAAATAGACAAACTCATTACGAAGAGTTGTGTCTATTACTTAAGGTTGTTACTCTTCGTAATAAGTGTGATGAAGAGACACATTACAGTCTATAAATAGAAATGCATCTCCATATTTTTTGGCATGCTAGAGATAGTAAAAAAATCATATAGTGAGTGTGTGGCTATTATAATTACAAGGATTAGAACTTGAAAATTTGTATAATGTGTTTGTTTATAAGAGAGAACGTGTTACCCATTAAACAAGTTATTGGATCTTGAATGGAGGAGTAGGAAGACTTAGTTTAAATTACATTTCAAGAAAGAGTAAATTGTTGCAAAGAAGATAATGGATGTGATGAAATCATCAATACGTGTTAAGTATATTGGAATTATATGGCACGCTTCCGCTTAACATTATCTTCTTTGTGACTTATTTTGTATTATGTTCTTACATCTATTATGGTGTTGTAGGGGATATAAGATATGAATATCTTACACAACCCTCAAATATTGTTTCTTATTATATTCTAGGTTGTAATGCAAGTATACGTATTCCTTCAATTAATATATTCTAGGTTGTAATGCAAGTATATGTATTCCTTCAATATATTCTAGGTTGTAATGACTTTTGATCCTTTAAAGTATGAAAATCATGAATTAATATTCTAATTTTCCTATTATGAAAGCTGATATGCATTAATGTGGAAAGATCATTGATTTTTTTATTTTTTTCCAAGGGTTTAATCTTTTTTTAGGCGCGTTGAACACATTAAGTGAGAATCTCTCTCAAAAGAGACTTAAACATGAGTTCGCTACTTTGTAGTGACTAGTCTCTTCTACTAGACCAATAACTTGTTGGTAAAAATATCATTGATATATATGTATGTTTGTCTTCCCTGCAATACAGTCCATGATCCAGTAGAATCTTTCTCCCTTTGATGTATATTCATAATTGATCGATCTCTTCCGTTGTTTTATTTTTCATGCATATATTCAAACGAAATTAAGCAAAAAATAAAAAGCTAGTGAAATATTGCAATCAAAGAATGTTTTTACGTTGACGAAACCAACCAAACAAAAATTAATTATAATTATGCATATTTTACAATATAATTGATCATTTTCCTAAAAACACAACCAATCAAGAAAAAAAAAATCTTATAGATATAAGTAGATAATTCAAGTCTAAACTAGAATTTATTAGTGCGCGCGGTAGAAGTTTCAAGTTTCAACATGTAATACCTTTGTTTCGGGTATACCTAGGAAGTGAGGAATAACAGTACTATGTGTGCATGTGTGTGCTATATTTTAAGTATTATTTTAGAAAAAAAGGAATACCCACTAGATACATTGTACATCAGATGATCAAAATCATTTTAAATCTAGCAGGTTTGTCTTCATATGAAGATAGATACATTGTACAGAAACATTGAAATATTATAATATATAGGCAACTTTGTCTTGTTTTGTAAGAATTTAATGTTTGTATATATACACCATTAAGCATTAGAAATAAAGAATTCACACTTCTAAGTTGTATGGAATAATCGTGCTACACCAAAACGCACAACAAAAATTGATGTTTTCACAAATATTGGTGCAAACTATAATTGCATATACACTTTTTCTCTAATACTGATAATATATAAATGATGTCAAATGAACTAAAATTTCCTTCACTAATCAATTTAATTTTTGGATTCTAGTGAGTAAATTTTATCTTTTCAAAGAAAAAATTCATATTAATTTGTTTCGCTATCTAATGACCTATCATACTCTTATAATATTGTATGATTGTGTGTTAATTAATATCATCGCCAAGGATTAAATTTCGTCTTCAGTATATATTATTGAGATCCACTAACTATATTAGAAACTCCTTGAAAAAAAATTAGAAAACATCAAGAAAATTATAAGAAAAATAGTTGATTCCAAACAAATTATCGATTTAAAAAGTACACCTTATTTTCATTTATGTTAGCTAAAAAGAAAGGTTTTCACTCTTTTGAAAAATGCTAAAAAACTTGATCCATAAATGTGGCTACCATCAAGTATGAGGGTTTATATAATATTAGGGGCACATTATCACTATCTTGGCAATAAATTTTTGTATGGAATTAAATGTGAAGTTAGAAATCTAAGGAAGCGGCTTGTCGGGCAATAAAGAAATAGATATTCTAGTTTATCCATTTCAAGAGCTACCTCATCCACGTTCACCGTCTTTTGTTTTGTCAGACTTTGGAGCATTTCTAGTATCTCTTTTACTATATTTTAGTACTATTTTTATATTCAATACTTGTTTTTAGTTATATACTTATAATGCTTCTACTAAATACTCCATGTCCTTAAATTTTTTTTTTTTCTTTCTGGGAAGTCCTAAAATAAAACTTATTTTCTATAAATAAAATTATTTTTATCAAAATTACTCTTTCACATATAGTAATGATTTGACATCACTAACTCTCAATCACTACTTTTAAAGACATTTACTTCCTACAAAAGTTTGATCAGATGAACCTGTAAAAGATCATGAAAGCAAAGGCATCTTCTCCTCTTTCCCCCTTAGTGGAATGTAAAAACAATTAAAAGTTCTACATTTTTAAGTTTTATCCAATGTTTTCAGAACCGGACCGGGCAGTGAATTGATGAGTCGACTGGTCACTGGTTTTATTAGTAGAACCGAATGACGTCATAATGATATAATAAATATATTTAATTTTAAAGTATATGTAATATGCATAAAATTTAAACATTATCTTACAATTGATTTCAAATATACAAAATCTTAGATTATATTTAAATTAAATCTTATAATAATTATCTAACTTATATCATAAGGGTAATGTGATACTAATTTGTAAGCTCATATAAATATAATATGATTATATTTCTTTATAAAATTTTAAAAGTGTAAGTTAAAAATACAACAAACTAAGAGATTAATAAATTTTAAAATATGATTATGTATAATAGTCTAATATTCAAAATCAAACTTGCATAATATATCGATTTGACTTTCAAAATTTGACACTCTTTATCCTAAAAATAATATTGGAATGAAATATCTTATAGAACAAATTTTTAAAAAAAAATTATTATATGAGTATTATTTTTCATTGATAATGTGTAAAATGTTAATTTGAGTTAATTATCATAATCTAATTTATAAATAAATTTGGCTACACGTTTTCTAAATTTTATAAATTTTTGTACTAAAAGTTCAATAAAAATGATATAGCTCAAATGGTAAGGAAGTTATGTTTCATACAAGAGGTTATGTGTTTAAATCCCACCTTTTACAAATAAATTTTAGCTTATTCTTAACATTAAAAAAAATTTAAAAATCTAAAAAAAAAAAAAAAAAAAAAAAGGAAAATTCAGAATCGGGTTGAACCGGTCCAAACCGATTCGCTGGTTCACAGGTTTTGGACCGGTTCAACCCGGTTCAGTTTGATTTTTGAGTCAAGTGGTTTTAGGGGATAAATCGAACCAGAAACATCCGGTTCGCGGTCGATCCGGTCCGATTTAAATAACAGTGGACTTTTTTCTAAGACTTAGCGTCAAATGTAAAAATAATAGGATAAAAAGGGACTGAAGGAGTATTAAAGTGTACTACTATAGCATTATTAATAATCAGAATTCTTTATTCATAAAAAAAGGTAAATTGGAATTTCTTTTGGGATCAGAGCAGTACTTTCATTGTTTCATATCTGCCTTATGGAGAAGACAGAAGAGACACGCGGTAATGTTAAATTACTCCTAGTATTTAATAGCCAAAAACAAGCATGACATCTTGAATAAAATGTCACAAAAAATACATATGGTTATATTTTTATGAAATGTCGGGAATTATAAATGTTAATTATAATATTTAATGACATTATTTTATTATTATTATGACATTTTATAATGTTACTTCTTCTTATGATAGTGACATTTAACTTTTAGCCACACTGCTACAAATGACAGGTTGAAAAATATCATTTTATATAAAATGTCACTAGCAAAATGTCACTTATAATTGTATGGCTAAATGTATCAATGTCACCACTGTATTTAAAAATAACATTATAAAATGTCACTATTTTATAAAAATGTCATTAATCAATATAATTAACATTTATAGTTTGTGACATCTTTTAAAAGTATGATTGTAATAATATTTTGTGACATTTTCTTCAAAATACCATAAGACATGGTGCCATCAAAGATCATATTACTAATATGAAAAGATAGTAAAAATGTTTATGAAAAAAACAAACGGTGCAGCGGTGTGGCAACGCCCTTCAATTTATTAAAAAGGATAAATTACGGATACTCCATGAGGTAAAGTCAAATTACAAAAATTCCTCTTACATATTGGATATAATAAAAATTCCACTTAAATTTATCATCGTCTTACAATTAGCCCCTTACCCCTGAAAAGTTTCAATTTTGCCCTATGGGTTATTTGTAATATTTGTAATATTAAAAAAATATTTTTATCATATTTATTAACAATTTAAGTTTAATAATAACAAAATATATAGAACTTTAATAATAATATTTTATAGATACAATATTTTATTTACACGTTTAGTTAAATAAATTAATTATTTATATTGTTTTAATAAATTTAATTGAGGTTTAATATTATAAACATAAATTTAAAAAATAATTATATTTAATTGAATTTTAAATGAGATTGAAATTAAAGTTTAATATTGTAAACATTAAAATTAAATTATCTAATTAAATATTTAATTTTTTTTATATTTATTAAATATTATTATTGAAATTCTAGTTAATTTATTATTATAAAAATTAAATTTTAAATATGTAAATACAATTTTTTTTAATATATATTGAAATTTATGTTCAAGTTTACACTTTTATCGATTTTTTTGTGGTAAATATTTAATTTTTAGCTTTATAATTTATTAGATATTACAATTAGTACCCAAATTTATAATTTTATAAAATATTACAAATAACCCCTAAGGGTAAAATTGTGACTTTTCAGGGGTAATGGGCTAATTAATTGTAAGATAGTGACAAATTTAAGGGAAATTTTCGTAATACCCAATATATTAGGAGATTTTTTTTGTTATTTTACCTTACCTCATGAGTATCTGTAGTCTACCCTTACAAATTCTGAAGTGTGAAAACTTGTAGTTTATTCAAATACACTAAATAATTAGAAAATTAGTTATGATTAATGAGAAATTAAAGTTGTCAATGCAGCTTTTCTGTTGGTTCAAACCAAATAATATTACTTCTATTAATTTCAAGCTAATAAAACCGTGTTCCAGTTGTATAAAATATCGACAGAAAGTAAACCATGAAGCAAAAACCATAAGTCAAACCCATAACCAACTTTTCTAGTTTTCTTGAGAAAATTCTTGGGAGATTGATAAATGAAAATATGCTTTTCTAAATAATCATTTTCCATTAGTCAAAATCATTGAACCTAGAACTATTTTATAATTTGCTAAAATTAAGAGAAGGTATAGGTTTTTTTTAAAAAATTTAAAATATAAATGAATGTGTAATCAAATTATAAGTTGTGATTGACTACTTACCTTTACTGATGAATCACATGTAAAATGTATGATGTATCTCATTTTACGATACACAAATACTTCTAAAATTTACAAAATATAGTATCAGACAAGGGCTCCGAAATTAGAATTATATAAAAAAATGTTGACAAGGGACACATCTCTAACGCGAATTTTGAGGAGTGACAAACATATTTCATAAAAAGTATGGTTCGTTATTTTAATATTCAAAGTTTAGGATTAAGAAAATATAATTAAATTGTATTTTTAATATGATAATTTAATAATTTGTTAATTTTGAGCGTCGTGGTTCATTGGTGTATTAATTTAGTAACGCGTATATAATTTACTTTTTTTTTGGATTTTCGAAGGGTTTTTATCCATTTCGAGGCCCGTCATACATATTAAGTGAGAACCTCTCCCAACAGAGATTTGAACTTGAATTCGCTACTTTGTAGTGACTAGTCTCTTCCACTAGACCAATTACATGTTGATACGTATATAATTTACTAGATATATATGTAATGAATCCAATACCTCGAGATAATTCAATTAAGTTCTCCAACCTGAAAGGTGGTCAGTGTAGTTACACTAAATTACTTAGGGATAGTTTAAGTAATTTTTTTTAACTTTATCCTATAAGTTATTACGTATAAGAAAAATATAAATGCTAGCTGTATTTATGATGCTATTGATTACACTTCCAAATTTAGGCCTTCGTAATTTATGCCTAAAGTTGGTTTATGTTTAATATATTTGCGTGGTATTTATGCAATCCTTTTCTTTTTTAGGCCAAAAAATTTAAATATAAACTAAGAATCACAAAAGAATCATTTAACCGAATTGGCCAATTCATCCAGAACAAAGTTAAAAACAATTAATTGGACGGTGCTGGCAATTTAAGGAAGACGGTCTAACAAACAATCTCCAATATATTTTGAAAGATGCCCAAAAACTAATAAAATTACTAAATATTAATTATACTATAAACTTGTACACAACAACAAAATATTTAGGGTTAAAAAACTGATGAGAAAGGAGCAGAAAAAAGCTTTAAAAAGCTGAAGTCTAATTGAGGGAATTATACTCATTGCACCTTTTAACTATTTGAATGTGAAGATCGCATTTTTAGTTTCACAAAACTGGACCCTCAATACTTTGATTCCATATTTTATAAAATTATACATTTGACTCCAATTTAATAAAGCGTTGTGCACTTTAGGTCCCATAGCCTCCTTTTGAACATAAGTGCAAAATTGTGACAATATTACGTACAAGACCAAAAGTGCTCAATTAGTATTTATATATATATATATATAGGAGTAGTTTCAAACGATAAACTGTTCAAGCTTGGTTTGAATTTTGAATTGAGCTTGAAATTTTGTTTGAGTTTGGTTTAATTGTTAGACAAACGGGAGCCCAAACGGGCTTTTATTGAAAGAGCTCTAGTCAAATTTCAAAAGTTATCAAACAAAAAATGATGTTCAAATCCTAGCTCAAACGAGCTTTTATTGAACGAGATCGAGTTGCTTGTTTTGAAAATAATTACACGAGACCAAAAGTGTTTAATTTTTCAAAGAATGAAGACTAAAAGTGTAATCTCGTAATGTGTGAGACTAAAAATGCAAAATATTTTCAAAAGTCGAAAAAACAATGGTGATGATTCAATCACACGGGACTAGAGGTGCAAATTTACCTTTTCTTAACTAACAAACCGCGTAGTCAACAGTTCGATTTGCATTTATAACTTTGGAGACATAAAAAGGGAAATTATAGTGTGTCAAGGGAATAATTAAGGTAAATCTATAAGGATTTAGCTATTGACTAAAACATAGAAAGAACTACAGTAGAGAGAGAACAACAAACATAGACCCATTAAATATTATTATATTATATTATATATAGTAAGAGAAGACAAGGTTCCCTCAAACAAAGGAGAAAGGAGTGAGTAATGGGTCTTCCCATCTTATTTAAGTTAGAAATTTATACAGATTCCATATTAGTTTTTTCTCACTCAAAATAATGATTAGAATGTGAACTGAATTTGGTTCTTTTTTTCTTGTCTTTTATTATCTTCCCACTCTATATAAGTTTCAAACTCCATACTTTCTCAATCTCCCTTTTCTTTCTGAGATTTTTTTCTTTGCCACTTTTCAAGAACTCCATTGCATTCGAGAAAGACGAAAATGGGTGAAATGGCTTCTTTGTGGGGTTATGAAGAGGTAAACATCATCTTTCTTACAATCACGAATCAAAATTTTCATCATTTCCGTTGAAGAATTTTTATTTTTGAATCAATGGAAATTAAAATAAAGTGTAATTTTGAAACTTTTGCTAACAATTGTATCAAATTTACTCTAATTCTTACAATAACTTACCCAAGTTTTTGATTTTTTGATATTTGTAAACCGAAGTGCCAACATAAAGATATTGTTCTAATGGAATTCTAACTTCATTTATTTTTCTGACATCATTGTTTTGTAATCAGAATAATGATACGGAGTTGAAGCTTCTCATCACAACTCTTGAACTGGAGAAAATAAAAGCAGAAGCAAGAGAAGAAATAATGAAGAAGAATGAGTACTCCAAGAAATTAATTCAGTTACTAAAATTAGCGATGCAAGAAAGAGACGAAGCCAAAGAACAGCTCCAAAAGCTACTCAACAAAACTACAAACACTTTAACTACAAACACTGAGAATTTCCCTGTTATAAAACCAAATTCAACAAGCATAACTGAATCAAACAGCCTCTCAGAAACATACAATTACCACTCCTCTCCAGTTGAATCGTTTTTCGATACAGTGTCGTCTCCTGAATTCTCAAACATTAATTTGGTTGTTGAGCCGAAACTGGATCATGCTTCATTGGTTATAGACAATATTGTGAAAGGCAAAGTTTTGCCGCAAAAAGGGAAGTTTTTGCAGTCTGTTCTTGAAGCAGGGCCACTTTTGCAAACTCTTTTGGTGGCGGGCCCACTGCCTAGGTGGCGGAATCCGCCGCAGCTTCAGCCGTTTCAAATACCTCCGGTGACAATTAAAGGGTATGAAGGTGCTGAAGTATTTGGTCAGAAACAGGGATCAAATGTAGTCCATTTGGGTTCCAAGTCGCTGAATTCGCAGACTTATGCTCAGATGTCTTGCGGGTCGGCTCAAGTTCAGTCGGGTCCTATGTTGAATTTTGGGAATTTGGGTTCGGGTACTTCTGGGATTAACAATAATGGATATGTTTCATTGGCTAAAAGACAGAGATTCTTTTAGAAATTAAAAAAAAAAAATAGGGCAATTTTTGTATAAATAGAAGGTGGGGGAGTGATGGTGTAAATGGCATACAGTGGATTCTCATTTTGAGTGAATTAGTATCAAATTTTAATTTTACTATTTAAATACATTGTTTTTTTTGGTTGAGATTATTGTTTCTTGGTAATCTCCAAGGTTTTATCTTTGTGATTATCACCAGATGATGTTGGACTTGGTTTTTTCATATTTATCATCGTAATTATCTGAGACAATACATCAAACACTTTAAAAGCAATTCTTCGTTTGATACCGGATTAGATATTATGGCTACAGACTTAAATCCTCTGCACTGGCATCCAAAGATCATTTGTTTACTAGGCCTTATATGTATAATCTTCCTTTTATTCACTTACTACAAAATCTTACATAGAAACTGTGCAACATTTCGTGTGATAAATCGCACACGAAATTCTGATCAAAGGAGGCGTATTAATGAACATCTTGAAGAATTTTCTTCACATTTTCAAAGCAGGGCATTGGAATCTTATATTATGCACTCACTTCCCATTACTCAAATCAAGAAAAATAAAGATGAAGAATTACAATTAGGCAGTAGAGAATGTGTAGTTTGTTTGGGTGAATTTGAAGAAGATGATTGGGTGAAGGTTTTACCAAATTGCTCTCATGTGTTCCATGTTTCATGTATTGATACTTGGTTTCAGACCCATTCAAGCTGCCCACTTTGTAGATCTTATGTTTATAACATTAATACGCTTCGCGATCAATGTTCGATTTCAATGCACTCGTTTATGGGAAGTTTAGATAGGGAAGATTTTCATCGACAAAGATTGGAACACTACCAAGTCATGAGATCTCAAGTACTACACGATACTCAAGTATAATCGATGTTGATTATGTTTCCATGTATAGTTGATACATAGAATCGCAGTTGATTACGTTTCTATAATATTTAGATGACAGAAGTACATTTCAATGAAATTGTGGTCTTAAAGTATAGGCTTCATTATTTTGCATTACCTTTTTCAATTTTGTGAGACAACAATTGTTACATAGCCTTTGGATTTGTCTCTATACAAAAATCATTCATTTTCTTCATCTATTGTTGATTTGGTGAATCCAGTCAATGGACCTTGTAAATCAGATCCATATACATGACCCATCTTTACTCTTTTCGTTTCTAAATACCTCTTATTTTCCTCCGTAATAGGAGTCATCACCGGAACTCGTCCAACAACCGCCAATCCATAACCTTTCAGACCAGTAAACTTAGCCGGATTGTTTGTCATTAGACGCATTGTCTGAACTCCAATGTCACGTAGTATCTGGGCACCAATTCCGTACTCACGTGCATCAGCAGCAAAACCGAGCTCGATATTTGCTTGTACAGTGTCATGGCCTTGGTCCTGCAAATTATATGCCTGAAGCTTATGGCCAAGCCCAATTCCACGCCCTTCGTGTCCACGTAGATACACAACGACTCCTCTACCAGCTTGAACAATTAATTGCATTGCTAAATCTAATTGGTTACCACAGTCGCATCGTTTAGATCCAAATATGTCACCAGTCAAACACTCTGAATGTACCCTTACTAGAATATCTTGTCCATTTCCAATTTCCCCCTGTACATTAAACACAAAAAACACTAAATCAAGGACTCAATAAGATCTTTGTACTAGAATGAATAGCTAATTACCTCTCCGTGTTATTGCTAAAGGCATTTACCCCCCGGCCCCCGCGTGATAAATAAAAGGACAAGATATCCCATGTGTTCTTGTAAAGGAAACAAACTGTCTCCCGTTTTTGCATTTTCACAAGGGGATCGAGGGCCTATTAGACAACATCACAGCTTCACATGAGGGGTAAAATGGCAAATTATATTTTGTCAACGAAGGGCTAAATTACTCATTGTTCCACATCAAAATAAAGTCTGAATTGCATTTTGGAGCACGTGTGCACCTCCACAAGGAGGGAAAAAGCTAATTATAATATCACGGGGAGGTAATACGTTTATTTTCATATCGCCCGGGGGGGGGGGGGGGGGGGGGGGTTGTAAATTGCCCATTAGGCATATATATCACTGTTGCTAACTTGCAAAACGAACCCTCGAACACTATATCTCAAGAAAACTAAGTGAATTTGTAATTTTATCTATAACAAAAAATTACGTTAGGAAAACTAGATTATAAACTCGATTTTAAATTTCACATAGAACACATAAGATTACCTTTACAATGGCTAAATGCTCCATTCCATCAAGTTTTGAACGATAACAATGCACCTGAAATGAACCCCATTTAGTTGGCAAGCCTGAAATCGCTGTTCTTTCGACAAGCATTTCCCTTTTTCTCCTATACCTATGAGCAGATATTTCAAAAGCAATACACTGATTTAGCTGATACTAGCATCAATTTATTTTTCCGATTCAAATATTATTTTATAAACTTACCTAATGAGATCAGTGATTGAAACAATTGGAATGCTATGATCCGAGGCCATTTTTCTTAAGGTGTCCAAGGAGGCAATAGAACCGTCTTCTTTGTCAATTATAGATGAAAGAACTGAGACTGGACTCAAACCAGCTTGAATCACCAAATCAACAGAAGCTTCGGTGTGACCAACTCTACGTAAAACGCCTCCGTTTCTATACTTGAGTGGGAATACATGGCCTGGTCTTCTGAAATCCTCTGGTCGAGAGCTAGGAGATGAGAGAGCAAGGACTGTTTTTGCCCTATCCGAGGCCGATACACCAGTACTTGTTCCAACTCTAGCATCCTATTTTCAAACAACATAGGATGTCGATTTAGAAGCATAGGAGCGAGAAAACAATATGACATATATATCTTATCTACATGATGAAAAATGAATTTTTGGAAGCAGAGAAATTTAGTTATTACCACTGTGATTGTGAATGAAGGAGCAGAAGAATCATCTTCATTTTCAGGAGACATTAGAGGTAGCTTTAACCTCTCCAAATAATCTCCTTTCATCCCCACAGAAACAATTCCTGATCCATGCTTCATCATGAATGCAATAGCCTCTCGACTCGCGTGAGATGCTGCCATCACAAGATTACCTTCAACAACTCCACAATCATCATCATCTACAACAATCACAAACTTAAAACAATTTTCACACCCACTAATTAGCACAGGATTAATTAATTAATTGATTAATCAATCTTTAAATTATATATATAATATTCCTAACCTTTTGTTGGCGCAATGAAGTTAGAGCTTGTTCTATTGAAGAATACCTTGAGGATGGACGGTCAGGATCACCCTCTGCATCACTAACAAAGAAACCAATGGTTTCTTGTGTAATTTCTGCGTCAACTGTTCCTATAGGTGGTGATGAGGATTCATCACTGGAGTTATTAAACAACGAGCCATTCAAATTTTCAGCAGAGCAAGTGAAATTGCAAGCCCTATTTCTACTTTTTCCAATCCCTAAACTTTGAAACTGATCATGTGAAACATTTGAGGACTTGGAGTTGATGAGAATGCGAGGAAATAAAGGATGATGAAAAACAATACAATCCATTGAACAGTTTGTTTATTTTTCTTCTATTTTCACAAGGGATTTTGGGAAATTGATTGTTCTTTTTGTTGAGTTTTTTGTAGCCATAATCTTATAGAGATGAAGTGCACTAGTTTATCTGTATTGTTATCCTGTGAAAAGAATGCATGTTTTTTCTCTTATACTAATATCCAAATGTACGGAAATTTGGAACCACACGCATAGAAGCATAGTGACAAATGGGAGTTACCTCTGTTGGATGAATTGATCAGACACACTTCAGTTGCTGCTGCTGGGATGTTGATATCACAAAATCTCTTATCCTCTCACCTCCAAATTGTAGGAAGATAAATTATCATGTTGATGATTTTTTCGAGTGTATTACAAACCTTTTCTTAAGCCGTGACAATAATTGAAGTAACTGAACCACGTCGTCACTGTGACAAAACTTGTGCACTCGTATTTCATTTAGGTAATATTGGATGTGATTTCATCATCATGATTTTGAAAAAAGTATAACATATTCCTACACAAATTAATAGTATTAATTCTTACTTTGATCTCATTTTCATTTTGACATGTCTCAATAAAAACTACATTTCCTAAAACATATTCTTTTGTGTTTTATTAAAGTACCATATCATATAAAATAATGATAAAAATTAACATCTTTTGCTTCAACTACTATTTTTAAATAATATATAAAAATAGTAAATTTACTTCTGATTCTACAAATATGTAAAAAAATCAATACGACAACAACAATAAAACTATTGAGTATTTTTTTTTTAGTATTGCCATTGGCTGTCATTAAAATAAAAAAGCAATAAAAAAATATTAACGATAAATCAAATCTAAATATACTAATAAGTATTAATAAATTAAACAAACACTTAATTAGTAACTAAATAACACTTTAACCAAAATGCAATGACACGTAAATAATGAATTACTAAAATTATTCTTACAATAAAAGAAGACTAGAATTAATGGTAATAAAATATGAAATGCAATAAAAAGAAGAGAGGGAAAGGAAAAACCCGCAGGCGAACCCCAAATACTTTCAGCTTAACGATCAAATCTCTACAGACTGAGAACCCCACATCGAACGACGTCGTATACCAGACGATTACTCTGGTATGTTTCGTCTCCTACTACTTATCATCCTTTTACAGAAATGCATTTATATAATTTCTTTTTGGAAATGAAGGTGTAAATTGGTGAAGAGTGTGGGCGATTCATTTTATTGAAATATGGCGGAGCCGCCGTTGCCGTTAACGCTGAAACTGAAAGAGAACAAGCTCTTTAAGATGACGTTCGCCATCACTGGAATCATGTCTACGCTTCTTATCTACGGGGTTTTACAAGTAAAGTTCATTTTAAGCTTTAATGTTTATGAATCTATGAAATTGTATCTGCAAAGAGAAAAGTTAACATCTTTTGTTTAGTGATATGTACTCATCGAACTTTAGAGTGTTAGACCTGATACCAGCTGCGGAATAGTGAATTTGTTTGAATATATTGTGTGAACTCCTGTGCTTTATAAGTATGTATATGAAATGACTGCCGAGTATAATTTTAAGTGTGAATAATAGACTTGCCTGCCTAACTTATTCGGTTTAATCCAAGCAGATACATTTAAAGAAGTAGCAACTGACTTAAGATCCAGATTTAGAGAAGAAATAATTTAAGTATGTTAATGAAATAATATTTTAGTATGATTAGCTAGACAGAGAATAATCTGCATAGATTCCCTTAGAATGTTTAAGAAATGATATTATTTACAACAGTGATAGGGTCATAAAGTTCAACAATAACACTTATATTTAATAAATAGCTAATCATTTATTGTTGGATAGGCAGCAACCAAGCTGAATGGCATGCAGCAGCATTAACAAAAGGAAAAAAAAAATGCATCTTCTGAATATGTTTGTGTAATTTGCCCTTTTCTATAAATAATGGATATAATCGAACCTAATAAACTGAAGATGGATAATTAGAATAACATTGACCAGCTGAGTTCATTCTCATTTTTGTCTAGTTGTTTACATACATATATTATATCAAATCTGTCACTCAGAAAATGTAGTTTGAGATATTAAAATAGAGAATTTTCATCTAGGAAGGTTGATGTCGTTTCAAGTTAAAATCATTTAGAAAAGGGACTGTATTTGTCTGTTTTTAAATGCATCTCAAAGTTCCTCACGTAATTCTTTCATGAGATTTATGGCATCAATGTTGCATTCACACTTCCTTCATATGATCAACCAGTCTTTCTGATTTCTTTTTTCTTAACCTTATCCTTTTCTTTCTTCTTCTTCTTGGCTGGCCTTTTTTTTGATATCTGAAAGGAGAGGCACTAAGTTATGTTCAGTTTATGAAAACTAAACTATAAGCTTGGTATTATTGAGATAAGAATGTTGATACAAGTTTCTGTTAGAATGAAAACGAATTGAATACAAAATGAACATTCGGGGACATAATGCCTGATGGAAATAGGTAGCTGAAAATAGATTAAGATGGTTTTTAGACAGCAAAAAAGCAATTTTAGTCCTTTAACTTTTGCAGAGACACAAAAATGGGACACATGTAGTTCTGGCAAGCAATTTACATCCTTTATGTTTCAAGTTGCCGCAATTTTAGTCCTAAATTTGTCGGAATTAAAATCAGTGTCCTTAAATTGATACGCACGCAAACAAATTGGGGGATTATATCGCTCGGTGGTAATCCACCACGTCACCTAGTCAAATTAGCTTAAAATATTCGAGGAAAATTAACACCTTATTTATCTCCATTTCTTTCCCTACATACTAATTATTAAGGCAAAAATGTTAGAATGCCTCAACTTGTTTGCTTATGTGGCAATTTATGGGGACCAATTTTAATTTCGGCTAATATAGGACTAAAATTGCAGTAACTTAAAACATAAAGGATGTATATTGCTTGCTGGAACTATAAGTGTCCCATTTCCACATCCCTCCCAAAGTTAAGGGACTATTATTGCTTTTTTGCCGTTTTTAGACACTTAAAGGAGACTGTCAAAGGTGCAAAAACTAAGAGCTAGTATCTATATTAGGTCTTGAAGAAGAAGTTGATTCATAAAACTCATGGAATCTGATTGAGAAGGGGATAACCACACTAACCAGGAGATGGTTTTGATTAACTAATAATGGGAGAACCTGTTGGCCAACTGTGAAAAAAGGAAAATGAAACCATCTATATTTTGAGGACCTCATGTATTCTTTCTAGTCATAAATAAGGTTATTTACCTCTGTCACTATGTAGTTAGAAACCTCATAAATATTATTCAACTTAAATATTTAGTCTTATTTAATTTAATATTTTGGTTTGCCTTCTTTTAAGTAATATATTATTTAATAATTTCTGAAGAATAGACTGATATTATTTTGTTTCAGGAAAAGATTATGAGAGTTCCATATGGACCTGAAAAAGAATATTTCAAGCACTCGTTGTTTCTAGTATTCTGCAATCGTATTACAACTTCTGCAGTATCTGCTGGAGTCTTACTGGTAAATTTGGTTGTTGCATGATCGATTAGTTCTCTTATCATTTATTGGAAATCAGTTATATTGCATAATTCCACTTTGAAGTAGACGAATTTATATTGTTTATTCATGTTATGTGTAAACTTGTTTGACTAGTTAAGTTGGTTGATATATTAATTCCTGTTCAAAAGATTAATGTATCACATGAAGTGCTACTGTGTTTTAGCGGAGCATATACACATGCTTCTTGTTGCATGATTTTAGCATGTGACCTTCCTCATGAAGAAGCAGTCAAGAGTTTGATTTATTGGCCTTTTCAACTATTCTGTTTTCATTCATTTTAATATGCTGTCTTTTTTTCTTCAGGCAAGTAAAAAGGTCCTGGACCCTGTTGCTCCTATCTACAAGTACTGTGTTGTATCAGTGTCTAACATACTTACTACAACATGTCAGTACGAGGTATATTGTGATCCTTTTTTGGAAAAATGGATCCAATAGTCTTAGAAGTTTATTCAAGAAAAGGAACATTAATTGGGATATTGTTTGCTTTTTTTTGTTTGTGGTTTTTCTGACACATAATGTATAGAGAAGTGCTTGACATGGAATACTTTCTGGTCATACTTGATTCAGGCCCTTAAATATGTCAGTT
Organism: Penstemon newberryi var. newberryi; assembly: GCA_030819805.1. NCBI lineage: Eukaryota > Viridiplantae > Streptophyta > Magnoliopsida > Lamiales > Plantaginaceae > Penstemon > Penstemon newberryi. The sequence continues at coordinate 39,868,597 of JAUALY010000005.1, forward strand.
TCCCAGTGCAGACACTAGCAAAGTGTGCTAAAATGATCCCTGTAATGGTGAGCTAACTCAACATTCTGTTATTGCAATTTATTACGGGAACAAGTGTCCATTGGTAACACGAGTTACATTCTGATATCAATTATGAAATAAATGCTTAAAATTTCTCAAAATAATTTTTCTATCTAAAAATGCCTAGTTGTCTATCCTTTATACAAGCTTAATTTTTTAGAGGAGGTGGTCATTCAATATTTAATATGTTGTATCAGAGCCATGACCCTTGTCCTTTGGTTTGAATCTCTCCGCAAACCATTTTTGGAAAATAGTTTCATGTGTAGGGCATGAAGTGAAAGATTACCACTTACACGTAAAGGGGCGTGTCTGCTAAAATAAATATTATTTTTTTCTCGTCTAGCTTAGTGTGGTGATTCAATAATTAATAAGAATCTTAGAGACAACAATTTGGAAGTTTTGCAGTTGAAAATCAAAATGTTAATCGCAGTGATATGTCACACTAAATACTTGTGATTTTGACCGGGAAAAGACAACTGCGACATCTAGGTTCAAAGAGGACTAACACCCAACTCATGAAATGACCAATTCTTACATTATATCTTATTTGTTGAAGTTGACTATGTATGATGGTGTTTGAATTTGCTCTATTTCTCACTTTTGCCTTCCATTTCCCATTCTGGTGCAGATATGGGGTACTGTCATCATGCAGAAGAAGTACACTGGACGTGATTATCTATTTGCCTTCTTAGTGACTATTGGTTGTTCAATATTTATTTTATATCCGGTAATTTTGGTTGATATTTAGATATCACTCTTTTCTTTTGATTTAGCATGTCAAATGACTTTTCTGAAGTTTGTCAATAAAACAAGTTTTAATAGGAAATATGTTTACTGCATTTATTTCTATAGATCTTTTTTGCAGTGGACACCTCTGCCGTTTGTTTTCATACTATTATTTATGGTTTCTTGTGTTTCTTTCGGTTTTTTAGTTCTTCTTGCTGTAATTATTTTGCACTTAGTTAGGATACTGACATAAGCAAGGCAAAAATCTAGTTCATTGTTTGTTGTTAGCAATAACTAGTAATGGGAGAAGTGTAACACATCTTTCAGTGAGGAAAATACAGAGAATCTGGAAATTGAGTTTGTTATTCATAATATACTTATCAAATGCTTAAAAAAAGGTGCAATACCACAAGCCGGCCTGGAATTTTTTGTTTGTATTATAAAGAGTGAACTCTATCTGAAGAATTAGGTTCAATTATATGCTTTTATATTTTATACAGGCATCTAGGCCGAAGGAAGAATGAAAAACTTGCATTGCACGAAATGGTCTATTGTACTCTAAATACTTGGATTGAACAATATCTTGATCGTAGTTTTCTTCTTAAACTGGTTTTGTGAAGTTGATATTGATGGTTGACAAGAACAGTATACTCTTTCAAATGTAGGCAGCAATTGATATTAGTCCTTATAGCAGAGGAAGCGACAGCACAGTTTGGGGTGTTTCCTTGATGATTGGTTATCTTGGGTATGAAAATTAACTCACGTGTAGCCTTTAGAATATTTTGGTTGATTTCATTTGATTTTTTATTTCCAAAGTGCTAATGTCACTCCAAAATATCTTATTAATCTTGTATTACTCCAAAATATGGTTATTAGCCTATTGATTTCAACACCATATGCAACCTAACATTTGATTCGTCACTGGCCTTCTCTTAAAAGCAAATGCTGTTTTTGGCAAGGAGCAAGCACAAAGTACTAACTCATAATTTATTTATTGCTTAAAATGATATTCCTGAGAGTGAAATGGAGTTAGCTGATGGTCATGCAACCCTCAAGAGACAAACAAAATGATTTACCTTGTCTCTTTAGGCATCAATTGTGGTTAGCTAGCACAAGAAACATATGTTTATGAAATGTGAGGCTGGATAAATGCTGAGAATATCTGGTCTGGATTGTGGAGTTGCTGACTAGCCTTTTGGTGGAGAAGGAAGTTTGATTTTACAGTCACTATGGACTGCTTATTGCAATCCCGTTATTGCGACCATGTCCTATGTCATAAGAATCTCCCTTCCCCTCTTTAGTTCTCTCCCTCAATCTCTATCATTTTCCTGTTTTTCAGGTTTGATGGCTTCACAAGCACATTTCAGGATAAACTTTTCAAAGGTTATGATATGGAGATACACAATCAAATATTTTACACGACTCTATGTTCTTGCATGCTCAGTTTCACAGGTAATATAACCTTCTACCCATATCCCATTTCTTGTTGTTCGCAAGTTTGTCATTTATAGGTTTCTTAAAGATACATTGTAAATGAAGTGGAATCTTAACTATCTTGAAATGGAACTGTCTGTGGTCATTTTCATGTATTAATTATTTCATATATTTTTCGAAGTTATTATATATAAGTAAACTTTGCTGATAGTTCTATTCGTTTGCTCCAAATTCATATAAATACAACTTCCATATGCTTAAATTTTAGTTAAGTTCCTTTAAGAACGTAAACCAACTTAAAATACTTTATCCAGTCTAAAGTGATGCCCAGTACGCAGTGTGCCTCCAGGGGAACACTGAAGAAACCAGCCTTATTATATTATTATTATTATTATCATCTTTTTGGTCATGTTGATCATTGATTAATTTAATTTTCGCTAATATATCATTTAAGTTTTGTCTTGCATGGGCCTTTTGCATGAATGAGATAGAGATTTGCTTGGTGCAACTTTCACATGTTTCAGTCTCAAATCAACAAATACATCGAATTCTGAAATAATATACTCCTTCGATCTGGATTTTCCTGTAATCCCACATTATGCACTACCATTGATTATTGTGACCATTCTTTTATATTTGTATATAGGTCTAATCTTGCAAGGCAATCTTCTCATGGCTATAGATTTTGTTTATCGGCATAATGATTGTTTCATTGACATTGCAATTCTTTCTACTGTAAGTAATTAATCTTTACTAGTCTAAAAGTGAAGTTCAGCACTTCTTAGTATATCTTCATCCAATGTCTTTATTCGTGTGTGTCATTCCTTGTCCTGTGTCATTTTATATCTCCAAACTGAAAAACATTGCAATAATGATGTCTTCTGTTTCAGGTAGCAACAATTAGTCAATTCTTTATTTCTTACACCATCCGCAATTTTGGTGCTCTGGCATTTGCCACTATAATGACCACACGACAGGTATAACTTAATGCTACAAAAAGATTTACTAATTTGGAAAGAAAAGGAAAATGCCCTAACTTCATTAGTTCGGATGATTTGTGTACTTGTTAATACAGCTGGTTAGCATTCTATTGTCTTGCCTGTTGTTCGCCCACCCACTTAGCTTGGAACAATTGATTGGAGCAGTAAGCATAGTCTTATTCTCCTATTTATTTGGAATATAAATATGAAGAATCTTGAATTGTCTCTTTTTTAATTTCTGAAATTCTTTGGTCAGGTTATTGTCTTTGGTTCCATATACTCAAAAAGCTTCTTTAGAAGTAAACAGAAGCCACCACCACCAGAACAAACAGAAAATGGAGCTTCTACTCCATTGAGGGCGAATACATAGTTGTATATCGGCTGTGTAAGTGGTGACCTGAAATCTCTGTTCTTTCATCCATTTGGTTTAGATCAGTCCCTCACTCCTCAAAATATTCGTTGGAAAATATGGCAGTCCTTGTAAACTTTAAACAGCATGAGAAGATTTGACTATACATGGGTTGGGTTGGAGTGATATTACCGGAATTCCAGCAAGCACCAATTGCTTTAATGCATCCAGGATTCTCTCCAACAACCAGCATCTGATGATAAATTGACTATAAATGACCACCCCATTGACAATCTCTTCAATGGTAAGCTACGATGATTTTCTATCTATTAGGCTATGTTCGCTTCTTGGATTTTGGACAGTCTAATTATAGAACATTGAACTTCAGTTTTTGTTCATTTTTTCTTATACTAAAATCCAAGTTACATACATAGCCTAAGAGAATGATGAAGCTTTTCTATTATGGAGAATGTTTATATTAATAACTTTTATTTTTGAAATTTTGCTTTAGTATGTAAAGGTTAGACCTTTTGACTTGTTTCCGGAACTCTAATTTCTGAATTTACCTTGAAGGGAAAGAATATTAGGAAAATCATTAGAGAGTTTTTTCAGTTATGTAAATTTTCGTATTTATCATGACTTGTTGTACACTTTGAAAGGAATTCCAGATGCTACGAATTTGGTTGCAACTGAATCAGTCATAATAAGCAAGTACATAATTGAATACGTATTCATAGAAGATTTATCAATTGCAAGACATGTAAATGCATATGCCTAATTTTAATTTTGATTTATTTACTTGAGAGAGATCAAGTGTGGAGAATGTGAAAGCTTTTTTCAATTGAGAATTATTTAATTAAGTTTTTTTTTTTTAATTTTTAAAGAGTAAGCAAACATGTCATTAATTTTGAAAATATGAATTTAATATTACATTTTTTGTCGTCTTATTTAAACCTTATCCTATTGTTTTATAATTTACAATTTATTTTCAAAAAACAATATAACTCCAAGTTAAGTTAAGACTTTTTTTAATCATTTCACACTAAATGAAAAATATTCCCAAATGATCTCAAATAAAGAAAAAGGGAAAATCATATTTGATAACAAAACAAACACAAACCATGGCGTCGTTTGACGTACAAACCGAAGTCACAGGTGAGACGTAGAATAAAATGGCTGCTAATTCTCCGTTTCCTTTATAACGTGAACTAGCAAGGAAAAAAATGGCACCATTGAAAGGTTTGGAGCGGAACTACCCACTGATTGATTCCAATTTCCAGAAATTTTGCGCTACTCACGGCATTTTCACTTTGGAGGATTTTCTCGTACATGATATTTATTTGTTAGCGGCTTTAGCGGAACGAGATTATGCTTCTGATAAGTTGAAACAGGTGATCTCAATATATTCCAGAATTTGCTATTCAGTATTACTTTAATGGGAGTAACTATTTTTATTCTTTTTTTTTTTTTTTTTTTTTTTTTTTTTTTTTTTGGGTGGAAAAGTAGGGTATCACACAGATTCTTACAATATTAGATTGTCAAAGTCGACCTTGCATAAATGGTTTGGAGTTATCAAAAGATGCTGAAAACAACAAGTGCGTTCTGTCTACAGGATGTGAAAGGTACCTTCACCACTACAAAATAATGCTGTAATAATTCGAACTTTTTTTGTTCAGATCTGGTCTGGTCTCAAGTTAATCGCAAGTGATGACTGTTACACTGGAAATTCTAGTCCAGACCTAATCAATCACATGCCAAGTGAGCCTTTTGTATAATTTTTAGTGTGGAAAGGCTAGTCTCTGCTAGAATTTCGAATTGTGAATATACATGCTTTGTGATTGGTTTGTCTGGTTGAACAAAGTCTGAATTAGAATTTTCCATTGTAGTAATGCATATAACTGCTGAATTATGACTATTTTTTGTTAGGATTGATGCTCTTCTTCAAGGGGGTTTGCGCGGGGGACATGTGACTGAGCTAGTTGGGCCGTCATCATCTGGTAAAACTCAAGTATGTATCTCTTGCTTCGACTAAAGCTTTCTTCTGCACAGTTTTTATAAACCTCACAGCTGACTAAGGCAGAAATTTTTACATGAATATTTGATGAATAGTTTTGTCTACAAGCTGCCTCAAATGTTGCAAGACAATATTCAGGCAGAGTCATGTACTTCGATTCAGGCAACTCTTTTTCACCAAAACGAATTGCACAGTTTCTACATTCATCAGACCGTTCTAGTACTAAGGTGCATTCATGTGTATACAACTACCATTTTTCATAAGTAGTTTGGTTCACTTTCTATGTTTACATTCAGAAGCAGAATCCATATATACTCTTGACTGATTATTGTGCATTGTCTCCTGTTGAAACCTATTTGTGTGTACTTTGCAGGCAAGTGAAGTTTCTAAAAAAATAATGAGCAACATATTACATCACTCCATATTTGACATCTTTACCCTACTGGATATGCTTCATCAGCTTGTGACCAATTTGAAAACTCAGGTTTTTTAGCGGCACTTGGCCTTCCCAGTAGCAGTTAATTAGTTCTCTCTATATAATGTTTGTTGCATATGCAGGTGGATTGCCAAGTCAGGATTCTCATCATTGATTCACTTTCATCACTTATAGCCCCGGTTCTTGGCGGTGGTGGTGCACATGGTATACTTTTTTGTAACGAAATGTAGATATTTCCTTAGCATACCCTGAGCAATAATATAATTCCTTTAAATATAGGTAACTATGCGCTAAGATAAAAAATATCATATGTTTTTTTGGTTTCCCAAGTGTTTAATCCCTTTCGAGGCATGTTGGGTGTCTTTCCTATATTTTCCAACGAATAGATTTATTCTAGCTTAGGTGGACGATTTTGGTAGTAGTCGAGACTGTATCTGCATTTCATGTACCAGTAGAGGAAGAAAAAGAAGTTGAAGAGAGCAGTGGCGGAGCTAGGCGGATTTTATTGGGGGGGCAAAATTTTTTCGAGCAATGCATTAAATAAAGATAATAATAAGAAAATAATATTATAAACAAAATAAAAGACTGTATTATTTTTACAATATTAATAAAGATTTTTGTTGAAGCGATACACTAAATAAAAGAAAATAATTAGAATAAAAGTTAAAAGAATGATAAATATTGAGATTAAGAGAGAAAGAAAAATTAGAAGAATGACGTAAATATTGATTAAGAGAAAGAAAAAATAAAAGAATTCATAAATATATATAGGGATAACAAAAGAAAGATTAAAAGAGAGTGTGGCAGGCAAGATTCGAACCATGATCTCACTTGGTATTTGAAAATGATCTAACCAGTCCACTAGGAGACACACTTTGTAAATATTTACCTACTAAAATATATTTAAAGGTTATATTCTTGGGGGGGCGACCGCCCCCCCCAGTCTAGCTGTAGCTCCGCCACTGGAAGAGAGCACATAAAATTTTTCAATGTGTTTTCCATCTGTGACGAATTACTATCGAAAGGCTTTTTTCTTTGCTGGCAATACTTACAGGACATGCCTTAATGGTCTCCGCAGGATTCTTGTTAAAAGAGCTAGCTCATGAGCACAACCTTTCTATTCTGGTAAATATCGCACTATTATTCTGTTTTATTTTAATTAACTGCAGATATATAGGAGTATTTAGTATTATTAAGATGGTAATTTGCAGATTGCAACATTATGTGGATGATTGAATATCTCTAATAGTAGTGCTTCAGGTGACCAACCATATGGTGGCTGGAGAAGCTGGTATGTCAAAACCAGCACTTGGAGAGAGTTGGAAGAACATTCCACATGTTCGGCTTATGCTATCACGACGCCATGGAACAAATGTTAGCAGCATTTCATTGCTCAAACACACGTATCTGGTATGTAAACCCCAACAAAACCCAATTTACTTTGCAATACTAAGTTTAATGTGCAATTTGAACTAGATTGGTGAGGAAAATATGACCGTGAAACCATTGACTCAACTCTATGTACTAAATTCTAAAAGAATAGCATAGTATTTGCTAGTCTTTTTGAATTATTTTATATAAATTCTAATGTTCTTCGTGAACATAGTGCTTAATTATTACCTTAGCCTTACTATGATGAAATTCCATAATGAGTTCTGAGTCTGGGTGGCAAAATCAAAAGTTTACTTTCTTCCTCAGGCCACAGGGAAGACCACTGAATTCGTGATTACATGATTGGTCATGACTGTTTGTCAACGATTATATAAATTAAAATTCTTGTGAAGTTTGATAATCAATCTAGCGCTCAATCTGCTATGGTGGTGTGACACTTCATCAAGAACTACTTCTAGATCTCAAATTACTAATGGTAAGAGTATTGTTTGTAACATATTAGGATTAATGGATTGGTAATTTATTTATTTTTCTCCATCTTCTACCCTATGATCTACTAATTAGCATTGTTTTCAAATATATCGCGCATACTCCATGATGGCTATCGATGTGCTTCACAACTCGGTCTAGTTTGATTTTCTCAGGAAAGTAGAATTCAGTTCTCCTTTATTCAACTCTGTCTCGTAGCGCAAGATCTCGAAGCCCATCATAAGAGATCTATTGTTGCTGACATGGTGAGATATTGTTTTGGTATTTGTAAAGTGTAAACTCTACTCTGTAGAAATCACTTGGTCAACAAAGTAGAATTTCTTGAGGCTCATCTTGCGATACGAAATCAGAGTAAAACCTATACAGGAGATGAGAGGCGTGGTGATGCAACCATTTCAACGTCAATAATTTGAATATGATAATAATACCTAAAAGAAAATGATGATTTAAGAGCCCATTCTGTAGCCCAGGTCACATCACATTTGGTTATAATTTGTTTTATTGGGCTCGACATCAAACCCAACGAACAAGCATTTTCTTAAAGGTATGGGAGTGGATTTTATTCTGAATCGGGTCAAATTGATATAATTGATTCGATTAAACAGATAGGTTGATTTGATACATTATCACATACTTATTATTTGATCGGATAAATGTTTTATAGCTTGTAATTGATTTGTTGAGGATTTATTCTTCTCATATGGGAATTCATTGGACAATTGATGAACTTCGATATAGTTCGAGATTTTGAATCACTAGGAACTGATTTTGAACTCGATAAATATAAATTAATACAAAAATAGAGCTAGTAAGATCTAATGGAACATTATTTTGTGTATTTAATGTATGGATGATATGATGCAATATATGTTTGAGATTGTATTTGACCCTTAAATTTTAAGGAGAAGTTACTTTTAAAATTCCATTCTCATTGTATATTGATATAAAAAAATAAATTTCAATTATATATTACATCATGTCATCTATGCAGCCTATGAACTAAATAATCTCTATTTTTTTTCAAGTCTGACTTGGCTAAATTTATTTAATCATCAAGTAAGTGTATTGTATTTGTGATATAGTTATTTTGAATTTGATCAAACTCGGTGTGGATAAGAATTTCATCAACGATGACGAGTTTATAGGCAATAATTTTTCACTTGTGCGATAGGTAATGGGTTTGCCCCGGTTTTGGCTATGACTTGCTGGTTTTACCATTAAAATAGTGTTGTCATAAATATTCACGTGTCTTGATTTCAAGTAGTGTGACACTTCACGAAGAAGTACGTGTCGGGATTGGAATTATTAAAATTGTTTTCTAATAGTAGTACTATTATTATTTAAGAACTATAAGTGCCTTGATTTAATTACTTATCGGTCTAATAGTATTGTTTCAGTCGTTTCACGTACGCAGCTAGTTGCATAACTCATTCTAGAGAACATCTTTTTCTTGATATTATTGGGAAAAAATCATTAATGCTGTGGAAAATACATCACCACGTCACATCAAAAATCAAATTTTCACATCCCAAATCTAAATCTATAATTATACCTAAAAGTAAAACACAAAAAAAAAAAAAAAAACACTGAACAACATTCATTCATACCAATACCAGTACCAGTATCAGTATCAGTAACAGTACCAACCCCTCCAAAATATAAATATAAAAAAAGAAAAAAGTTAAGAAAAGATGTTTGAATTCCCACCATCCCTTCTACCAAACTTTTGTATCCAACGGCCCCATTCTAAGATACAGCCACGCATCACCGCCACCACCATAAATATGTATTACCCATTAGTATATTATACTCATCACTAGCTACCACTCCTCCTCAATTCATTCTCCAAAAAAATGACTACTACTACTCCATTTGAAATCACTCTTTACTTCACTCTCTTCATCCTCACCACCCTCCTCCTCCTTGCCCGGAAACGACGTCGCCACCTCTCCTCCTCACCCCCCGGCCCCTTCTCCCTCCCAATCATCGGCCATTTACACCTCCTCGGCCCCAAACTCCACCAGACATTCCACGAATTTTCCCTAAAATACGGCCCCTTAATCCAGCTCCACCTCGGCTCCGTCCCCTGCGTCGTCGCCTCAACCCCCGAACTCGCCAAGGAGTTTCTCAAAACTCACGAGCTCGTCTTCTCCTCCCGAAAACACTCCACCGCAATCGACATCGTCACCTACGAATCCTCCTTCGCCTTCGCCCCCTACGGCCCGTACTGGAAGTTCATTAAGAAGCTCTGCACTTACGAGCTGTTAGGGGCGAGGAATTTGAATCATTTTCAGCCGATTAGATCCTTGGAGATCAACAGTTTTGTGGGGCTTTTGATGAAAAAGGGGGAAACAGGGGAGAGTGTTAATTTAACAGATGAGTTGGTGAAACTTACGAGTAATGTCATTTCGCACATTATGTTGAGCATTAGGTGTTCGGAGACGGAGGGGGAGGCGGAGGCGGCGCGGACGGTGATTAGGGAGGTGACGCAGATATTTGGGGAATTTGATGTTTCGGAGATTGTTTGGTTTTGTAAGAATTTGGATTTGCAGGGGATTAGGAAGAGGTCGGAGGATATTAGGAGGAGGTATGACGCTTTGTTGGAGAAGATTATTACGGACAGGGAGAGGACGCGGCGTGGCGGTGGCGGAGGAGAGGCTGTGAAGGATTTTCTGGATATGTTGTTGGATGTGATGGAGAATGAGAAATCGGAGGTGGAGTTCACTAGGGAACATCTCAAAGCTTTAATTTTGGTAACTTTCCAATTAATTTATTATTGCTTTCTTTAATTTAATTTAACTAACTACTATAGTAATTACTTCTTTTGGTCAAACTAGAGAAATTTTGTCGTAAATATACAAAAACCAAATAGTCTAAACAAAGGTTTAACATCAGATATGACTCATGAACTATATTGTAATTTGTACAGATTAAAAAAAGAAAAAAATTTATACTAGAGATATGATGAATACTTCATTTGGTCAAAGAAAAAGGTATTATCATTCAAATTAAATATCTAAATCTATCTAGTCCGAATCCTTAGTACATCGGGTAATACAAATTTACAAATCCATTCATGTTTGGATATCTCCAATAAGATTCAAATTTTCAATCCGTTCCTAAAATCATACTATCATCATATTTAAATAAGAAGTTTACAACCAATGGAATGGGATAATTTTCTGTTTTTACTGATGAAATATATTTGGTATGATTTACTGAAATAAATCAAGCATATAAACATATATATGTGATTTAAATTACTCATATCTTTCAATTTAGTCGAATATTACTTATAGTTTTGAACCCCTAGAGAGTAAATAGAAAAAAAAAAAAAAAAGGAGGACAAAACCAAAAGAGTTTATTGTACATTTAAGTTACTGCTAACTTTCAACCAAAAAGGGGGTTGTTGGCCACAGCTACCACAAATTGGATTCCCTACTGAATTTGACTGTATATAACTATATTATAATATATAAAAAAGGTAAAAATGTATATAACTAATTTAAATAATTTTTTCCATGAATCCATCATTTAATATAATAGAACATTCGACTTCTATTTTATACATTTCTTTTATCATGTTCCTCACTAGAACTCTGTACATAGGTAAGCCTTAATGTTAAATGACAACTTGTTTTCTAGTAAACTTACCTACCCTTTGTAATTTTATAGTAGTTAATTTCCTCCACACTTTGTTTTGCTCTGGGATTTTGGTGAGTAAAAAACACTAAGGAAAATATTTGTTTTGCAAACACAATGTGCTTTGTTTTTAGTTCATTTTTTTCTAATTTTTGTCCTCACTAAAATTTAAAAACAAACATAGCCTAAATTAACATACATACTTGTTTATTTTGAAGGATTTCTTCACTGCGGGTACCGACACAACAGCTATTACAACAGAATGGGCAATAGCAGAACTCATCAACAATCCAAATGTATTAAAAAAAGCTCAAGATGAGATAGAAAATGTAGTAGGACACCAAAGATTATTACAAGAAACAGATGCACCTAATCTACCTTACCTTAATGCAATAATCAAAGAAGCATTTCGTCTCCACCCTCCAATCCCCATGCTCACTAGAAAATCAGTCTCCGATAGTGTAATAGACGGCTACAAAATTCCCGCCAAAACTCTCTTGTTTGTCAACATTTGGTCCATGGGGAGAAATCCCAAGTACTGGGAAAACCCGATGGAGTTCCGGCCCGAAAGATTTTTGGAGAAAGAAAATGGATCCATTGATGTTAAAGGGCAGCATTTCGAGCTGCTACCTTTTGGCACGGGCAGGAGGGGCTGCCTGGGAATGCTATTAGCTATGCAAGAGTTGGTTAGTGTGATTGGGACTATGGTGCAATGCTTTGACTGGAAATTGGCAGATGGGTCGGGCTCCGTTGACATGACTGAGAGGCCCGGATTGACCGCTCCACGGGCCCATGACTTGATGTGCCGTGTAGTGCCACGAGTGGATCGGGCCATCGTGTCCGGCCCGTGATACATACTTAAATAAACCAACGTTTTCACATGATTACTTTTGTGGAGAATTTATGGCCTTGGATGATTATTGTCGTTTGTTTGGTATTATTAAGATAGTTTATGAGATGGATCAATTAATAATGTTGTTTGGACCACTGAAACGAAATTGTGCCTAATTAATTGAACTTAAATGGGATGGGGACATGCAACACCATTATTTCAGAAGTTTGGTTTATTTGAGAAAATGCATTTAATTTTCCATTGATGTGAAAATTTGAGACTGCTGTGTACAGTTTTTTAATCAGTAGGAAATGAAGTTGCCGACGGTCCAATGAGATCCATATGATATATAATTATATATCTTCCTCTGTTTATATTATTCAGTAGTCATTAATGCAGATTAGGTGAATAAATACTACTACTAGATATTACAATCCTGGTTTAGGTTTGCAATTATGGACTTGGGTTCTATATTGATAAATACTAGTGAATCTTTCAGGTCGAAAGGCTAGTTTTTGAGGTTAGGTAAGTTACCCTTGTATTAACTTAAAATAGATTATAAAAAATCACTGTTATTGTATTAATTTTAATATAAATTAATTTGAATCTATTGTATATGTTTTAGACACCAAATTTATATCAATTTTTAAAAAAAAATTAAAAAAATAAATGAGTTGAATTCATGTGTGTTACTAAGCTACACACTCACAAACATAATTAAAATTAAATTTTCTAAGACTTTTCCGGGATTTTCCTATCAATTTGGTAGACTTCCTTCACTGCCTAACCAAACATCATTTGAGAAAATAAAAATTAAATTAATTCTTTCACTTTCTTGACAATCAAACAAAGCTTTAAAGTAAGTAAAAAATTTACAAATATATGACATTGGGACATATATTTGTGGATGGATTACATTATATCCCAAAATAATATTGTATTAAGATTTTTGGAATTATAGTTCAAACTTCAAATTTTCTAGTGGTAATTATAAAAAAAAAAAAAAAAAAGAAAATTAAAAATGTAGTGGAAGCGGGTTAACAATATTCTATATTCTTTCATGATTTGTGTTTGTTGTAATATATGTATGAGCCTATGGCTCGCAATTAATCCATTTGAAGTATGATAACAAGTTTAAGTATAGATATTAATTAACAGCTTTTAAGATATTAGAGTTAGTAATTTGCTAGTTTGAAGCTTGAGGGTCCACGTTGACTGCTAAGTGCTATGATTACTAAAACCCATAGACTGACATAAAACAAACCCAAACTACAAATTGTTGGGAAAAATCTTATTTATATTTTCTAGATATTGTGATTGAAAATGTATCACATCATTAATTATGATGATGTAGTGTTCTTACAATGATTATGTGATATATTTTTTAATCACAAAGTATAAAAAAAAATCTTTAAAATTGATTCACTTTTTTTTTTTTTTTAGATGGTGAATACATCGTTACATTAAACAATATATCGAATCGAATGAAAACTAATTACAACAGTTAAACTGCTAGTATTAAACTAGAGAAAATGCTAGTATTAAACTAGATAAATACCCACATTCGTGGGAGTTGAACCCATGACTCATTGGTCATGGAGCCTCATCTTTAACCACTTGGCTAAGGCCTCATCGGCAAAATTGATTCACTTAATTGTGATAATGTGATGCTCTTGCAATGATGACGTGATAATTTTTTAATTGCAACTTACAAGGTCTAGGAAAATCTCGAAAATTGATGTGAACTGCTATGGTTGTTGTGAGACCCAAGCCTAAGTCCAAGTTGTACCGAACCAGCCCGTCGGTCGCAGCACGTTTGTGTGAGGTCAAATTCAGGCCCAATTAAGTCTCTTCTCTTACAAAACATGAGTGTTCGCCCAAGAGCCCATTCATACTCCAACATTGAGTTTTATCCTTTTATTCTGAACAATATAAGCACAAATGCATTCTTTAATCAGATTAAATTAATTTCAAGTCACTCACTTTGACTCAAGCTTGCACGGATACTCCGAAATTATACACAATACAGTATCGTATGCGTATTGAATATTCGAATACTCAGATATTCGTATGATACCTGTTCAATACTACACCGTGACATTTTCAATAATAAGAAAATAAAAAATAAAAAATAAAAAATAAAAAGAATACCGTATCGGATACACAGGAAGGTGTATTGGAAACACCAAGAATACTTAAGAGCATGTATTTCTACAAATAAGTTATAGATTATGTATATTATCAAAGTGATCTACATAAAACACTTGAAACTCTGTAAAGGGCCAAACATTTTGCATATGGTATTAATATTATGGTTTTACTTGAACACTTATAATAAAAATACATTTAAAAAATAATATTAAAAAATACTTATATTTAATTAAATTTGTAAATAAATTTTTTATTTAAATTTTAATATTATGAACATAAAAATATTATGTGAATGAATTTTTTATATTTATAACATATTATTATTAAAATTATAGCTAATTGTTAATAACTGCGTAAATAAAAATAAATTTAAAAAAATTATTGAAAATTTACTATTTTATCAACTTTTTGTGGTAAATATATATACTAGTTTTATAATTTATGAGATATTACAATTGATACCCAAGTTTTATAAGATATTACAAACATTCCAAATAATCCCCTAGGGGCTAAATCAGAACTTTTCAGGAGTAAGGGTCTAATTATAAGACGGTGACCAACTCGAGGGGGATTATCATAATTAGACCTTACCTCAGGGGTGTATCTGTAATTTATCCAAATCAATTACTATTTCTAATTAAAAACAAATGGTAAATTGATAATTAAAACATGAAAATCTAATATAGTTATTATAAAAATTTAAAATCAATGTCTAGATGCTAAAATCATAAATCATAAAAGAAAATTTAAAAGCTATTTGAATAACATACTAACTTATGAAGGTTTTGAGTGAAATTGGAAAGAAAAAAAAAAAGAGCTGAAGATGAGGAACTAAAATGTGAATTATCACATGAGGGATTTTTAAAAATGCCCTTACAGAAATGTTTAATTTGATAAATGCCATTAAATTTTTCAAAATAGTAAAAATGCCATTGGTTTAATTAAGTAACATAATTAACTTAATTAAATCTCCCTAATTAAACAACAATTTAAACAAACTAATATCTATACCCCAACATTTCCAAAAATTAAAATCAAACCCCATTCTATCATTTTTCATTCTCTCTCTACAAACCCTAACAAAATTCTCTCACAAAATTCTAAATTTTCACACACATTCACTCAAATCAAAGAGGAAAAGGAAGAACAACAACATTTAGTTTAATTTTTAAGTGAATTTTTGGGTGATTTACCGGCAAAACGCGCAAAAAAACCTGGAATTTTTTTCGCAGTATGTATCTCACCGCGGTGAGTATATAAACTCACCGCGGTGAGACATTTTGCCTTCATCCCTCCAGTCTCCTGAGACTGGAGACCAAACTCCAGTCTCCAGTCTCCAATTGGAGTCTCCGGAGACTGGAGTTTGATATCCAAACTCCAGTCTCCAATGTGTCCATTCATACTGGAGACTGGAGTTTGGTATGACAAACGCCAAAAATCAAAATAACATATTTGGTTGAATTTTAAATGCTTTTTTTATTAAGATAGTTTGTGAGTTAATTTTAGTTGTTTACTTGTAGGAATGGACAAAATTATACTTTATATTTGGTATGGCGGTGAATTTAAATGCGATACGCATGGAAGATATAATGTTCATTTCGGTACGGAAGATATAATGTTCCTTTCGGGTCATAAATTGACAAAATCTTACAAAATTGACCAAGATGTACGAAGTTGTGATTTACGGAGGATATAATGTTACTGTAAGTGTTACTTCTCCTTTCGGGTCATAAATTGACAAAATCTTACAAAATTGACCAATATGTATGAAGTTGTGATTTACGGAGGATATAATGTTACTGTAAGTGTTATTTCTCCTTTCGGGTCATAAATTGACAAAATCTTACAAAATTGACCAATATGTACGAAGTTGTGATTTACGGAAGATATAATGTTTCTTTCGGGTCATAAATTGTCCAAATCTAACAAAATTGACCAATATGTACGAAGTTGTGATTTACGGAGGATATAATGTTACTGTAAGTGTTACTTCTCCTTTCGGGTCGTAAATTGACAAAATCTTACAAAATAAGTTGTGATTTAGGGGTTAGGGTTAAGTTAGGATTATGTTAGGGTTAGGGTTAGGTTAGGGTTAGGGTAAATGTGAGTGGAGACTGGAGTGCCAGTCTCCACTCACATTTACCCTAACCCTAACCTAACCCTAACCCCTAAATCACAACTTATTTTGTAAGATTTTGTCAATTTACGAAAGGAGAAGTAACCCTTACAGTAACATTATATCCTCCGTAAATCACAACTTCGTACATATTGGTAAATTTTGTAAGATTTGGACAATTTATGACCCGAAAGGAGAAGTAACACTTACGGTAACATTATATCCTCCGTAAATCACAACTTCGTATATTTTGGTCAATTTTATTAGATTTTGTCAATTTAACACTTACAGTAACATTATATCTTCCGTAAAGCACAACTTCGTACATATTGGTCAATTTTGTAAGATTTGGACAATTTATGACCCGAAAGGAGAAGTAACACTTACGGTAACATTATATCCTCTGTAAATCACAACTTCGTACATATTGGTCAATTTATTGAAATTGCAATTTGACCCCATGTTTTCAAATTGTGGATTTGTAGTTTTCAGATTTATATGTATTCATATTATTGTGTTCATGAATTGTGTGATGATGTTGGCTTATGTGAATTGTTTAATCGTTTAGAATTGCATTTTGACCCTGTATTTTCAAAAAATACACACTAATAACAAGAAACCACACAATAATAATCAAATATTATATAAATACATTAAATATTACAAAAAATATTTTGAAGGTCTCTTCTTCATTTACATTCTCGGATACAAAGGAATATTTTGAGACATTCTTGATGAACAATTGGCCACTTCGGGCAAGCCTTCAATGCTCTCCAACATCCAAAACTGCACAAAAATGGCCTAGATTTAAGGAAAAAAATAAAAACATATTCAAATCGAAAATTGAGTGGACAAAACAAATATGCCATTAAAACATAAATTTTTTTAATACCACTTTATTATAGTGGAATGGAGGTAATTGTGGAAGTTGTGCGTCGGTATTATGCCATATCCCTATAAAACAAATATGTCATTAAAACATATTTTTTTTTTTTCAATTTCGAGTTTGAATTCAATGTTCATGAATTCTGGAGACTGGAGACTAGACTGGAGACTGGAGACTGGAGACCATCATTTGGTCTCCAAATCAAAATGTTCACCGCGGTGAGCATTATGCACACCGCGGTGAGCCAGTGAGCTATAACATGGCGTCTGGACGCTGAAATAATTTGGATTGAAAAAAAAATTAAATTTTACGGTGTATGGGTGTGGTGCTTGTTCTAGGTTCATCTCCTCGCCTTCAATGTCGTTATTATGTGCCATTTTTTGAGTGAGAATTTGTGAAGAAATTGAAGTTGGGGAAGAAAGGGGGAGAGCTCTGTTCCCTGTTCGCAGATTTAGATCTGAGAGAGAGAAAGTATTTTTTTTTTTAGTAGAGTTAAAATCAATAATTAAAGAATGGAGGGTGTATTTTGCAATTTATTTAAGTTTTAAACGCCTTCTTTATTTAAATTAGGAATTAAAAATAAAAAAAATAAAAAAAGGAAAAATGCCGATGGCATTTTCCTAATTAAAGTTTTTGGTAGTGGCATTCAGCCAAATTCCCCCTCATATTTGTCGAAGGCACTTCAGTAAAAAATTCAGTCTCCACCTCCGTCCTTCGGATGACGAATTACCGACTAAAATCAGTCAGCCTCAAGCTACAAACTCTCCATGAATATCACTTCCTCACACACTCGAATCCCAGATATTCTCAATCTCATTACATCCATAGCCATGCCTACAAAAAATCCACAAGAAAACCTCACCCGCACAAGCCCACGAGAAACCAGCTCCGCAAATCCATCCCATTTCTTACTGATCTCAAACAATGCCAAAAACCCGACGAATTTCTCTCCATTTTCCACCAGTACTTTGAAATGGGTTACAAACACGACTACCCTTCTTACGCTTCGTTAATCTACAAGCTGGCTAAAGCCAAGCAATTCGATGCTATTGATACCCTTTTGAGTTTTATCAAAAGTCATGATATAAAATGTAAAGAAGCTCTTTTTGTTGGACTTATACGGCATTACGGGAAGGCGGATTTGATAGATAAATCCCTTTGGATTTTCCGTGAAATGGGAAGGTCGTTTAACTGTGTCCGCACGGTTCAGTCTTTTAATACGATTTTGAATGTTTTGGTAGACAGTGAGCGGATTCCTGAGGCTGTTGAGTTGTTTGAGAAGGGTTTGAAGATGGGATTTAGGTTGAATTCAGTTTCGTTTAATGTTATGATCAAAATGTGGTTGGAGAAAGGGGAGTGGGAGAAGGCTCGGAAAGTGTTTGATGAAATGCTCGAGAGGGATGTTGAGCCTACTGTTGTAACTTACAATTGTCAGATTAGGTTTTGGTGTAAAAGGGGTGATGTGGATGAAGCCAAGAGATTATTTGAGGATATGGTGAAGAAAGGGAAGAAACGGAACTCGGTTACATATGCTCTGTTAATGGAAGGTTTATGTTCTTTGGGAAAGTTTAATGAAGCCAAGAAACTAATGTTTGATATGGAGTACCAAGGATGCAAGGTGGAGGTTGTTAATTACGGTGTTTTGATGAGTGATCTTGCTAAAAGAGGGTTAATCGATGAAGCAAAAGGGTTGCTTACCGAGATGAAGAAAAGGCGGATAAAGCCGGATGTGGTTATGCATAATATATTGATTAATTGTTTGTGTAAAGAAGGTGAAGCTTCTGAGGGGTATAAAATGTTGGTTGACATGCAAGTTAAAGGCTGCGATCCTAATGCTGCTACTTACAGAATGGTGGTTGATGGATTCTGCAGAATTGGGGATTTTGTTGGAGGTTTGAAGGTGTTGAATACAATGTTACATAGTAAACACTTACCGCGTATTGAGACTTTTTATTCTTTGGTAATTGGCTTGGTTAGGAGTGGGAAAATTGAGGATGCAGTTTTTGTGTTGGATGAGATGGAGAAGAGGAAATTGAGATTAAATTTTCAGTCTTGGGAAATCTTAGTTAGAGAAGTTTGCTTGGATGATGAAGCTGTTATTGAGCTTTTGGATGATATAGAAAACTAATTAATTTCAATCTGATATTCTCAATACCTACTCTTGGAGTATTCTTTAACTATGTTTAAGTTTTGGTTCTCTCTTCGTTGTAAAGAAATTACACCCAAAACACTTAGAACGAACACATGCACCTAATCCATCTCATCTCATCAACTCCACATTATGTCCTATGTTTGATTACTAATTGCTCTCTAAATTTCAATCTATATAATCTCCAAGAATCATTTCATCAAAATCACACAGCAACAAACACTAATCATTCTTTAAACAATCATGGAATTCAAAAGCCTAATCACCTTCCTCATTCTAGCACTCACAATCTCATGCGCCACCTCAGCTCGAAACCTCGACAAAGTTGAGGCCGACACTCCCACCGCACTTCCCGGTGTCACACCAGGAACCACTACCACCTCTGCCACCACGAATGGTGGTGGTGCCGCCACTACCACCTCTGCCACCACAATCGGTAGTGGAGCTGCCACAATCGGTGGTGGTGCCGCCACTACCACCTCTGCCACTACGCCTGGTGGTGGTGCCGGTGTTATAAACCCAGACGACCACTCACTAACCTTCTTCATGCACGACATACTGGGTGGCAGCCGCCCCTCCGCCATTGCCGTCACCGGCATCGTGGCCAATCCAGCTGTCGGAGGTCAAGTCCCATTCGCCAAGCCCAACGGGGCCGTTCTCCCCGTCAACAACGGCCTTCCCACCAACAACGCAAATGGCGGAATAGTAAACAACAACAATATCCCTTTCCTTACGGGTCTAAGCGGGTTCACATCAAACATCGGACAAAACAATAACAACAATAATAACAACTTCATTGGCGGGACCCCCGGGTTCCCTGTCCTAAACAGCGCGCAGTTTCCCTCAGGCACGACTCTTCAGAAGCTCATGTTCGGGACCATGACGGTTTTTGACGACGAATTGACGGAAGGGCACGAACTGGGATCGGGACTTGTAGGAAAAGCTCAAGGATTTTACATCTCGAGTTCGGAAGACGGGACTAGCCAAACGATGGCGTTTACGGTTATGTTTACCGGCGGCGGCTATGCCGATAGCTTGAGTTTCTTTGGAGTTCATCGCACGGCTGTGGCGGAATCGCATTTGGCGATTATGGGAGGGACGGGGAAGTACGTTAATGCGAAGGGGTTTGCGGTTGTTAAGACTTTTCAGGGGGGAAATCAACATGAGACTGATGGAATGGAGACATTGCTGCAGATTGCTGTTTATCTTGCTTATTAATTTGGTTCCTGGAAATTGATGTATTTTCATTGTTGTTTTCGTGTGATTTGTATGTATTAATTAATCATTTGTGTTACAGATTTGGTTGTTAGATGGAGTTGGAAAGTGAAAATTTGTGAATTTTACGGGTTAATTTATTGGATTGTTTACGTCTAATTTGATAGAATGATCAAGTAATTATTGCTATTATACTCCATTCCACGATTATATCATCATTTACTCCATTATACTTTGGCATTTTATATAGTAGTATAATTAACAAACTGAAAATAATAATTATTTAATATTTTTATTTTGTAAAGATGTAGTTGAGAATTAATAGTTTTTGAAGATTTCATTTTTCAATTATATTGGTTAATCAACTTAGTAAATTTATAATTTATTTATCAAAGATTCCAAGATATATTCAACAAACAAAATATTACATGATAATAAGTCATCAATATAAAAACACCGGACTCCCCCAAAGGATTGTACTCTGTCATTATTTCCGTCGTAGAGTTTTGTCCTATTAGAACTTGTTAGAACATGATGCTCTTTTCGATCTATTCCTGAGTAATTTTTTTTGTCTTACAATAAGCTTTTCTTGCAATAATAATTCGTGATATATGTATTTGGTTATATGGAATTAGCCAGAGAATTACCTAAGAATATTGAAGTTATCTCCCCGAATGCTAATTAGTAATTATGAATGTGTTGTAAATGTAATCCTGGTTTTTGTACTGTGGACAGTGTGGTAATTAATTCATCTATGGATTTATAATTGGGCCAGGCACATTGTTTAGAACCCTAAAAGAGCAGCCCTTATTGGTCAAAGGCATTTGGGCTCCGAATATATTAGATTAAATTGAATTCTCTCTTTCGTATCCAAATTCAAAGCAACCCTTACTATTATTCTATCGACCAAGGCATTTGGGCCAAATAACCTACAGATTCCCAAAATAATAATTTGATGAAAAATATTCAAAATATATCATCACTATAAAAATATTATTATGCTAGAATGTGAATAATTAGTGTAACAAAATAAAAACACCTTTTTTTTTAGGGAACAAAAAAGGTTATCCTATTTTATTTTGATGCTCATGAAAAGATTGAGTATGAAAATTGATCAAATAAGATAAAAAGAATAGACATGTACTAGTATATATAGGAGAATGGAATATTAGTATCCACCACGGTTAAAAGTTGTGGTGAAAAGCTTAAAAACGTTGCTAAAATTCAATCACCACGACTCTGCAACGGTTTATATGGGTGGTCTATGGAGAAGTGGCGAATGTATTCACCACGGCTTCTAGCCATAGTGTCAGTATCCATCACGGCATCCACCACTACTGTGTTGTGGTGGATGTTTTTACCACAACTTCAAGTCGTGACTTGTATTTTGAACAAATGACTAATTAACAGTGGTGGATACACAGTAGTCAGTACTCTATTTCCTTGTAGTGATTATTGTAGTCGATGAGGCAGTAGCTTGTTGCCTAAAGTTAGACTCCATGATCAAGAGCTCATGAGTTCAATTTTCACCAATGTTGTAGTTATCTAGTTTGATTACCGGTCTTTGTAATTAGTTTATATTTATACTTAAATTTCCTAATATAGTGATTATTGTTAATTATGATGTATTCACCGTCTAAAAAATAAAATAAAATAGAAGAGTAATATAAAGCTGGAGATAGTGATGCAAGAACATTTGAGACAATCTATCTTTTTTATTTGTTTTTCTTGTTTTTATTCTTAATTAGGAGTCTCGGAGTTATTTAGTTTCCGTAAGAGTCTTATTTCCTTTCATTTACTTAGATATTTATAAAAGCAGTTGTAATATTCATTATAATAGAATATTGATGATTATGAGTTTTTGAAAAAAAGGAAGAAATTTGTTGTCTCGTTCATAGATGCCTATTTCTCGTGTTCTTGTAGCAAATTTATCTGATAGAACTTGCCTGCATAATCGCTATTCTGTCCGACTTCAGATAATTATTAAACCTTTAACCTTTATTTCCCCCCATCAGTAAATGTTATGGAATAAAATAATTTGCAAGGTACAAAGAGGAAGATTTTATTTATAGCTTCCTCAAATTCATTAGATTCAATTTTTCTATCTTATAAATTACTTGAGGTTCTCTACCAATTCTGAGAATAAATTAAGACAGGTTAATTTCCCACCTCACAAATAGCAATATCAGCCCGAAGAGGAGACCATTCAATGTGCGCCGCTCCAATGTCAACAATATTTTTCCTCCATAAATTATTTTTTTTTTTTTTAAAAAAAAATGTTCAGGATTATCATATTAATTAATCCCTTGATGGACGGGCCAAATTCTACTTTTCCTTGGAGAATCTCTTCTCTTATCTAGTTATCTTAATAGACTTGGTCAAATAAAATAAAGCTATTTGTGTAACAATATTCAATAAAGATAGAATGAAAAAAGTCTTATTTGAACCAAAGCAAGGGGATATTGTTGTTTTTTAAGATATTGAGTAGTTTAATTGGGTTTATATAGGCTCTAAGAGAAGGAAAGAAGAAGAAAAAGGCAAAAAGGAGTTTGTTAGATGGATCGACATGCGTTAATTCAAAATAGTGAAAAAACAAAAAAAGGATTGTGTCCCACCAGTAAGTGGCAGAGCCAGAAAGTTATAATAGATAGAACACATGGTTATGTATCGGTGAATTTCATCTTCTAGCAAAAAATATTTTTATTTCATCTTGCTTTTTTTTCTTTTTCTTTTTTGTCCTTTTATGAGCTACTAGATTAATTAGTTGTTTTGTTCAGTACTACATAAAAAATTGCAATAAATTAAACTTGGCTTAATTGAAGATTGTATTCATTTTCAAACTAAATGTAATTAGTTTTACAAAATGAAAGCTTGTACAAACTCAAGAAATTGAATCTGGAAAGTGCTTCCTAATTCAAGGATATAGTTTCCAGTTCCTTAGGAACCCAAGTGTAGGACCAAAAATAACATCAACAAAAAGCCCTTATTAGTACCCACTAATTCTTTTTAATGTTATCCAATCAAATAACAATTATATGATCTCAAAAAATAAATATTATAATTAGTACTATTTTCATATTCGGATTGAATCATCTGGTCCGACCGGTTTAAATGTTTGACTGGCAATTAAATTCAAATATGTATCCAAAACAATCAAACTAGTTTAAAGTAGATATATTTTAACAATCAAACTGCGTTAAAACAAATGGTTGACACAAAATCGTCTAGTTGTCCGTACGTAGTTGAATTTGTATATGACATGCTAAAGTAGACAACTCCTCTTTGGAAGAAGTAGTAGACAATATAATCACAACACACACACCACTTTGGTGGACATATATATATATATATATATATATGTTCAAAGGAAAAAAGGGAAAGAGATAAAGTTTGATATGTCCTAGTTCTTCCAAACCCCTATATAATGCCATGGCCACCCACCACCAGCATGCATCACTTCGTTGGTTGTTGTACCTCTCATCATTATGTATGTATCATAAAACTGATCTTGTCCACTTATATATTTTCTGATCGATCGAGTATTTGGCTTTTATATTGGAGACTATATGATTGTATGTATTGTATCATCAAACATGATGGACCTTGCCTGAAGGCGGACAGGGCCAAATATATATGTCTGTCAATTCACAATTTTTTATAAATTAGTCATTCTAATTTTTCTATTAAAACCAATATACAATTGAAGAAAATACATAAACAATATATATATATATATATATAGGTTCATCTCATGAATATATATGATTTTGTTGGTGATTAATTAAATAAAATATATGTGTTCCCTCTATTTATAAATCAAAACTAGTTTAAAATGACTAGCTATTAAGTGAAAAAGTTATCGAGACTTGTATTAGAACTTCAGTCAAATTGTTGATAAAAAGTGCACACCAACCATGATAAAATGAAATGAAATAGTCCCATCTGGAAAGCAGTAAAACGAGAGGACATTTTCAGACACTCAAACATGCCGGGATTATTGCATTTTTGGTGCCACAACTATAGCCCACTGGCATTTTTACCCCGTAACTTTTCGGGCTGGCACATTTGGTGCCACAACTTCAACATCAGTGGCAATTTTGGTGCCATTTGAGGCCCAATTTTGAAATTGGCCCGAAATTCCCCCATGTACGGGCCATGTGGCATGAAAATTGTGGATTTTGACCATTCAACACATTTTTCATGAAAAAAAAATTTCCACCCACCAAGAACTAGGCTACTTGGATGTTTTTATTTTGGGAAGAATAAGAAAGCGGGTAACAATTTAATTAAGGGAATGTTTGGTGAATTTTATAGGAAAAGTTAGGATTTTAAATTTTGGTTTTTTTTATTGAAAAAGACGTTAAATGGTCAATTTTGATATATTACTAAATCACATGGACCGCATATGGGGGAATTTCGGGCCAATTTTGAAATCGGGCCTCAATTGGCACCAAAATTGCCACTGATGTTGAAGTTGTGGCACCAAATGTGCCAGCCCGAAAAGTTACGGGGTAGAAACGCCAGTGGGCTATAGTTGTGGCACCAAAAATGCATTAATCCCCAAACATGCCTGCCAACCTGATTGGTGAGTTACTCGTACTTATTTAGAGTGTTTTAAAATTAAAAGGAACAAAAATCGGTACTTACAAAAAGCTGGTCAGGTTTTGTTTGTTCCCGAGAAAATTATATATTGTCACAGGCCACGACAGGAACAAACCCACATTTAAACTCACAAAACTATTTCAAAAATTGTAACAAAAAAAAAAATACTCCTAGTATTTCAAAAACAAAATTTAATGAAATTGCTGTAGTAATATATATAAATTTCACAATTAATTAACTTTGAAAGCAATTTAATGAAAGTGCATCTTCAAACGGTGCAATTACCAAGTGAAATTAATAAGTTTATAAGTACTTAAAACATTAATTATATTTACACACATCAGTGCCGCACACACATAACACATAGTATTCAAACAAACACATAACTATTGTATTAGTAGTATATATGAAACAATACAACCATAACAAATTCATGAGTCATATATAAAATCTAATAGTAGGAATTAAAAACATATATGACAACTTATACATAATTATCTTTTGAGGCTGATTCTTGGAGACGACGAAGAGGATGATAACGAAGAAGAAGAAGAAGAAGGAGTCGGAGATGGCCAAAATTGGGCATTCTTAACTTTGGAAATGCTTGTGAGTACACCTAAGGGCGTCACATCCCCAATTACTGTCACCTTTTTTGTTGCCAAATCTATACTGTATGATGTCACTCCTGCACCAAAAAAAATCATAAACTAAAACAAAACAAAATAAAATAAATTGAGTTATTCAATTGGATTAGTTATAGATAAGGAAAGCGCAAATTTGGGCAGGTTTTCTACTTTCTTGCTTTTCGAATTTCCACAAAATTGAAACGTACCCTTGAATTATGGACCAAAAGTGAAAATAGTCTATTTTTTAATGCTGAATAATTGAAATATATCAGATTTTTAATTCATTATGCTGAACACGTTACAATGAATAAATATATAATTAAAAGATCATCTAAAAAAATTACAGATAAGAGTATTACATAACTAAACAAATATCCGCACAATTGGTGGGTCTTGAACTTAAAAGTATTCAATGTCTTGAGATCTCGACTTTACCAGACTTCATCGACCAAAAAGGCCTAACGTAAAAACAAGAAGATGCAATATTTTCTATGTAGATAATTAACATAACTCAAAATCCAAAAGAGTAAAATATATAAGTAAAAAAAATTAAAGGTCTAATCGATCTGTATTCCATGAAAATGTTTGTAATTGCAAAGACATAATATTCATAAATATTTTGTAGAGGAACTCATACGTACCTTGCATTCTGGAAATGTGTTTTCTTAATTTTCCTTCACAACCCTTGCAATGAATTGATACCCTCAATTCAACAACCTGTTCATTATTACAAAGTAAATGAATATTATTATTGAATTGAATAAATGAAATGAAAGCATAAAAATATACTATATTAATTATGAGATCGAGCGAGCATCATAAAATAAAATAAAAAGAAGAAAAAAAACACCTGGCGATTTGATGAAACTTTGTCTACATTCAAATGATCATGACTCAATGGTAAAGACGAAGTTTTCTCATCTAAAGAAGATTTATTAAGAGGAGATTGATGATAATTAGCACGAGTGGACAAAGATCTGAAAACCGGATAAGTATCCGAAGTACTCAAACGCTTATAGTTGTTTTCTTTGAGGGGCTGGCTGCAAATAACGGCACGTTCATTATTATTTTTATTACTATTATTTAGTATGAAATCCATCATGTAAGGTTTGTCATGACTAAGTAAATATCTGGAAGAGCTTTGGAGCCTCTGCCTGCAGGCTATATCATCCACATCTGCTGAGCTTTTCCTGCGGCTAATTTCATTTTGCTTATAATAATTATTAGCACCACTTCTACTTGTTTTAACTCTGCAGGAGGTGGGACTTAATGGGAGTTGGGAAGAGCAAGGGGCACCACCATTCGTTCGGCTTTTTGATGTTTCTCCGAGTCGCCTTTCGATTGGCCGGACTATGTCCATGCTTGAACATATGGCTGTCGAAGCTGGTGAGGCGCAAAATACTTCTATTCTTTTCATTTTAATTTTGGGTTGATTTCTATGTGACTGAATGAGGGTACTAATATATATAATATTTATATATATAATGTGCAAGAAGCTAGAATAGAATGTTGGCTTGGAGAAAGATCTTGAATATAACTAGCTAGGGCAAGTTCTTATAAAGTGGAGGGATTTGAATATGGGGGTAAGAAAGGAAATTACTTCTATCCCAATGGGAGCTAGCTAGCTAGGGTAATTTTGGTTGGTTGGGATCTTTAGATCCTGTCAATTTCGAAATATCTGCTTAACAAGTGCGATACAATTTCTTTGTGTCAGAATAATTCTCGTAGGAAAGTGGTTAACTAGAAAATATAACTTTACATTTGTCTTTTCATTGGATAAGCTTAATCAAATTAGATCCAAGTTAGAGTTAAATTTCTCAAATGCTTCAAGAAACTGACTGGTTTTTTTTTTCTCTTATATATATATATTTTGTAATTGACTAAGTTTTTAGAAGTGTTAATTAGTCTCAAAATAATTAAATATAATTACATATTAACTTGCCATATAAATATTTTTTTCTTACAAGTATATTATAAAGATAGCTTATAAGTGTTATTACATTTTTTGCAAGTACTGTAAATTTTGCAAATTCACTTACCTTCTATTTTTCATGAATCACTTTTCTTATAATAATCGAATAAATTTTCTAATTTAGTGATATTGAATTATTGACGGATGTAATTATCGTATTGAGAAAAAAGGTATACGATAAAAAAAAATTCCAGATAAGAGAGTTATAGGAAGTCAAAAGAAAGGGAAAACGGCCCCACTTTAGAATGAATGAATATTTAGTTTAAAGTTTTGAGGGCAATGATTTAATTTTATCTCATCCTTTATTTAAAGAAGTGGGTTTAATTAGGCCTTATTTTCTTTTTGATTAATTTTTTAGTTAAAGTTGTGGGTTGGGCCTCCTGATTTTCTTTTAATTTGTTTTTTTAATTGTGACCTGTGGAGGGTGGGTGAAAAAGTTGTGATTGCTTTTTCTGGTTAAGGGGTTTGCGTGATGATTACTAGCACCATTAACACTTTTATTTAGGCAAAATTTAATTTCTAAATTTGTGCTAGTCTCTTATTATTGCCACATCATTGATAATATTGGTCAGGGCCAACCAAATCTGACCCAAAAAATTCGATAGATAGCCGAAAGTTAGCCTTTATGGTAACTTCGATATTCGTTTCTTCGATCGGCAAAGTATTTATGCTGATGATGATTAAATTTGTACTTCATATTGTTAGTAATTTTTATGATACAACTAACCAATTAGCGGGGAAAGGTGACACAAGATTTATATAGGATGATTTATTTAAAAAAATTAAAAGTTGATTTAATGCAATTATGATGTAGCCTATAGATGTTTAGATGTTGCTCAAGTTGATCTGAACTGACCAACTTTTCAAGTTATACATATCCAATCATAAGAAAATATACCTATAGGTTTTGTCATTTTTTTTTTCTCAACAAAAGAGTGAAACAGATATTTTAACCATATATTACAATTAGTAGGACTTTAGGAGTAAGTGATTTTATTGAAGTGGATATCTAATTACGTCAATATTGGAGCTCGATGAGCAATAAAGAAAATTGGAGCTCGCCTATTGATTTTAATAACAATGTAGCCTTGAACAATATTTTTTTAGATGGTAAATATATCGTTACATTAATCATTATTACATCAATCATTATTATATCGAATCAATTACAATGGTATCAAAGTATAAAGATTAATAAATAATAAATGCTAGTATTAAACTAGAAAAAATACTCACATTCGTGGAAGTTGAACCCATGTCAAACGTTTTGTCTTCGCACTTTATAAAAACTACATTTTTTATCTTATTTTTTTAAAAAAAATGCACTTTTGGTACTATTGTATTCTTTGTTTGACTATATCGCTTTGGCCTTATGATCCTAGAAGACTTTCAATTTTACACTTTTGGTTATATACATTTGATAGGAAGAAGATATATGAGAATTTATAAAAAAAAATTCAATAGTATTCAGACCTTATACATTGTTTAATTAATTTTGAGTTACTTTATGTACACATATTGGTGAACTTCTCATAGATGCTTTGAACCTAAATTCGTCACATTGTGAGGACTAATCCCTCCTCTACCAGATCAATCTCTTGTTAGTGAAAGTTTAATTAATAGATTTCAATTTGGCCAAACATTTTAAAGTATTACTAGATCATTTAAATTCTTTATCAATTAATTAACTTAAATAATTGAATTTGGATAAAAATTGAACAGATCCTATCCATTGACATATTGACAGTTCCAGTCCTATGGGATGCGTTAGGGGAAAACACACATGGAAATATCTGGAAGAAAGAAAATAAACATTTTTTTGGGAGAAAATAAACAATTAGTACACAATTTATTCGGAATCTTTTCCACTTAAAATTAAGCAGTATTTTTTCTCAAAATACATAAACAAATTAATTTTCATATTGAAGTAACCAAATTCAATCATACATATGTGTCAAAATTAGAGGAGGTCCAACAGCAAATATTCAATTAACTAGCTAGCACTTAACATAGCTAATTCGGGATTAATGCATTTTTGGTGCCACAACTATAGCCCACTGGCGTTTCTACCCCGTAACTTTTCGGGCTGACACATTTGGTGCCACAACTTCAACATCAGTAGCAATTTTGGTGCCAATTGAGGCCCAATTTCAAAATTGGCCCGAAATTCCCCCATATGCGGGCCATGTGATTTAGTAATATATCAAAATTGACCATTCAACGTCTTTTTCAATAAAAAAATACCAAAATTTAAAATCCTAACTTTTCCCATAAAATTCACCAAACATTCCTTTAATTAAATTGTTACCCGCTTTCTTATTCTTCCCCAAATAAAAACATCCATGTAGCCTAGTTCTTGGTGGGTGGAATTTTTTTTTTCATGAAAAATGTGTTGAATGGTCAAAATTCCCAATTTTCATGTCACATGGCCCGTACATGGAGGAATTTAGGGCCAATTTCAAAATTGGGCCTCAATTGGCACCGAAATTGCCACTGATGTTGAAGTTGTGGCACCAAATGTGCCAGCCCGAAAAGTTACGGGGTAAAAATGTCAGTAGGGTATAATTGCGGCACCAAAAATGCAATAATCCCTAGCTAATTCTAAAGATTAAGACAAATTAATAACATGCACAAATTAATTACTAGCAATTAGCAGATCATGAAACAATTAAGTACAACAATTACAGTATGAACATGTTCCCTATATATAATGGCAGTAGGCACGTGATATTATGCTTTCCTGCATCAAGAATAAATTTTGTTTTTTATTAAATCAACAAAATATGTATCGGTACATGTGTAATTCTTGGTGTTCACTATTTTCCGTTGCCACTTATAGAGTGAATAAAAACTTTTATATAATTTTTTATTTGTCTGTTCAGTAGCTAATGATAACCCGTGACATGTAATTTTCAAGTTTGTTTTTAAATCATGATCAGGTATGTTCTTTTTATATTTCTTCTTCAATGTTTTCTAGTATGTATGTATAGGTATAGGTTTGTGAAGTTTGGATCTAGAAATGGTGACGATGGAGGACCATGTTGTCTAATTGGTGAACATGATGATGGCATGTCAGACAATTGTCAAAGTGCGTTACTTGGATCATCCTTGGAGTTATCAAGGGGGCTAGAATGGGACAGTCCAGCCCATGATCACAGTTAATGGGCCGTAGCTTTGAAGACATACTTAAGGAGCTCTTTTTAATTCTTTGATGAATAGGGCTGTCAATGGGACGGATTTCTATGCGGATCCCATTCGAACTCGGTCTGATTTATTAGGATAATTATTCGATTAGGGATATGATGGACCTGATCCGATTAAGAAGATCCGTAATTCGAATTATATAGAGCGAATATTGATTTAAACTGATCTGATCTGTTACAGATCCATATTCGATATATATTACTATATTATGTTTATATATTATGTATTTAAACCAAAATAAAAATAAAATTGTCTATGTTCCACTAAAATCTTTTACTATATTAAAAATAATCTTAAAAATAAATGCATGAGAGGTGATGTTGGCGCTTGAGATCTCCTATTACACAATTGTGTAACATCTCCTATTACATGGGAATATATTTATCTTAATTAATTTAAGGAAGAAATTCATTCTTAATAATTTAAATTTTTTTTATTAACAATTTAATATTATCTTGAATTTATTAATCCAATTAATGAGAATTATAAAAGAACAAATAATTCAAATTCCTCCGGCCTCCGCCGCCGCCACTCATTTAGTCACAACGACATCCAGTCTGATTAGCCCCATTTCACCCCTCTTTCTACCTCTCTTATGATGGTTAGCAAGATGGTGTGGAAAAAAAAAATCAATTTGTTCCAAATTTACAGACAAGAATTCCAATGAAAACAGTGGATATTCACCTTCCTCCATATTTGCAACTTTCAATAGAAGATAAAGAATAAATATCCTTTATCACAAAACTAAGGTTTTGGGTATTTCGATTTCCAGCATATCAAAAACCCTCCAAAAACATCAATAAAAATTCCCAGTTCCTAAATTGAATGATATAATCGAGATTTCAATCAGGGCACCTCTGTAAATCAATCGTATATTAATTGACAAAAGTTAGGAAATTTCTGATTTTTAAGTAAATCCCAGAATTTTTATTTAAAATTTGGAGTGGGGTGCTAATGAAAAGACTATGTGTGGGGGTGGTGGGGGTGGGTATGGGTGGAGATGGCATGGCTGACCCTAGATTTAAAAGTTTTGAACCATGGGTTGTTAAGGTTTGGTCGAGACGCTGGATTTGTTGCGGTTGGGGCTGAAGAAGGTGTTAGCAAAGGAGGAAGAGAATGATTAGGGTGGTGATGGAGGCTGGATATGGTGGTGCGGCGGCCATGGTGGAGGAGGCAGGGGAATTTGAAGTCAAGGATATCGGGCATTGGAAGAGATGAGTTGGATATGCTTTTCTTTTAATTCTTAAATTACTAATTGATGATTATACAAATTGATTAAAGAAAATGCTTTTATGTAATGCAATCTATGGTTTATCGGTGTTACTTGGACACATGGCGCTTATCCATGTGTGTAACAGGAGATCTGAAGCCTGATGTTGGACTAACCTGGTGATTCATTGGGCATACAACATATTAATTTATGCTATTTAATTAGAAAAATAATAACCCTAACCATTCATCTATGTAGTAGTCGCCACATTCCATCTACTTTTTCCTCCAATTTTTTTCTTCTCTACTCAATATTGGGTTTTTTTTCTTTCTTTTTGCCAGTTTCTATCTTTTTTTATTCATATTTTTGTTTATTCCTTTGTTCTAATTTTTATCGTTTATATTTGTCCACCATATTCCATCTTTTACAATTTTCAGACAATAGTTTTGATGAAATTAGTAAAATATGACATTTTTAATTCATTGTGGTGGAATTTACAAGTGATTTGAAGGAAAATGAAATAATTTTTTTTTTTGCTAAATATGTTAAACGGATCCGGATAATTTATCCGGATCCGAGATATCCACCGGATTCGGATCCGATTGCTACTTTCCAAGATCCGCTCTGATTCGGAACCGGATAAATTATCCGGATCCGAGATATCCACCTGATTCGGATCCGATTGCTACTTTCCAAGATCCGCTCTGATTCGGAACCGGATCCGGATATAAGACATGGAAATCGGCCCATTGACAGCCCTAAATAAATCGTATTTAAGGAGTTCTAATTGTCTGCGATTAGGGTTGAGCCCAGACCCAGGTACCCCATAAGTGGCTTTGATGGGCCTACATTAACATGGCATTTCTAGATTCTGGTTTTCTTAACTAATAGTACTATGCAATGACCCAAGGTGGTTGGGCCAAGTGGTAGTGACTTGCGACCCCCAGAGGCGAGACTCAAGTTCGAATCCTACTGGAGACATCACACTGGGGAGGACCTATACCCTTTGCACTCTTCGGTCCGAGCTGTAAATACACAGTCTAGTAGATCAAAAAAAAAAGTACTATGCAATGCATGTTATTGTTGCCCCTCACCATATTATGTCTTTATTGTACTTTCATTGATAAGAAAATTCTGTGCTAATATATTAGTAATCTTGTTTGTTAATGTTGATGAACAAATCTCAGTTCTAGTAGTATTAATTTTGGTACCTTTTATAGTCTGACTTATGTTTCAAATGTTATCAATAATTTTGAACCAATTATTTAACGAACTCTTAAAAAAAAATATTAGTATATTTATTCATCATTTATTGGATAAAAACTTGTTAGACATTTTTTTAATCTTTTATTGGATAAATTATAGTGTTATTTTATCTTAAATTAGTTTTTATTTTACTTTATTAAAACATCAAAAAACTATCTACTTGGCAACAATTTTTTTTTTGACCTCACTAAAATTATCATCTAGCTCCGCCACTGGTTATGGCATGTTACGACTACATGGTTTCGTTCCTATACATCCCCAACTTTGGAATTTTGTTGTCAAGTGACTCAAGTCCAAGCCTTATTCATTTGAGGGATGCCAATTAATAGAATTTAGACCGGGTCTCAGTTAATTAAAATCAGTGTCAATTCAAATTTTTTTTTTTTTTTTTTTATAAAGTTCGAACTAATGATGCTATAAAACTATAAGACTCGAAGTATTACAAAAAATTTGGATGAGGAAGTGTAAGAGTATGATTTCGAAAATTACAATGGGGTTGTTCTAATTTAATAATATGAAATGTAATTTTTTTTAATTTGTACTTGATGTTGAATTATTTTGAAAACGTGCAACTATTAGAGTTTTTGGGTTATTTAGAAATTACAAAATGTGTTTAAAAAATTTGTTAATAAATAAATATTTTATTAAGAAAATAATGTACTGACAGTTTTCCTTTTTGACAAAAAATTGAAACAAATTCAATATAAACTCAACCAAGCAAACAAAATTTGGGCTTTCTGTCATTTGAAATGTGATAAAAGCACTTACAATAAAAAAGCCCAGTAAATTATAAACCCAATACCAGTAATTCGAACAAAGCCCAAATCCAACTACGAAGATAAATACTTTTAGGGTTTTAACCTTTTTAAGGAGCGGCGTTTCTTACTTCCCTCTTCTCCGCCACACCCAAACCCTAAACAATCAAGCAGCAAGAAGAAACCAGCAATGGGTACGAACTATTTGTTTATCCTCTTAACAATAACGAAAGGTATCTAATGTAATTTTGTGTTTGCAATGACAGCTCGGATTAAGGTGCACGAGTTGAGGCAGAAGAACAAGGCGGAGCTGTTGGCGCAGCTGAAGGATCTGAAGGCGGAGCTAGCCTTGCTCAGGGTGGCGAAGGTCACCGGCGGCGCTCCCAACAAGTTGTCGAAGATCAAGGTTGTAAGGCTCTCAATTGCTCAGGTTCTTACAGTCATTTCTCAAAAGCAGAAGGCCGCACTCAGGGAAGTCTACAAGAACAAGAAGTTCTTGCCCCTTGATCTTCGCCCCAAGAAGACTCGTGCCATCCGACGTCGTCTCACCAAACATCAGGTAAATATTCAAGTTTTTAACTAAATATAATAAAATGTTTAGGACACTGGGATTTTATTATTTTGTTATGATTTTTTTATGTTTCAGCAATTTTGTTCTTTGAGGTATTTGTTTTTTTCCCGTTTTATATTTATAAAGCAGAAACTATTAGTTATCTTTGATGGAAATTTCTGTTTAAGCATTTTATTTGTTGAATTAAGCATTTTATTTGTTGAATTAAGCATTTTAGGGCTGTGTAAAAGTTATTCGATTTATGGGAGATTATTGATTTATAATTCATTCCAGGGAGATTCTGGATCCTGGAGCATAGGGGTTCCACCCTCGCATCTGTCCATATGATATTTAGATTAGATTTGTTTAGATCTTTTTATTCTTCAGGGAATATCATGTGTTGATCATTAGTTGGTGTGTTGGAGCAACTGTACCTTTGGAACCTATGCCTACATCTTTCAATGTGTTTACTCTTCTGATTATGGTTACAATCTACATAAATCTGATTTCTGTGAATTGTTTATGATTAAATTAGTATGTAGTGTGTCATTTGTGAGCAATGTTTGCTTTTTTGTATTGTGTCCAATCATCCTGAAATAGGATCATGATCCTGGTTTGCTTAGTTTTTATCTTATTTTGTCTGAACCTATCAAATTGAATGGTTACAAGTACTCAAGTTTTATTCTTTTATTTAGCCCAAGATCCAAATCAACACTTTTTTGAATAATCATGCAACAATCTTACCTGGTTTTGTATGCCGACTAATAATTCCTATTTTATTGAAGATATTTAAGATGAATTTGCATAGCTTAATGTCATTCTTAAATCTTTTTCAGGACAAGTACATTTTCAAATTTTCTAGATCAATTTGCTATGCATCTTGAGTTGTTGTCACCTTGAATCACCCTCAACTCTTGCTATGTGCTATTGATTTATGTATTTTTATTTTAATTATGTTTGTTTTTATGTGAGAACTTTAGCCTCAATTTTGCTCCTTTAGCTATTGATATTTGCATTGGTACGGCATTATTTTCTGGAATTTGCATTTTTATTATGCACATTATTACAATTTGTTGACATTATAAATGGATTTGACCATGGTTTTAAATATAGGATTTTCAAAGAAGTGTATTTTCTCATTTTTCTTTATGCATCTGCTCCTGGCATCTATCTACTTTAATGTGCAATAATTGCAAAGAATTTCCCATCTGATATTCGAACTTTTGACATTTGACTCTGGTCCATTCTTTTTTCAGGCTTCTTTGAAGACAGAAAAGCAGA
Source organism: Penstemon newberryi var. newberryi (assembly GCA_030819805.1). Lineage (NCBI taxonomy): Eukaryota > Viridiplantae > Streptophyta > Magnoliopsida > Lamiales > Plantaginaceae > Penstemon > Penstemon newberryi. The sequence continues at coordinate 39,904,934 of JAUALY010000005.1, forward strand.
AGAAGAAGGAGATGTACTTCCCATTGAGAAAGTATGCTATTAAAGTTTAATCTAAGTTTTGGCTAGGAGCAATTTTGGTATTTTGATGTTCCATCTTGAAGGATATTGATACTTTGTGTTACTTGATTATTAAACTGCTTTTAGTTAAATGAAGTTGTGAGTACTGTTGTTCCTTTCCTTTAAATTATTTTTCATCCTCTTATCTATCATACTGAAAAATTCATGTTTATGATGTTGCCTTGTTTTCCAGTTACTTTTATGAGCTTCTTGAGAACCGGTCTTTTCATTATGTGCTTCTTTTTGGTTCTAAAGCTTGGGCTTTGTTAAATATTTCTATATAGATAGTTTATTCGGTTCAAAGCCCAATCGGTCTTATGTTTTTAGTATATTAAATTGTGAAGTCTATTTCAGATGTTTGCAAACTCTTAATAAATAAGTTGAAGTTGGGTATTGTTAAGTTCCATACGATTCAAAAGCATATCCCATTTGAAGATTATAGTTTATGAGGTTAAAATACAATTTACTCAAAAGAATTTGAACCTGAATTTTCAAACACTTTTTGTTGTGTTCGAGATGAGAAAACTCGCAAACTCATAATCTCTTTGTGAAAGTGCTTGCAAGCAGTCTTACTAGTAAGAAAGTTTATGTTTCCTTTTATTGTAATGGGTAACATTTTATTGAATTGTTCATATTTTTCCTATTATGTACGGAAGATTCAAAATTATCATTGAGGCTGGACTGACCTTAAACCTCACCTCGAACCTAGGATATACATGTATGAAGAAGGTTTAGCTTCACACATTGAAGAAAGTGTATATGAGCAGAACTCAAGTGTTAGCATATGGACGGGGATCAGGTGTGCCCTACCCTCGGGGTAGCATCAAATCAATCCATTCTTCTTAGATGAATTGCCAAAATGTCAACAGTCAATTAGTTAGGCCTCTTTATAATATCACTAACTAGTAACTAGAATAGATTCTAGTATATGGTTTTCCTGATTAATTAATTGCAATTTTAATGGCCCGTTACATCTAATTATATAATGAAAATGTCAACAGTCAATTAGCTTGGGCTCTTTATAATATCACTAACTAGAATAGATTCTAGTATATGGTTTTCCTAATTAATTAATTGCTATTTTAATAGCCCGTTACATCTGATTATATAATGAATCAGAGCCTTGTTTCAGCAGGGTCAAAGTGTTTATACTCTAATATTAAAAAAAAAAATTGATATTCTTAATTTGTATAATGTATGTCATATCATACGCTTAATATGGAATTGTTAAGTTCAACTTATTGAATCTTGATTCACTCAAACAGTCAGCCGGAAGCAACCTATTTTTTTTTCTGGAAAAAGATTCTGTAAGTAATAACTATGTTAAAGAAATGTGTAATGTGGACTTAATTAACTATGCAATGATTCTCATTATCCTATTTATTTTTATTTTTATTTTTATTTTTGGGCTTTTTATTCGTCAAAGGTCAGATTTTGAATTGTTGATAAGTACTTGCTTAATTTATATAAGGTGAGGTGATGGTCAAGGACTTCCCCAAGTGAGCATGCAAAGACCAAACTTTGAAAAATAATTTAGTTAGTTAAAACCTACAAAATCGTTGTGTGTAGAATAATGTTTAATTTCTATTCCAAATCTAAATAAAATATATAACTTGTAGTGCAATCAAATAATTTTTCTGACCGCCACTTAATATATTTTAATTTTTGTATTTTATCTTTGTTTGACTGTGTCGTAAAAGTTTTAATTCTATTGTTCTGTAATTAAGCGGGGTAGTTATTGCAATGACGCAAAAACAATGACCTTCCACCTATTACAATATTCTCTTAATTTGTCTTTATATTTTTAACCATGAAATTAATTGACACGGCCATCATACAAGTAGATATTCGCACTAAGAATCAAATTTCCAGCCTCCTTAAATTGTTTTCTACTTAACTATATACATTGATTCTTAATTTTGTTTGTTTGCATATGTAAACCCACGAAGATAAAAACAAAACAGAGTGAACTGAATTAAATTGGATATATAAACGCTTACATTTTCAACTGTAATGTTATGTACGTATAAACAAAAATAATATAGTTAAATATATTAATTAACATATCTTACATATGATAAGAGATATTTGAGATAAATAAAGGATATACAAGAGAAAAGATTCATATATAATTGACATAAATATCTGAGAGATAAGAATTCATCAAGAGAAAAAGAACTTTTTTTTCTTGTGTGTGTGTAATTTTTTGTTAAATTATTTCAAGTTTTAAACTGGATCTCATAATAACTTTTCGACAACAACTAGTGAGCTAGATTAATTATCATTTTCTGGATTAATATATCCTGCTATATTGTTTCATCTTCCAATTAAATAATACGTGAATCAAGCAGCAATTGCATTTATAAATTTTACACGCTGATGACTAAATCAAACTCGAAAATCTTTTTTAGGGCATGTTAACTTAAAGCCAAGGGTTTGACATTTTCCAAATGCAATTGCTAGCAATATTTTATAGATGATCATACAGGTTCCCAATATAATCCTTTACTATATAAGTATAAGAAAAATATTATATTCCCAATACATTACAAAATAATAGTTTGAAGTAGTCTGAATCCTTTTTCCACATTATTATAAGAGGCCCACGTATGGTTTTCTTGTGTCTTTTGTAGGAGCAGAGTAGAGTGGAAAAAGTCTTACATTCAATTTTGTCTCTCATATTACTAATACTTCTACTACTCCTTTTTTTTTTTTTTTTTTTTTTTTTTTTTTTTTTAATTAAGCGAAATATAATAATACTCCATCCGTCTTATTATTTTTATCCCATTAGATACAGTATTCGGTTAAACTTTTCAATTTTTTAAGTGACTTACATGTTAAATTATTCATATTTGTGGTGTATTAAACCTTTTAAATATTAATATATATGGTGTCATATGATATTATCAACTTATTAGTTAAATATATCAATTAAATTATTTATTATAATTTTTTTAAATTTGATCAAGTTGACTAATCAACTGTAGCAAGGGATAAAGAAAAATGGGACGAATAGTAGTACTACTTGAATTTATGCGTTTGTAGAAATAGTACTGTATATTTGCATTTCAATGTTGTATTTGCTTGCAACTCAAACATCAATTACGCATTTTCATTTTCACTAAAATCATGTTTAAATGTTTATTTTCACTCAGAAAACGTGAAGTACATAAGACAAAATTCCAACTAATGTACAATTACGCATTTGTCGTATCCCCAAAATTTGATGTGACAACTTGGGAAAGCCTGAATCTGCACTTGCTTGAATCCTTAAAGTTAGCATCATATTATTTTGGTTGCACGCAGTCTCTAATTCAAGATTTCAAAGCCACCTTTAAACAATTAATTATTATAATCAGTTATGAATAGAAGAAAGGGACGATGGTTGTATAGTAATAGGATATAAATTCCGTATGAAGAAAATAACTAGTTATCTTATACAATAAAATTTACGTTTTGAGCAGCTACCTAGATTTCTTTGAAATGTTATAAGATTTAAAAAAAAAAAAAAATTGATATGAATTTAGTGAACCGTACAAATTAATTAACCTAGAAAAAAATTATCAAATTACTATAATTTAAATATTTCTGAAGATCGATTATGAAAGTACTCACTAAAAAATAAACCAGAAAAGTACTTTCTTAAATTCTAAAGCAAAAAAAAAGAAAAATCTTTTTCTTCGCTAATATGTGAATGTGACCAGCTGAAATATTAGAACTAAATTAAACGTAATGTATTGTATGTGTTTAAGTTATAACCAGGTGATATTTTTTAATTCGGATACAAATTACGAAATATAAGCCAAAATACTTGACCAATCTTATTTGACGAGAATAAACTGGTGTCAGTGTCACGTACGTCATGAGATGATTCTCAAGAAGATTATATATTATTATTAAACAAAACATTTCAAGTTAAGAGTAATATTACGTACTATACACTAGACTTTCATATGAATCTTATAATTTGTTTTTTTTACTTATTTTTTTCGAATATAATATTGAGTAGTTATATATTATTATTGTGTATATCACCCAAATGCGTGCAAGAATCCTAGTTATAAAAAATAAAGCGCAACAATACTAGTTTTTACCAATTTCAATAGGAAATAAACATATATTTTTATAGTAATTTTTATATATATTAGAAAAATGCACACGAGTTACGAGTGTGCGATTTGTTTGATTTTTTTAGATAACATAATGTACAAAAATATTATAAAAGTATATATTAAAAGAAAAGGTTAACATGTTACAAAATAATATAATATATAGATTTTAATAATTACAATAATCTCTTATTAAGTTATTTGAAATAGAATTATTCATGAGAAAGAGTTAGACCGAAAACTAAGGTTCATGAGATAAAATAGAAGATATGTGAATGTTTACTAATAAAAACTGAACGAGCAAATTGAATTTGTACTAAAACTTAGTATATGTTTATTAATATATAGTTCTCAAGTATTATGAAAATTCAATTTGTCTGAACGAGCAGTATGTAAAAAGCTAGGGATAATAAGCAATTAACCATAATAAAACATATATAAAAAAATTCAATAAATCTGAATTAATAAGCAAAGTGGCAAATTTATATAGTTGTGCAGAATTTGATTAAACTACGAAAAGGATGATTTAAGAAAAAAGAAAAAAGATGTGAAATCTAGAACAAGTTGTTAAACGTAGGTTACATCGATAGGAAGCGTAGGTGCGTCAAAAAAAAGGGATTCAGAATCCCCCAGCTAGAGAAAACCTGTGGGGAGAGTTCATCGTATTTATCGCATTGCCTTAATTTCAACAAATTAAAAGAACGAAACTTATCTAACATCTCATTCTTAGCTTGCATCAACTACATGAAAACAGGCAATTAAATCTACCCTACTCGGTTTCGATGCAATTTACTAGATTTTAGATTTTTTTGAGCGTACAAGAAAATATCGTAATTCGTTTTTGGATTTAAAAAGCACATATATGTAGAACTTTCGACAACCACGTGACAGGTCATTGAGGTCCTTGGTAACTTCATGTTTCGTGGGAGAGGTAAAAAATGAATCAATTTAAGATCATTATGTTTTGGGTTCAACTTGCACTACAACCAAACATGACTAATATTAAACTATAGTCATGTTTGGTAGTAGTTTATTATTTGTCCTCCCTCCGTTTTATTTTAATTATCACATTTAGCCATTTCGCATAAATTAAAAAACTCAATAATTATTATTTTTTGATAAAATGTCACAAATCCCTTTCTAATTAATGTCATTGATTTTTTCGCACTCTTCTTTATTGTATAAACCTAAAAGTAAGAAAGGGTAAAATTAAAAAAAGATGTATTGAAACATGAAAATTTTACAAAAGTGTCAATTAATTTGGAATGTAGGGAGTAATTCTTTGTATTTGAGCAGTTATTGAAATGATTTATGATGTAATGATTGATGATTAATGCATTCTAAAAGAAGAAAACATGTAGATCTCCCAAGAACTTGATTTTATTTTAGTCCATCTATAGGCCTAAATTTTGTTGAATTGGTTTGCATTGTTTCTAAAATTGTATTTGCTGAGAATTTATATGTTGTATATATATATATATTATTTGAAATTCAAAAGATGATAAATCTATTTGAATATATTTGTAATGTTGTCGGGTTGAGAAAAATAATTTTTTTTATTTGTTTGATTTTTGTAGAAATAAATAAATTTTGATCTTGATTTAGATTTTGCCATTATAAAATTAAAAAAAAAATGAAATTCTTTGACCAATAAATCCAACGAACAACGTTTCTTGTTCCCCCGGATTATTACTATTCTCATCAACAAAAGCCGAATTCAATATTTGAAACGCTGACATTCCCACCGCGTAACTTCTTGTCAAACTCTCTTTGCTCAGTCAAATCCTTTTCCCTCTATATATATACCCCTTCCCCCAATCCACTTTCTCAATATCCAAAACTCTCTCTTACATACAGACTTTCAACTAAATATTATACATACTCATACTTGTTCCTCACAAATCACCATCAATAAATCATCACTTCTACAAACAACCAAAAAACAAAAATAATGAAGAATTCATACTTTCCCAGCCGACCTTCTTCTCCCTTAAATTCTTCACACGCCTCTCCTTCTTCAACACCGCCTCCGCCTCCGCCTCGAACTACCTTTTCCGAAACCATAATGGATGATAACATCCAACATGCCGAATCCATAATCACTAAATGGCAAATAGATTCCCATAACAACGAAAATTTCTCTCCTCTCTTCTCCAACGACAGAAGAGAAGCTAAAACGTTTCTAGATGCCGTGTTCGGTTTAAAAGACGCGATGCACTTTCACCTGAAGCTAAGTTCCAACACACACAAACTCATCAGAGCTCAGAACTTAATGGAAATCGCAATGAAGAGACTGGAGAAAGAGTTTTTCGTCATTCTATCAGCAAATCGGAAGAACCTCGACTCTGAATCGGTCTCCACCCGGTCCTCCCGGATCTCGACACGAACCAGCATATCCGACTTTTATGATGATGATGTTTCCGAGGAGGATGAGATGAACTCAACATCAACACCACCTCGTTCACCAGCTCGATCACCGGCTCGAGATTCGGATATTGCTTTGACGGATTTACAGAGTATTGCTGATTGTATGATTGCTTCTGGTTACGGAAAAGAATGCGTCTACATTTATAAACTAATCAGAAAATCTATAATCGATGAGACTTTATACTATTTAGGAATCGAAAAATTAAATCATTCTCAAATTCAGAAGCTGGAATGGAACGTTATGGAGCACAAAATCAAGACCTGGCTACACGCAGTTAAAATCGCAATTAAGACTCTGTTTCACGGAGAACGAATCCTCTGCGACGCGGTCTTCTCCTCCTCCGAAATAATCGCCGAATCGTGTTTCACTGAAATCTCGAAAGAAGCAGGGGTTAAATTATTCAATTTCCCCCATAATTTCGCAAAAAGTAAAAAAATCCTATCTCCTGAGAAAATATTCCGTGCATTGGACCTATACGATGCAATCGCTGAGCTGTGGCCGGAAATCGAATCAATTTTTTCACACGAGTCATTATCGGCGGTGAAATCGGAGGCGGTGGCGGCGATTGTGAAATTAGGGGAAGCAGTAAGAATTATGCTAAGCCAATTCGAGGCGGCAATTCAAAAGGATTCATCAAAATCAACGTTAGGCGGTGGGGTCCACCCACTCACTCGTTACGTAATGAATTTCCTAATTTTCCTCGGCGATTACAGTGGAGCCGTTTCTGACATTCTGGCGGATTTTCCGGTGAATGTACATACACCCTTACCGGAATCTTATTTCTCCAGCCCTACCTCTGGCGGCGGAGAGGATCCGTCAGCGGCGGCGATCACCATTCGCCTAGCGTGGTTGATTCTCGTCCTCCTTTGCAAGCTTGATGGTAAAGCTGTGCAGTACAACGACGTAGCTTTGTCCTACTTGTTTTTGGCAAACAACTTAAACTACGTCGTTTCGAAGGTACGGAACTCGAACTTGGGGCTTTTAATGGGGGCTGACTGGATTTGGAAACATGGATCAAAAGTGAAACAATACGTGGCCAATTATGAGAGGATGGCATGGAGTGAAGTGATTTCGTCATTACCTGAGAATCCAACGGCTGAGATTTCTCCTCCTGAAGTTAGGGAAAGGTTTAGGCGGTTTAATTTGGGTTTTGAGGCTGCGTACAAGAAGCAGACTTCATGGGTCATACCCGACCCGAGACTCCGGGATGAGGTGAAGATTTCTCTGGCGAAGAAGATTGTTCCGGGTTATCGAGTTTTTTACATGAATCATAGAGGAAAGTATGCGAGGGAATCTGGGGATGTGCCAATTGTCAGATATGCCCCGGAGGATTTGAATAATTACTTGTCTGACTTGTTTTTTGCGGCTTCTGCGGCATCAGGTGGAAGTACTATTAGTGCTACTACTACGACGTCGTCGTATGAGAAATCTTCTCAATCATCGTCGTGGTTGTCACGCGGTCGTTGAGGGCTACTATTGACTATTGTAGTAAAATTTCTGAATGGCCGGCTGCACATATTAGTTTATACTATTAACTATTAAGGCACTTTACGTGCATGTGGTTCTGATGAAATAGAGTAGAATTTTGTTGTGTATATGCGTCAAGAAATTGGAATGTTGACAGCGACTTTTCGAGTATATAATTTGGTGTATTTCATTCGATATTCTTTTTTTTTTATTTTTTTTATTTTTATTATCAATTTCAAGGGAACAAGGTGTAAAAAATACTCTTATTTGCTTAGTTGATCTCTTTTTGTTTTCCAGTTTTGCTTCGTATGATACTATGGCTTCATTGTAAGATACGTTAGCTTTTGGAATTTTGTTCTGAATTTTAGCACCAAACGCGTCTCCTAACCTAACTTTTAGAGAAATAATTTGGATTTTTGAAAATTACGAGGATCTAAATTGTTTTATTTGCTTGCATGTGATCTACTTAAATTTAACTATATTCAATTGGGAATTTTTGTCCTGAATTGCTGATCCTTTTGGAAGTTCCTACCGGGGAATGTTGCTAAGAGGAGCCCTTTGTGAACTGGCATTTTGTCCTTTGGTTTGGTGGGAAAAATATTTTTGATACCAAATTTTAGTACAAAAAATACATTTGATACTAAGCTTTTTTTGGGACGGAATTCAGCACGTGCCGTCAATTGTGGGTCTTTAAAACACGTGCATGTATTCCCTCCCATTGTCAACTTAACGGGCACATGAGCGGCACGTGCTGAATTTCGTCCGAAAATTGACGGAAAAACTAAATGTGTCAAGATTGTGTGAATCGTGGTAGGAAATGTATTTTTTCAAAAAGTTTGGTATCAAATGTGTTTTTTGGACTAAAATTTGGTATCAAAAATATTTTTTCCTGTTTGATTTGTTGCCATATAGGAATGTTTTATTTCTTTTAATTAATGAATTAAATATTTGCAGGATCCCCCTTAAATTGTTTGTTTCCTTCTTCTTCGTGAGAATGTCTGACAAAGATTATGATGATTAGGCACCAGAGTTTTTCATTTTAACATCATATTACCATTATTAATATCTTCTTTACTCCAAATTTGGATCGAAGAAATTCTAAATATATTATTATGTTTGAGTTTTGGATTTTGGTGAATAATTGAGCTTCACTTTTTGTTAATTCATTTCATTGCATGTCCTTAATTATAATTTTTTTTTGATCTACTAGACTGTGTATTTACAGCTTGGACCGAAGAGTGCAAAGGGTATAGGTCCTCCCCAGTGTAATGTCTCCAGTAGGATTCGAACTTGAATCTCGCCTCTGGGGATCACAAGTCATTTAAATCATAGCGTAATAGTCTAAACCAAAATTTTAATATAGGGAAAGTCCAAAATCCCTATTAAAATTAGGAAAAATATTATTTAAAATAAATCAATTTTGAAATATAATCCGCACAACATTTTTTTCTATATACAAATATAAAAAAAATAAAATATTAGTAAGTCATACATATGTAATCACTACCACTGTATATAACATGCAAAATTAAAATTTAGAATTTAGAAATTGTCCTAGTCTCCTAGGACTCTCAAATAAATCAGGGGAAGATATGCTAAGTTATGATTTCAAATAAGGGCCGAATGGGATAACTAGAGGCAAACTGATTTTAATTCATATATGTATTGGGCTTGATAGTGCATTGCTTTCATACAACTAAAATAGTCTAAAAACAACCCATTTGATAAAGCCTATTAGCTTCTCCTTAAACTCATGAAGTTTGTTCCTTTATTTTAAACCAAAAAAATAGTCTAAATAACCCATTTGATAAAGCCCTTTACCTTCCCATTTAACTCATGAAATTTAATTTGATTCTTGAGCCGGGCCCAAGTTCCTTCTGAACATGATGAAAATGGCCCATAATATCATTGTATTTATATTCAGACTTTAGGAAAAACAATGAAATTATGAATTTTAATATAATCCATATTGAAAATCTATTTTATAGTTTTTAATAATATTTTTTTAAAAAGATTTATGCACATTGTTCATTTTGGTCCTCTCTACACTCTATTGTACTTGAACGTGTAGAACTTTCGTATGGTATATATTAGTGAATCTAAATTTTCTTTTTTTTGCCTGGTAATGTAATGTAATTTTGTGATGGGACATTTTGTATTGTTGTAAACCATTCTAGTATTTAATTACTGAATAGAGATTTTTTCGTTCTAGTGCCAGCTTTAATTAATTTGTCATGAATTGTCATATGTGCATGTAAATAAATATTCTGAATATCTTGTACACTAGAATAATTAATACTGATATTGAATCAAAGTTAGGTGGTACTATTCAAATTCAATTAATTGTACAATTAAAGAAGAATTGGATGTGTACTTTGTGATTTAATTTATTGTTTTCAATTCTCTTGTTCCATGCCATCCACCCAGACACAAACTACCATGCATTAATTACTACTACTCTTGGATTGGTTCATATGACAAGAGAAGAGATCTAAATGTATCTGCCAATAACTGCAAAAGTTGCAAGCCAATTAAGGGTGAGTTTGGCCCAGCGGTGGGAGCTCTTAAAATCACTTCTAGATCTCCATTGTGATTTTTGAAGTGTTTGGCCCCAATTATAGAAATTGCTTTTAGTAAATCGTGATTTTAATGGTGTTTGGCCCCTAATATCATAATCATTTTTAGGATCTCCATAAGCTAAAAATCAACTTATTTTAGAAGCTAATAAAGTGTTACTTTTGCAAAAGCTATTATCCAAAAGCAATTATTTTATAATTGAATTTTATCATAATCAATTATTGCCAAAATCCATTTTACTAAAATTAATTCTCCTGTAATTGATTTTCGAATCGCTAGGCCAAACTCACCCTAAATTAAATAGATCATCCCACAGCTAGATCAACTTCTTCTCAACCATTTCATTCTTATTTATACACCTGGCAGAAACAAAAACAATTTCCCTTTTTTCGTCTTTCCTAAGCTATATATAATTTAAATAATCCAAATGACAGAGTAAATCTCAACTATTGGGCTCATGAAGCCAGAGGCGGATCGATCTAGACGAATTTGTTTTGGGTTGGGGGTGCGAAATTCGATATTTCTTCGATGTTTCAATAAAATAATAAACACTAAATTAAGATAAAGTAGTACCATGATTTTATCCAACTAAATAATAGGAAAAAAATATATTAATAAGGATTCTTGAACCCCAATGCAATTCAATTGAACACAAAATTAAACAAACAAATGTTTCTTAGAGAAGATATAAAAAAACCCTAATGGACTATTAATATGTGTATATGAATGTGAAATCATACTTCCTACTTCTCTAGGTATAATTTTAATCTCATAATTCAACAGAAAAATTATCCTACCATATGTTGAGGAATTCGAGACTTGCATAAACAAAAATTTCATGGAAAAACATTGATTAATAAACACTACTAAAAGGAAGAGAAAGAAGCAAATAAATAAAATAACCTCAATTTTTATTTGAAACTTTCAAATAAATTCTATACATTGAATATCTAAAAATAATTTTTACTTTATTAAAAGAATAAATATAAAACTACTTTGACAACCAACGCATTACACTAGTTTCGAACATAAGACTCTCAGCCAAAGTGAGAATCTACTACCACACTAACAATTTCCATATGCAAGTGTTTACATATACATTTTATATAACACTTCCTCCCTCCTTTTATTTTTTATTTTCTCTCAAAGATGTCTCAAAATGACATTCTATTTTCTAAGTATGAAATTATTTTTCTTAAAAGTACCCTTTCACTTAATTATCTATTACTACATTTAAGGTCATAAATGTAAAGATGCCTAAAATTTCCGAATTTTCAACTATTACATAAAACTCCGTGTCAAAACTCAAGGGAACAAAACAAAAGGGATAGATAAGTCACTTCAAAAAATATGAATAATTTAGCATGATTAGTCACTTCAAAGATTGAGATTTTGGTACCGTAGCAAAGGGGAGCAAAATAAATGGGAGGAAGTACTAAATTTCATAAAAAAAAATTAAATATCAATCATTAATTAATATGTGTTATTTTATGATATAATAAAGTTAATTTTGCTCTAATTTATAAAATTTACCTTTGAAATTAACTAAATTTTAGGTATACTTTTCTACTTGAATTTTATTTAATTGTGTTGGTGGGGTTGATGAATTATGGAAGATTTAAATTGAGTTGACTGGCCTGTTTCAGAGTCATTCTTCTTATCCATTAATTTAGATAATCTTTGCATGCCATTAGTCAACAGCTACTAATACTATGTATGTTCATATTGATTTAAATGCGAGAGAGAGAAAGTTGTAACGTAACTAACGTATATAAACTATTCCCATCCAAAGTTTGAAAGGGACAAATTTCAAGATCTCGATTCTGTTTGAGTGTTGAGAAAATTAAAAGCGAAGCTAATTGTATGTATGCAGATTACAGATCTTAGAGTATTGACCCACTTTGGACCAAAAGGTCTTAGGACCGGAGTTCAATTTGTATAAGATTTTGGACAATCCTCACCTCTTAACTAGCTTTCGAGATTGAGTTAGGTCAAGTCCATGTAATTGAACTCTTTTACCTACAAATTAAATGACGGTGACGACTTAGACATAAAAATACAATAATAATTCTTTGCCTTTTTTCATCTATTATTATTCAGCAATTATATATACGCCCTACCATGCATATTTATTAAATTGATTTTTTTGATCTATTATTATACGCCCTACCATGCATATTTATTTATAAATTATTTACCTATATATGTAGGTATGAAGTCTAATCTACCAAATGTCGCATATCATAAATGTGAGCATCCTGTTTAAGAAAGTCAATGCTGCGAGTACGTACTGTATACTTACAACAGGATTTGGGGAATGTAAATGTTTAATTAGTTCAAACAAGCCGTCCTTCAAATTGATAAGTATATATGGTGTCGAAGTCGATGTGGATCTTTTTTTTTTTTTTTTTGATAAATAATGATGTGGATCTTATATCCCATAAATATATATCTCATAAATGATGGCGTTACATATCACTACAAAAAAATTAAATTTTAGTGATAAAATTTTATGTGACAATGTTAAAGTTGTCACTTCTTATATATATTAAGTGACAAGAACTCAAATATTGTCACTAAAATGGTTTTCACAAACATACTAGTGACAAGAATTGTAAAAAAATTGTCACTATATACATTTAGCGATACCTCAAAAGTGACAACCAAAAAGTTGTCACTAAACCATAGTGACAGTATTTATTGTCAATGGGTTGTCACTAAAAGGGTGTCGCTAATTGTCAATAGTGACAACTTAAGTCACCATATATTTGTCATTAATAGCTATTAGTGACAACATAAAAATATATTTTGTCACTATTGCACTTGTCACTATTATTATTATGACAAAATCAATATTTTTATCACTAAATGCATACAAAGAGTGACAACTTTCACATTATCACTTAATTTTTTGTCACTTAAGCTCAATTTTCTTGTAGTGTATGTTGACAAATTTTCAAATTATAAATTTATGTTACTACAAATACACTTGTCAATGCATACAAAAAAATGCATGGGACGTTATTGCTTGAAAGATATGATGACCTTGCATTATTGTTTGAGATAGATATATATTTTATTGCATGCATTCTCATGTCGGACATATAAATCAATTGCCCCGATTTGACATAACATGATCTTTTGGTTATGTAAAAAAAAAAAGATCTTCAAGCAGATTTGATTTGTGGGGACTGGTGACCACAAAAAGAGAGCTTGTAAATATATGTCACATGAGTGTAAATATGACAACAAAAAGAGAGCTTGGAGCAAATTTAATTGTACGTGGCGTCGAATATGACACATGAACGTACGTAGTGACAGCAAAAACTAATAACTATTTTGAAAGAGAAACACTTGTACATCATGACCAATGACCATGATGTAAAATACTCCCTTTGTCCCATATTTTTTTTCTCCGTTTGACACGGAGTTTTAGATATTAAATAAAAAAAAGTGAACTTTTGTTATATTTATACATTTTTGCCCCAAAAATATTAATTGAAAATTAGTAGTGTCAAATCAGTAATTTTATGTGAAAAAATACATTAAAATAAAGGGAGGTCGGAGGGAGTATAAGGGAATAAATTATGTATTACAACATGACATATGAAGTGCAAGGTCGAATTCTAATACAACGCACATGACACACACACATACAGTAACCATCATTCACATGGTATATATGTGACATATACACATACATTTTTTTTTTCAAGAGTTTATATTCTTTTCGAGATGCGTCAGATACATTAAGTGTGAATCTCTCTCAATAGGGATTCGAACATGAGATTGCTACTTTGTAGTAACTAGTTAACATATATACATGCACCAGTATCCATTATTCACATTGTATATATATATATTCAATATTCTCTCCCCATATCTTCGTTAATGAGCTAAGCTTAAGCATCGAAGAATTTTTACTGGAGTCCACACCATAATCCATTAACTTTGTTCCCATTTCAAACTTTTAGTACTACGCATAAGTGGATTCAGTTTATTCATTCGAAGCACCCAATCCGTGCATATTGGTAAAACATCCACATCATTAATTCCAAGTATATTAAGTTTTCTTGCATAACTAATTATAAGGGCTAGCTAATTCTCTTTGACAACCTTATTGGCCGATTAATTAATAAAATCCATGTGGGATGTGATTTCTCAATAACACATACCTAATTAAACACATGCATGAATGCATATACTGTCTCATGGTATTAAAGTTTGTTAAAAAAGTCACGCACCGATCAAACCGGTGGAAGTTAAGAATTATAACCAAGTTGTAGAGTAGTGTCTTAAAGACAATGTTCACCAACATGTGCAACTTGCTCCCAACACTTCAATATACATACAAATACAATGTAATTCCATTCAATTTTCTCATCAAAACCATATTTCTTAAACTACACGTACACCTACAATACAATTCACAAGCACACATCCTCCCGTTCAAGAAAAACCAAAAATGGATCTTTTTCTTTTTTTTCTCCCTCTTCTACCCCTCCTTTACTTCCTATGTCAAATCATTAACGAAAGGAGGAACCAAAATTGTTACATACTAGACTACGAATGTTACATGCCGAAAGACGACCGAAAGCTAAGCACGAAATTCAGCGGTGAAATCATAAGAAGAAATAAGCATCTAGGCCTCAATGAGTACAAGTTCCTCCTAAAAGCCATTGTAAGTTCCGGCATTGGCGAGGAAACTTACGGACCCAAAATGGTCCTAGAGGGGCGTGAAGCCTCGCCTACTCTAACCGATGGGCTAGTCGAAATGGACGAGCTTTTCCTCGACAGCATCGAAAAACTCTTAACCCGAACAGGGGTCTCTGCCTCCGAAATAGACATTCTAGTAGTCAACATATCAATGTTAGCCACTGTCCCTTCTCTATCCTCAAGAATCATCAATCATTATAAAATGAAAGATGATGTCAAAGTTTACAATCTTACCGGCATGGGATGCAGTGCAAGTTTAATCTCGATCAACATTGTACAAAACATATTCAAAACTCGGAAAAATATGCAAGCATTAGTCATAACTTCCGAGTCTTTGAGTTTGTGTTGGTACACAGGTAATGATAAATCTATGATACTATCTAATTGTTTGTTTAGGACAGGAGGTTGTGCAATGATTTTAACGAATAAACCATCCTTAAAAGATAGAGCAATGTTCAAGCTCAAATGTCTTGTTAGAACTCATCATGGAGGAAAAGATGAGTCTTACAGTTGTTGTATACAAAGAGAAGATGATAAAGGCCACGTCGGATTTCATCTCGATAAAAATCTCCCCAAAGCCGCCACACGTGCATTCATCGACAATTTGAAGGAAATAGCTCCGAAAATCTTGCCTCTGCGCGAGCTTTTTCGATTCACGGTATCGCTACTGGTGAGAAGGTTACGTCAAAAATGCAATAAAGCGGTTATAACAAAGCCGTTGATTAATTTTAAGACGGGGGTGGATCATTTTTGCCTACATACGGGAGGAAAGGCGGTGATTGATGCCATAGGGCAAAACTTGGGGTTGAGCGAGTATGACGTGGAGCCCGCTCGGATGACTTTGCATCGATTTGGTAACACGTCGGCTAGTAGTCTATGGTATGTGCTGGCGTACATGGAAGCTAAGAAGAGGCTTAAGAAAGGGGATAAGGTATTTATGATTAGTTTTGGTGCAGGGTTTAAGTGTAATAGTTGTTTGTGGGAAGTGATGAAAGATTTGGAAGGGAGGAATGTTTGGAAGGAGTTTATTGAAGAGTATCCAAGAAAGAATTTGAATAATCCTTTTATGGAGAAGTTTGGATGGATCAATAATGAGTTTTCGGATTCGTTTCAACTTCCTAATGATTATGAAATACCGGATTGATTCATTTTTTTCAAGTTGTTATGGGGGAAATTCTTGTTTGAATCAGATTTGTTATGGATATGGTAAGTTTATTGTTGATTTATGCGTAGTGTACGTATAATGGATCTGATTTAAGCTATGATTATTTGGTGGGGAAGGTTTGGTTTTAGTTCCTTGTTCTTTTGTTCAAGATTTGTGTGTTTTGGAACTTACTTTCAACCCAATTTTTTTTTTTTTAAAATAAATATGTATTAATGTTGATCCACACAGGAAGTTCATATATACTTTTGTTTAGGTTTGAAATTGTATCATATTGGAAGATGATCATTATAAGAATGGAAAGTTTTGTTGGATTTGTTTTACTAAATCTAGCTCTCTGGTTTCTTCACATTTTTAAGGTTTGTTATATAGGAGCTATGTTGCACGGATACATATACGTGGATGTGGATATGAATAGTGTAATATACGGATATTGCGATATGGATTTTTGAGATTTATTGAATACGATATGGCAATGATACGGATGTAAAAATATACTGTAGATTTATGCATAAGCAACTAGATCTTTCAATTCAATCTCTAGAAGAAAAAATAATTCAATTCAACATAAACAAAAGTTATATAACTACGAAATCAAACATAATTCATTCTTAACATATTACAACAATGGAATAAATTCATATTTAAGATTTCATGACCTAGGAGAGAGACTTGAATAAGAGACTAAGTAGTGGTACTAGTCGTTTAAGTTATTCCTAGAGACTTTATCATTTAATTATAATTTAAATTAACCTATAATATTACATAAAAAGCCCCCCCCGGAGTATCCTGATGTCGACCTAGTGTATCCAATATGTATCAACTTCAATTTTTATTTTTATTTATTACCGACATTCCATATGACGTATCGGATACGTGTTCCACGCGTATCCATATTTTCCGTGTATTTTATACAATAGTTTGTATTTTATACTCGGTTAAATTATGTGTATCATGTTGGTTAAGTACCACTAGCCACATTGCACTAATTGTTCATTTATTTATTTAACTGGGACTGTGGGACATGTACCTCTTGGAAAACTAAAATTGTATATATTATAACTTATAAGTACGAATCTGAGGCATGAACAGTGTTTCCATTTTCTTTTCGAATTTTTTTTTGCACTTCTAATAATGAAACGACGTCGTTTCACTGCCTCTCTCTTCCTTTTGTGTGTAAACTTATTTCAGTTTAGAATTATTTTTTGCGGCTATTTTTTGTTGTTGTCCATGTTGGGGGGCCCACCTAATTTATTCCGTTTTAGCTTTTCTTTTATTGCTGTAAAATAAATCTGCAAATATTTTCCCCCCTCTTCTTCTTCCTTCCTAGGCGTATTTTATTTCCTGCTAAATCTCTGCAAATTTTTGCCCTTGTCGTCCTCTTCCTTAAATCTCTGGCCATATTTCTTGCTACATATTTTACCTCTTCTTACTTCAACCCATTTGGAAATATTATTTTGTCTTTTTCATTCATCAATATAACCGGCCAACATTTCAATTTTTTTTCCTCCAAATATTTTTGCCCAATCTTAATTTTTTTCCCCGGTCGAGCAGCCTGCGTGTTGCTCTTGTTTGTCTTCGAGTGCCGGAATTTTGCTGGCTTGCCGTTTTCAGCTTAGGAATGCCTATCCTCACGTGGCCCTCAATTTTCTTCCAATTGTAATTTTCCATTGCCATGTTCAATTTCATAATTCATTGTGGGGTAAGTGGGGGTGATTATTTAATTTAGGTGTCGGCTGCTTCTTGCTCTCCTTGTCTTCTCCTCCAATTGTAATTTTTGATTGTTGTGTTGATTTGGATAAATCAC
This sequence comes from Penstemon newberryi var. newberryi, assembly GCA_030819805.1. NCBI lineage: Eukaryota > Viridiplantae > Streptophyta > Magnoliopsida > Lamiales > Plantaginaceae > Penstemon > Penstemon newberryi. The sequence goes on from JAUALY010000005.1 coordinate 39,923,257, forward strand.
TCACTTTGGGCTTAATGGGTCTGCTCATATATTTTATTACTTATTTGCTTTATTTCTCCCTGATTTGCTTTGTCAGATTATATGTGTTCTGGTCAAAAAATTTGGCTGTGTACTGTGTATTTTTTTCTTTTTGACTTTTTTTTATTCCCTCATATATAAAAACGACGCCGTACTATTCATAAAATGGCGCCGTTTTCGGTACGTCTGAAATTGTGGGCCCTTCATACGTCTAATTTTCCGCTAGGGATCCTCAGTCCCAAATATGGTGTACCATTATGTGTCCCATTGTTAATTAATTGACACGTGTCCAACTTCATAACAATGAACCACACAAGATTATTTCACCCTCTTCTCCATCTTCATCGATTCAAACGAACAAAATTAATATGTTATACAAAAATTTAATTAATGTTCGTCATAAATCATAATAAACTTGAAGAATAACCAACATAAATTTCTCGGTCCCGAATTCCAATTCGTAAGTATTGTTCTTGTGTTCAATTCATGAGAAAACGGAAGGGATTTTTTGGTTCAATTTGACTGTAAATTATACAGGCATTCAAATTGGGAATTGTATCATGTAGCCTAAAATTGGGAATTGAGAATTGACTGTAAGAACTGAATAAATCATTTTGATTCAATTGACCGTAAATTGTATTATGCACTCTAAAAGTTTTAGATTTAGACATATTTTTAAGATCTAAAAACCTGTTAATTTAAAAAAAAAAAATAGATCTAAAAACCTGTTTGTAACAAAATTATTCATCTCTTAAGTGCTATTTATGATGGTGTGTGACAGTGATTTTTGGTATAGCAGTTTCACAATTATGAAGGCACATGTGTTATAACGGGGATGGTGAAGAAGATGGGTGAAAAATTATCTCCTGTAATGCACTATAACATAATATGACACGTGACAAAAGAATGAGAGTGTGACATCAAGTGTGACACTAAGATGGGACAGGAGATCCCATGCTGCTTGCTTTGTAATTAATTAAGAGATAGATTTTACTCTTCACATTTTATCTTCTTCAGTTGCCCATATGCTGATAATATTTTTTAGTTCTTCGTGTTTGACTGGTGCGGTGATATAGGATTGCAGGTTCATTTTCTAGGTAATTGTGCTTCTAACTTTGTTCCAATCTTAATTGCTTTATTCAGCCTATTTAAGTTCTATAATTGAGTTAAAATTCATTTTATTCGAAAATACAAACCATATGTATAAATCATTGATATTGAAAATTAACTTCCTCTTGTTTGAAATTCATCAGCTACTCTATTTGTGGACTAATAATTCAAAATCCAGAATAATATCACCATAAATTGCTCATTAATTCATTTCACAGGGAGTTAAATTGCTTATTATTTCATTTCATATGGAGGTAAATTGCCTATTTTTATATCACAAGGAGGTAAATTGCTCATTATTTCATTTGGAGTTAAATTGCCTATTTTTATTTCATATGGAGATAAATTGCCAATTAGACATATCACAGGGAGTTAACTTGCAAAAAAACCCCTAATTTTCTCTATTGTGCTTGGTTAGTCTTTATCTGCATTCCTCAACGCCAATGTGTCCCAACCCAAATTCATATCAGAGCCAAATGCTCAAAATAAAACTTATAATGTAAATCACACTGAATATAATATTGCAATTAAAACTGGGCAACAAGCTCCGCACATTGAGCGGTGCCATTACCCTAGTAGTATATATATATAGGCATCTGGTTTTGAGATCTAGTGCTATTATCTCGTTATTTTAATTGGACGATTTTGGATATATACTGTTATGTCATGATTTTGATAAACGAAACCAATTACTGGGCTGACAGCCCCGAGGTGAAAGAATTTACGGGTTATTTGCACTTGCACCCCCTTAACTATCGCTATTTGGCAATTACCCCCAAAACGTTTCATTTTTTCACAATCACAGCCCTTCTGTTAACAAACCATCCATTACATTAATTTATTAAATATTCATTTCGCCCTTCCCCCTTAACAACTACTTGAATTCAATTTTTTTTTAGAACTACTTGAATTTATTCTAGTAATATGAATTTGGAAACATTGAATATTATTTTATTTGTATTTTGCTTTAAAAATCACACAAAACATAAGCTAGTTTCTTAACTTTCTTTCATGATTCTAACCCAAAAACTCAGACAATGGTGTTGAAAAGTCTATATATAAAAATTATAACAAGAACATTAAATAAAAATATCATATGCAGTAGCACCATGCCTAATATTTACCAAAAATTGGTGTTATTGCATATGCTATTTTTAAGGAAAATGTCTAGGACATCAAAATAGTAGTCCATTGGAAATATTAAGCATGGTGCTATTGCATATGATGTTTTCATTTTGATTTTCTGGTTACAATTTTCATATATAGATTTTTCAACATCAATGTCTGAGTTTTTTGGTTAGAATAATGAAAGAAACTAGCTTATTTTTGTGTGATTTTTTTAGGCAAAATTGTAATATAAATAAAATAATATTCAATGTTCCTAAGTTTATATTACTAGAATCAATTCAAGTAGTTTTGGAAAAAAAAAATCAATTCAAATAGTTGTTAATGGAAAGATAAAATGGACATTTAATAAGTGGAATGAATGGTTTGTTAACATAAGGGGTTTAATTGCCAAAGAATGAAAAGTTATGGGGATAACTGCCAAATAACGAAAATTAAGGGGGTGTAAGGTCAATAACCCCAGAATTTACACAACCGGTTATTTTTTTCCTTAATCAACCTCTACTAGCACTTAAACTCTATAAAATTATAAATTTAAAAGAAAAAGAAAAACCGTAAGTAACTATCAAGAAAAAACAAGCCATGTTTCATAAAGGAATCAACGGAAAGCCATTCAACTTCAAGTCTTCAATCCAATTCTTTTTTTGTCTTCCTGACAAGAAAAGAGCAAATTACCCCTATCTTATATTCAAAAGACTACCGCATGTGATAGATAAAATAGTAAAATATCTCTCATATTTTTGTAAAAGAAGCACAATATGTCCCTCTTAATTAATTTTTACATCTTTACAGGGGGTAAAATATTCATTTACGTATATTTCCTGCAAGTATTGCCAAGATAGGGTTAAATTTATAATTTTCTACATCGAAATAAAGTCTCAGTCACATTATAAAACATGTGTACAACACCTCCACGAGAAATTAATTAGGTAAAACGCTCATTAATATATATGATGGTAATATGTCTAGCTACTTTCATATATACCGGGGGGTGGGGGACGCAAATTGCCCATTAGACATGTTAGAAGGGTAACTTGCCAAAAATCTAAAAATAATAACTTCCAACGTAATTACAAAATTTTATAATGTTAGATGCCTCTTTTGCAATTTTTAAAAATTGAGTGGATTTTTAAGTAATTAAGAATTTAATTGAAATCTATTAAACAGGTTACAGGTAGCAAAATTAACTTTCAAGCAAAAAAGTAGGCTTTTACATTAACAGCTCTATTATGCGGACTTCAATAACAAAATATGATCGATAATTGGAACATTTTGGTTTTATATTAATATTATAGGGTTGGCAATAGATTATGAATAAGAATTCGACCGTGTTATAGGCCATAAGTTTAGGTAACTTGTACATAATATAAAACTTCTACTTTAATTCAATCATTTATGTTTCTACATCATTTTATAATTAATACAAACTTTGTAGATGACAGCTTCCGGAAATTCAGTATTAATTTGGTACAGTCGACTTGCAGTAGATTTGAGATTTCCACATTGTACATTCACTGCAAGGGTTTATTTTTTGGTTCAAATCTTTTGAGAAGTGTAATTTTTTTTTTTTTGATTTCATACTAGTTTATTAGTTACTTATTTTTTGTAACTTATTTTAGTTATTGTAATTCGCTAGTGTAATCAATCGATATTCTGATGTGTGGTATGACCTTAAAAAGTTGTTGTAAGGATAATGTCTAACATAATTTGACAGAGTTTCTTTCTTGTAATTAATACATGTCTTTATCATGTTGTGTACATCTTCACATCAAAAAGATATGATAAAGAAGATGTCCCTTTTAACCCTATCTATGCCAGTTAATTTATATTTACATTATTACCATTATTTTGATGTAATAAAAACACACACAATTATGAACGTACCACTTGGGTGTGTTCCGGCAGAGGAGTTGGTATTTTGTGTAAAAAAGACGTTGAAAATGAATGCACGAAGTTATGGCTCGGGCCAACCCTGGAAGCAGGCTGCCTTCAATTACTCCATGTGAACATATTAATGTACCAGAGGACACTTTATATCAATTTGGTTGATGGCTTGCCCTCCATGAGCTTTGTATACTTTAAATAACTTCCAAAATTGGAAATTTAATTTAGTTAGTTTAGGTTAGAACGTAACTCTTCATAGCTGGATTGTACTCTTCTTTTATTTGGTGACAAAATCTTAAGTAAAGATACGGGAATTAAAACTTGAGCTTTAATTTGATCTGACAAGGTCGAGAATTATGGATTTTGTGAGAAAACAACAAAAGTTACAGTTTGAGTGAATCCAGGGGAGACAACATGGGGCTTTGGACCCCATTTTCGGATCGCTAATCTAGTCTATAAGGCAAGATTAATTAAAATCAAGACACTCCCCTTATCGCCTGAAATTTTCAAGAAATCAATGAAAATCACACCTGACTACTGTATGAAAGAACATGGACCAAAAACTTATACCCATTCAATTTTGAGAAACAATTTTAACCATATCCAATTGTTTCCAACTATACACATTTCATATTAATTCTCAGACTTTCAAGGACACAATTAATGTTGACTTAAGTATCGGCCGAGTGGTTGTGTTGGGGAAAAAAGACAATCTACTTTACCTTAATGTGGATTAAGTCGTTTAATTTGGATCCAAAACCAAATTAGTCAAAGAAATTATCGACTATGTGATATTATTAAACGTGTTATTATTTACATGTATTAAGTGTAATAATTTGAATTTTTCACAATATATGGGGAACAAACTATGCTTATATTATTACTATTGACACTTCGTGATACATAAATTATCCCAAAAGTGTCACTACATTGATTATTATAGTAGCTTTTGTCATCATTAAAACATGTCTCACTAACTATCAATAATAAACTTTTAAATTACTGTAAACTTATTACTACCTATCATTCATGAAAACTCACGAGTATTCTTTTCGTTGTGGCAAAATATTATTGTAACAAAAATAAGTAAACAGATTAAAGGAGTAAGAACTTTATATTATCATTGAATATCGCATTACTAATACATAATGGCTTAATCCCATTTTACACCCTGAAAATAGGCTCATTTTTCACTTTGACCCTGGAAATCCTGGTGTCATTTCATTTTGCACCCTATGCATTTTTCTGCCCATTTGACTCGCCGTTGACAGGGTATTTTAGTATGTTCCTGTTAAATATCATCCTCTATTACTTTCTTCTATCTCCCAATAGTATAATGTATTGTTTTTCGGGGGCTTCTAAAAGCAGTTCACCTTGTGGAAAACTGTTGACAGTTTTCCACAAAAATGAACTGCTTTATTTTTTTAATAATAAAAATGTCACTTCTGACCCGGTTGAATATAGCAGGTCACAATTGTTGAACTTACACATTTGCCCCTCCTTGTTAATAATATATATTAATAACATAAATTAAAAGAATATAAAATTGTCTCTACGAAATTGCAATTAAAAATCATATAAAATCTTTTGACAATTAAAATTCTTCACATAGAGACAATTGCTGCTCGTTTACTCTTCTCCAGGGCCTGGGTAGAGTGTTTCCGAAGTTAATTTCGCATTACATACACTAATTGAGCTTGAATTTAATTCGGGCCGTGAAGAACTTGAACGGGCCGTGAGATTTATGTTCGATTTTGATTGGAAAACACTCCTGGAGTGTTTAATTGCTGTTTGCCGTGTTCATTTAAGTGATTCAGATGTTCGGGCCCTCAAGAACTTAAACGGGCCGTGAATTTCATTCAAAATTGGTTCGGATTTCTTGAGGAATCTTCTTCTTTTTGTTCGGAGGTTTGATTACAGCCTATTTCCTACGCAATTAACAGCAGCTCTTGTTGAATTTTGCAAATTGGGCTTCAAATCAGATTTCGGGTTCTTCGAATCTAGCGGTTTTTTGAGTGTTTTTGTTCTTGATTCTTGTTCTACATTGCTTGTTTTGGTTCGTAGTGTTTAATTTCAGGTGTTTTTTGCTTAAATTTGAAGATTGATTAATTGGCAGACTCCTCTGTTTTAAGAAGGGAAGAAGAAGAAGAAGAGGGTATTGAAGTAATTTCGCATTTGGTGTAGTATAAATATATATCCGGTTATAGGTAAGTTGTTTGCCACATGGCAAACAATGTATGGTGAACTATGGGCAGTTCAGCCAAGGCTGAACTGCCCATAGCAAACCCGTTGTTTTTCTCCAAAGTTTCCCACCAAAATCAAGAAGAATTCTTCGTCCTCCATTTTTCTTCAAAAAATCATACTTTAAGGGCTTTCTAACTTCAATCTCACATTTTCAGCAAAAAATGATAACGATCTTTTACTGAATTTCAAGTTCATCGAGTGAAAAATGAAATCTCATAAACTCTAACTGAAGAAAAAATCACAATTTAAGGGTTTTCTAACTTCAATCTCACGTTTTCAGCCAAGAACGATATTGATATTGCTTTGAACTTGTCAATCTTACCCTTAGTTTCATGTCTCACTCACGAGATGTTATTTTGGAAAAAATGTGGGGAGATATGTAACGAGAATTGACTAAATACCCTCCCAACGACGAGTCAGATGGCTGCAAAAACACCCAGGATACAAAACAAAAACATGATTTTCAAGGTGCAATTTGTTTTTAATTTTTTTTTAGGGTGCAAAGTGAAAAATAATCATATTTCCAAGGTGCAAAGTGGAATTAAGCCAATACATAATTCTTATAGCGAATATCAAAACTAAATCTGAATTATAATTTTTCATATATGACCTACGTAATTACTATCATATATTTTTTTCAAAAAAAAAAAAATGATCTATCATATATATATGGTCATCCGTATATATAAGGTTGAATCCCCATATTTGGAATTATTAATTGTGTGACAAATTCTGACATAGTAATAGCAACTACCAAGAAATCAAATGTGTAAATTAAGCTAGATGAAATTGAGAAATCTGTCGCATCTCTGCATGCCCAAGTTCACGGTAGTGCGTATTTATAAATTCAGAAAAATGTAAGAACTTTTACATCTTAATTGGCTATAAACTTAACGTAATTTAAATAAATTAAAAAAAGGGTGTTATAATTATTGTTTTATTTTAGCTAGTTTTGAACGAACCAGTTTTGTATCACTAAATAACAAGCATTATATCTGGAAGGTTGAAACTTGACATCAACCTTAGAAATAATTAATCAATCATCAAAAAAGAAAAACCTTAATAATTACTCAGGTACGTAGTTATTATAAATTACCAATTTAAAACGTCTCCCGTGCATTAATCTCGTGTCCACTTTAAGTGCTTCAACCCCCCACAAATTAATGAAAAGTAATGTTTTAGAGATAAGATCAGTTGGTAAAAATAATAAAGGAATATGTCATTTTTTTTTTGGAGAGGCGGAATATGTCATTGTTAATTAATTAAAAATAGCCTCCCTCAAAAAATCCCAAAGAGTAGTGTGAGTTATTTTCTAGTTTACTATTCTTGTTAATTATTTTTTCTAAATTTTCACTATTATTTACTATTTGAGATGTATCAAAATAACATTTTATTTTTATAAATTGAATTTTTTTCTCAAAAATATCATTCAATAAAGTAATGATTTGACATCATAACTCTCAGCTACTACTTTTAAGAGCACTTATGTAAAATACATAAAAGTTTCATATTTTTAACTCTTACTTAAACTTCTGCACCAAAAGTAAAAGAATAAAAGAAAAAAAAGGACGAAAGGGATATTAGATATTATTTTTGTTTGATAGTTAGACATCTTTGTACTTTGTGATAATCAAATAAATTTGATATATGTTCATCATTTCACTCAACTAAGTAAAAAAATGAAAAACCTATGAATAATCAAAGGCTAATTATAATTAACTAAATAAAGTTGAGATACAATAGTGACATGAATAAATATTTATATCATTGTGACTTAATATTTTTGGTCAAATATTATTAAACTTTTCTAGTGATCCATCTCTCCAATCTTTAGAAATCGATCACTAAACAAAGCTCTGGGTCCCACGTTGAACTTCCACTCCATGGATAGACGAAAAATTGGTGACACATCACTGTAGCATAATTCCTCTTAAGTCTTAATTAAGTCAAATAGGAGTAACAAGTTACTAATTGTTTATTTGCGCGCAAACTTTAATATTTAGTTTATTTATAGTTGACTCTTGACTCGTATTAGTTTCTCTGGTTGGAAGTTAAAAGGTTGAGAACAATTAATGAATTATGACAGATGTCTACTAGAAATTGAGATTGTATTTATGAATTCACGAGCTTGATTATATTTTCGACAAAATTATTTCGAAAATGAAATAGTGTACGACAAAAAAATAAGTTTTGTCATAAGAGCTAATCCTATAACTAAGGTTAGGGTCCAGGTCCAGGGAATAAATTTTTTTTATTGTGCATTGGTGATATTTCAGAATTTCAAGTTTGTGGAATTTGGCCTATATATTAAAATTTTAAATGGGTTTTCAACAGGTCTCGGTTCAATCTCAATAACCATAACAATTCATTTATAATTGTCTTCTCATCCAATATAAGATTATATCTCAAACATTCTAAAGTCGTTGATTTCTTCTCCGAATGCCAACAACAAATATAATATCATATTTCAAACCGTATAAAATTATTATATTCATTTAACATAGATCAACTATATTTTTCTTCCAGACTTAAATAAAATTATATCTTAAATTTTTCAAGATCCCACTAACTATTATTTTACTAATATCATACCATCTCAATATTTAATTAATCAAAATCGAGTTTCAAAATTTGGAAAATCTCTCGAATTAATTTGTAAAATCAAATCAAAATGAAACTGAACTGGAATTCTTTCATAAGCCCAAACAGTGTTGGCTGAAGCCTAAACAAATACAACTTTTGGACCAAATGGAAACGCGTCTAAGGCTGGGCCAAAAAATTGCGTCTGTTGGGCTTTCAATTGGACCAGATATATTTTCTCGGAAACTGTGATATTTGTACAAGGTCCAAAGTCCAAGCCATTTACCAAAAAAAGAAAAAGGTCCAAGTTTGAAAACCACATACAGAGAGGCAAAGTCTAATCCAATTTGGGCTTCTGCCTAATTTCAATCCCTCCTTAGAATTTAGGATATTGAGAGAGATTCTGGGCCTGTTTATTTGGCGTTTCCCAGATTTTTTTCGTGTTTGGGAAATGCCAAACAAACATGTTTTCTATTTTTCGAAATAAATTTTTCATCCATTAATTTTCTCAAACTACTCTCTCAAAAGCCAAACAAACAACAATTTTATTATCTCTAAACAAAACCTATACAAACTCTACTTTGATTTGACATAAAGTAACATATCTCTTACACAATTTATCTCACATAACAAACATGATTTGACATAAAGTCTTACACATCTTACACCTACAACCCAACTCTTCCAAAAAAACCTACACCTACTTTATTTCTCAAAACACTCTCTCAAAACTCAAACAAACAATATTACGCAAATCGAGATTATTTCACAAACCTCCACTACTCTCCCAAACTACTTTCCCATACGCCAAACAAACACGCCCTCTCACTTTTCATTTATCTCAGTTAAAACTTAAAAGGAGACATTTTGGGTTCAATTTTCCCAAATTTGACTATTTCTTCTACTTATTGAACAATCTCCAAACATAATGGAGACGACGGAGGATCTTCCCGCCTATAAACTTCTTCTATCGTGCCCCAATGGCCTTTATCCTTCGCAGGTGTAAACTAACCTCTTTATAATTATTATTTTTCTTTATACATAACTTTTACTGTGTATACTTTGCTTTAAATACCAGGTGTCGGTTGTTTTTTATCAAGCCTATGATAGGATCCCGCATCCCGATACCAGCTTGGAGAATTCCATTTCTGAGGTTATAAAATATTATGCCAATCAATTTTGGATAATTGGGGTTACATTGTTGTGTTTTGATTTAAAAATTCCCAAATATTTTATATTTGATCGATAATTTTTCAAATTTATCAGATATGGGACAGTAGAGTTCAACAAAATCCATCTCTGTACAATGGACTGAAGTTCAGGGTATGTGGTGGATGCTTATGTTTTAGTTTTTTAGTTGAATTTTCTTTTTATGCCTTGTTGATTAGGGAAACACCGTTTAGATTTCAGCTTCATTTTTTGGAATCATTTCCCCAAATCCATCCTCAAATCCAAATGGAACCTTACATGGCTTCTGGAGAATGTATGAGAGAATTGATAAATTAAGATGCCTATGTTTGATGTACTTCTATCTTGTAAGGTTAAAAAAAATGAATTATTTTATCAACATATTCAGTTGATAACGTGACAGTATGGAGGGCACACTCTGAGTGGCGGAACTGATTCTTCTCAGAAGCCTGATGTATGCCTTCACCTTGGCTTGACAGACTATAGGTCATATTTCACTCTTTCTCGCTCTCAATCTAAGTAGAATGTTAAAATATTGCTTCTTCACACAATACTTTTCTTATGATGTACCCACTGGAATTGTTTTTTTAAACTCCCACTGCTTCTTACTTTTTGGTAAACTGGAAAATAAATTTTCAGTGAAGATCCTTAATACTACAATGTGGGCAATAAAATTCTGATAAAAACTAGATAGATTTTTTTTTTTTTTTTAACAAGGGTATTCAGATCTTCGACTTGACATAATCCGTTTCGAGACGCGTTGGGCACATTAAGTGGGAACCTCTCCCAATAGGGATTCGAACTTGGGTTCGCTACTTTGTAGTGACTAGTTCCTTTCCACTAGATCAATCTCCTGGTGGTCAATTGAAACTACTCAATAGTTTGATTAGATAGATAAATGAATGGCAAATCATCTAAGGAGGATTGTTATGACCCATTTTGATTGCATGTGATTTTAATTTGGACACTTTTTGTTTCTTCATAAGTGCATGTGCCGTAAATTATGTGCCAAAATTGAGCTATTTACGAGAAAAAGGAGGTACTCTGTGAAAGTACATCTCAAAGAGGAGATACCCTTGGAACGAATCAAAAGATCTCAATTTTCATGTTTTCAGTGGGAGACTTGGACTCTGTCTGCATAACAAGCTATATCACCTCGGTTTTTTAAAATGTTGGCTTCATTGTTGGTCTGTAGCTTTTAATGCGTCAGTACTGATGTGATGTGTCTTTAACTTCGTGAATATTCTTGATCAGGACATTTGTGGGAACAAACTTGAATCCTTTGTGGAAAACATTTCTTTTTCCATCTGAAGGTAAATCTATGTAATTATTATATAATGGTCTTTAAACATGAACCATTTAAAAGTATGAGAAATAAGTTTTAATCATATTGTATGCTCTATGGCCATCCAATATTGCTATTCTGCAACTAATGGCTCTAATTTAAGATTATTGATCTGTTCATGGTGCAATCATAATACTTTAAACTTCTTGTTATGTTTTTATTTCTTGAATTATGTGTAACCTAATGCAATTCTTCAGTGTTTTTAATTATTATGCTAGATCTGTTACTGCCTTGCTGTTATCAGTTGATTAGTCACGTAACATATCCATGACATCCAGATATACAGGGATAACTAGTAACTGTTCATTTTACAAGTTTATAAGGACAATGTAGAGTATATTTCTGTTTGGATCCTTGTCAGCAAGATACTATTAGTTGTTTTAGTTATTATTCACTACTTTTTATTTGTAGATGATTGGAGACGGTGTCAACATACATCTAATCCTCTAGGGAACGGTGCAATTGTAGAGACATCAGACAAAGCTATTGTTGTGCTGCAAAGAAGTACTAATGTTGGTGAATTTCCTGGACACTTTGTTTTTCCTGGTGGCCATCCAGAGGTACAAGTTAAATGGATCCACTTCGTACTGTCCAAAAATATCCATTGTATACAGTGATGCTCTCATGATTTCAAGCTCACACACAATGCAAGTTTAGGTGGAATCTTCCTTACAATCAATGTTATGTCACAGTATTAAGTTTTAATCCACTCTATTAGATTGAGTGCAACATAATGTGTTGCTTAATGATGTATTTATTATGACTTAAGTTCATTTCTGGCTTTAATCACTTAACAATGGCTATAATGTTTTAAAAAATTGACAGCCCCAAGAAGTTGGTATAACAAGTCATCACACTCATGGAGAATTAACCCCTCAGAAGGTCAACAGTAAGGTATCTCAGGAAATGTTTGACAGCATAATTCGTGAAGTAGTTGAAGAAATAGGAGTTCCTGCTTCTACCCTTGTAAGTTTTTTTGCTTAAAACTGTTTGGATTTCATCTGATGATGTTGTGTAATTATATTTATTCCTTCATTAAAATCCAATTTCTTATTATTTCCATGAAAGGTGGTAGCGTGAAATATTTGTCCTCTAAAATAAAATAATATAAAACATACCTACCTACAACTTTATGCCTTCCACTCATTTGCTACTCCTATAATAATAGGAGTAGCTGTAGTTTCTTTAGGAAAAAACGGAAAGACCCTTTTGACATTTTTCCATTTAATGCAGGGAACGCCCGTGTTTATTGGTATATCCCAGAGAGTGTTGAATGTTAGACCTACAGCTTTCTTCTTCATTCAGTGTAGTCTTCAGTCGAAGGAGATTCAAGAACTCTATAGTAGTGCTCAAGATGGCTATGAATCAACCCACCTTTATACTATGTCAATGGTCAGTATATGTTTTTTATGCCATTTTTACCATGAACTGTCACTATGAAGTTTGATATTGTGAAATATTATAGTTCTCAATGTATCACATATTCCTTATAGCTAAGCCTTCAGAGGAATTATTTAACAAAATGCTGGTAAAAAGAACTAATTTTTAAAATTATTTTTATGAATTTGCAAATCGCACTAGATCTAATCAACTGGATGAAAGAGAAACTGACATTACCATATTTGTGGTCTGTTTTTTTTTTTTGGTACTATTTTTTGTGGTCTGTTTATTGTTCCATGACTTTGTTACTGGGCAGAATTTCATTTTGCTAATGTGAAAAGTTAATGACTCTAAACACCCCACCATGCATCATGACTAATACCTTGGAAATACTCCTTCATCCGGCTGGGTGACCCAAGAATATTCCACTGAGGTACCTAACTAAATAATTTGCCAAACTCAGTAAGATATTTTTTACTGAAACGTTTTAAATAATTTCAAGCATCTAAAGGAAAAAAAATATATAAAATTATTTAACTAGGAACTATTATGAAGGTAAAACAAGAGTCATTACTAAAATAGATAGTTTTACACTAGGCTTCATTGAACCAAAATTATGTGCTGAAGATTCTAAACCTGCCTTTTTGTTATATAATCCTGGCCAATTTACCGCTGGTTACATTTCTGGAAATTAATAATGTTTGTTCTGTTGTCAATCATGAAATGATATTTTTTTATTTTTTCTGTTAATTATTACTCTCGATGGTTTATGAACAGAATAATTTGGCAGCCACTGCTTCCAAAATGCCTGGATGTCACCAAGGAGGATTTGCACTCTATAAATTGATGGTTGATGCTTCCAAGAAATGATGGATTCTTTCAACCTCCTTTCTGGATCCATATTCTGCTACATTTTGCTGGTAATGAGCTTTCCTTTCCTCATTAAGGATGAACTTGATGTTTGCAATATATTGAATTCTCTTATTTTAATTTGTTTGGTTATCTCTCGAGGCCTAATGACACAAATACTCATTTGAGTATACCACTTTTAAATAGTGAAGAAATTGTTCAACTGTGACAAATTTCATTCCATCTTGTATGCTTTTTAGGCACACACGCTCAAGGCACTTATGGTATTAGTTTCGCCGTTTATTGATTGCTATTTTATGCTTTCAAAATGATTTTTGTCTGTATTTTCTGGTAGTTAGATTCTTCTTCGAATGCAAACCAGGTTTAATATTTAATACTCCATTATATATTGAGTCCATAATGTTACCTTTTGGAACAAATATAGTCACAGCAATTTAATTTTTAGTGTCAAACTTGGACAAAAATATATAATAATCACTATTCAGTAATAGAAGATTATAAATAAATATTATAGAGTATAATGGAGAGGGTCTCATCACAATTTGGAAATTCACGATACCTAACCTAAGTGTGGTACTCCACAACCACCATATAAACCCATAGTCTTTAATAGGGAAAAAATGAAGGACTCAATATGTTGTGGTGCAAATTATAGGATTCATATTTGATTTAGTGTCATGAAAGGTGATGGAAAGAAAACTTAGTATTAGCTTTTAAGTAAGCTAAATAGAGTTGATCTTGAATTTCTTAATTGTTCTATTTGAAGTAATTGTACTTGGAGTGAATTTGAGCATTGACTCTAAATTTGTGCATAGACAAGGTTTAATCTAGGTGAGGCTACTTGGGTATATTAGTGAATCTTTCGCAACTCAGTTATGCATTAAGGGCTATGTTTAGTTCTTTGATTTTGATTTTAGTGAGTAAAATTAATTATGCATTAAGGGTAATGTTTAGTTCATTGATTTTGATTTTAGTAAGTAAAACATCTGGTAAATTGTTTTTTTTCCTTGTCAAATGCTAGAACTTCAGGCTTACTTCTGTTCATTTTTATTTTTCTTCTCATTTTATTCATTAAAGACTAAACATAAGGTAAGTAAATTTGGGAAAACACTTTGAAATAGACATCATATAACGATCAACAGTTGACACTAACAAAACCAAGATGCAAAAGTATATAAATGAAAAAAGGAGTCAAGAAAACTCTACTTGAGACACACGCATGAGAAAGTATCATGAATGTCACAGGCAAGTGAAGAACACCAGTTTTTGTGGTATTAGTTTACATGAATCTTGTTTGCAAATTGGTACATTAAATGTATTAAACTAGTTATTCGAATCTTGAACCTTGTGATTGATGTACAAATATAATGGAGGAATCATGAGATACTTATTAGCACTACCCAAATTTCTCCTAATATTTATTTAATCCACAAGTGGAATCATCATTCATGCAGGTTGTCAACACTAGCCAATTTTCAACCGTTTAGATTTAATAAAGAATAAGTTGAACCACTTGTTGTGAATGGATAAGAAGGAACCATTGACTATAATTAAAATGGAATCTATATTCGTTTTTTACATAATTAGACATTCCATTTGCAGAATATTAATTGAGGTCAGGAGAAGTATGCTCTACAATATGGTACATACGTAACAATTTATTAATCTGGAATCAGAATTGGGTTGCACTGCACATGATTTGCTGTTGAACATAAATTTGTGTGTGCTTACAAATGAATTATTAAGGGCATTCACGGAATAAATGTCCAGATGGCTAGAAAACTTTCATTATTCTTCTTGAATTTTTTTTTTGAATAAACCCATGTTTCATTGTCCTCTGATCACGATTCAGAAAAAAACTAGGATCTTATTATAAAACAATTCTTATAGCCGTAACATAATCTTGGTTTTTATAGGATGAACTAAAATTATTAATAGGAAGGAGAGGAGACAATCCTCGTCCGTAATGCTTTATAGTTAAAATGTTATTTTGTTGCATATACATACCCCAGTTAGATTGCTCTAAATCCCATCTCAATCTCGTTGCATATCCTAATTTCAGAATAATTTGAAGAAAAAAAATTTAGTTTTAAATGATAAACTTGTATCTGGACATTGCACAAAAAGCCAAAGATAGTTTTTACGATCAGATTATTTTGAAAAAATATCACAAATCTTAACCAGGTGAATAATTTGATAATTATTAGCCAAAAGAATAAAATAAATAGTCAAAAGGAATATCGAGTAGGGGACAAGAAAAATAAAAGTGACGACTAGTAACAGAGTTCCCACATGCAACGTAAACCGTCCATTTATTGAGAAAAGGTTGTTAGATTCTATATTTTGCGTATAATTCTAATTATTTATATGTGAGATTGTGAGTTATATAAAAAGCTAGTTGTATTTTCTCATTTCTCATAAAATAGTTTTGATGTTATATTATCACATATTTTTATGTTACCATAATATTTTAAATAACAAGGACGAATAAATACAACATAATGAAGAACATAGGGTCATAGTTGGAATTTTAAAATATATTTTAGTCTACTCAACTTAATCTCATTTTGTTCTCTCTCCACTTTTATTAATTTTGCCCATTTCTCAACTATACTAGAAGTAACTATCCAATATGTAATGGCAAATTATACGAGTATTTGAAGTTCCATATAATTGCATCTTTAGCTTTTTTGTCCCGTATTTTACGTTAATGCAATTTGGTCCTAATTTATTACTAATACTAATATATTTTGCATGTATAATCCCGCACTTTACGAAATCGCATTTTTTTTTAATCTCAATTCCTTAAAATATTTTGAACCTTTTGTCCCATAAGATAATCTCCAATTATTTTGGTCTCATATAATGTTTCAATTTTGCAGTTCTAGTCAAATGAGATGCAATTGGACCCATTTAAAAATTGAAATTAAAAGTACAATTTAAGAAAAAGGATGAGATAAAAATGTTGAGAATTCAACCATGCAAGACTTAAAATGCAAATTTTCCATAGTGGTGGACTGTTTTTTTCCTTTTTCCTTGGACAAAATTTCTTCCTCTGCATTTTGGGAATAATTTATTGATGACCTTTTGCCAAAAATAAAACTAAAGAAAATGCAATATAATGAGGAGGAAAACTAAAATCAATATACTACTCCGTATAACAAAAATGAAAGATAAGGAAATAAATTGGAGTTAATTAAAAGAAGCGTATAACAAAAATGAAAGATAAGGAAATAAATTGGAGTTAATTAAAAGAAGCGTGTGCGTAAATAATAATATCCATTTTTTTTTACTAGAAAAACACAAAACACCCAAATAATTAGGAGAGACATTCAACATATTACCCTTTTTTTGTTCTTCTGCCACCCCTCACCTTCTCCTGTTTCTGTTTTTTTATTTATTAATTAATTACTAAATAATTTATATGTTAAAAAAAATCATTTTGTATATATTCTCAATTTTCCGAGCAGCCGCCCCATCATAGTCACCTTTACAAAGGGCATCCTTTATTTTTAGCTCCTGTCGATGTTAAGCTATCTGAATTTGATTCTGATTGGATACATATGTTTTATTATTATTATATATATAAAAAAACCATGAATCATGTGTATATAAAGTTTTGTTGTTGCATACATGTGCATTTGATTTGATGACCCTTTTTTCTCTTTAACCTCAAGCCTTTGTTCCTTTTTCTCCCAACCTTTCTCTGTTGCCTAAACTTTCATCTTAAATTATGGCCTTTTTGGTTTTAAAGGAAGGGAAGCTTGAGGTGGCTCTTCCTTCATCACCAAGGTAAATATTTCAGCAATTCATTTAATCTTCCCAGATGTAATCCATTGAAGAAAAATAAATTATGGAAATTTGAAGGAGAAATTAAAAATAAAAAGTAACAATCTCTTCATCAGATTATCTATTAACAATTACTAGAATCTGTAATATCAATTTCCTTTATTGTCTTGGGCAGGGCCTTTTGATGAATGCTTAAAAATGAGATTGTTGATTTCTTGTAAAATTTAAGGTGAAAGGAGGGGATTTGGTTAGTGGGGTAAGATGGAGGGGGGATCCGGTGCGCCACCGCCCACTACACCGAGGAAAAAGATGACCAAACAATTGACAGGGAAAAGAGATGATACGGCATTGCACTCTGCGGCGAGAGCAGGGAATATAATTGCGATAAAGGAGATAATAAATGATGGTGGAGAAGGAGAAGAACTGAGGGCAATATTGTCAAATCAAAATTCAGCTGGGGAAACGGGACTGTATGTGGCTGCAGAGTATGGCTACTTTGAGGTGGTGAGGGAAATGATAAAGCATTATGATTTGGTGGATGCTGGTATTAAAGCTAGGAATGGTTTTGATGCACTTCACATTGCTGCTAAACAAGGAGATTTGGGTATCATTTCTTTACATTAAATATTTGATCTTACTTATATGTAATCTTAATCATGTGTTTGTGTGTGTTGCAGAAGTTGTGAAAGTGTTAATGGAAGCCCATCCGGAGCTATCTATGACCGTTGATATAGCAAACACAACAGCTTTGCATACTGCAGCCACTCAAGGACACACGGAGGTTGTCAATTATTTCTTGGAGTCGGGAAGCAGTTTGGCCACTATTGCCAGAAGTAATGGAAAAACAGCCATTCATTCTGCAGCAAGAAATGGACATGTACAAGTTGTAAAAGCCCTTTTAAATAAGGAAAAGCCTGGAATCATTACAAGAACCGATAAAAAGGGACAAACTGCTCTTCACATGGCTGTTAAGGGTCAAAACCTCGAGGTCGTGGAAGAACTCATTGGAGCCAATCCTTCGATTATTAACATGGTCGACACTAAGAGTAACACCGCATTGCATATAGCCACCCGGAAATCCAGGGCTCAGGTTTACTACATACCATGTGATATGCATAATGTTCAATTTACCCGGAAAGGGGGTAAACTGGCATTAACCCCTTATTTCTTGCTTTATAAATCAATTTTAAACAACTTTCTAGTTCTAATGGTTTTGATTTTTGCAGATTGTTAAGATGCTTCTAAGCCAAGAGGAAACAGATACAAAAGTCGTGAATAGGTCGAACGAGACTGCCTTCGACACTGCAGAGAAACTCGGTCATTCAGATATTACAGCCATTTTACAAGAACACGGTGTTCTAAGTGCCCGAGAAATCAAGCCTCAATCGACAAATCCAGCTCGTGAGCTAAAGCAAACCGTAAGTGACATAAAGCACGAAGTCCACTATCAACTAGAACACACTCGCCAAACCAGAAAACGAGTCCAAGGCATTGCCAAAAGGCTCAACAAAATGCATACCGAAGGGCTAAACAACGCCATAAATTCCACTACAGTTGTGGCTGTGCTAATTGCCACGGTTGCATTTGCCGCAATTTTTACGGTTCCCGGCCAATATGCTGATGACCCTACAAATATCCCACAGGGACTTTCTCTAGGGGAAGCAAACATTGCTCCAAAAATCTCGTTTCTAATATTTTTCGTATTTGACTCGATAGCGCTATTCATTTCCTTGGCTGTTGTGGTGGTTCAAACTTCGGTTGTTGTTATAGAGAGTAAGGCTAAGAAGCAAATGATGGCTATTATAAACAAGCTAATGTGGCTTGCTTGTGTGCTTGTTTCGGTTGCTTATTTGGCGCTCTCGTTTGTTGTTGTGGGGAAGCAAGAGAAGTGGTTAGCTATTGGAGTGACTATTATAGGGACTACCATATTGGCTACGACTTTGGGTACGATGTGTTATTGGGTGATTATGCATCGGATTGAGTCGAGTAATATGAGGAGCCTGAGGAAGAATTCTCAAGCTGATAGATCGAAATCTTGGTCAGTATCAGTGTTGTCAGATTCAGAGGTTTTGAATAATGATTTCAAGAAAATGTATGCAATTTGAAACAACACCTTGACCCGAAATTGAAACGTCATACTTAATTTCTGGTTTTGTGACATATTTCTTGTGCATATATATCAATGGAAAAGGGCAGTTGATCTGTCTTTTGAAATTTTGTCAATCCGTGCCGTGTAGTTTATAAATCGTAGATACTCTCTACGTAAGAGTTTTCTCAGCATTTTTCTTCTCTTCTTTCTTCTTAGTATTTCATTAAGATAAAGATAATGTAATCTACCAGAAAGGAATTGATGCAAGAAAGTTCACAAGCCTTAAAATGGAAATCATCTACAATGGAAAAGAAATAGTTCAATTATTTTTTAACATATAAAGGACAAAGACTTATGTTTAGATTAGAATTTCCGCGTGACAATAATACAAAAATGATATCCTAAATTTAAGGAAAAGAAAACGTTTAATAGAATTATAACGGTAAGAGAGGAAAAAGGAAGAAACTACCGTTAAATTAATAAAAATTACTTGCACAAAATCAATTTCCAAATGGCTCATCGCTAAAGTCCCAAACAATAGTGTTAAGCTAGCACAGAATGATATGATCTTGTTTTGTAAAATCTATTAAAGTGTGTGTTTATATAATTATTTATAGAAAGTTATATTCAAATACATAATCAAATTTAATACTCAATTATATTATAGTAATAAACATCACTTTTGGTCCCACTTATCAATATTTTTTTACAAAGTGGTCCCTCTTATGTTTTTTTTTCACTTTAGTCCCTACTATGAATTATTTATTTCACTTTAGTCCTTTTCAGGTGGTCCAATGCGATTCCGATAACATGTGATATACACAAGAGGGCAATTTCATCATTTTAATTAAACCACCAGGGATATTTTCGTCTTTCTAAAAATAAAAAATAAAAAGCTAATTATCTAATCTTTTCCAAACTAGGCTTTCCTTCCAATCCAACTTAATCGCCTATTCCGTTCCAAACTATGTTTTCTCCCAAAATCGTCTTCAAACACCAAGATTGCTCACCAATTAATAATATCACACATAGTCTCAATAGTGAACGAACGAAAATGCCCTAAAAAATATTCATGTGCATGTCACATGTTATCGGAACCACCTGATAAGGACTCAAGTGAAATACATAGTTTATACTTTATAGTAAAGTGAAATAAATAATTCATAGTAGGGACTAAAATGGAAAAAAAAACTTCAGAGAGACTACTCTGTAAAAAATTAATGATAAGAGGGACCAAAAATAATATTTACCTTTTTTTTAAAAAACTTAATTTCCCAACATTCGGGCCAAACCCCATCTTAATCTACACTAAATGTCTAAATCCATCAACAATTTCTTTCTCCTTTTTCTATTTTTTTTATTCTCTTTTAATTACCAAACAGAAAATATTTATTCTCATTTCCTTTCTTTAAAAAAAATCCCAATATATTTACTAAACCTCCCGAATTCTGAAACCTCCATCATCAATCATTCACACCATGGATGAGGAACTGCTAGAATTGCAGCGTCAATTTGAGTTTGCACAGCAGGCAAAATCCAGCATCCGTTTGTCCGAACGAAACGTCGTCGAATTGGTTCACAAGCTCCACCAACTCCAAATCATCGACTTCGATCTTCTCCACACTACCTCCGGCAAAGAATACATCACTCCTGTGAGTAATTCTTCAATTCAATTCAATCAATCATCCACTGTATTTGTCAGTTTCTTATTTTATTTTTCCTTTTTTTTTTTATTCTATTGGTATAGGAGCAACTGAGGAATGAAATAGTGATCGAAATAAATAAACAGGGTAGAGTTTCGTTAATTGATTTGGCCGATACGATTGGAGTCGATTTATACTATGTTGAGAAACAATCAAACGATGTCGTTTCAAACGATGCTTCTCTCATGTTAATTAATGGAGAAATCATTTCCAATTATTACTGGGACATTGTTTCTGAGGAAATCAATGAGAGGCTACAGGAATGTAGTCAAATTTCCTTGGCTGAAATTGCGGCACAGCTTCAAGTCGGCTCCGAATTACTCGTCTCCATTTTAGAACCCCGCCTTGGGACTTTGGTAACATATCTTGTACTATTAGTTTGATTATAATTTATATGTTGAAAACATGGAATTTCGTTAAGTTGTTTTATTGTGTGTATAGGTAAAGGGTAGGCTTGAAGGTGGGCAATTGTATACGCCAGCTTATGTAGCACGGGTGGGGGCCATGGTTCGTGGTGCGGCGAGGGGTATTGGTGTTCCGATGAATTTGACAGCTCTGTGGAGCTCATTGCAGGTTTTGTTGCAGGATATGGATGGGTTTAGTGGTGTTGCGGTTGAGAGTTCATTTTTCCAGTCGTTGTTTAATGGGGTGGTGAAGGAAGGCGAGATTCTTGGTTCGCTTCGAGCTGGAGTACATTGGACCCCTTCTGTATGTGATATTGTTGTTTCTTTGTTATGACTAGTTTTGATGTTCAGTGATGTTTTTTAAGAAATGCTGTTTGCTTGTTCTGATAGAGAGAATGTATGAATTTTCGATATTCGTCTGTTGTCAGATCTTATTTCGTTTTCTAAGTTATTTACATTAAGTCCGTTATAAAATGTAGTGATGGTTTTCTCTGATTTGATGGCTAAATATGGCGTTGTCTCTGCAATATGTATCCAACTTATCATATGTACCTTTTTACAGGTCTTCGCCATGGCTCAGAAAGAGTGTGTGGATTCTTTCTTTTCACAGGTGCAAAGCTTTTCTGCTCTCTCTTTTCTTATTTCTTATTGCAGGGGTGATTTTGCTACAGATATTCAGTCTGTATGTACAGAGAATAGCAGTCATTGCCATCCACAACTTTTCCCTGATTATTATTCTGTGCTGCAGAATTCCTTCATAAGTTACGAAGCTCTTCAAAAACTTGGAATTCCACAACCTGTTCAGTTTTTGCAGGTATCTTAATATATTTGATTAGTAACTTCTTTTTCTCCTCTAGTTTGAAGTAATACAATCCTCTAAACCTCTTGTCTCTGTTGATGATGGAATTAATCTATGCCCATGAATTATCTCTATTGTAGTCCAGATATCCTGAAGGTAAACCTCTTGTCACTATCTTTGCTCATGGTTCACTGATTGAAATGTTGGATGCTGCCGTTGAGGATGCCATTGAACGCGGTAGCTGGTGAGTTCTAAATGCATATTCCCTTCCTCATGACTTCTCTCTAGCTGTTGCAAATTTGTAAATGGTTTGTATTGAAAATAAGAATACACCCTATCTCCTATAGGTTTGGTCTTATTTTATGGCTTTTTTGTAATTAATTGTGCAGAAATCAATTCCAATTTCAGGAGGCAGGGTTTGACTCTTTCCACTTTTTTTGCTTCAGCGTTTCCAAATAATTGACTATTACTATTTTGACACATTAGAGCCTTATGTACCATAAAGAGAGACTAAATTAATTTTTAATTTATAAACAAGGACATGCACATAAGTTATGAAAGAAAGAAAAAATTCATCCGCTGTTACATCTTCTACCAGATTATGTGCAGTATTTACCTGGCACTATAAAGTACAATAACATGGTAGCACATATGTCCCCGTAGTTCCTAGGTTGGGGATTTTTTTTGTTCTTTCAAACTTTTTTCTTTGCAATATTGATGTAGTTATTCTTTTTTCTTCTTGTGTTTATGATTTTTGGTCACCTCTAGTAAGCATTATATGTATATGCTCAAAACACAGGTCTATGTATTTCATTTTATATTATTTTTTTCCGTTAAATGCAGGATAGATTCACTTTCTATCTTACCAACATCCTTTGTGCCCGAAGATGCATCCAAGATTCTGTCACTTTGTCCATCTGTTCAGAGAGCTCTAAAGGTGATCCATTCTTATTTATTCATTATTGGCTCCCCACTCTCATTTGGTAATATTTAATCTTTATGTTTTTCTACAGTCTAGTAAAGCGCTTGTGCTGGGGGACTCCTATATTTTCAGCGATGCCTTTGTCAAGGTAAGATCTATCAATGTCTATAAGGGGAAAATATTTTACTTGAATTACAAGACCCACTTGAGTAATTCATGGATTTTTTTTATCTGAACTTGTTTTTCTGCTGTAGGTGATCAGTTATATGTGGATGCATTTTCATGTTTCAATAAATATGTGATTTTAATTTCTTGAAATGCTTACTATCAGTTGGCTTGATTATGGTGAAAATGGTAAAGAATATTTCTGTTTTCAGACAGTGTAGTACTGCATTAAGAATAAAATACTGTTGCCTAACTTCTTACATTAATAGATTGGGTCTCTTGGTCAAAAAGTTGCTTGAAGTTTTATCTTTTTTCTTTTTCCTTCTGTGATGTTGACTTAATTCTTTTCACTTATTTTTGGTGGGCTGGGGCAACGTTTTATTTCTTCACTCATAGTTGGTTCAAATGTTTTCGTGTAGATTTTGTATGGGCTGGGGGGAGGTTTTATTTCATCACTCATAGTTAGGCCATATATTTTCGTGTAGATCAATGAGTTATCCTTGTAAGCTTACTATCTAGGAACCGAGAGAAGAACACGATCGAAATTAATTTCATGTTCTTGATTCAGACATGTCCCATCATTAGTGATTTTTGCAGTTCTTCAAAAATTTGGTCACCAAGTTTGATGACATTCATGATACTTTTTCTTTAGCTTCTTTAACCTTCTGATGCAAAAGGTTTAATTGAAACATCAACCATAATACTATGTAACCTCGTATTTGAAGACTGATGAGGCCTATTCCTTAGTTTGATGTTGTAAGTTTGTTTATTATGTAGAACATCCATTATCAACACAACTTGGAAGTTGTTTGATACTATATTATAAAGAAGCTGAAACCTGGAAACCCACATTTTTAGCCAACATTGAATTGACTTTTTTATTCTGCTTTTTGAATCAGAGTGCTCCATGTTCTAGCCAACTTTAACCTTTAAACCCGTTCAGTTATTCCTACCAGATAGTCATACTTTATTCCAACTTGTAGCACCCTATAAGCCTTTACAAATGAGATCAGATATTCAGATAAAAACACGAGGGCAGTACAAAATACAATTGTTCTATCGCCTTGATGCTTTACCTTGGATCTTTATTAAATAATATCCAAAACCTTGTACTGGACTCAGTGAACATGGATAGTTTATGATGGAATGCTTCACAATTTCCCTGTTCAATTTTTTTAAAAGGGTATTACATAGTTGTTCTCAACAATTTGAGTGGTATGTGTAATTTCTTCAGATAAAAATCTAATTATAAGCATATGATTTATTGAACAAGATGGAAACTTGCAATCATGCCTTTGGTGATCCTTGTGGTAACTCTGTTTTCCTACAATATCTGACAGGGTTTGTTTGATCGTATGGAGAAAGAGTTGGAAACCTTAAATGTCTCTAGTTTCAGTAATGAAGCGGTGCCTGAAGATTTACGTCCTGGCAAAGATACCAAACCCGGGCATGATGATAGCAGCAATTTGGCTGATGCAGACGAAGTTGTTAATCAAATTGGTTCTAAATCAATTTCAGATAAAGGATCGAAAAGGAGAAAAGGAAAATCTGTTGGGAATGCTAAGGCTGGGAGTGCTGAAAGTGTTCCCGAGTTCCAAGAGCCTACTGCCACTAAATCCAAGAAAAATCAGAAAAAGGGCAAGGCTATCCCAGCTTCACAAGTTTCAGATTCAAAATCAGGTGCTAAAAAGGATGCTGATAGAATGGACACTCCTAGCTTTCTATCAGAAGAATCATTAATACAGAAATTAATATCTTTCATCCCAGACTTAGAAGAACAAGGTGTGTTTTCTTAATTGCCTGAAAGATCTCTCCTTATTAGAAGTCCTTTTAATCCAATTTTGACAAAGTCTTGTTACATAGAATATCCTGAAACAATTCTTGCACCTCTGGCGACCTATTTGAGACCCATGCTCCTGAACTCTTGGATGCAGAGAAGAAAGACAGCTTTCTCACAGAACTCTCAGAAAATGAAACAAGTGCTTGATAATTTGCAGCGAAAGCTTGACGAGGTAGTTGTCAGACATTTCATCTTGTTTTTTCAGGAAAATTCATCTCAACATATACAAAGGTTTTGTTATTAGCTTAAGTATCTGGATAATGATCCAATTCCCATGATATCAACACTCAAGGTCCTGGACATCCTGCATAACTGTTTCAGTGACCCGATTTTTCTTTCTTTTTTTTTTTCTTTTGCGCCTTAAAAGACATGCTCTTATCCTAAGATTTTTTCTTAGTTCATCTCCTGATCAGATTAGACATTCTTCTGAATAGAGATACTGTGTAGATATTTTTTTGGTTAATTATACATTTTTTGTTTTAGGCATTTTTAAATATTCAACTCTATGAGAAAGCCCTGGATTTGTTTGAAGACGACCAGTCGACTGCAGTAAGTTTTGTTGTCCAATTTTGATTTGTTATTGTTGCTATCGTGATGCATACTTAGGATGTTATTTCCTTCCTATAAGGTTCTTCTACACAAACATCTGTTACGAACTGCTGCCAGCCAGATGGTGGATACCCTCTTAGTCAACCTGGTAATGTATGCATATCATTCACTGTTCTAATCTTTTGTACATAAGATGACCGCATTGTCTGATAATGTGAATCCTATGCATGTAGGATATGCACAACAAATTGAGTCAAGGAATTCAAGTTGAGGAATCCCAAAATTCTGAAATTGTGTCCCTGAGCACTGCCGATCGGATTGCTACGGTAAATCTCCTAATGCATTGTTGCAACTAAATCAAAACGTAAAATTAAATTAAAAATTGAACCCCCTAATGCAGATGCTCCTGCAACACTATCTCGTCATTTTGATTGCTCCTTTTGTATTAACAGGCAAAAGGCTTACCTGGATCTTTGTCGAAGAAAGCAGTTGTTTTAGTTGAAACTTTGGAGGGGAAGGTCAGTGCAACTCATTCTCTGTATTTATGTTGTCAATTGCCATCCTGTATATATTGCTTGTGATTTTAGTATTTGATTTTGCGTAACATACTTAGGTTATTATTTTTGTAATGGCAGCGTGTGGAGTCATTTATTAGTGCTGTAAGAGAAGTAGCCGCAGAAAGGTAAAGAAGGTGCTTTTGTGGTTTGCAACTTCAAAGCATTCATTCATAAAGATCTGAAGTTATTTTCCTTCACATATTTTTTCAGTGGGTTAGATCTCAAAAAACTTGACAAGAAGTTAGAGAGAACACTTCTGCATTCGTATCGGAAGGTATGAATTCATTAGTTAACTGTTTTATACTTCTGATTAGAATTATGCTCTGATGTATAGCAATAGGTGATACAGTAGGATACTTGGTTTTTCTTCCTCATACTCATTCTCGAATCATGTGTATTAGTGTGTACTATTTATGCATTTGTTGAAGTGGATAGATGTTTTAGGAGTTGGTTTATATTGTTTAAATTATATTATAATCCCCTAATTTTGAAATTTTCAGGAGTTGACATCTCAAGTTTCTGCTGAAACTGATCCTGTCTCCCTTCTGCCAAAAGTTGTTTCTTTACTATATGTCCAGGTAGATCAATTTTTTTAATGAATATTCTATATCATATGGATAAGCATTGAACCTCTTTCCGTTATCTCCTAAACATTTTTTCATCTTTTCTTGTCAGGTGCATGGAAAAGCCCTTCAAGCTCCTGGCAGGGCTATTTCAGTTGCTGTTTCTCGATTAAAGGTATTGAGTTTTAGGTTAATTCTTAAGAAAAATATAATCTTTATAACTAATTGTAGCTTTTACAGCCCAATGATTGCTTAAACTAACTAGTCATAGGACCATAAATAGTATTTGTCTTGGAATCGTCACATACATATGATTAATAAGATCTTGCTCTCTCACTACTTCAAATATATAGGATAAACTGGATGATTCAGCATTCAAGACTTTATCAGATTATCAAAGTGCTGCAGTTACCCTTCTATCCCTAATATCTGCGGGAACTGGCAGTGTGAGTTATTAATGTGTTTGATTAGTTTATTTTTCGTTTTGAAAATATAGAGAAAGTGTGTATTGTAAAATTTAAATGCGACTAAATAATATCTCATTGCTTTTTGTTAGGAAGAAGGTTGTACATCGGATAGAATTTTGAGCAAGAGAGAGTTCCTTGAAGGCTGTATGCCGGCATTGAAGAGCTTGGTGTTGGGCAGTTCACAATCTTGATTAGCATAGATAGCATACATAAGTGGTTTTAATTTCTTTGTTCTAACATGTCATTGTAATAGAAAGAATTAACTCCGCAGCCTTCTGGTGCACTCAGGCATGTAACATGAAACTCCAGTTCCTGTGTTCATTTAACCAAATAAATTGGTAAGATTTATACCAATTTTTTATTTTCAAACCAAAATTTAGCATGGTGTTGGTGATGAAAAGGGTAACAAACAGCCGAGTCAAAAATGGACGTTCCAGCATGGTTGTACGTGTCATTATTATATATATTCCAGCATGGATCGATGTAGCCTCGATTTCGCTTGGTTTTTATTTTGATAAATTATTTCGGGTGGTTTTAACAAAATCTATGGAATCAATTACTTTTGTGGTTTTGGATTGCGATCTTAAAACCCAAACTTGCAAAATCAAGTTGAAATCCTAGTAAGAAAAATTGGTTTAGATTTTGAATATTGGAATGGGAGAAGTAGTTGATATGTATCAAATCAATGACTTTTACTAGAACAAAAATTAATATATATTAAATCAATATATTTTATAGTTTTAAGGAAATGAGATGAAACCGAATTCGGCTTGAAGTTTGACCTCGTCTCAATATAAAGTACTCCGAGGCAAACTAGATTCCTTCAGACAGAGCCTTAAGATTTGGAAAATCACAGATATACTTTTGAAGATTGGTTAAAAACCGTAATGTTTTTAACAAATTACGTTGGAGTAGGAAAGTTCTTGAAACTCATCCAACCATCAAGCAAGTGTATTGCACTTACTTTATGATTGGTCACTCTCCTGGAAGTTACATTCAATCTCCCATGTAGTTATTTTGGGTTCGATTCAAAGTAAATAAATTGCATTTGTCATAGTTATTTTGGGTTCGGTCAAACCCGGTCTAAGTAAGAATTTTATGTTGGTGTATTTACTTCAAGGGGGTTTATGTAATTAATTCCGATTTGTTATCACAGAAAAATGAAAAGTAATTAGCTCCAATTTTAGGGTTGTTCTTTAAAGGAAAAATAAAATAACTATACAATAATTGACCTTTTCCTAACGGCTAAAAAACATACTTCCTCCGTCCCATTATTTTTTCTCCATTAGCCACATTACCCGGTCAAATTTTTCAATCTTTTAAGTGATTTACCATGTTAAATTATTCATATTTGTGGTATATTAAAAATTTTAAATATTAATATATATGGTGTCATATAATATAATCAACTTATTAATGAAATATACTAATTAAATTATTTGTTATAATTTTTATAAATTTAGTCAAGTTGACCGATGAACTGTACCTACCGATGGATAAAGAAAAATGGGACGGAGTAAGTATATTATTAAGAGGAGTACTTAATATTTTTTAGTTCATTACTTCTCACTAATTGCATGTTGAAAATCATATTAATATTTTTATGATTAACGGCGTATATGTGTCTAATACTTATCAATTTAACTATAAATTGGTAATGAAACATTATCCAACTCTTATTTAATTCGATTAAATAATTATTAATTCGAACCATAACAGACTTTCGAAACCCAAATCCTTCTTCTTCCATGAGGAAATCATAGTCATACTCCAATTGTATCTCTTTCATTTGCATAGTTGTATTCCTTCTCCCATAAGGAATCATACTCAAACTATAATGACATATATATTTAAATAGATACATTAAACTATGTATTAGTTCAATTAATTAATTAATTAATTTTCTAAGCACAATAAATTAAATCAATGGGCTCTGCTGTGATATCAAGCATTGTAAACGATTCCAAGGTTCCACTTAGAGCAACTTACGTCAACCTTTACAAATGGCCGGAATCCGACGCCGAGTTCATGCAATCACTGAGCTCCGCTAATGTGCGCAAGGACAACAATGTAATTATGCACGGGGATCCAATGATGGTCCAAAGTTTTTCATGCAGACAGTCGTTTTTGAGAAGCTACACTTTCACAAGAGAAGATAAAATCAAAACCAATTGCCTAGGTGGCGGTGCTAAAAAGAGTAAAAGGTCCGGTGGCGGCGGTGGGCTGAGGAGAGCTAAGGCGGCGGTATCGTACTCCGCCTTTGAAACCGCTTTCCGACGACTAATGCTGTCTTGCATCTCCAAGATTGATGTTGTCGATTGATTTTTACTAATGTCATTAATCATTCTTTTTTATACACTTTCATTTTGTTATTAATAATTATGGATGAACAAATTTCCAGTCTATCTATCTCGATAGATTTTTTATATCTTTCTTTGTTCCCACAATCTTTATAAATTATACGTACGTTTGTAGTTTGTTACTTTGTTGATTGTTAGGGATTTTTGCACATCGTCCCCGGAATATTTTAGTTTTCGCGCTTCCGATTACATCTTATCATTTGTTGTTTTTCTTTTCAAATTTTATATAATTATAGATTTTTTAGTATAACAATGAATTATTTGTAAGTAAATAAAAAATAATTGCAAATAATGAAAGTTTTGATAAAAGAAATTATTTCATGTTTTTGTTTTTACTAGAAAAGTGCGCGTACGTTGTACTTGTCTAGTTAATTTCATGGGTAGTTTCTATAAATTAGAGTAAAATTAATTTTATTATGTCTAAAATAGAGAAAATTAATCCGTTTTTCACCTATTTAACTCATCAGTTTAATCCATTTTTATCGATTTTACCCATTTTTTAGCCGATTTCATTTATTTTTTACCAGTTTAATATTTTTTTATCATTTTACCATTTTTGTTCAGTTATAACATATTTTCACTGTTTTTTACGATTTGTTCGATTACTTTTCTTTTTTCTTTTTATACCATACTGGTTTCACCCTGATTTTGTCGGTTAAACTCCTTTTTTTACTAATTTTAATTGTTTTATCATTTTAACTCGTTTTCATCTATTTCGCACATTTTTTTCACTTATTTCACATGTTCGTTTCACCAATTTCATCTGAACTTTCATTGATTTCACATGTTTTCTCTGACTTTACCCTTTTTTCACTGATTTTATCAATTTTTTCATCGAATTCATCCGTTTCTCACTGATGTCATCATTTCACCGGTTTCATTATGTTTTCACGAATTTCATCAATTTCACGTGTATTTATCATTTTTGGGGCACATTTTTTTACAGTTTCAACCTTTTTCACCAATTTTACCTGAATTTTTCATCGATTTCACATGTTTTCAACGATTTCATGAATTTTTTTTAACTATTTCACAAAATTTCATCAATTTCACCCATTTTCACGAAAATAATTCCATGAAAATTCGAGGTTATGCATGTCTTGATATTATTGAATATTATTTATATTTTGTTATTCTAGCTAAGTTATAAGTATTTTATTTATTCATTCATAGGTAAGATACGATTCGATTTTAATTTTTTTTGTTGCTGTAACAGAATGATATTTAAGAGAATTTCATTTTAATTTTTTGTATTAAGAGTGTTTATAACTTATGTTGTACTAAATATGTAAGTTAATTTTTTTACTTAGATACATATTGATGCTAAATTATAATAAATAATTTATAATATGTCTTATATATATATATATATATATATATACATATTAGTAGTTATTTAAAATAACAGTGTTTTTTTTATGGTCCGTTAAGATTAAAATTACAAAAATTGATTTAAGATATAATTTATAAATTTTAGGATTATTTAGGTGATAAATATAGTAAGTGTCTAATTATACCTCTTCAATTATTTTTACATGTTTACCATTTAATTAAATATCATTTGACAATTTAAATAAGGGCATTTTAGTCTGCACAAAAAGTTAAGAAACTATTCATGCTTTTATAATAGTAGAGAATAGAGATTATTAAAAAAAAAAAATCCAAATTGCAAGTTATATCTTGATGTTTTAAAATTTTGTGCACTTAACCCCTCAAAAGTTTTTAGTTATTGCACTAAACCCCTCATATGATACTTCCACTCTTTGAAATTTACTTGAAAAATGACCAGGGAGCAAAATGCATTCATTCGTCAAAATTCTGCTGGGGTACACGCAGGTAATTTCAATTTTAGGGGGGGAGTGCAAAACAGAATTTTTTTGGGGGGTGATGTGCAAAAACCCCTAATGGTTATAATTGTATCATTTATAAAATCTGAGCTTGACTAAACTTTTGGCTACAACGGTTAATCTACCAAATTGCAACTTAATATTTAATGTTGTAAATATTAACTATTAATTGGTATTCCTATTATTTAATTTTGTAATGTATATCCGATGATATCCGATGATAATTAAAATTTTCCGACGATAATGACTAAAATTAATAATTGACATAGTAAAGATCGTATATTGTCAAGATACCACAATAAATGATCTTTTTTTAAACGTAGCCACTTTAGAGGGCTAAAAATAAAAATTTGCCAATCACTAACATTCTCAAATTTTAACCAATTCAACTTCAACATATATATCAAAGAAAAGTAAAAAATAGATAAACAGTAACTAAAAATATTATTAAACCAAGATAACGAATAGCGGTAAGTGGGAAGACAGACATATAGTACAATACGATATTATATGGTCATCCTTACCAATAAGCTGCAATATATTCGAAACAAATTCCTTAATCAACATTAGAGTATATAAGAGGATAAAATGCCGGAAATATCTCTATCAGGTTTGTGATATGAAGTTTTATGCATTAGATACAAAGAGAGTTAAAATGCCAACATTGATTCAATAACTGCTTACAATAAGCCAAAGTAAAGTAAATTAAAGTAAAAGCTAGCTTGCTTCTGCCTAAAGAACGAGTTGAAACTGAAGATTTACACTTTGAACAGAGCAAATCTGTTAATGTTGAGGCAGCGGCGGTCTCTTTTCCAACATGTCATAATGAACAACAAAATTATCCTGCATATATATATATATATATAACAGTCAATTCAATGTGCTCAATTAAATTGGACAAATGAGATACTTTTATTCAGTAAGAAGACAAAAAGGAAGACAATTTCAAACCTTGCGAATTGTCTCCCATGTGTTCGGGTCAAAACAAATATAGGAACCTCTCTCGTATGCATTTGTTTTCACAAGAGGCTCCATGTTAGCAACCCTCATAAACCACAACCGATGCTCTCTATGATAAAACCAGCCTCTATTATACCTGAAAGCAGAACATGTAAATGGATCAATGACCTGTAGTCTCTGCTGGCTGCAGAAAAATCAGACTAATTATGCAACCCGGGGAATACGCATAATACACAATGACCGTAAAGACTTCACCAAAACGTGAACACGCGTATGGTTGATTGTTCTGATAAAAGTCATAAGAAAATAAAAAACACGAAAACACTGAAAAGAATATAAACACAGTGAAGATAACATACAATTCATTTGCGGCATATAATTGGGCTTCATCCTTGGGCATGCTGCACAAGATCAATAAGATTGAAAGGAGGTCATATTGTAAGCAGTTACTGATTGTAGGTATTAGTAATGGACATCTAATCGAATAACATACCTATAGAAAATATAAAACAAGGTGTCTAATTGGAACTTTGAGAAGTATGCTTGCTGTAGCCAATTCAACACAATTCAGCAAGAAGAAAATCGCTAACAAGTTAAGAAACATACAACTAGGATATGAGAAAGCTCACACTTAAAGGTGGGGGTTGTTTAGCGTAGTAACATTGTGGCACAGTGAACTCGGGATCTCCCTTGGCAGGCTCATCTGACCATGGGGAACCGAATGTTTTGTGGAGATTTTCAGTAGAATTCAAATTCAATCCTAGTGTAGTTAAATCAATTCCAAGTGCGAGAGATGTCAAATCAGGATCACTCATTCTTATAACACTTAACAAACCAAGCAAACCAAATGGATCAGAAGCTGCTTGCGCAGTCTGCATAGGCTTCACTCCTTGATCCCTATATGGCTGACCTACAGCAGACATTTGCGGAAGGCGAAATTGGGATTGATTCTGGTGTTGATATTGTTGTAAAAGCTGGTCATATGACCCTATACCGGATACTGAACTTGGAGAATTCAGAGGTCGCAATCCAATGCCTGGAGGTCCACTGCTCTGGACAATATAATAAGAAACAAAGACAAATGTTAGGAACTAAACTGCACCAGAAAGATAGCCATTATAACAAGAACAAGGAAGCAGTATAAGGTATCATCAGCACACTCATGAAAGACATTCTACATATTTTTAACTAATTCTCTTTTAATTTAGTAGCATAATAGACTTGTATACAACAAAATTTTATCAGCATGCCGAAATAGGTAGAGGTTTTGGCAGTTTAAATTTCTCATTTGAGTTTATAAGTTTGACTTATTTCAGGTTTCGTCAACCACACAAAGGCGGTAGACATTCAAAAGGTGGATTATTGGGCTGCTTTCATACAGAATTTTTTTTATGATATTTCCGTTCTTAAAAGCACCTGCAGGGAAACATAGACCAATCTTGTGTGATTGACATATTCCTCAGCTTGATAATGGTAATATGAAAAAACTGAATAATAATTATAATAAGAGAATGTTTGTTAGCACACCTGAGCATGATAATTTGAATGGGATGATGGAAACAATTCTGAACCATGTAAATGGAATAGATCTTGGTTATTGACATTAGAAAATATCCCACCACCGCCACTTGCTGACTGAGCATGTTGCTGTTGCTGCTGTGGCCGATGAGATGAGTATGTCGCCCCCAAATTGAAACCAGCAGACCGTCCCATCTGTATTTTTAAAGCATAGAGACTGAGGAATACTGTAGAAGCAATTTTATAACATATCCCAACAATGCTGCAATTCTTAAAAATGAATCACTTACAGAAAAATGTTGAGATTGCATCATAGAAACAGAATTGTCATGAAGTTGTTCTTTCTGGTGCAAGTCCATAGAATAATCAGCATTGCCACCTGCACAAAGTCTAATAGTTTGTCAATTACCATGCCAAAACAGAACAAAACAAAAAATATCTGAAGTTCTTTGGTAAAGATTTTATTTTTAATTAAGCATTCAATAAATTATCTTAGCTTAAAAAGTTTACAAAGGTCTAAAATGGGATATCCACTATCACAAATAACAACAGAAAATAAACATCAATTATTCCAACTAAATTACTAAAGAATATTGATGTCAAATAAAAGCGCCAGAAATACAGACAACTTCCACATAACCCGTTTATTCCTTCTCAAACAGTTTGCATTAACATAAAAGAGTGTGCACCACTCATGGAATATTTAGTCCCAATTTGATATCGGAACGATTTCATTGGGGATTTTCTCCCTTAAGGTGCCAATCAATATATCAAAAGAATACTTATCCTATCATATTCAAAGATGGTTATTTTTTTGGTAACTACTCCAAAGAAATTTCTTGCAGCGTTAAACACAGTACCTAAATCTTGATTCCATACATATTTAGAATGAAATAATAAGATATTATCGGAAATGAAGTAAAAAGCATATATCACTGCAGACAAACAGATATAAGCACCTTTAAATCCAGGTAAGGCTGGAAAATCTTCATTTTGAATGCTGAACTCTTGATTTTGTTGGACAATAGGGCCAAGACCTTGTTTCCGCAATGAACCTGTAATATTTGGAATTACTCTACATATTTTAAGAGAAATACATGCACATAAAGAAAAATTTACAGGAAACCAGTCAAGATATTTACCCAATTGCCCTTGAGGGCCTCCAGAAGAACTAGGACGGCTAGTCAGCTGAGGGAAATCGTTGATATCAAAAGGTACACCATCATTTGAATTCAAGTCATTCAACATCCCCATGCTATTTAGGCTATTTACAGCTTGAACATGGTTCTGAGATAAAGGGCCACCGGAGGTAGGGTATGAATTTCCTAGCATTGATAATACCTGCGGAGAAGCTGAGTACAGAAATTGACATATCATTATATAACTTCAATCTTCAAGCAAGTAAATTTTATTGAAATTATACATATACCATTAATTGAAATTATAAATATATCATTATTAACAATTCACATATAAATTAGATTGTGACTAACTTTATTGGTCGTATTATTTAAGCTAATAAAGAAAACGTAAGGAAAAACGTATGTAGAATCTCAACAGCACATTAAGCACTCTCAGATCATAACAGCGAAAAAGAAAAGGGCTTGGATAAGATTACTAAGTTGATAATATCACTAAAACTGCATAAATTTTGAATTTAGAAATCAGAAAACTGTCCAAGTAACATTAAACTTTTCTTTTATCCAAATAATATCAGTGATAGTTTCAGTTCTTTCCAGGAAAACCTCTCAAAATACACAGCAACACATGCCTATTTAAGTTATTTATTACTCTGGTAGTCAAACATGTGCCCTCATCCAGATGGCGCTAAGCCATTAGTATAATAAACTTCATAATATTTGAAACTAAAGGTAAGCAAAAACAAGGGAACATTAAAAGCAGAGTACTGTCACTGCATGGTAAATTACCTTGTTGAAGAACACCACCCATCAGTCTATTTTGTCCCTGCACATTTAGATTTCCAGAACCACTGTTGCCAGTTAAATTTAGGCGTGAAAGCCCAGGCATGGATAGTCCACCAGAACTAATATTTCTGCCAATGTTGCCACCACCCACTATATTCCCTACAGAGCTTGTAAGCCGTGGCCCTGCATTTCCCATAACAGGATTAACTCCCAGACCAGGAACAGTGGTTCGATTTCCAATTGCAGCGGAGGTTGGTAGAACACCAGGAATGGAACCACCAACTCCATTTGAGCTACTACTATACCCTTGGTTTCCAACAACATTCATACCACCTCTATTTGTCATCCCTGAGTGACCATGTGCACTGCTATGTGATATCTGCAAATCCAAGACAACTCCAGCAAAAGTAAAAAAGAAATGTTCATAATTTCAACAGAAATAATTACATGTTTTACATGGTTCACCATAGGAATTCCTTTCAGGAATCTGATAGATTCATATGCGTCATTTGAAGGTAAAAATCACCTGTGAAAGAGCAGCTGGAAGGTTATTTGATGCAAAGCGCCCACTAGAAAGGTTTCCACCAGCAGCTTGTTGCACCACACTTGAGGGTATGTTATTCATGGTGGAACTTCTTGATCCAAGTGTTCCGGGTATATTAGGAACATTGAAGTTTCCATGAATATTATGCAGTCCCTGAATATTTCCTGTAAAATGAAGCTTGCTTCTTATAGAGAATTTGAATATAATAACCGTGAAGATTACAGATAAACAACTCACCAGTGTGATGAAAAACAGGAGAGCCAGCTCCAGACTGAGCAGAAAAAGACGAAGAAAACGAGCGCCCTGTGTTGTCGGGAAGATTCGAAGCTGAACCGTTCATTGAGGACTGAAGCATGAGTATGAAAGCATAACAAATACAAGTCAGACAAACCCATGATGTAAGCTTATAAAGCAACATGTAAAAGATTAACGCCCATTGAAACTACATCGAAAATTTTGCATGGTCCATGCAGCAGTTCGCATCACTTAGATAAACAAAATAAGAAAGAATTTGTCTGATATTTGACACTTAGTTCATCTGCAGTCCGTCTCAACAAGAGAGTTGACTCAAAATCAGTTTGGAGTTGGTGCATAAGTTAAGTCTTTGAGCCAACAACTTATGAGAAAATAATAAAGTAGTTGAGATCTTTAGGCATCCGAAGCATTGTGCAACCAATTAAAGATACCATATCACTATATAGCGCCAGTTTCTTCAGGCGGAACTCCAGGTTGAGGAGATGCTCTTATGACTATGTTAGAACAATTCATTAACTACTTACAAGTTTAACTGAAATGCGTCAATTTGCATTAAAATCAAATTCAAATGTAGTGCATTAACTAACCAGTAAACAGGCAAGTTTCCTTTACATGATTAAAATCTAAAGAATTCAGTCATTTCAGAGAACCAATCAGCAAATCCTAATACACCATCGCATATAAGGTTCGGAATAACTAACAGTTTTTACAAATGCAGGACCTCGGGTGTGTGTGATTAGATTCAGCTAGAAGCTCAAATTATTGAGCAAACTCCTTCAATGATGAAGTTGTAACGTAATCCATGAGTAAACATTGGGTGAATCACTCTTTCTCACCCTCTCATTGAAGCAAGAAACAATAGACATAATTTCACCAGAAGCTGACCCTTTTGCACAATATTACAAGGCAAGATCTATCTGTGATTTTTACACTTCAATTACTTCAAAACTATACACAGCTGATGCGATAATGCCTAGAATTCCGCAAGCCAATAAACCTAAGACAAACAGACATCACATTATGATTCATAGAGTATGTACATAGGCAATTGATATTGCACAACTTATAACCCAGAAAAATATTATAAATAAAAATATGAAACCATGTAATATAATAGACTAATCAACTATATCGGTTCTGTAATAAAACCAACTTTTATAATATAAACAAACACTTCAACATGACAACTCTTAAGCCAACCATGGAGTAGAATATTGACATAATTCAAATAATCAAATGCCATAAGAAAATGTAACTTCTTCATAGCAGTTATAAAATAATACTAATACTTGTATAATATTGCAAATAGATGGAAAATACATTCAGTAACCCTGACATTGTGAAAAATGTCAAAATGACATGAAGAAGATACTTCAACAAGCAGCAACTTTTTGTTCTCCTTCAACCAGAGAGCTTTTCCAAGGAGTTTGAAACCTGTTCCTTCGTAATTATATAATATCTGAAAAGGAAAGCATAATTGAAACACCAGTCAATATGCTGGGTGAAATACAGTAATAAACAAAAACACTTAAATAAAGAACAAAAGCACATGAATCAACTACAGGACAAAGACAGCAAAGGCACCAGACAGAACTATAGAAATGCAAAACTACTGAAGAGCAGAATAAATATTAACGACAAATGCAGGTTCGAGAAAATTAAACTGTCATACATAATATAGGAAGTTAGAACTGTAAGTCATATGGAATATAAACACCTTTTTGCATCTACTGAAGATCATAATAAGCAATAGGCATATACACAATTCATACCCTCTATGTAGGAGTCTTCAGATGCAGTATGAAGAAAATTGATGAGGTATTATTATCAGAAATTAAAAGGGAAACTCCACATATCTATATATTACTTTGGTTGTGAATAACCAATCACCCAATATTATAGTAGACTGCCCGACCCGCAAGCACCATAAATAACTGCCTCAACAAACCAGAATTTTAAGACCTGTTCAGTAGCACATTGACTAAACAAATTCCACATTCCGATATACGACCCTGATGCCTCCAATAATCTCAAAAAATATTTATTTAACAAATAGATATAATAATGGGAGGTCCATCATATAATGAAATACACTATTTACATTTAAAGAAGTTATAAACTTAAAAATAAAAGGATTGAATATAAACTTCTAAGAGATGTCCAGAGTAAATAAGAGAAGTAATAAAACAGCACAAAATAACATCTAGTTCAGTTTACAGGCATCCAAAAGATGGCTTTGATTTCCAGCTCTAGACATGCAAAAGGAAGATGGACATTATTATGATTATGCTTCAAATCATATAACATAGAAATTAGAAGATGGTTCAGGGTTCAAATGTAGTTGAGTATAACAAAAGAAAAAGAAACTATTTGAATAGTTTCGGAAAGTCTCCCTTCCCTTACTATGTGCTCCATAATCCACACGTTGTAACACCTACATCATCATACCATCTCAGAGTCATCACTAAAATTATTTTCTCCACTCCCATAAATCTCGTCAGTTCCGTACTTCTTTCTCATCTGCATCTCCTCTTCTCCTAGTCTGCCCTAATTTAGTCATATGATTTGACATACTAAAAACAGATCTCAATGTGGCAGTAGATCTGAGAATAATCATGGTAAGGCTACTATGGAGTCAGTCAATAAAATGGAAGGGCAGAAAACAGGTAACAAATGATTTCCCAGGTCACTTCCCCTTAAAACATCCAGGATTAGTTGAACAGTGCCATTATCGATCAACAGGAAATATCATCAACGGTTTCTTCACTAAAATCCATGATGTAAACAAATCAGTAATGCAGCAAAACATTTGATTTTATGTACGAATCAGACTTCAAGTTAGTCGGATGCGCACAATTGCAGGAAGTAGATTCTGTAGGACAAGGGATAAAAAGAACACTAGTGCATGTCAGGGACACTACTTACATTACCCTTGCAGCAGTAAGTTTTCAATAAGGGCTGTAACATAAAATGTGCAAAGCATGTTGAGGCTGATCTATTTTTTGAATTGAATATTAAGCACTGTAAGCAACATGGGCAGCTCACCAGGACTAAAAGTGTGATACCCAAAGTAAAGAATTTCATATAATAGTAGAAAGAAAATAAATTAAAGGCGTATTCAGAAAATTATCCAGGAATAGCAACAATTTCAGCAAATATATTATTTCCACCATTAATTAGAGCAAAATACAGCACTGTAGTTACAAACAAGATTCTTTATCTGTAATACTAATTTACACTAATTACAGTATCAGCATATAACAAGGTAAATAAATACAAGGTTTATAATAAACACTTCAAGAATAGTGTATTATATTTCCCTTACTTTTTTGCTTCATTCAAACTATGACACCAAGGCATGATGAAAAGCTCAGAAGCTCCACTATTTCGAGTAACCAAGATGAGTAAATAGAATACTGATTTAATAGCAGACTCGACAAAATAACTGTAATACATATATGAAAGAATTCTAATACTGAAAACATACATAACACGTTAAGAAATCATTCCATCACCCCAAGTCCAAAACATCCATCCAAAATTTGTAATATAGTGAAAGGAGAGTTGCCAGTGACAGAAATTGTAATACAATACTAATTTAATAGCAGAGTCGCCAAAAGAATTGTAATGCATATATGATATA
The DNA here is from genome assembly GCA_030819805.1 of Penstemon newberryi var. newberryi. Classification (NCBI taxonomy): domain Eukaryota; kingdom Viridiplantae; phylum Streptophyta; class Magnoliopsida; order Lamiales; family Plantaginaceae; genus Penstemon; species Penstemon newberryi. The sequence continues at coordinate 39,963,900 of JAUALY010000005.1, forward strand.
ACACTAGACTCATATTTTGGACCAACTCCAAGCCATCCATCATAAACTTGTAATGAAACATAGAGTGAAACAAGAGTTGCCAGTGACAAGAAATAACTAGATAATCCCATTTTTTGTCAAAACTAACCAAAGTCAATAATCGATACTATCTCCAATAAGACTAAAAATAAGTTCAACAAAATAAACAAGTTCCAACCTCAACCAAACCCCCAAACTAGAACAAGCTGCCACTAACGAAAGGAAATTCCACAAAATTATTATATCGTATCCAACAAAAGGCATATAGACACCATGAAATGTATCAATAATTTTTGTTAGCGAAGTACAATCACTGAAGTAATACAAAAATGAACTATCAATTTCTACACACACCGGATGATTATCAAATCAACAATCAATTTAATATTTAAGAACAGTAGCATTTATTCAACGAAGAACATTTAATTGCAGAAACTAAACCCTAGATAACAACATGAGTATACTAAAAGCTCGTACAACATACAATAAATTGGAAAAAAAATTGTGAAAGAGAGAGAGAGAGAGAGAGAAAGAGAGAAAGAGAAATGAAGATTGACCTGAAAGAAGAGACCGATCTGTTTCGGGAAATTGAAGTATGGAAAGAGTGGGAGTGATGGGTATTCTTGAGTCGGGAAAATTAAAGAAAAAGAAAAGGCCAAATGTTGTGACGACTGACGACCTGTCACAAACCCCTATAAGGTAATGTAGTAAATAAAACTAAAATTGAGTCCCGAACAAATAAATATACGATAATATTATACAGGCTTTTTTTTTAAATTATTATAATAAGAGTATTATATTATATAGGCATGTTTCTATATATATATATTTATTATTCTTTTTTGTGTAAATATATATTTATTATTCTTACTGAAGTAGTTCTTTAACTTTTTTTTTTTTTTTTGAAATATTAGTTGTTCATTAAAATGGTTAAGCATTTTTTATTCTTTATTATTATTGTTGATTGAAACTTGAGCAAAAAAATTTATAGTTGATTTTTTTCATAAATCTTTTATTCTCATTTTTCACAATACGAGACACCACTTATTTCATGCTAGAGGTAATACATTATATGTTAATACTATGCATTAATTATAGTCGGATATTTTTTACCGAAATTATGCTACTTCGACTCAATAGAATTTATTGGTTTTTCCGAATTTATTTATTTCTACTATTATAAAAGCACGAATATTTCTTACCTTTTTTGTACGAACTTAAATGTCCTTATTAAATTGTAAAGTGATATTTAATTAAATAGCAAATATGTAAAAGTAATTGAAGAAGTATAATTAGACATGGAGTTTTATTATATTTATCTCCTCTATAAACTCCTAATATTTATAAATTCTCTCTTAATTTTAATCTTAACGAACCATAAAAAAACACTATTATTTCAAATACCTCCTGAAAGTATACATAAATTATTATATTTTAGCATCAATATGTATTTAAGTAAATAAATTAATTTACATATTTAGTACAACACAAGTCATAAACACTCTAATACAAAAAATTTAAATGAGATTATCTTAAATATCATTTTGTTCAACAACAAAAAAAATTTAATAATATCTTACCTATGAATGAATAAAAAATATTTATGACTTAGCAAAGTATGTAATTTTATTTTGGCTACAGAATATTTAATAATATCAAGACATGCATAACCTTTAATTTTCATGAAATTCTTTTCGTGAAAAAGAGGTGAAATCGGTAAAAAAATCCATGAAATCGTCGAAAACATGTGAAATCGATGAAAATTCAGGTGAAATTGGTGAAAAAAAAAGTGTCCTAAAATGATAAATACATGTGAAATCAATGAAAAATTGGGTGAAATTCGTGTAAAAATAATTAAACCACTGAAACGATTACATCAGTGAGAAACGGATAAAATAGATGAAAAAATTAATAAATTCAATGAAAAAGGGTAAAATCGGATAAAACGTGTGAAATCAATTAAAGTTCAGGTGAAATTGGCGAAATAGGTGAAAATGGGTAACCTGATAAAAACGAGTAAGATCGGTAAAAAAAGAGTTTAACCGACAAAACAAGGTGAAACCGATAGGATCATGATTTAAAAGGAAAAAACATAAGTAATCGACGAAATCATAAACAAACAGTGAAAATAGATTATAACTTATAAAAAAGGGTAAAACGAAAAGAAAAAAAAAGTATTAAACCGGTAAAAATTAATGTAATCAGCTAAAAAAAAAGGGGTCAATTTGCTCTATTTTATTACATAATAAAAAAAAAATTGACTCTAATTTATAAAAATTACCCATGAAATTAACTAGACACGTACAATGTACGTGCATTTTTCTAGTTCAATAAAGAATGTGAGTGGATGTTTAGCTTATAAGAAAATTGTTATTTCCTATAAACTTGCCAAAATTTGTTTACAAAACCACATATCTTCTTAATAATCCCGCAAATCTAATTATGACTAGTTATAAATAAATGAGATTTTCGTTTTAAAATGTTTTCTAGATTTAGAGCTAAATCTTAATTATGCCTTTTAATGTTTTAACGAGTAGAACAATTAAACAGAAAATATATAGCCTTACACAAAGAATCTTCCTATTAACATTTTTTTTTTAGATGGAGAATACATTATTATATCAAATACTTATATCGAATTGAAACTATTTTTTTTTTAGATGGAGAATACATTATTACATCAAATACTATATCGAATTGAAATTATTACAATGATATCAAAGTAAACTAATTACTAGTATTAAACTAGAGAAAGACTAGTATGAAACTAGAGAAAATACCCACATTCGTGGGAGTTGAACCCTTGACCTCCTTGTCACGGAGCCTCATCTTTAACCACATGGCTAAGGCCTCATCAGCTTCCTATTAAAATTTGCTTGTTATATAGTTTATCCATGGCTTTTAAAATTCCGAAAATCTATTCAATTTGGCCAAATTTTCTAAGTAAAGAATCGAATGGTAAATACCCATGGTGGTTGGCCCAAATGGTAGTGACTTGCGATCCCCAGAGGCCTCAAGTTCGAATCCCACTGGAGACATCACACTAGGGAGGACCTATACCCTTTACACTCTTCGGTCCAAGCTGTAAATACACAGTCTAGTAGATGACGTATAAAAAAGACTTTTCCTCCTGATAAAATAAAATTTTGACTTCCAATTCCTTGATTTTCATTTGTTAGTTCATTCTTTGTACTTTTTGTTTTTGTTTATGTTTTTATATATTACATTCTATTTTCTTCATTGAGGGAATTGCACTCGTGGTTCTAAACTATATACCGATTCTCACTTGTGGCCTCAAGTTCGAATCCCATTGGAGACATCACACTGGGGAGGATTTATACCTTTTGCACTCTTCGGTCCAAGCTGTAAATACACAGTCTAGTAGATGACGTATAAAAAAGACTTTTTCCTCATGATAAAATAAAATTTTGACTTCCAATTCTTTGATTTTCATTTGTTAGTTCATTCTTTTGTACTTCTTGTTTTTGTTTTTGTTTTTGTTTTTATATATTACATTCTATTTTCTTCATTGAGGGAATTGCACTCGTGGTTCCAAATTATATACCGATTTTCACTTGTGGTACCATAAAAATCGAGGCCGACACATTTGGTACCACAATTTAAGAAATCAATCACTTTTGATATCACCGTTAGAAATGGACGCTAACTGATGATGTGGTAGTTAAGTTTTATTGCAAAATTGATACCATTACTTATGTTGACTTACAATTATACATCTAACTTTTCAGGTTGTCAAAATAACTCCACATCTTCAAATTTACTGATAATTTTAGTTCAAATTGTTGCCAAATTTCAAAATTGGCTCGAATAAGATACGTGCGGACCAATTTAGACTTATTACGGCGGCCTGGGATTTGGGTTGGGGGGGGGGGGGGGGATGGGGTTGGGGGTAGGGATGGTTTTTTTTTTCAAAATTATAATTATTTTATTAATAATATAAAACTTTATTTTTTAATAAATATTAAATATATTAATATTATTATACAAATTTTAGATTTAATTAATATTTTTTCGAATTTATGTTAAAGTATTATTTTTGGTCTGTTAATTTTATTTATAAAACTAAATTAATTAAATAAATATGTAAATAAAATAAGTAAAATCTCTAAATTGCTCAGCACGTGTCTTATTGGAGCCAATTTTGAAATTAGGCAACAATGTGGACTAAAATTATGAGTAAATTTGAAGATGTGGGGTTATTTTGACAATCTGAAATATTATGGGGTAGAATTGTCAGTCAACATAAGTAATAGTATCAATTTTGCAATAAAATTTAACTGCCACATCATCAGTTAAAGTCCATTTTTAATGGTAGTATCAAAAGTGATTGAATTCTTAAATTGTGGTACCAAATGTGTCGGACTCGGTTTTTATGGTATCACAAGTGATAATCGATATATAGTTTCGTACTTCATTCACTCATCTCTTGCATTGTATGTAGATTTAATTCATATTTATAAAGACTAAAATTTTCTTTTTGTGTTGATTTATAATAAAGATTATGCATTTAAGTTTGATTCTTGAATTTGAGTAAGTAAAATAATAAGAAAAATCATTTATATCGTATATAGACGAAACAATTGAATAACTAATAGGACACGAACATGTGCTGACGACAGTGATGATATTCATCGCCAAGAAAGCAGCGCATTGAGCATTACCAAGTTTACAAGATTGGAAATCATTATTGCAGACGTCCAAACTGAAATTTTAATTGTTTAGTTAAACTTTTAGCTTTGAGTTTCTTTTCTTAAAAGAATGTGTCACTGTCTAACTATGACTATTTTAAAAATAATGATAATTTGTTAGTTTATTTACAAATGTTAATTGTTCTCTTTTTATTCTAGTTTCATCACCTCTCTCGAGAGAAAACTCTAAACTTTCTGAACTTAATTTATAGAGTTATTATGATTTTAATTAAGATACTTAAGCTGTTATATTTGTGTTAACGAGTTTTTGACTAAGATTTTCTTGAAATTTGTATTTGGAATTTACTTTTAACGAACGGTTTAAACTTCCTCTTGGATAATTTATCTTTGCTAAACTTTAATATTTTTTTAAGCTTCGTGGCTATCAAATAACGTTAAATTGAAGGCTCCGCAAATTGATCCTCAAATAAAACATCACAATTTTCTTCGATCTTCTTGAAGAACTACTTGAAAGTAATAAATTTTGTAGAGATTTTTTTTTTCTCTCCAATTTATGCTTCCTTGAATCAGCCTTCAATTGTATTCTCCACTTTATGTCTTTTTTTTTTTTTTGTTTTTTTTTTTTTTTCCGGTACAAGTTACGTCGTCAATTGTGATTTATTTCTTCTGTAATCCCTATTTATAGTTGAAGTATGTGGGCTTATATCATATTCACATGACTGTGTGAAGCGCGATCGGCTATTATTATGGTAAGAGAATTGATTTGATTGCCTATTTTCCTTGTGTAGATTGTAGAAATATTTATGCAAATATTACCTAGGAAGATTTTTTTCTTTTTCTTTTTTGTTTCCCTAGGTTTAATCTTTTTCGAAGCGTCCGCGACACATTAATTGAAAACCTCTCCCAATAGGGATTCAAAAATGAATTCGATAATTTGCGGTGACTAGTCTCTTGCACTAAACCAAGTGTTGGTTGTGTAGGGAGATTATATATTATAGTTTACAAAATCTATCATATTTGGTAACATTTAACTAGACAATAAGATACTATTAGAAAAATTAATTAGATTATGCTTGGAATTTAAATTTATCAAAAGTTCAAAATATTAATAGAAAAATTAAACTGATAATTAGTTTAGAAACATAAAAAAAAAATAAATAGAGATGATATGGTAAGAGCATCTTCAGCAACAGGCATTAAAGTCATTTTTAATGCTCCCACTGACAAAACGAGGAAAAAACTTGCTCCAGTAAAGGCATTATCTCTGCACCTATTTTTAAGTCCACCCAATTTTGGCATCAAAAGTAATGCTTTTTTGGCTGAAAATTGGACAAAGGCTATGTGTCTCTCCAACGTATATAATTTGAAATTTTGCAACGGTTAAAAAAAAATCACTATAAAATTAGCCACAAAGTTTCAATCAAACCACATATATAACTTCTAGAATCTAATACAAAATTAAAAATCAAGGAAAGATAATTTTGTTCATACATCAAGGAAAGGTAATTTTGTTCATACCTCTTCAATTTCAGTTTCAATTTCTTCAATTTCTTATCAATGTCGAATCACAGACTAACACGTGGATATAAAATCTTATCGATAATTTTTTTTATCAGATATCTCAATGTCGAATCACAAACTGACACGTGGATAGCAAATCTTATCGATAAAAATTCTTATCGAATATCTCAATGTTGAATCACATACCGACATGTGGATATACAATCTTATCGGTAAAAATCCTTAACATTTTTCAACTTAATTATTTTTAATTTAATTTTCTGTACTTTTAACTTAATTTGAAGTTAACTTAATTTTAATAAATTAAATTTAATAATTTGAAATGATGCTCCATTTTTAATGCTTATTGCTGGAGCAAAAAACTTTTATACATGTATCAAAACACTGTATCAGACATTAAAGAGTGATTTGATGATATTTTTTTATGTGGACTGCTGGAAATACTCTAAGACAGGGAATTACAAAAATATTAAGCATTTATATATAAACAGTTCCAAGTGATACAAACCAATAAATTGATGTTATATATGTCCATCTCTCTTAAATCAAAGGTGTACATACTTTTCCACACTCAAATACGTACTGCGACAGATCATTATTCCCTTTGTCCCATTTTTATAATGTTTTTGCTCAAATTCTTATTTGGGATGTCCCAAAACAAAACAAGACTCAATTTTCTTAAAATGAAAAAAAATATTCTGACAATAACCCTCACTCATTGAAACTTAATTGTAAAACTAACTATATTGAACTCCCACAACAAACCAGATCATGAAGATAAAGGCTGGAATTATTGATAAATGGTTAATAATCTTTTTACTTCCAGAAGAGTTGTTTGTTGTATTCCGCGTTGATTCTGCAGAGACACATGAATTGCCTGATGTGCAGAGGTTATGATTCCCACTCAATCTGGAATATATAAATTAAGAGCAATGAAATTATATATAATTGGTGAAAAGCTAGCTACATATATATATATATATATATATAAAATAATATAAATATCCATCAATTCAGGTATTGGAAATTTTATTTCATGTATTGATTGTAATTGGTTGGCTAGCTTACGTTAAATTTAGACCGTTTCTCTGAGAAAGTGAAGCTGGTACAGAACCACTGAAGTTGTTATTTGCCAAATTCCTGAGAAAAAAAGAAGATGTTGATTATTTCCTTCGTCACCATTATAAGTTTATGACATATTTTTGTAGTATATATAATACTCACAATTCATGGAGGCTTGGTAATGTGCCAAGGAAACCAGGAATAGATCCATTCAAGCTGTTATTATGAAGATCTCTACAAATAGGGGGGCAAAAAAAAAAAAAAATAATGAAAATTTGATGTTTGAAGTAAAAACTAAGTTTTGGATGTATAAAACTAACATTGTTTGAAGAGCATTCATAGAGCTAAAATTTGGAAGAATCCCCGACAGGCCGAAGCTTCCAAGAAACCTGCAAAGTAAATGATCAGCGATGAATTAATTAATGTTAGTTCGAATATGTTTCCACATAATGTGTCTGACGCGCCTCAAAATGAATGAAGTCATTAGAAATAAAATAATTATAATGCTAGCTGATCGAACTGCATATCATACTACATACAAAGCTGTTACTCGCGGTGTATTATCGGTATTGCATTGGATCCAATCCCATGTATAATTTGTAGGAAGACACGGGTCACCGTTCCAATCTTGTAACACATCAAACGCTTTTTTCAGAGAAGCTAATCCTTCCACTAATTAAGTTAACAAAGTACATCAGATTTATTATAAAAAAAAAAAACCATTTAGAAAAGGGCCAAGTTAAATACTAGCTAGTATTAATTGTAGTGAATCACATACCATCATTGGTGTTAGTACCATTAGTTAGGGCATCTCCAAGTGAAAAGATTTCCATGGCATTGATAAGTGGAGGAAGTGTTGAGTTACTAGTAGGCACCAGGGAAATAGTGTCATTCGAAGAAAGAGACAAGTTACTAATAAACCACTCGCTACAATTATCATAAGGCGGAGAAAATGGGTGTGTGGCGGCATCGTTCACATTAAGCGTGAATGTTCGTGTTTCGTTGGGTTGCAGCTGAGCTACTTCAGAAAAGTACCAGTTTGCGTATACAGGGATTTCAAAAGTAGAAGGCAATCCCATGTTCAAGTATATGGTTGAAGTCCGGTTAACTGCAGTAACCGCATTCTTCATCACTGCAGGTGGCGGAAGTTCAGTCACAAAAGTACCGCCACCAAAAGTTGCATTACTTGTTGCTTGAGTCAACCTACTACCTATTGGTACAGACACAGGAGTCCATATTCTGTCATAAGGATCATCCGCATATCTGAAATTTTCGTTACATGATCATGTAAACTTTTATTAGTAAATCGATTTGCATTTTTTTTTTTTTGGGGGGGGGTTTGATTGTTATTTTTCCTACAAAATATGTATTCCGGCAATACTACAATATAATAATACTCTGATCTGTGAAACAAATTCGTAAATAATTGAGCTTAAGCTCGATATCATACATACCTGACAGTTGAATTTGATCCAAAAGCAACCCTTGTCCTCAAAAACAACGGATAGTTATAAATTTCCAATGTTTTATCAAGATATTTATACATACTCGCATCCAAACCACGAATTTCCAGAGCAGATATAAACGGAAACTGGCCCTGTTCCGTTTGAGCAAGACACACACTAATCCAATCCTTCTTCATAGAATAAATCACCTCGTAATAAACATTACCCGTACTCGATGTCCTAACCGTAGCCCAATAATTCCCATCAAAATGAAGATCAAATGAAGGAGGCGAAGACCTGTTATCATAGTTCCCGTAATTGAAGCTAGCGCGTACAAGAACACGACCTTTTCTAATTGAATCGATGCGGTAACAGTTTTTGTTTCGTGTAGTGAAAACTCGTAGAGTGTCCAGTGCACGAGATATCGATGAGTTAGATTGGACGGTATGGGATTCACCATTTTTTATGTAGTTATCGTCTCCGGTCCAATCTAACAAGTTTGTGTCCTTGTACGAGTCTGATGTTCCACAATCGATGCTCAGATAAACTGCACAATTATATATGTAAAATCAATTAAATTTTAATTGGGAAGGAGTTAAATTAAGAAGATTGAACATTACATGATGATAAATGAGATAATTACCATCGGCGGAAACTGATAGGATGCAGAGAGCTAATACGAGAAAGGAGAGTTGACTGTTAGCCATGTCAATGTGAAACTAGCTACCTAGAGGAGAGAACGAACATATGATATATGAAGTGGATGGATGGACTGACTAAGTAAAGTTTTGTAGAATGTCTTGATTTAATACAAAGCCATAATTTATTCTTTATATAAGCTAGGTTTCATAAATGACAAATTCTTATTCAGATTGGACCTTAATTAAATGATAATGATCTCGTCACATTCTCATGAAAGTTGACATTATATCACTCTAAGTTGTTATTATGTTAATAAACAGGGGAAAATGCATATTACTACCCTGTGATATCGAAAACCTGCAAAAAACTACTCTGTGAAATTTTTTTTGCACCAGACTTCCTTGTGTTTTCAAAAACCCTGCAAATTACACCCATTCTCCGTTAATCATTGACACCGTTAATTTTTAATTGAATTGCCTAAATTACCCCTTATACATTAATAAAAAAATTTATATTTTTATTAACGGAGAAAATGCATATTACTACCCTGTGATATCGAAAACCTGCAAAAAACTACCCTGTGAAATTTTTTTTGCACCAGACTTCTTTGTGTTTTCAAAAACCCTACAAATTACACCCATTCTCCGTTAATCATTGACACCGTTAATTTTTAATTGAATTGCCTAAATTACCCCTTATATATTAATAAAAAATTATATTTTTACAATTACAAAAACTCTCACTAATTTTTCTCTCTCGCTTCTCATATGGAACAAACAAAGAAAAGAAGAGATATTATGTGCAAAGTTTAAAAGATACAAAATTATGGGTATAGTATAAAAGTATAAGGGAGTTTGAACAATCGTTTAAAAGTACAAGAATTTTTTGCGCAAACATTAAAAAATATGAGTTACGTTTCTATAAACATTAAGAAAAACATAGAAGTTTTTTGCAAACATTTCAAAGCATAAGGAAGTTTGACGCAAACTTCCAAAAGTACAAGGAAGTTTTTTGCAAACGGTGGAAAACACAAGGAACTTTTACGCAAACTTTAAAAAACACAAGGAAGTTTTCTGCAAACTTTAAAAAACAAAAGGAGGTTTTATGCAAACTTTAAAAAACACAAGGAAGTTTTCTGCAAAGATTCAAAGTTACAAGGGTATTCTTGTCATTTTGAATGAAAAATTACGTCAGAAACAAAAAAATCGCATTTTTGGCGCGTAGAATACACGCGCTTCAAAAAATTGACGGAGGGAGACGGAATGGGTGTAATTTGCAGGGTTTTTGAAAACACAAGGAAGTCTGGTGCAAAAAAAATATCACAGGGTAGTTTTTTGCAGGTTTTCGATATCACAGGGTAGTAATATGCATTTTCCCCTAATAAACAAGTGCAAATGGAGAACTAAAACAATTATAAATGACCAATACAAAGCTTATAAACATGGGAAGAGGATTTTATGGAGATCATGAAGAACCGTCAAGGTTGCACGTATTTTGCAAAACTTTCGACAATTAATGTAAAAGGTATTATCTAATTTTAAGTTTTCATGTGATGTACCAAGTCTTCGTCATCTGATGTAGCAATCAAGTAAATATTATAATATAGAACCATTTAGGACACGTAGACAAAAATAATAAACAATATACTAAAAACACACACATCACCATGATAGTTCATAACCATTATTTTCTTTTGTGGAATAATTTTCGTAGAAACTTCATTTATCAAATTTTACGTAGTTACATTATAGGGATGAGGTCAACGTCTTGTGCTAATGTCAAGAAAGAGTGCCATCACTAAAGGACAGAATACAAATAATACTTCATTAATGAAATAGTCAAAGTCTACGCAGCAAATTATGAGTGCTGATATATTAGCTAGCCATTTGGCTGCATGTTATAATTTTGGAGCATTTTGCTTAATTAGAATGGACTTAATTAATACTATTAAGTTTAATTAAGTACATGAAAGAATAATAAATTACTATTTTTTATTTTAAAAAAAGTTCATTTTCTTTTTAGCCTAGAAAATTGAATGATAGTGAAAACAATCCGATGAAGGTACTTTTGCATATTACTTCACATTTACGTTATAAGTATAGACCATTTGAAATATCACGAAAAATATTGTAAGAAGGGATATGAAGGGTGTTTCAGCATAACTTCTAATTAAACTCAAATTAATTCGAGAACAATTAAGATATAGTTTAAACAATTAGTTAGCAATATTTTCATTTAAAAAAAAATTAGTTAGCAATATTATTTTTATCTTATTACTTTAATATTGTCTACTTTGGTGGTTTGATATATATTATTGTAGCCAAGTCATACTTCCAGCATGTATTGTATAGTCAACATCAATTTTTTTGGCTTTACTATTTTGTGAAGGATAAAGAAATTAGCAAGGAATAAGTCCAACTACAATCACCGCGTAGTTGGCTGTCGAAGAGTAGACTTTTGACTTGCTAATGAAGTCGGTCAACGGTGTAAATATATACTCCATTAGGCATGGTTTAAAATAATTAATTCTTACTATATGTTTTTATTTTGTCTGACAATAAATTTTATTAGTATACGTTAATTCAGTGGAGTGCATTGTACTTAGTAAGTAGAAGGCTTTTTAATCAAAATTATTGTGCAGTAATTTATGAAAAAATAATCACCGTTTAAGAAAAAAATATGAACTAAGAAAAAGTCGTGATTGATGTAATTTTGGTTACAAATATCTCAAACAAGAAGGCATCTAGTCGATTTTTAAGTTAAAGGATGGCTGAACTACAGACAACGAGAAAACACAATTTTATATTAATATTTAGTGTAACTAATATCAAGACAGTTTGGCCGAGTGGTCTAAGGCGCCAGATTTAGGCTCTGGTCCGAAAGGGCGTGGGTTCAAATCCCACAGCTGTCATTCCTAGTACTTCTCCTTTTTTTTTCAATTTTGGGAAATATTCTTTTTATGATAAACTTTTTTCTTTTATAGCTTTTATTCGAGTATAGACATTAATTGTTGATATTACCAAGTGGGGCAGTTACAGTTGCCCAAACCGAACTGAGCCTTAGGGTTTAATTTATATGATCAGCGCTGCTTAGTTTGAATTGGTCTACGCAAATCAATTTTAATAATGATAAGCTCTATAGGTTCGTAGAAATGATTTGGGCCAGTCTTAATTTGTTGTTCACCTTAATGCGCCAAATAACACATAGGAGAAATGGAATAAAAACTTGTTTGGCTTACTTAATTGGGCAGAATTTCAGCCCAATTTAGCCCTCATTATTTTGGCCCACAAAATATCCGACCATTCATTACCCTCAAACCTCAGCCGTTCGAAGATAATTATCAGGACAATGCATTGTAATTTTTTTTCTCCATCTTTCTCCTTTTTCTTTTTTAAGACTGGAAAACATTCTTACATCAATTACTATCAAATTATAAAGATAAACTAAATACACTGGTAATAATCTAGAAAAAAAATTTACATTACTGAAAATCGAACTCAAAATCTTTTAATTTTGGCACCTCAGTTTAGTCAATAGTCTATCGTTTTATCGAACTCAAAATCTTTTAATTTTGGCACCTCAGTTTAGTCAATAATCTATCGTTTTATGTCCTTTAAAATATCCTTCTGCGTTCTCCATCAATATTGGGATAAAAAAATCTATATAAAATAAGCAAATACACATTGGAAAGCTGGAAGTCTGTTCGTTCTTCCAATTCCGGACTGAAGTGTTTCCCCACTAGCCCAGATGTATTTATAATCCATATTTTCTGGGCCATTGGGTCAGAAACTTCTCTTTTCAGGATTTAAACTTTCTCGATCCAAATAATTTGGGCTTAAAACGGTGGGTCATATGGTGGCATTTTAATATTTCATCAACAAAGGTATTGAAGGTATCTGCAAAGTCAAGTTAGTCAGCTGATATAGTAGTAGTCAGCGGTATCTGCAAAGTCAAGTTAGTCAGCTGATATAGTAGTAGTCAGCTGATAGTAATGATAATAGTCAGCTGATAGTTAGTTATATAAATTAATGTAATTTACCTATTTTACCCCTCTGTACTAATAGGTATATAAACAGCCCTTGGCTTTGATTGTAACATACAATTTTCCTATTCAATATACACAGCTCTTTTTTGGGAATAATAATTTTACTTTCTTCTTCCCTGTTCTTCTCTTCAAGTATACTGTTTCAATTTCTTATTTCATCTCTATAATTAGAGTTTTAGATTTCAATATGGTATCAGCAGTGTGATAATACACGTTTTCCGCACCGTTTAACGAATTCAAATTCGTTTTTCTATTCTGATTCTTCTTGATCAGATTTTTTTTCTGGTTTTCTTCTCTGTCGGCCATCCATGGCTTCCACTGATAATTCTTCTACTATCACTTCTTCTCGGTTGAGACCTCCAATGGAGGATCCCTCACACCCTTATTTTCTTCACCCTTCTGATAATCCAGGCCTAATCATTGTTCAACAAATTTTACGGGGTGATATCTATCCTTCATGGTCACGATCTATGCTTTTAGCCCTCAATGTTAAACATAAACTAGGGTTCATAAATGGTTCTTTACAAGATCCTGGACCCACTAATTCTGATCTTCAAAGTGCTTGGTCCCGTAACAACGATGTCGTCGTTTCTTGGATCCTTAACTCTGTTTCCCAAGAAATCCACTCTAGCATAATGTATACCAATTCTGCCAAAGCCATATGGGATGAACTCAAGGCCAGATTTCAACACTCTAATGGACCCAGAAAGTTACAACTCCTAAGAGAACTTGCAAATTTACATCAAGATTCCCTTACTGTCAACATGTTCTTTACTAAACTCAAAAGCATTTGGGATGAATTGGCCAACTATAGACCAATCTTGGGTTCTTGCAATTGTGATGGCCCTCAAAAGATGCATGATCACTACCAAGAGGAACTTGTTCTTACTTTTCTCCTTGGATTAAATGACTCCTATGATAATCTTCGCAGTCAAATCTTGCTAATGGATCCTATTCCACACATTGATAGGGTTTTCTCTCTTGCTACTCAAGAGGAGAGACAGAAACTTGTTGGCCATCAACATTCCATAGACTTATCCAACACATTGGCTTTGGCATCTAAAACCACTGCCCCCAATCCAAAACTTTGTAATGATACTTGTTATGTTTGTCCTCTTGCAAAACAAAAGAGGCTTTCCTTTCCTGTTTCAAATTCTGAATCTTCTAAAATCTTTGAATTTAGTTCATTGTGATATTTGGGGGCCATTCAAAGTCCCATCTTTTTCTGGACAAAGATATTTTGCCACTATTGTTGATGATTTTTCTAGATACACATGGATTTGTTTGTTGAATAATAAAACAGACATTTCTTCTGTTATTCCTAAATTTTTAAACATGGTTCAAAATCAGTTTAATTGTTGCATTAAAGTTTTTAGGAGTGATAATGCTCCTGAACTTTCTTTCATCTCATTATTTGATAAATTGGGCATTCTACATCAATATTCTTGTGTAGAAACTCCACAACAGAATTCTGTTGTGGAAAGAAAACACCAACATTTATTAAACATAGCTAGGGCTTTATTATTTGATTCTAAAGTTCCTCTCAATCTTTGGACTGAATGTGTTTCTACTACAGCATATCTAATTAATAGAACTCCTTCTAGGATTCTTCATTTTAAAACTCCTTATGAATTATTATATGCTGTTGATTATAGTACTCTTAAAACATTTGGTTGTTTAGCCTTTGCTTCAACTCTCACACAGGGCAGGACCAAGTTTGATCCTAGAGCAAGGATTTGTGCTTTTATTGGATATCCTATGGGTATTAAAGGATATAAACTTATTGACATTCACACTAATGAAATTTTTATTTCAAGAGATGTTGTTTTTAAAGAAACTATATTTCCTTATCATTCTGTTTCCACTTATGTTACTAATGAATCTGATATTCATAGATTATTTCCACAATCAAATTTTTCTTCTTCTGATTTTGGTTTGGACACTTATCCTACATACACTAATGATGCTTCTGAAGTTAGTTTGGATACTGATTCTGACTATGAACCATCTATACCAGTTTCTTCGTCTATATCCTCTCCTATTAGGAAATCTACAAGGATATCTAAGAAACCAGCTTATTTGTCTGATTATCATCTTTGTAATTCTACTTCAAATTCAGTTTTGTCTCATATCTCCTATTTCTGATGTTCTCAGTTATGATAGATTATCTGCTCCTTTTAAAGATTTTATACTTAATATCTCTTCTGAACATGAACCAGAATTTTATCATCAAGCTGTAGGTAATGAGAAATGGAGAACTGCTATGGAAACTGAAATTCAGGCTTTAGAAAATACAAATACTTGGACAGTGGTTCCTCTACCATCTGGAAAAACCCCTATAGGATGTAAATGGGTATATAAAATTAAAAGACTGCCTGATGGATCTATAGATAGGTATAAAGCCAGACTTGTGGCAAAAGGCTACACACAACAATCTGGCATTGATTATAATGAAACTTTTTCTCCTGTAGCTAAGTTAGTAACTGTCAAAATTTTATTAGCTACAGCAGCAATCAAGGGATGGAATCTTTGTCAAATGGATGTTGATAATGCATTCTTAAATGGAGACCTAAATGAGGAAGTTTATATGGATTTACCATTAGGATATCCTAAATCTGTTTGTTCTCCTAAACTGGTTTGTAGGCTCAACAGGTCAATTTATGGCTTGAAGCAAGCTTCAAGACAATGGAATAAAAAATTCACAGCTTGTCTCATAGACTATGGTTTTGAACAATCAAAATCTGATTATTCTCTTTTCACTAAAGGATCAGGTGATACCTTTCTGGCTTTATTACTCTATGTGGATGATATTGTCATAGCTGGTCCATCTATTCCTACTATTTCTGATTTAAAATATTTTCTTCATACTAGGTTCAAATTGAAGGATTTAGGGGACTTGAAGTACTTTCTTGGCTTAGAGATTGCAAGGTCTTCAAAAGGAATTGTTTTGTCACAGAGACAATATGCTCTACAGATTTTAGAGGAGACTGGATATCTAGGATCTAAACCATTGTCCCTCCCTATGGATCCTAAGGTCAAATTATCTTCTGAAGAAGGTGAACTTCTTCCAGATGCTACTCTATACAGGAGGCTTATAGGGCGTCTTTTATACCTAACAATCACAAGGCCTGACATAAGCTATGCTGTGCATAGGCTCAGTCAGTTTGTTTCTAAGCCCAGGACACCACATCTTCAGGCTGCTCATCATATCCTAAGATATGTTAAGTCTTGTCCTGGTCAAGGAATTTTTTATTCTGCTACTTCTAGCCTCACTATTACAGCATATGCAGATGCTGATTGGGCATCTTGTGTGGATACTAGAAGATCAGTTACTGGCTTTTGCATTTTTCTAGGGGGATCACTAGTTTCCTTGAAATCCAAGAAGCAAGTTACAGTGTCTAATCTTCTGCCGAAGCAGAATATAGGTCATTGGCAGCAGTTTCTAGTGAGTTGATTTGGCTACAACAAATACTTCAGTGTTTAGGAATATCAAATAATGCCTCTATCCCACTTTTTTGTGACAATCAGTCAGCAAGACATATTGCAAACAATCCTATCTTTCATGAGCGAACAAAGCACATAGAGATAGATTGTCATTTCACAAGGGACCTTGTTTCGAAAGGTTTTCTACGTCTACTACCAATAACATCAGCAGAACAAATTGCTGACATTTTTACAAAAGCATTAGTATTACCTCAGTTTCGGCATCTGATGTCCAAGATGTCCCTTCTTGATTTGTACGGTCCCTCTTGAGGGGGAGTATTGAAGGTATCTGCAAAGTCAAGTTAGTCAGCTGATATAGTAGTAGTCAGCGGTATCTGCAAAGTCAAGTTAGTCAGCTGATATAGTAGTAGTCAGCTGATAGTAATGATAATAGTCAGCTGATAGTTAGTTATATAAATTAATGTAATTTACCTATTTTACCCCTCTGTACTAATATGTATATAAACAGCCCTTGGCTTTGATTGTAACATACAATTTTCCTATTCAATATACACAGTTCTTTTTTGGGAATAATAATTTTACTTTCTTCTTCCCTGTTCTTCTCTTCAAGTATACTGTTTCAATTTCTTATTTCATCTCTATAATTAGAGTTTTAGATTTCAATAAAAGGGCATTTCCCGAAACTGTTTTAGTAGAGTATATTAATCTAGAAAATTACTCTTTTTTAACTATGCTTTGGATTTTTATTTTTATTTTAAATTCAAAGTATGCTTTGGATTTAAATTCTACAATGTTGCTTTGAACCAACTTTCTTTAATTTATCTCATGTACTCTAATTTTATCTTTTACATTTTTTTATGTTTTATGAAATGTTAATTAATAAATATAAAAGCTTACACATCATCATATGAGGAAATAACAACCAACTTTTCATGATTTTTTCACATTTTTCTGACAACCAAAACATGTTATAAGGGAAAGATTTTCCAACAAGATTTGTCTCGTAATTAAACTTGATAGGAAAATCAGCATAAATATCAAAATAGTTGCACCTATCCTCTCACTAACTTCCACCATTTATGATAATTATTATTTTTTTCAAACAGATTAGAAAATATTAAAGTTCTTTGCAAATGATATTCTATTGTAAGCTGTAACACGTAGCTAACCGAATGAACTAAATACAAAAAAGAAATAGTAACCAAACAGTTAACAAGTATAGAATATATTTTTGAGTTAAAAAGGAAAGGTATTGCTTGCAACAACACCACCAAAAAAAAAAAAAAAGTTCCGGTTTAACAAAACGCTTAATTGAAAGAGATATATTGAATAATGTGACAAATCGATGGCCTGCCCCATTATTGTGAATTTTGACCCACTCCATGATGTTGAAGGATATATTTATTAAGATTGACAAATTATTCACAATTTATCAACAGTTGTCCACAACTCCACATACAAAGACAAATGTTTTTCAGTTTGTTGATTGTTTCCATTTAATTTAGTGGTCACTTTCTAATGAGTTATGTTTTATTAAACCATATGCCATATCTTGACAATATTGATGTTATTATCAGACATTTTCCGTTTCTCTAAGTTTGCCCATTCAAGCCAGTTTACGACTTCAATTAAATAATAATTATAGTATATAACTATATGCTAAGTATTAACTGTCCAGTGTCCTCACTTTGAAGCCGGATTTGTTACTTTGTTCATCTTCACAAAAGGGGTCCTTGAATAAATAAGATAGGAAATAACATCATATTTCAATTTCTTCATTTCTTTGGTTTTATTCCATTCTATAAATTATTTATTTATTAAATTATCATAAAATTATTTATTTATTTATTAAATTATCATAAAAATTCTTTATATATAATGAATTCCTCCATCTACCAAAGAACATTATGTTTCAATTTCTTCATTTCTTTGGTTTTATTCCATTTTTTTGTCTCATTTTTTTCTTTAGTTCCACTTCCATCTCATTTTTTTTCTTTATTTTCATTTCAATTTGTTTTCTTTATTTTTTGTTTCAATTTTTTTCTTTATATCTATCTCAATTTTTTCCTTTATATTTTTTATAATTTTTTGTGTGGTGATAATTATATCATTTGTTTTTGTTACAAATTATTATTTCAAATGGTGAGTAATTTTTCTTCAAAATCTTACTCACAAAATTCAAGCTTGACACAAGCTCATACTATTGATAATGATTTGTATTGGTATTGAATCTACTTCTGATTGGTAATAAACGTATAAAGAAGTTAGGATAATTATAAATAGAATTGATGATACGAGTCTGTGTCAAGTTCGAAAATTTTCAAGTAAGAATTGAAGGAGAATTACTAACATTTGAAATAATATTTTTTAACGAAAATAATGGAAATAATTATCACCAAATAAAAACTTAAACAAATTGTAAATAAAAAAAAATCGAGATAGAAATAAAGAAAAAGTTGAAACAAAAGTTAAAATGAAACAAAAAAATAAAGAAAAAAATGAGATGGAAACAAAGAAAAAAATCAAGACAAAAAACGGAAGGAAACAAAAGAACTGAAGAAATTGAAACCTAATATTCTTTGGTGAATAGAGGAATTCAAAATTAATAAAGAAATATTTTTTTTGATAAATTAATAAAGAAACACATTTATTTAGTTATAAAAGGGAAGGGGATAGTTTTGGAATAAAAAGTCCAAAATCATTACATAGGGGATGAATGTTACAATTGATACTTCAGGAGGATGGTACAATTCCCATACTTTAAGGGGCAAACTTATTTTACCTTTTTATTTTTTAAAGAAGGAAATATTGTGAAATGTTTGCGATTTATCCTAATCACACAATTGTGTTTGAATTATATTTTGTTTTTATTCCATAAGCATCAATCCATGCATGTTCCTAGTATGTGTGAATAATGCAAGCTTAAATAAAATATTAAGGAAGAGTAGGCATTATGTGGGTTTAATTAATTTTAAGCGTGTACCAATCACTATGTAATTTGTACATCTGGCATTTTATTCATGATAAGAACCTTTAAGAAAATACTATTAATACAAAAAAAAAGGCGAAAATGATTGATGCATACACACAACTAATCCTACTTTTAACTATTTGTCTATTTTAGAAACTATTAGTTATTTAATTAAATGGTGTTGATTCAAAATTAATTAAATATTAAAAAGACACGAACTTTCAATTAGAGAGTTGTGTATGAAAAGTTGTGACTACCCTTAAATAGTCATTATTTATCTATAAATAAAGAGTCTTTCTTCCTTTAGTACAAAGATTAACAACACTTAATATTACAATAATACATGTATATAGAGTTAGAATAATTTTGAGAAGACAATCAAGCATTTCGAAAGTTAACTGGATTTCTTATTCTAGTGCAAGTTAATAGATTCTGAGTGCTTCGTTATATAATTGGGAGTAATACGTCGTAAATTGTGTGCATCAGAACAAAATGAGATTCTACTATAAAGGAAGTGTTGATTTAGAATGAAATGCAAAAACACCCCTTCTATTTTGTATAACTAACAAACAAATCTCTTGTATTATTTTAACTAACAAAAGACCCTATGTGTTAATTTTTTATTAGCAAAAAAAATTCTCTCAAGCTGAAATGACAATTATGCCCCCACCAAAGAATTCAAAAATGCCCCTCTTAACTAAAAATATATAAATAACTCTCATATTAACTTTCAAACTTGACAATAACCCCTTTGTGCACTTAAACAATTAAGAAAAACCTCCCTATGATTTATGAAGGAATTTCAAATGAGTTTTTTTGCTAATAAAAAAATAACACAAGGTGGGGAAGGGGGGCGGGGTTGTTGTTGTAAATGTTTAAAACAATCTGTGTATATAAAATATTATAAAAATACTTTTATATATCTAAGTACTATAATTAAAAAACTATAGTAAATTATTCTCGCAGAATAATTATTTATAATTAACTCTAATTATAAATCTTAGTATAGTTTATTCTCGCAGAACAAACGAAAGCAATATTAAAATATTACTTTAATCAGAATTTAATTACTTACTGAATTAATTCTGAACCGGAAATAAATCGACTGAGGCTTGCTAATGCAATGTCCTTAAGACAATATTTCTGGGCTGTCGAAGGTGCAACAGTTCGTCCCAGTAGTCTCCCAAGATACAACAGTCGGATACTTGTTTCTTTGCACAAAGAACAAGTCCACAGCGAACTTTTTCCAAACAGAAATATTTAAACAAAATTTAAGAGAAGAATAGAGAGAGATAGAATAGGATTCTGCTTATAATTGCTAGAAAACGGGATGAGAGAATTGGCCAGATTCTCCCTCTATTTATAGCAGCAGAAAGGATGTTGCTGGAAAGACATGACTGTTCGGATTAAACCAGTAACACTGGTTCGGTCCGAACAGGTGCAACCGGTTCGATTTAAACCGAACCGGTACACCAATATTTAAAAAATGGCGCGCGCGCGGATTTAAGAGATGGGTCAACTACGCGGATCTTTTTTGGGTCAATCGGATCTGCTACGCGGATCTAAATTAATTTATTGGGCTATTAAGTTTTGGGCCAAAAATATTAATTAAACTTTGTCCAAAAAGATAATATTTTGTTGAAGCCCAAGCCCAAGCCCAATCCAAACATGAGGCCGTGCCGTGCCGGTCGGACGGCGGCGCGCGCGTGGTGAAACCATGGTCATGCACGTCTTCTCCCCTCACAAAACTTAGTACCCCCAAGGGGCCCAACCCTTATCCATTTTTTTGCATTATAAATGACAAAAAGTCTTCCAATTTCCTCCATGTGGGATGAAGGCATTTTTCTCTCTAACTTTCATTTATTTCTATTTTTATGGGCTTAACTCCAATTGGGCTCAATCCAATTGGGTTAATACCCACAAAACCCAACAGTTGTTAGTTAAAATAACACAAGATTTTTTTTTTTTTTTGGTTAGTTAGACAAGCCACAAGAAGTATTTTTGGATTTAACTCGATGATTTAAGCATGCATCGAACCTGATTATTCGTTCTAACTTATACTTTAATATGATTATTTTATTTTAAATATAATTATACCTAAAATTATGGGTCATTTTTTAATATCAAACCACCAGAAACTGCTATTTGGTGGGTTATTTATGGCATGTGCTACTTAACTTTTAAGTGTTGAGAGTTGAAAAACTTTTGAAAACTGCTAATATAGATGTACAAACAAAATAACAATTGATATAAGATGTAGATATTTCAGTTTTTGTGTACATGTTATAATATGAAATTATTTATAATTAAGAATTGGTTTTTTTTTCCATAAATTTTATAACTTATGAAAATGTGAAAATTATGTGTTAGCGATCTATTTGTTTTCAGATGTAAATTTTTTATAATAAAGACGGAGTTGCTGTTTCTTTAATAAAAAGAAAAAGTAGAGTTTGACTCCTAGTTCAGAACCAACTTGAGTGTCAAGTTAGTTTACTACTTCTGTTATATCACATGTAAATTTATCATTTAATTTGATTTTTTTCTTTCAGAGAAAATCATTTGATTTATTGAATCTTCAAAATGAAAGTCGGAGACTATATATTCTTTTTTTAGTTTACCACGAGAATACAACTAAAATGATTTAATTTATTTTGAGGGTGCCATAACGTGGAATATGTAATTTCTAATAACGGAAATTCGATAATGGGTTGATCTTATCTTGAGGATTAGCCCCTTACATTTAACCACACACCCACATTGATTGAGAGCTTTATTGTCAAAAAATGCGAAATCTGATAAAAAAGAAAAAGAAAAACTAATTATAAGAAAAAGTGAAAATTGAAAGAAAAATAATTATATCACAGTCCAAATTTGACAGTCCTTTGTATAACTCATATTTTAGGCTTTTGAACTTAATTGTATTACCTACTAATTGTTTAACAGATTTAGAGTTTAAAATTTCAAAATTTAGGATTTAATATTTACAAACATAATTTATATTTTCTTGATAATTATTTATGTGTTATATAATTAATTTTTGGGTTAATTACAAATACCCCCCCTCAGGTAAGGCTTAATTACAAATATCCCCTCACGTATTGGGTATTATAAAAATCCCCCTCAGGTTTGTCACATTCTTACAATTAACCCCTTGTCCCTAAAATGTTCCAATTTTGCCCTTGGAAGTTATTTGTAATGTTTATAATATGTTATAAATTTTAAAAATTGGGTGTTAATTGTTATATCTTGTAAATATAAAAATAATAATCATATATTTACCACCAAAATAATTGATATAATTTATAATTTCCCATAAATTTCAATAAATATTTCAATTTATAATACAATATAAACTTTAATACATTAAATATCTTATTTATAATACAATATAATTTATTAAATTTACTAATTTAAAAAATAAATTCATTTAACTAATGTGTAAACAATTCATATTTATAAAATATATTATTAAAATTCTATTTAATTTAATATTTTACAATTTAAATTGCTAATAAATATATAAATACCATTTTTTTTGCAATATTTATTAAAACTTATAGGCAATTATAAATTTTATCAATTATTCTGGTAGTAAATATATAATTATCTCTTTTCTAATTAATAAGATATAATAATTAGATCCCAAGTTTTAACATTTATAAGACATTACAAACAAAACAAATAACACCCAAGGGGCAAAATTGGAATATTTTAGGGGGCAAGGGGTTAATTGTAAGAAGGTGACAAACATGAGGGGGATTTTTGTAATATCCAATACCTGAGGGTGATTTTGTAATTAGGGCTTACCTGAGGGGGTATTCGTAATTTACCCTTAATTTTTTTATATATATACATTAAAATATATGAATGACAAATAGAAAAAAAAAAAAAAAAAAAAAAAAAAAAAAACCACAGCCGGGTGTATATGTGTACATCCAGTAGTGGGCTGTACGGCTAGCACTAATCGAATTGAAATTCGGCTCCAGTAAATACAATTTAGCTCCAGAAACTAATTACAATTACATCTTCCTTTCTCATCTCCCACATAATAACTGGTGTGAGTAAATGTTTTTCTGTTACTTTACATCACAGTGAACAGTTTCCCACTCTCTCCACCGTCAAAACCAAAGCTCCAATTTTCTCTTCCTCCCACAAAGGTCAACTCAACAATCTCTGAAACCCACACTCTTCTATTAATTATATAATAATTACTTTATCTCAATTATGTACATACTTTTGACTCGGTTCTCCCCTTAATTAGCTGCCCTAATTGATCAAACATTAAAAATATCAAGAATTCATATGTGAACAGACATATGCGAGTCCAAATTGTAAACCTGTCATTTTATAGACAGAAGAATTATTCTTTCAATCTGTCTGTCCTATTTTCTTCAATTCAAGCCAGGTTGGTTTCTTGGCTAGCTTATTGCTGTTCAGCATAAACTTTTGTTTCTTTATACTTTTATACCTTTTAATTAATAATATCTCCATCCAAATTTAGAATTTCCTGTACAAGACAAATCTGGGTTTTCCCTTATTTTCTCTATTGGGGTTTCTATGATCTCAAAGGTGCAATCTTTTCCCTTTCTATCTCAGTTTGGAATTTGCTGCTGGTAATATAATCTCTTAATTCAATTATTTCATACTTGTTGGTTGTATTATTGTTGTTTAAGCTCAAAGGTGCAATCTTTATCTGTTTTGTGATGATGGGTTTTGGGGATTTGAGATTTTTCATCTGGGTTTTATTGATATTGAGTCTTGCTAAAGGGCTTTATGCTGTTGATAGATACTACATAAACTGTGGATCATCTAGTGATGTTATTGTGGGAAATTTTACTTATGTTTCCGATAGATCAGCTTCAAGATTTCTCACAACTCCACAAGACATATTAGCTGATAGCAATTTGAATTCCATAACACCCTCCGAGGATTCTCAAGTTTTTCGTACTGCTAGAATATTCAATGGACCTTCTAGATATACTTTTCCTATTATGCAATCCGGAAGGCACTGGATCCGCCTCCATTTCTTTCCATTCATTTATCAAAACTATAATATGAGCTCTGCTAGTTTCTCTGTTTTCTCCGATAGAACTACTTTACTTAGCGATTTTAGCCCCCAGAATGCTACCGTCAAAGAATATTCCGTAAATGTAACAAATGGAGATCTCGTGATCACATTTTCACCTTCAACAAATTCATTTGCATATGTTAATGCTATTGAAGTAGTCTCGGTTCCGGATACCCTTATTACCGATGATGCCTCTCTTTACAACCCTTCTGGTGTATATTCCGGATTAGTCAATCAAGCTTTAGAAACGGTTGTAAGGGTAAATATGGGCGGACCTTTGGTTTCTTTAGTAAATGATACATTGGGAAGAACTTGGATTTCCGATAGTAGTTTCTTAATACAACCAAATCTCGCGACTACTAATTCGAACATTCCAGCTGTTCGGTACCCTGAAGGTGGCGCAAATTCTGATAGTGCTCCACCAACTGTATACGGGACTTGTCGAAAAATGAACTCCGCAAGTGATCCAAGGATCAATTTTAACGTGACGTGGGGATTTCCGGTGGATCAAGGTTTTCGATACTTAATTCGGTTGCACTTTTGTGATATAGTGAGTACATCCGCAAATCAGCTAGTCTTTAACGTGTATATCGATTCTTCCCTCGTTTCTCAGGATCTTGAGTTAAGTACAAGGCTTCAAGGACGTTTAGCAACTGCTTATTTTATGGATTTTGTTACTCCTTCGATTTCTACGAGTAATATTACCGTAAGTGTTGGTCCATCTCCTAGGAGTTCTTATCCCGATGCCTTTGTTAACGGATTGGAGATTATGAAAATGAATAATTCCGAGGGAAGGCTTGCCGGAGCATCGATTTTGCCTACATTTCCAGGATCTAAACTGAATGTGGGAATGATTGTCGGTGTAAGTGTTGGAGCCGCAGTTGCTTTGTTAATGGTTTTTCTGATTATTTTTCTTGTTCGTAGGAGACGTAGAATCGAGCGTCTCAACTCGAAAACTTGGATTCCAATATCGGTTACTATGGGAAGTAAGTATTCTACGACTGGAACTAATATTAGTGTTGGTTCAAACATGAGCTACCGTATTCCATTTTTGGCAGTTCAAGAAGCGACAAATAACTTCGATGAGAATGGGGTAATTGGAGTAGGTGGTTTTGGGAAGGTTTACAAAGGGGAATTGAGTGACGGTACAAAAGTAGCCGTCAAAAGAGGAAATCCGAGGTCCCAACAAGGTTTAGCCGAATTTAGAACTGAAATTGAGATGCTTTCTCAATTCCGACACCGCCATTTGGTTTCTTTGATTGGGTATTGTGATGAAAAGAACGAGATGATTCTAGTTTACGAGTACATGGTAAACGGAACTTTAAAAGGTCATTTATATGGTTCGAATCCTCGTAGTTTAAGTTGGAAAGAGAGGCTTGAGATTTGCATTGGGTCCGCTAGAGGACTACACTATCTTCACACAGGCTATGCCAAAGCCGTAATTCACCGTGATGTAAAATCAGCAAACATACTAGTCGACGAGAATTTCATGGCTAAAGTTGCCGATTTCGGACTCTCGAAAACCGGACCCGAGATCGATCAAACTCACGTTAGTACTGCAGTTAAAGGGAGTTTCGGGTACTTAGATCCCGAGTATTTCAGGAGACAACAACTAACCGAGAAATCTGACGTTTACTCGTTTGGTGTCGTTTTGTTTGAAGTTCTTTGTGCTCGACCCGTAATAGATCCATCTCTTCCTCGAGAAATGGTGAATTTAGCCGAATGGGCAATGAAATGGCAAAAGAAAGGCCAGCTAGATCAAATCATAGATCCTTCTCTCGTGGGGAAAATTAAACCCGATTCTCTACGGAAGTACGGGGAAACGGCTGAGAAATGCTTGGCTGAATACGGTGTGGATAGACCCTCCATGGGAGATGTGTTGTGGAATCTTGAATATGCACTTCAGCTTCAAGAAGCTGTGGTGGATAATGATCCCGAGGAGAATAGCACGAACGTTATTGGTGAGCTATCTCCACAAGTTGGTGAGTTTAATAACGGAGAAATGAGCCCTTCTGTGGCTCGATTCGAGACTTCGAGCGTGGATGATCTATCGGGTGTATCGATGAGTCGAGTTTTCTCACAACTGGTAAAGTCTGAGGGTAGATGATTGCATATAGATGGTATGTACCGTATATTTATACTTTGTTTGAGTTCTTGAATTGTTGATTACAAGAGATCAAATTTGGTTTGTTTATGTATCTTGATAAAGTGTTATTGTTGAACAAATTTCTACCTCTGTTGTTTGCGTTTGGTGCATTTACGTATTTCGTTTCAGAATTTTTGTTTTATGTTCTCAGAGGATCTGTAACCACAAACGATTTGGAAACAATTTAGGATTATTATTGATAGATATGTAGAGGGTTGAATTGTTCAATAGAAGATGTAAATGTGTAGAGTAAAATGCAAAATACCCATATGTGTATTTATACTAATTGCCCTCTCAGGTCATTGTGTAGTTTTGTAAGTGCAACTATTCTTACTGATTTAAGGGGAAAGTGACAATTATAAACTTGTATATTATTTTTCATTGACATAAGAGAGTGAAAAGAAAATACAACTATTTACTTGAAAAATTGACAATAACCCCCTATTAACTTTAAAATTTGGCAACAACCATTTATTAACGTAAAATAGTACTCTTGTTAATGTCACATGTAGAAATAAAATATGTATGTACATATATAATTGTTATTTAATATGAGATTCAAATTTTTAACGGATCGAATTGACAAAAATATATATTAGCTTCATGTATTTCGTAGTATGAATTTTGTAATCAGATCAGATATTGATCCATCCGATCTTTAATTAGATTAATATCCTAGTCAATCGCATGATTACAGACCAAATCGGGATCAAATATGCTCCTATGACAGCCCTAACACACATTTGGGGGGTGGGGGGATTATTTCCTAGTCATAAACGTGATATCACAAAAATGAAGGATATGATGTATTTACAATCATAGAGTCTAGAAAATTCTCCAATCTATACAGGAATCTCCTTATTAGGTAAAATTATTTATGATTATCAGCCAAAGAAGAGGTAATCATAGTGTTTCATATACAATCGATATCACTATCACCAGATAATGAATATTAGAGACCCAAATGAGAAAATAAAAAAATAAAAAAGATGAAAAATAATGAAAGGAAAAATACGTAGGGCGATGAAGCCAACCAAAACTGCATTGTAAGTCTCCATAATTACGTGCGTGCTTAACTTTATCACTGCATATTTTTTGTCGTAATCATTCTTTCCCACTCTTCACGTCTGCTTCATAATTATGTTATATATAGTGCTTTTATTATTATTATTATTATTATTATTATTATTATTATTATTATTATTATTATTATTATTAAATCATCTTTCCAATATTATTATTGGTAACATTTTAATTAAGATCACAATTTTCGTAATATAATTCTTAATTAATACAATACATATAAGATTTTTTTTGTTTTAATTAATAAATATCTCACCATCATTTTGGTAATATACTTTTAAAAGTCCCATTAATTTGGTTATTTACTTTTGATGAGCTAGTCAACGACACGTTTTCATTGTTTCGGTGTATTAAACTTTGGAAAAGATCATAAAGTGAGAAGTGAGGGCTACATCGACCAACCCATTTTGTGCACTAAAAATTGTCTTATTATTAGAATTGAAAGTCTTACACGGCAAACTGGATTGATAATAATGTCCATTCTTATTGCATCCTCCTCATTCCAAAAAATCATCATGTAGTGGTCACACTTTCTTGTAATGCCCTCCTTAAAACCTCGATGTATTTTATGTACTATTCTAATTCATTATTATTATTATTATTTTGACATCTTATATGATGTATCATGTATTGCCGTCACACAGTATTGTATTATTATGTGCAATACATGAATGTATCAACAAGAGTATATTTTTTTGGTTTCCCAAGGGTTTAATCCCTTTCGAGGCGCGTCGAACACATAAAGTGGGAACCTCTCCCAACAGGGATTCGAACCTGAGTCCACTACTTTGTAGTGACTAGTCCCTTCCACTAGACCAATCACCTGTTGGTTCAACAAGAGTATATGTAATTACAATTGAGACTGTAAACAAATAATTCACTGTTGTAGCATAGTATATTTTAAAAATTCTCAAGTGGGGAAGTAAAATACATAATTACATCACGTACGTATAATGTACATAAGGATATCGTATCTCTTTCAATTTGTCCGTAAAACTACATTCTTTTATTGAAGTAATGGCAATTTTCCCTCGTGTGATATTTATAATGTTCAATTTACCCTCTGCGTTTTAAAAAAATAGCACTTTACCCCTTGTAATTTTATTAAAAGTTTCACACCGCCTCCCTAAATTTTTTATATGTGGAATTTTACCCCCTGTGTTATGATAAATGTGGCAATTATATTTATCCCCTTGTATTATGATAAATATGATAATTTGCCTCAATATATTACAAAACATTTTTCATAACCACTCTCAGTTTCGGAAAGTGAGTTATACTCTCTGACTGGAGAGGATAAATTGCTTTTTTTAATTTTTCACAGGGGGTAAATTGCTCTTTTTCAAATCTCAGATGGTAAATTGAACATTATGAATATTACAGGGAGGTAAATTACCATTAACTCTTTTTTTTTTTTTTTCAACCCAGGAAAACTAGTAACTAAAATATAAGAAAAAATTAATTCATAATAAATAAATATTGCATTCTTATAATTAATTATAATAATAAAATCCCCGCAAGAAATAAATTTTATAAGAAGTCAAAATAATAATAAGAAAAATATAATTAATTAGTTCAAACAATTACAAGATCGATCAATTGACAACATCAATCTTGGTAGTACAAGATAGCAACCGCCGGAAAACGGCTTCAAAGGCGGAGCACGACGCCGCTTTGGCCTTACTCAGGCCCGTAATCTTCCTTCTGCCGCCACCACCGGACTTTCTCTTCCGGCCAGCCGGCCTCCCGCCTAGGCACTTTATGGTAGAAGTCTTTTCATCGTCATCTTTATTAGAGAAAGTGTAGCTTCTCAAATACAACTGCCTACATGAAAAACTTTCCACCACACTTGGATGTCCATACATAGAATTACTATTCTGTCCATCCTTGCGCACGTTAGAATTAGAGCTCATCGACCGCACAAACTCCGCATCGGATTCAGGCCACTTGTAGAGGTTTACGTAGGTGGCTCGGACCGGAACTCGGGCGTCCTTTACGCAACTTGATATGCAAACAGAGGCCATTGGTTTTAATTGCTACTGAATTGAAGTACGTATGTACGTACTGATTATATATGAAATACTAATATATATATATATATAACAGGTGCAGGTGATCAAGAAACAAGAATATATATTGTTAAAGATGTATTATTTATTATATATAAATTGTGTGTGTGTGTGTTTTGAGAAGAAAGGATAAAGAGGATGAATTGAACAGGGACCTTAGACTCTCATTGTGGGTTGAATTATTATGAGTTATATATATAATAAGCATTGTTCAAATTTCAATCATAATGTTTTTCTAGAATACCAATAATAGATCCTTAAATACTAAGGTGACGTGAATTAGTATTATTCATGTTTATTAAATGCATTATCACTTAGCGTTCCCAATAAAGCTTTTCGACATAAAGTTTAGATAGGATACTAATATTTCTGATCAAGGATAAATAAGACTCATTAAGTAACCTCAATTAAACAATTCGTTTTCTTCAAATCGTAAACAGGTTTTAAATAATTTTTTACTGAAAGCACATCAACCAACATACCGTAAGGTACAAACTTTTATTTTGTAGGAGTATTTCATTACTCTCTTAATCATGATCAATTATATTTTTGACTTGTGCATTCGAATGTCATTTTAATTGGATGCCTAGCCTAACTAGTGCAATTAATCGAACATAAACTTTCAATAATTATCATAATATTGGGGTATATGATCCAAATATACCCTCGTCACTATAGATATCCTAATAAAATAAAATAACCGTTCAATCTTAGAAGAATAAAATCGAATAACGGAAAGAGGAAAATACAATTATATATGCCTAGCTTCTATATAAAATTCTTAAGTCTAAGGCGAGCACCCTCGAAATCTCCTAGTGCGGATATATTTAATTCACCTCTTCAATTAAGTGATTAAGGGCCTGATTGTTTGGCGTTTCCCATAATTTTTTCGTGTTTGAGAAATGCCAAACAAATATGTTTTCTATTTTCCGAAATAAATTTTTCATCCATTAATTTTCTCAAACTACTCTCTCAAAAGCCAAACAAACAACAATTTTCTTATCTCTAAACAAAACCTATACAAACTCTACTTTGATTTGACATAAAATAACCTATCTCTTATACAATTTATCTCACATAACAAACATGATTTGACATAAAGTCTTACACATCTTACACCTACAACCCAACTCTTCCAAAAAAACCTACACCTACTTTATTTCTCAAACAACTCTCTCAAAAACCAAACAAACAACATTACGCAAATCGAAATTATTTCACAAACCTCCACTACTCTCCCAAACTACTTTTCCAAACGCCAAACAAACATGCCCTAACTATTCAGAGCATTTGATTCCATGTCTAACTGCTGCAACTCTCCGACGCTGCACCCACCACATATTGTGTGCCACGTAAAAAAAAGCCGCAATCTATTTTTTCTTTCTTTTCATTTTTCCACTTGGAGTCCCATTATTTTATTGGTTGGCTCGACTGGAATAGAATGTACGCAAGAAAAAGTTTCTGGTAGGCCCAAATCCCTGCAAAGTGAAAGTCATCCTATGGCCGACCCATAAAGTGTGAGGCCCACTCCTTAGTTACTTGAAAGCCCAAAATAGCTCGGGGAGTTTGTAGTAATTTAGAAGCATCTCAATAAAAAGTAAAGACACAATTTTTAAATGACATTAATTAATTGTATATTATTATTGCATAACTATGAAGTCAATATTATCACAAAATTTTAATCTTATTATATCAGAGTTATTTTAACTACAGAAAAAAAATCAACAATTAATCAATTTTAGTGTTACTTTAATAAAGTACTTGGAATATATATGTTGATTGTTAGGTATTTCGATAAGAATTGCAACTCCATGACGCATTATATAACTAAATTTGCTATAACACTAAAAAGGAAAAAACAACTAAGCTGTCCTATAGACTTTTCAATTTTCCTTTATGTGATTTATAAAATCTCATCATTTGATTCTAAAATAAAATGATTACGAAAATAAATTACAATGAACACCGCAATATTTTACATACTTACCAGATTGAGGGTACTTTTGTCATTATTATGAAATTGAAAATTCTAGAATTTGTTACGATAGTGGGGCATAAATAGCGTGAATTTGTTTTAAAGGAAAAAGAAATAAATAAATAAATAAAGTAAGTAAATTTTTGGGAGAGAAGGTGCCAAGAAGCTGAGGAGGCACTGCACGCATCGCTGTTTGTACTTTGTCGTATAACTGAGAGCATAGATCTCTGCTTTTCTCGATTGATTCCCTAAATTAACTATCACGCACCCCATTCTCTCCAATAACATAGTAGTATATTATAGTATAGTAAACTCTCCGCTCTTATCTTCCACCCTTCAATTAATCAATTTAGGTAAGATTCTAAAACCCTTTCTCCATTCACTATGCGGTCAATAAAGTTCCTGTTTTGATTATTTGAATTGAATTTTTTCAGGTTGCATAAATTGATATCAAAATTGATGGGAAAAGGAGGTCAAAATTACGGTAGCAGTGAAAATTTGGGCGACTTGAGAGGGGATTATCATGCGGCGTGGTCGTTAGATGTGAGGGAATGTGAAGAGAAGTATCAAGTAAGTAAGGAGTATGGATTATCAAACGATGAAGTGGAGAAAAGGAGGCAGATCTATGGGTTTAATGAGTTGGAGAAACACGAGGGTCCTTCGATTTTTAGGTTAGTTTTAGATCAGTTTAATGATACTTTGGTTAGGATTTTACTGTTTGCTGCAGTGATTTCGTTCGTGTTGGCGTGGTATGATGGTGAGGAAGGTGGGGAGAAGGGGATCACGGCGTTTGTGGAGCCATTGGTTATATTCTTGATATTGATTGTCAATGCCATTGTTGGGGTTTGGCAGGAGAACAATGCCGAGAAAGCGTTGGAGGCGTTGAAGGAAATTCAATCGGAGAGTGCTGCTGTTATACGTGAGGGTAGGAAGATTTCTAGTTTGCCTGCTAAGGAACTTGTTCCGGGAGATATTGTGGAGATGAGAGTCGGGGATAAGGTTCCTGCTGATATGAGGGTTTTATGTTTGATTAGTTCGACTTTAAGGCTTGAACAGGGATCGTTGACTGGAGAGAGTGAGGCGGTTAGTAAGACTACTAAGTCTGTTCCCGAGGATGTTGATATTCAGGGGAAGAAGTGTATGGTGTTTGCTGGAACAACAGTGGTGAATGGGAATTGTATATGTTTGGTAACTCAGATTGGGATGAATACGGAGATAGGGAAGGTGCATTCACAGATACATGAGGCTTCGCAGGGTGATGATGACACGCCTTTGAAGAAGAAGTTGAATGAGTTTGGAGAGGTTTTAACTGCTATCATAGGAGTGATATGTGCCTTGGTTTGGCTGATTAATGTGAAGTACTTTCTTTCGTGGGAGTTTGTTGATGGGTGGCCAAGGAATTTTAAATTCTCATTTGAAAAGTGCACTTATTACTTTGAGATTGCTGTAGCGTTGGCAGTTGCTGCTATTCCTGAGGGTTTGCCAGCAGTTATTACGACTTGCTTGGCGCTTGGCACACGCAAGATGGCTGCTAAGAATGCGCTCGTTCGTAAGTTGCCTAGTGTTGAAACCCTTGGTTGCACAACTGTGATTTGCTCTGATAAGACTGGTACTTTGACTACTAATCAGATGGCAGTGGCTAAGCTAGTTGCTATGGGTTCCACGGCAAATGCTGTTCGATCTTTTAATGTACAAGGAACTAGCTATGATCCTTTTGATGGGAAAATAGAGAACTGGCCTGAGGGTCAATTAGATGTCAACCTTCAAATGATTGCAAAGGTTGCTGCTATTTGCAATGATGCTGATGTGGAAGAGGCTGGCCATGATAAATCTGGACATTATGTGGCCAATGGGATGCCAACTGAGGCTGCACTAAAGGTATATATTGATGTGATCAGTAAATGGAGATGTTTTCTGTAATATATTACAATACCATGGACCATTTCCATTTACTCTAAATTCTTGAGATATGTTAGCTGCGAACTACACTTTTACACTCTTATTGCTGACTAAGAAGTAGTTCGAATTGATATACTCTTGATGTGATTATTTTACAGGTTCTGGTTGAGAAAATGGGCCTTTCAAATGAATTAGGTTTTGATACCTCTTCTGGGTATGATGGTGTTTTGAGTAAGTTCTTTTATCCCTTAGAATTTTTTTATGAGTCAGTTAAGTTTCTATACTAACGTACAAGTTTCACTTGGGTCATTTAAGGGTGCTCCTACACATGGAATAAAATTGAACAGCGGATTGCTACTCTTGAGTTTGATCGTGATAGAAAATCAATGGGAGTCATTGTTAGTTCTAGCAGTGGAAAGAAGTCACTACTTGTAAAGGTACAACATCCCTTGTTCTTTCCACTCAAGTTTTTTAGGATTGCACAATTGGGTATTACCAACAATTTTTTGAAAGGAAGGTAGTTGTTTTGTACTCTTGTAACTTGATTTGGTATAAATTGTTTTGGATTATTCACATAGTGTTATTTCTGAGACTAGCCAAGGGATCAAAACTTGTCGTATTCTTCCTATTTACATTTACATTTAAGAACACGTCACCCTATATAAGTCCCAATATCCATATTTTTCTCGAGAAAATACAAATGGACATCAGATTTGTGTTCAGTTGTGCAATTGCTACTCTTTGATATTTTCTCTCTCTTTTTTTGTTTGCTTTTTCTTTGTTTTGGAAACTGATGAAACATTGCATTGTGCAGGGTGCTGTCGAGACATTGTTGGAGAGAAGTTCCTTTGTGCAATTGCTTGATGGCTCTATTACAGAACTAGATCAAAGTCATAGGGAGGTTATATTGAAAAGCCTTCATGAAATGTCGACAAGTGCATTGCGAGTTCTGGGTTTTGCATACAGGGATGATCTCCCTGAATTTTCCACATATGATGGTGATGAAGACCATCCAGCTCATCAGCTCTTATTGAATCCTTCAAATTATTCCTCAATTGAGAGCAGATTAGTTTTCGTTGGCTTGGCTGGTTTGAGAGTGAGTTATTTTCTTTATTAATTTATTATTTGCTTCTCCACATGTCTTATAACACCAATGTTCTGAATGAACTCTATCTTTATTACATTGTCATAGGATCCTCCTCGTAAAGAAGTTCCACAAGCAATTGAAGATTGCAGAACAGCTGGCATTCAGGTTATGGTTATTACTGGAGATAACAAAGATACAGCTGAAGCCATTTGTCGTGAAATAGGAGTTTTTGGACGCCACGAAAACATCAGGTCCAGAAGCTTGACGGGAAAAGAATTTATGGAGCTCTCTAGTCGTGACAAAGAAACACATTTAAAACAAGGTGAAGGGCTTCTGTTCTCAAGGGCTGAACCGAGGCATAAACAAGAAATAGTGAGGTTGCTAAAGGACTCTGGTGAAGTGGTAGCAATGACTGGGGATGGTGTGAATGATGCACCTGCCCTGAAATTGGCAGACATTGGGATTGCAATGGGCATTGCTGGGACTGAGGTAATTTTTATAGGGAAAAAAAGACAATCATGCCAAGCCATGATATCTGTTACAATAAGTTGTTTGATATTGCATTTTATATTGTTTTTTTAGCTGTCTTTGTTACATTCTTGTTTATGTGATTATGTGTATCTGAACTTCTGTTGTACATACCTTTTCGGCTTTTTTATTCTGGACTAAGATGCATGATTTTCGAGCATTAATTTTCTCAACTCTTCTTTAATCTTTTGCTCTCATCTTTATAGGTTGCAAAGGAAGCGGCTGACATGGTTTTAGCAGATGATAATTTCAGCACAATTGTTGCTGCTGTTGGTGAAGGCAGGTCCATTTACAATAATATGAAGGCCTTCATCAGGTTATAATTTATTCTACTTGCCTTTTATTTCCATCTTCTATATTCCCTAATTTCTATAGATCATTGGAATAATGTTTCCTCTCATAGTTTGATGTGGATAGTGATTTTCTTATCTGTGGTTTCTGATTCTTGTTTGAGCCACTTGTTTTTTAGTCTGGGGTTAATGACAAATCAAACTGAAAAAATTGATCTTTTTATGCTTACAGAAACTATTTACCTAACTGGTTGCCCACAGTAAATTGTCTAGAGTAATCGCCTCCTTGGAAAAATTTGTGCCTGCAACGATTTTTTTTTTTATGAGGTCCATTTTCATTATCAAGTGATACAAGTAGCAGAAGATAGGGATATTTAGCATCTATTGGCTGTCAATCTTTCAAATATTTTTCCCCAAATTTTAGCATCCGATAAACCATATTTGACTTAAATATCAGTGTAATGCTCTCAATTAAATTATACTCCGTATCGTTTTCCCTGTTGTAGATACATGATCTCCTCAAACATGGGGGAAGTTGCCTCAATATTTTTAACAGCAGCTTTAGGAATTCCAGAGGGTCTGATACCAGTTCAGCTTCTGTGGGTTAATTTGGTCACTGATGGACCACCAGCTACTGCTTTGGGATTTAATCCACCTGACAAGGATATAATGAAGAAACCACCTAGAAGAAGTGATGATTCGTTGATCAGTGCATGGATTCTCTTCCGTTATCTGGTATGTGCACTATATACTCTTTTGAGGGCCCTAGTCGAAATTTTAATTTCATAAAAAAATGTTTATCTTGTATAAATTTTACTTTTCTTGCTTTTATAGATGCAAAAGTATTTTTTCAAGCATTTCTTTTTCTACATAAAATATGGTTAATCTACTTCATGTATTTGTCACATAGTCAATCATACATATATATTTAGCATTGAATTTTGAGAAAATTCGCGGAAGCAACTAATACTCGTATAGTGAATATTATTCTATAGCAAAAGAACAAACACTAGTAGAGTTTGTGGCTCATCAAGATCAATCAATAAGCTGATAAATATGTCATAATGATGCAGGTGATTGGATCTTATGTTGGTATAGCAACCGTGGGAATATTCATTATATGGTACACTCGTTCCTCTTTCCTTGGCATTGATCTCAGTGGAGATGGCCACAGCCTGGTCACGTATTCCCAGCTTGCCAACTGGGACCAGTGCAACACCTGGCAAAATTTCACAGTTTCACCTTTCACGGCTGGGGCGCAAGAGTTCCATTTCGACAATCCATGTGACTATTTCCAGAAGGGAAAAATCAAGGCCATGACTCTGTCTCTCTCTGTATTGGTTGCCATTGAAATGTTTAATTCACTCAATGCTCTATCTGAAGATGGAAGTCTTGTATCAATGCCTCCGTGGGTCAACCCATGGCTCCTTCTGGCTATGTCAGTCTCATTTGGCTTGCACTTCTTGATCCTATATGTGCCATTCTTTGCCACGATATTTGGCATTGTACCTCTAAGTTTAAATGAATGGCTGTTGGTATTGGCTGTGGCTTTACCAGTGATTTTAATTGACGAGGTTCTCAAGTTTGTGGGTAGATGTACGAGTGGTATCCGAACATCTAAAGCAAGGAGATCTTCTAAGCACAAGGCAGAGTGATTATAAGTGTATAACCAAAGGTTTTAAATAAGACTTGGGTTGAATTTGCAATACCAAACTCAATTCCCTTTATAAAACAGCTGAGAATTTGGTTTTGACCTCAGAGATTTAATTGATTAGACATTTTTATACTTTCAGTCGTAGGGTAGGGTTCAATACTAGTTTTGTTTAATTTATTGTTTGCCTAATAATTTGTGGGCATAAACAACTTGTTAACATTCGAAATGGAGCCATATCTGGATGATGTTTCTATTTTAAGTTTGTTCTCTTGAAATTTTCTTATTGTTGGTGAAAATGGGTTACTGTGTTTCTAATCTTTACGTAAACATCTCATATTTTACAATTTTATATTAGAAAAATTGCATTTGCAGATTCGAGTGGTGCAGTGCATGTTAGAAATTCTTGGTGGGAAATAAGTAAAAGAATTGCAGTAATAAATTTGAGGCTTATTGCAATGTCATTTTCCTTTAAAACTTATTTCGCCTTCACCATTCGATATGCAATATGAATATGTGATTAGTCTTCAGAATACCATGAAACTCAATGCTTAAATTTGTTTTGCACTTATAGAATCAAACCACCGGACATACACAAAATTGACAAAATATGATACGTATTTCCAGTAACTTAACAGTCTTTTTATAAACAGAATTTGTGTCTATTCTGGATAGTCACAATTCTTCATTTGAATTTTTCAGGTGTAATATTCTTCACCATCACGTGTGTTTTCTTTTTAATAATATAGATAAATCGCATTCAACCGGAATAGAATTGCATATATATTATTTAACTATAATTTTAGTCATTAAGTATATGTTTTGAGTAACATACTTTGGGTGTATTTGGTTGGGTTTTGGCCCGGTCTCGCGGGTTTCACGAGACCGAGCCAAAACCATTTCAAATGAGGTTTCGCCAAACTCATAAAACCATAAAAAACTTATTCAAAAACTTACACAACTCTTCAAACCTATAAAACATTGATTTGACACCTACTATCTATTTTTTCCCCCAAATCTCATTAAAAAAGACATTGCTTTAACACCTACCATCTATTTTTTTTACCTAAACCCCAACATCCAAACCCAATCCAAGTGGAGTTTCAACTTATTCAAATCACAAAATCCAACATTGGGTTTTGGCTCGGTTTCGCGGGTCTCGGTTTAAAAAAAAATGGTTTGGGTGGTTTCGATGAAACCTTTGAGACCTCATTTGGATGGGTTTAGGATGTTGGATTTTGTGGTTTAAATAAGTTGAAACTCCACTTGGATTGGGTTTGGATGTTGGGGTTTAGGGGAAAAAGTAAATGGTAGGTGTCAAATCAATGTTTTTTTAGTGAAATTTGGGGGAAAAAATAGGTGGTAGGTGTCAAATCAATTTTTTATAGGTTTGAAGAGTTTGAGTATGAATTTGTGAATAGATTTTTGATGGTTTTATGGGTTTGGCGAAAATTCATTTGGAAGGATTTTGGCTCGGTCTCGCGAAACCCGCGAGACCGGGCCAAAACCCATCCACATACACCCTTTGTTCCCGGGGAAGGTCCAAAACCCAAGAAATCCATAAGTAGAACCCACACAATTTCTACAAATACCAAAAAAGGGCTAGCAGATAACTATATTTGCAAATTAGGAAAGTTAAATTAAAATAATTTTTTATTGAGTTTAAATTTGCAATCCAACTTTTCAAAAATGACAAGTTTGGTATAAATTAGAATGGTATTTTAATAAAATTTGATGAACTAGTTCTCACTATTATTTTGTATATCACTGTAAATGAAATGTTAATCGGTGGTTATTTTTCGGATTTTTTGCACTTTGCACCCCCGAAACATAGGAAATAGGCACTTTTCACCCTCGATATATAGATTTAGCACACTTTGCACCTCCAAAATATGAATAATTCAGCATTTTGAACCCTCTTTTATTTTCCTCAAAACATAGGGACAAAATAGGTAATTCATTTTTGGATCTTTGGCAATTTGCAACCCCGAAACACGAGAAATTAACATTTTGCACCCCCAAAATAGAATTAGCACTTAGCACCCTCGAA
Organism: Penstemon newberryi var. newberryi; assembly: GCA_030819805.1. Lineage (NCBI taxonomy): Eukaryota > Viridiplantae > Streptophyta > Magnoliopsida > Lamiales > Plantaginaceae > Penstemon > Penstemon newberryi. The sequence goes on from JAUALY010000005.1 coordinate 40,003,564, forward strand.
TTAAGAACAACTCATCAACTTGCACCCCGAAATACGAGAAATAGACACTTGAACCCCCTAAACACAAAATTAGCACTTAGCACCTCAAATTAAGAAAAACTCAACAACTAGCACCCCTCGTTTTTTGCGGCAAAGTTGACCACCGGGATCAAAAAACCTAGGGGCAAAATAGGTAATTCATTTTCTTTTTTCCCTTAAATTTGAAAATACGATTATGAATACTAGAATGCTCATTTCTCTCCATCTTAAAATTTATTTTTGTGATATGATTCAGTCAATTTTATGTATTAACTTTGTATAAACTTTTCGAATTCTTTCGGATATTTTGAGAACATTTGAAAAATTGGTAATTAAAGAAATATGTTCAAATATATTTTACAAATGAATATTCTAGTATTCATAATCATATTTTGTAAATTTTAAGAAAATAGAAAATATATTACCTATTTTGCCCCTAGGCTTTTTTGACCCCGCTGGTCAACTTTGCCGAAAAAAATTAGAGGGTGCTAGTTGTTGAGTTTTTCTTAATTTGAGGTGCTAAGTGCTAATTTTATATTTAGGGGATTCAAAGTGTTCATTTCTCGTGTTTCAGGGTGCAAGTTGATGAGTTGTTCTTAATATGAGGGTGCTAAGTGCTAATTCTAGTTCAGAGGTGCAAAATATCAATTTCTCATGTTTCGGAGGTGGAAGTACTAAAAATCCAAAAATAAATTACCTATTTTGTCCCTAAATATTTTGAGAAAAATAAAAAAGGGTACAAAGTGCAAAAAACCCTTATATTCGTGATATTTGCACAATTTCCACATCGTTTATTATGTGAATCTGCTAAATTAATTCGCTAATCAGAATACAATATTAAATGTTAAGCGGTAAAAAAATACTGAAATTGAGAATGTAAAGGCCGCAAAAATCACTGCAATGGGCACCAAAAAACTGCAATCATTTACAATTGTTTTTCTTACCTGAGTTAACGCCTGTTTGTTTAGGGTGTAGAAAATGTTTTCACGTTTCCTAATAATTTAAATAGAAATGAAGATCCAATGTTTGGGTTACATTCCAAAAAAAAAATCAAATGCACAAACTGGATATTGAAAACCCTCAAAATCTTGGAAAATATCAGCCAAATTATGATAAAAACCATCACACTTCATAACCAGACTAGGAAGTTGAACAGGTAATTACAAATTAAACAGACTATCTAATTCAATCCATACCCCCTCTATTCTTGACAGCAAGACTTCTGTTTCCCCAAACCCAGAAAAACAAATAACAAAAATAAAAAATAAAAATAAAAATCAACCTCCAAATCCATACAAAGTTCTACCCTGCCTCTTCAATGCGTAAACAACATCCATAGCAGTAACAGTCTTCCTCCTTGCGTGCTCAGTGTATGTAACCGCATCCCTTATGACATTCTCCAAGAAGATCTTTAGAACTCCACGTGTCTCCTCATAAATCAGACCCGAGATCCGCTTCACGCCGCCCCTTCTAGCAAGACGGCGTATGGCGGGCTTGGTGATTCCTTGGATGTTGTCACGGAGGACTTTCCGATGGCGCTTTGCTCCGCCCTTGCCTAAACCTTTGCCTCCTTTGCCTCGCCCAGACATTTTTGTGAGTTTTTGTTTTAGAAATTAAAGTTTCTTTTCTTCTGACTAAATTGAATTCCTATTTCATTTATTTATAGATTGGATTGAAAGGTTGGAGATGGATCCGGGGGAAATGGGTTTTCCACCGTAGATTAAGTTTTTTATGAGTGATTTTGAGATTGGGCGGATTGAGGACGTGGCTTTATGGTTTTACTGGAACTTTGAAGATTTTCATTAGACATTGGAAACAAAATGAGCGGGAAAACAAAATTTTAAATACAATAGTACTCTACGAAATTTTGACTTAAATTTAGATAATTAGCATGAATAAGCCTTTTTAGTAAAAGAGAAGAGAAAAAGGAAATACTATATGCTTTGATTATAATATCGAAATTTTGGCATAATTACAGCATTTAGATGAAAATTAATTAGTATAATTATGAAATTTTCATCATGTGAAGATGAAAGTTACATTGCTCCTAAAATATATGTGTAATAAATTATGTTAGCATATTTGAAGTGTCTGATCTTATTATAATAGATACTGGTCCCCTTTTTACAATATTCATGAACCTTTAAAAATGGAAACAAAAGTGTGATTTGGATCTCCAAATAAGGGTGAGTTTGGCCTAGCGGTGGGAGCTCTTAAAAGCACTTCTATACCTTCATTGTGATTTTTGAAGTGTTTGGCCCCAATTATAGAAATTGCTTTTAGTCAATCGTAATTTTAATGGTGTTTGGCCCCTAATATCATAATCGCTTTTGAGATCTCCAGAAGGTAAAAATCAACTTATTTCAGAAGCTACTAAAGTGTTACTTTTACAAAAGCTATTATCCAAAAGCAATTATTTTATAATTGAATTTTATCATAATCGCTTATTGCCAAAATCCATTTTAGTAAAATTAATTCTCCTATAATTGATTTTCAAATCGCTAGACCAAACTCACATCAATCGAAGCTTCAGCATTTAGACTCCTTCATCTTACCCAATAAAAATGCAATCATATTTTCTAGTATTAGCATTCCTTATTTTGCACCGGAATATCATTCATTTTTATTATAGGATTTAAGTAAGAGAAAGATGACAACTAATGATATTATATCGAATTTAAAAAAGTAATTCTATAAAAATAGTATTTGGTCAAATTAACCAATTTGAGTAAAAAACCACCCTTCAAAATATATATGGCCTGTTTGTTTGAACTTTCTCAAATTTATTTCATTTTTGGGAAAAACTTAACAAACATGTAATAACTTTTTGAAATAAATTTATCTAAATTCTTCCATAAAAACTAATCAAACATGTAAAAACTAAATTCTTCCATAAAAACACACATCTATCTGATTTTACCAAATTTTGTTGGATTAAGAAAAATCAATAAAGTAATAAAAACAGATTCACAAAGATATATAACTGGAGCTTTATTGAATATGTTTTGGTTACAATGAATAAAGGGTCTGGCCAAACTACTCAGGATAGCACAATACAAATAATATACTATAATGTATGTTATATTAAGCTATAGTACGAACTAGAATAATTCTAATAAGTTGAATGCCAAAGGTTCAAAAAGTCCTTACTACAATAATTATTCTTGTATTTATAGCCTAATAGATCTTGCTCTAATAGAGTCCTAAACCTTGTAGGAGTCTCCTCAAGCCCATGGATCCAGAAGCTTAGCCAGGCTGATTGCTTAGAAGTGTTCTTCCGCTGTTCGTCGTCGATAAGTTCCAAGGCAGATCGAAATTATAGTATCGGCGCTCGATTCGGATCATACTGAGAAATCCGATCTAACTAGATATAAATTAGCCCCCATCACTATCATATTTCTCAAGTTACTCTCCAAATATCAAACAAAAAACATTACGTAAATAGTATTTCATAAAACTGCAGTGCTCTCCCAAATGCCAAACAAACAAACTCACAACATCTTCAACCATCATAATGCTATCTGTAAAATTCGGATTTGTCTCGTATTAATACAAGACTCCAAATTTTATAATAGCTAAATTTTAAAAAACAAAAATAATTATACAATAAATTACAAAATTAATCTCCAACCACCAAATTCAATTACAAAATTTGGTCGACCACCAACACTGCTTTTCTTTTAATATAAATTCATATAAAATTTAATCTAATTTCAGACTACAAATTAACAAAGGGTATTAAACTCACCTCTTTTCATTTTACAGTAATTATTAAAACAAATTATTCTATAAATTCTTTTTTTTTTTTTTTAGAAATATTGTTTTATATAAATTTATTTCATGTATAATAAATACATGCTGGCAGCTGGCTCATTCGGGTTGAGATACGATACATGTTTTTTACACTCTCAAATTAAAGTCCCTTCCGGCGCCGCCACCCCCACCGCAAATGGGTTTCTTCGACTTAAACATCCCCTACAATGAATCTGACCGTTACGTCACCGACAAATCCTCCCTAACCATCCGCCGACTAAAGCTCGCCCTCAAAGCCATGGAACTAGGCTACACCGGCGTCGCCTACAACCGCACCCTCAAAGGCGTCATGTCCGAGTCCCACCGCTGCTCCACCCCTCTCTTCTCTCTCTCTAAACTAAATCCCTCCTCTTCTTCTTTCTTCGCCGCCGTCGAGTTTCACCGCCGCCTACTAAACGTCGCCGTTTCCTCCCTCTTCCGCCAGTACACCCGCCTCACTGTAGTTGTGGATATTCCGAGTCAGGCTTCGGCTCTAAATTCAGGAAACCCTATTCTGAAGAGCTATGACGTTATTGCTGTGAGGCCTATGAATCAAAATGCCTTCGATCAGGCTTGTCGAATATCAGAGGTTTACATGTTTACTATCTATTGACATCGTGATTGATTAGGCTTTTAGATTGTAGTTTTTCACATTATTTTGGTATTTGTGGTGTTAGGTGGATATAATCGCGATTGATTTCACTGAGAAGTTGCCGTTTAGGTTGAAGCAAATCATGGTTAAAGCTGCCATCAAGGTTTCTTACTCTATCCCCCTTGTAACAACTTAAATATTTTTTTGGGGGTTTTTATGGTATATGTTTAGGATATAAATTATTTTGCAAATTATTTAGCTGAGAATTTAAGTGGTGAACAGTAGAGAATATTTCTGAACGTAAAAAATGATGGAGATGAGTTAAATAGAGAGGAATTTTCTTGAAGTGTATGCTAAGAAAAGGTCTGAGAAAAAAAACAAAATGGGGGGTAACACATGCACTTTTCGCTGTGGTTATGTAACTTGTGTTTGTATAAATGTGGTTTGTGTAATTGAGAAGTACTCTTTAAGTCTTAAACCATATTTACATATTAAAACTTAGTAAATACTATATTGGTTTCTCACCTGACATGATACCACTTTATGCTTCTCTTTTTTCATAATTCATGCTAAAAATCAAAGCTCGCGTTCACTTAGTTTGTCCAGATGAAGGTAAAGCATAATAATATGGGTAATACAGTGAATACTTAATTTAAAAAGTTGTTTCTAGTTTTGTTTAGTGCGTGAATGTTAAACTATTCCAGCATTTCATCACTTTTGGAATCTTTTTCATTCTGTTTTGATGATTTGCTATTCGTACTTCACTTCTAATGTGCAGCGAGGGGTATACTTTGAGATTACGTATTTAGGTCTCATTGTTGACGCACAATCCAGGCGGCAAATGATATCCAATTGCAAGGTGAGTTTGAAGGACTTCATAAGCTTTAGTATCATATTTTTCTGCATAATTGACACGAGTGAAAGAAATTTGAATGTATAAGCATCAATGTTATTAGGAGTTTTATAGCCAGTTAATATTCAAATAGGATTGAACTTTTTTTGTCAACTGATTGTGTTTTTTTTGCTTGATTGGAGGGTTAGTAGCTTGGTGCATGCTATTCACTTATGAAGAAACCTCATCAACCCATTAGTATGTTACAATTATAATAAAAAGACAAAACAACTATTAGTATGTTTTTTCATTATACTGAAAACAACTTTTTATTTGTCGGGAGGCCACAACTGAATTCATTTCATTGCTAAACACTATATAGACTTCACACAAGCACACGCATAAGGTTAATGTGGGGGAAGGAAGCAGGGGCCATGATGCCCCTTATTGTTTGACTGCTGCTAGCTTATTTAAGCTGTGTGAATAAACTTCTACTAACTTGCAAGCATCTATTTCCTTTTTCAAGTTAATACTTTCAATGTTAAAAGAACTTTCCAAGAGTTCAAGTTGAGCTTTACATGTAACTTCTTTAAATAAAGTATAATATTTATACCATGCATGCTACTTTGTTGTGTTGGTGGAGTTGAAGTCATGGCTGTAGTACATGTGTCCATCTTTATCTGATTGGTATGCTTCATAATTTGTTACTGTGAATTGTCTTCCTGGCCATATCAAAACGAGCCTTAAGTTATGAAATTAGGGTCAACTTAATGGTGAAAAATGGTTCAATTGTAGGATTTCTCATCTTTGATAGCATAAAATTTCTCAGAGATTATGAATATTTATATACAAATCTGTATTAGCATAATTGGGAGAAGTAAAATACTGTACAGCTCCATCTAATTGGGGAATAAGAAAGAATATATGTCGATGGTGGTAGATTCAATCTGTGATGCCAATAAATGAAAGTAGAAGATAGTAAACTTCTAAATTAAAGGTATAAAATTTGCCTCTTTGATGAATGAATATACTATTATATTTTCTATCTCGGTTTGCAAATTGTGCTGACTACTTAATCTTCCAGCTACTTGTTGATTGGACACGTGGAAAGAATCTAATTTTCTCTAGTGCTGCCCTGACTGCAACTGAACTCAGGGGTCCCTTAGATGTGGCAAATTTGTTCTCTCTACTTGGGCTCCCTATGGAACATGCTAAAGCAGCTATTTCCAAAAACTGTAGGTGCGCAGATATAGTAAATGATGTTTGCTTTGTTTTAAATGAATACCAATTTTATCTACTATTTACTTGTTTTCTGGTCTTCAGATCTCTTTTAGCTAATGCACTAAGGAAAAAAAAATTCTATAAGGAAGCTGTTAGAGTTGAAGAAGTACCTAATAGAAGAGAACCTTCATTTGAAGATTGGCTCAAATGGGATCCTATATCTAGTGGTGAGGGAGATTTACTATTAGACGAAATGAAGAAGTCTTTCTCCATGTCCCAAACCACTATAACAAAAAAAATAGACTTCACCTCAGCTATGAATGGTTTGCCTGCGCATGGTCTGCAGATCAAAGATCTAATAAAGCCAGCTATGGAGCCTCCAGGTATTGGTAACTACTGTACGCCTTCTTCCATGGAGACCGAGGAGGATGACCCTAATCCAATGCCTATGCCTGAAAATCAAGGCTCCCTTGATGCTTTATCAAAAGAGCAAGGGGACTGTAAAAATTCTGAAGTTTCATTAGCTTCTCTTTCTACAGAGGGGGGTGAAACTCGATTTATTGATGCGAAGATTAGATATGAGGCTTCTGATTTTCAAAATTCTGAAGGAACCATACCAAAAGATTCAACTGAGGGGCTGCATTATTCAAGTGACTTGGAAGCAAATCTTGTTGAAACTGAAACACAAATACAAGTTACAAATTCACAAAAGTGCGTGGATAGTGAACAAGTTCTTGTTTCAAATGTTAGAGCTGAAAGTACTACCCCTATATCTTCTGTAGAACTCTCTAATTCCTTGAACAAAGCTAGTTTCTCTGAGTTGCAATTAGAAGAGTCTAATGTGAAAAACAGATGTGAAATAGATATATTTGCACCGGAAGGTCTTGCAATGGTCGAAGTTCCGAACATTACAGACGGTGGAAACGAAAAAAGGACAATGTCCTTTGGAACATCTGGTGCGTTTTCACTAGATGTTTACGTGGAGGGGGAGCAGCAGCAATGTAGTGAAATGACCAATAGTTCTGTTACATTACCCCTTGAAGAACTTTTAAATCTGAAAACAAATTTAAATGAACCAGCCTCGGAGAATGCAATGATGGTTCAGAACGAGAAGATAGAAATTGTCGCTAGTAATCGAAGCATTGGTAAATTTCTGGCTCTTTTTATCTCTTTTAAGCAAAGTGATAATAGCTGAAGGCTATGTTTGGAACTTGGATTTTAGTGAGAAAAATAATATAGAAGATGGATATTAACAAACAATAAATCCCAATGTTCGATCATTTTATGAAAGCAAAATATTTCTTAATATTTTACCAACTAAACTAAAATCCGTCCAAGAACCAAACATAGCCCATATCTTTTACCAACAAACTTCTATTGACCTTGAACTTAATGTTTTTCATCACTTGCAGGAAGAGGGAAAAGAAAACGGAACTCACTTCATCAACCTTTATTATTTCCTTTCAAGCGTTTTTTGAATCCCAGGCCTTTTAAGAGGAAGGCTCGGAGGTAAAAGCCACTAACTACTATTTGAGATTCATTTGAAGATACAGTTTTTTATTTATTAGTTGAGTTGTAGGTATAGTTAATTTTCATAAGAAAGAGCTGTAACATACTAACATTGCATCATCCTAGCGTAGCCCCTTGTTTCTATGTACTGAAAAATGTAATATTATATTTTGTAAGTTTTGCAATTCTTGTGGGAAGGTGAAATTGATCATTTTTTTCCTCTAAAGTTGATGAATAGTTGGATGTTACAGATGTTCAAAATTTTAAGGTTTCTAATAGTCCCTTTCATGGTTTTAGCTTTCCAACATTTTAAATCTGGTGATACTTTTAGTTCTCAATTTAGCAGATTTCGTTTAAATACATCAGTAACAAGACAATACTTACAATATATTTTTGTGTCCTAGGATTTTTAGTGACCATCATCATCTGCTCAGATTCTGAAGAAACTCTGTTGAATAAGATGCGTGACTTTTAGTGAAAATTGTTTATGGCTCTTTGGACAACCCAAAAGAGCTTTTAAGGTTCACATTGTGTCTCACCAGCTTCGAATGAGCTCATAACTTGTTGCTTTTGTATGGAATTTTTGAAGGTTTTAGAAAAGACCAGGCCACCCCACTGCCCTTTAGCTTTTATATGCATAGACTTTCCTATGTAAAGCTAATGCTTCACATGTGCTTGAGAATTTCTCCAGGGGAACCATTTAATTATTTTCTGTTTAAAATTGAAAATAGAGCGGCTGATGTCCATTACTTTTTGCTTTAGATATAATAGTTCTTTTCCAAATTAATAGGGACTCATTAGCAGTAGACTTTTAGTCATAATTTATATTGTTAATCATTCTTTAAATTGGATCCAACTTAGTCTGTCTTCTTTACTAATCTTCTTGGATCCTGTGAATGACACTATTTTACATTCTAAAATAGCCTTTACTTGGATGATTGTTTGTGCTTATTCAAGTCTTGTTTGAAGTTACTTGGTCACTTTCAATTAGCCCGTGTGCTTTTATATTTTTCCTAACCTTTTTATATACAATAATTTAATTGGTATTATTATTATTCACATGAACATTAATAATTTAATAGACTTAGTGGATAACCCACCTCCGGCCGACAAGAATCAACAGGCCGTTCTCCCCACTTCTAGGGGCCATCTTGATGGGTAAGTAGCCTTTACTTGATTTACAGGTTCAAATTCTTAGTCATATAGTTGGTTTTATAATGAAGCTAATGATTCAGTAACATGAGAGACCAAATGATTAGTGTAAAGAGATTGTGCAATTTGTTGCTTTTGCAATATAATATAATCAGTATTGTTCCTAAAGCCAGACATGTGCTTTCACTTATTATAAGATACTTGAAAGGTGTAGGATGTATTTTTGTAGCTAAGCTTTCTGTAATACAATTAATTAATTCAAATGATTCGATAGATAGTTATTCCATGCTTGTGGGGGCAATGTATCTGAGCTGTGTTTGGTTTATCAATTAATTCCTTGAGCTGAAGGAAGATGGATTGTTTATTTGTATGGATGCTGTTGTTATATATCTCAATATTATGATAGAAATGCTTGGCCTGTTTGGACTTGGTTTCGGTGTTCTAGATTTTGCTTTGATGGGTGGTTTCGAAATTCTCTTAAATATTCTTGTATATTTTGATGTCTTTATAGCATATGTGCCTTTTACAAGTTAACAATGTGTTGCGAGATCATACTATATTTGTCGTCGATTTTGGTTTATTCATGATGTTTTCTTCAATCTCTTGTTAGCTTAAAGATTTCTGGGCTTTTCTAATGCTTTTTATAGAACCCCTCACTTCCCCACTAATTTTGGCAACACAGAGCAACAAAATACTAAACTTTGTTCTGATTTAGATGTTAACTGCACACAAACTATTTTATCTTGCATGCATATTATTACAATTTTGAAAACTTTAACTCTGAACTATCTAATCATATATCAAATCCCATTAGTTCTCTAATCATGTTATTTTAGCTAATTCTTCTCATTCATTCATTTCAATACTCCTATTTATCTTTAAATTTTCAACCCATGAAATCATACCACTAAATCCCTTTTGCGTCCAACTAATGCAAGCTTTCGTACCATATATTTTAAGCTGATCCCCAACCCTTATTTTCTTCAAAAAGAAATGATTACTGTTGGAACTTATATTTTGCAAAGCTTTATTCGGCCAAAGCCACTGTCCACATTGACCTTTGATATCTAGCCACTATTATTAGTTAAGCACCATTGGCAAACCTCTACTTTGAGGGGGTGAAGGTGCCCCATATTACGAGAAATCATTTGGTGCCGAACTGGCATTGTGCAATTAATTCAATTATTTTTATAATATACTCTTAGTATTGAATCTTTCAATACCACGTCTCATTGTTAATTTTTTCTCAAGTGGACACTGGTATGTGATTCATAAAAACAAATTCTTCAAAATCTTAATCAGCAGAGTAAGAAAATACACTGTCCATGATTTCCTATTGGCTGATGTGAAGTAAAAGAAAACTTGTGCAACTCTGAGAATTGGAATGCTACTCATTATGATAGTAATGTACATAAAATCTAGTTTAATTTGACACAATCTTCAATATAATGCTTCATTAATTAATCCAAATTGATAGTTAACTGCGGCTGAAGAGCTCCTAAACATTAGAATTTGTGAAAACTCAGTTAGGATTAGATTTCCGAAAATGAATCAAGAAAATGGATCCAATTATCTTCATCTTCATAATCTTCTTCAAGACCTGTAGTGTTGTCCCACTCATGACTTTGAGGTGTCTTCTCAACTTCGTGATCATTCCTCGCGAATCTTCCCCTTATGCGTGGTCGGCTGTCTGCTAAAGTCTTCCTACATTCATACTGATTGGAAAAGAAACTTTGATGTGAGTCTTCTTCAACTGTTACTATTAATAACTAATAATAGTTAAACTGTGATATTCTATAATAATATTATTATTATTATTATTATCATCTTAGCTGGATTTGATTTATCTTTCCATGATTAACATGACATTGCGAAATACATTATTAGTCGTTTTTTGTTATTATATAAAAATTACGTATGTATACCTTGATCTTCTTGTTGAAATTCCTGAGATTCCTTTTGCTTCTGTATCTCTCTATTCTTTCCTTTTTCTCCTCTTGACTGTATTTGCAAGTCCTATTCATGCTCTCTATTATGCTGTTTTCATTTGATAATGGACTGTTACACCTCTGAATGTGTTGTGCCAAGTTTACGCCCTATAACAAATGAATGTTAAATTTATACAAAACAAAAGCAGTAAGTATCGAAAGGTTTGAATAGATGCATACCTGTAGATCACCAGTGCTTAATGCCTTTCTGACAGAGCTAGTTTCTGATTCGAAGAAACCATGATGTGGTGAAGAGTTCATTGGGGAGTAGGATTCCATGTTTTTGTGAAGAGAATGGCTACTGATGCTCCTTTGGATTAAATTAGTTGGACTTTGCGTTGAACCGGGAGAACCTCCGTAGCTGCTACATCCACTGCTAGTGTACCCCCCGAGCTCGGACCTTAGTGCTGACACGGAGTCATGCTCATTCCCGGGAATCGACAGAGGAGGTAGGAATAACTGAGGTGGCTGTGCGGTAATGGTGTCTGCAGGTGTTAATGTGTATTGGCCATTGAGTTCGAAGGAGGAGTAGTCATATGGAAATTGATTTTGGTTGTGTCCAAACATTTTGACTTGGAGAGGTTTTTGTGAGGTTTTGTGAGTGAAGAGTTGTAGTAAAGGGAAAAGAATGATTTGTTTTTGGTGATTTGATGAAAACCAATTGGCACATGCACTCCTACTTAAAGGAGTTTGAGGAGCTGGATGATGACATGGAACATGACGTCATTTTTTCTTGAAGGCGTTGACTTGCTAATCTTTCTTGTCACACCCAAGGGTGTGTGTGGCTTGGGCCAAACTACACTATGGGTTGGTTTTGGGGGTGGGGGAGATATCTTGAATTGTACTCGCTGCATGGCTTGTGATATATTTATATAGTCTTCTGCTTGAAATTTTAGAGTCAACCAGTTCTATGAATTATTTTGCCAATTGACCTTAGTTTTTGGATGGATTAATTAAAGAGGAAAACTTTTTTTGTATTTGTAGATATATAGGTCAAGCTAAAAGTTAATACGGTTCTGGTTGGGAAAAGTATGAGTTATACCTAGTCTGACTCGTAAGTTACAATATTGAACTCTATGTATTTTATTTCTTTGTTTCGATGTTGATCCAATTATAATTTGGCCTTTTTTGATTTTCATTGACTTAATTCAACTTAATTCGTGTTGAGTTTGGATGGCCGGGTTGAAGCATTACTTGTGTTGATTTACATTGACCTTTTCCTTTCCTTTCCTTTTGCCAGCTGATCTGATCTGATCGATCTATATGGAACCACCCTAGAGATTGAAAGTGCTAGAGATCCCATCCCACAAAACTCAAATAAGAAGTGAAAAGGACTTGTAGTGTACATGCACTGCATGAGTGAGTGTTGCAACTTGCACCTATTCAATCTACATTTTATTAATTCAGTCACTTCACATTTTCGCCTTGTTAATTTACTGGGTACAAAGAGTTATTTTTTGTGTTCCTGAGTTTATTTTTTTTATTTTTTAAAGTCCTTTCATAGCTTAAAAACTAGTTATTGAAGCCAGGGAGTCAAAAATTATATAAATCTCACATAAATATATAATTTATTTCTTGGAACATTTGGTGAGAAAATAAAAAATAAACTCTTTGCTTGAAATCCCCCACATGCGGGCTAATTTTCATGTCACGTGGCCTGCACGTGGGGGTATTCGGGTCAATTTTGGAATTGAGCCTCAATTGGCACCGAAGTTGTCACCGATGTTGAAGTTGTGGCACCAAATGTGCTAGCCCGAAAAGATACGGGGTAAAAATGACAGCGAGCTATAGTTGTGGCACCAAATGCAATAATCCCTATGTTAATCTATATGATAATTTATTTTTTTACATTTTATTGGGTAAAATAGAACGTGAAAAGATATGGGGTAAAAACATCAGTGATCTATAGTTGTGGCACAAAAAAATGCACTAATCTCATTTATTCGTTGTGCGATCAAAGTTACACCCTTAACTAAGATATTACACTATGTATTTAAGAGAAACTATTTTGTTGTATAAATCCCACAAAAGTTGCAAGAACAATTTTGCAGTTTTTCTATCACTAACTGTCCAATCAGTGCCGGCCCAAGTGCTAGGCAACTTGGGCCGGTGCCTAGGGCCCCCGTTGTAAAGGGGCCCCAAAATTTTATATATATGGTGGTCCCCAAATAAATATTATTAATAATATATCATTGTTAAATTATACCAAAATTCTTAAATAGCACAACTGGTAAAGTTGTTTTTGTTTAAACCCTATGATGTGAGTTCGATTCTCCATTCAAACATATCAAATATTTATTATTTTATGTTTCTTTTTTCTTTCTCAAGATGCATATGATTAATATATATTATTATGTTATATTAACTATTAATTTATATTTGACACCTCTTTTTTTGCTTTTGTTTTAACAATTGTTTCTTCTAGTTTTAAGATTTTTTACAAACATACATTTCGTTTTATAATTTTCACTAAAAATAAATTTAATAACGTAATCTAAACGAGTTCTTGTTTAGATTAGTAGCTTTTATATACTTTTTAAAAAGAAATTGTTGATCCTTTTAACACATATTCGATCATAGACCCTTTGTACTCTATAAAACATTGTCGATTATAGCTTAAATGAAACTATTTTTTTTTAGATATTTATATTTTATCATTTGTAGTTACATTACTTTATTATGACTTTTTTTATTTTCATTTTATCAAAATACTAAAAAAAATATTGAGTGCAACCAACAAAAAATATTGGCCCCCTAAACTAAATATTGTTAGTTTTTTTTTTTTAATTTACACAATGGGAGGATTGGTCGAAACCCATCACTATCGTATATGTTAATTGGTTCTTTTAACTTTTTATTTCTTGATAATTGTTCCTCATTTTTTCTTTTTCCGTAGTAATTATTATGTTAATCTTTTTTATTATTATTATTTTAAGAGTTTTTCTGAATTTTTCCTTCTTATTAACCCTAAAAAGAACACAATTTTCTTTAATGTTCTTTATAATATAATTTAACTTAACTTTATGACAATTATGTGAATCTTTGATGTAACATTGTTATCAATAACTAATATTGATCTTGATAACAAAAAAAAATTAAATTTAATGGCGTACACTTGCTGTGAAATTACATTCAGTTCATATATACTTATAAATTTAGCTTTCGCTAAAATTATATTTTTAAGATTAAAAATTATAAAATTTATTCACAAGTAAATCATTATAAAATATTAAGTGGATTTGTCATGTAATTATGTATTTGGAATAAAATATCAATATTTAATATGTATATTTTCTTTTAACATTTTGAGTATATTTTTTTTAAAAAAAATAGGGCCCCGATTTTAAAATTCGCCTAGGGCCCCCGAATGTCTAGGACCGGCCCTGTGTCCAATATAATACAATTTACTGAATTAGTATATGTTCATCAGTCAACAATATTCTAACTGCAACAGAAGCGCACATATGTGTGGTCCTATGTCATTTTTCAATTTTATAGACATTAATTCATTTACCCAACTTGCAATTTGTCAAACAAAATATAACAAGATGACCCCACCACTTAGTTTAATATATGAAGACGGGGAAAAAAGTATAATATACATGTTCCAAGTAATGCAGAGCCATGTGAGAGCTAAGCTTATACTATAATTCAATCATTTTGTCATAGGTCAGGGTTGATCAAACTAGAGTAATCATTATTAGAATGACATAATTTTGCTTAAAGTAGACATTAAGATTTTGATTTAGGTACAATCAACTGATTATCTTAAATTAATGACTGATTTGACTGATTAATTTGATCATCATGTCAATTTCATGCTATGCTTCTGAATGACCCTATTCCACTTATAAAGTACTACTCATTTACGCATTTGCAACTATAGATGATCTATCATTTAATAGTGATATATATAGTAGCATTTTTTTGTACCAAAAAAAAATATATATATATAGTAGCATTTTTATTGTGGAATTCTCATAGTTCAGTTGAATTATGGTGGCAAATAGGATCAATTTGGTTCTCAATTCAAATGGGACTAGGATTAGGTTTGGGTATTACCATAACTCTCTAGGGATGGTCTATTGTGATCCACCCTTAGGAGTTAGTCATCAACAACCTCTTTGAAATCCAATTAAATTTGGACATGTGTCAATATTACAATCCCAACCAACTCATTTACAACTCCACTTGATCCTGTAACATTACCACTATACCCTTACTCTTTATTTATAAAAGTCCAATGTATACTAATTTGTAAAGTTAAATAAGTTATAGATGCTTGCTATTTGAGCTAAAATCGATAATTGTTTTAATTAATAAAGTCACAACATCAAATAAATGAATATTAAACAATTTTATTTATGTATTTTTAATCAATTCAAATTAAATTAAATTCAAATTATCTTTTTTATTTATTTATTATATACATGTGCGAATCCGCTAATTTGATTTTTAAGACTATAGTGTTAGGTTAAAACATGTAGTCAATGACAATCTAAAAAAAAATCATGAAACTGAAAAACCAATTTTTTAAGTATACACTATTGGGTTGAAATTTATTGATATTATATTAGATTTTCTACCAAGTCAAATACAAAGCCAATAAAAATAATAAATTCAAATATATAATTCTTTTAGATAAATATAACATTAAAATGAATATTTTTATTTACAAAAATATATTATTCTCATAATGAAATGTTTTTCTACAATAATTGTACATTGTTAAATATTTAATATTTTAAGTCATTTCTTATTTAAAAAAATCAAAATAATAAAGAAAAAAAGGAAAAATTCATTTCTTAAAAGGATGAAGCTTCACCGCTGCACCGGTGAAGCTTCACTGTTTTGGTCAGAGACTAAAACTGAGGGGGAAGGCTTGCGTCGTTCTGGCCGCGACCAGAAAGGCGGCAATGTGCGGCCTCTGTTCTGGTCGCGGCCAGAACAGCGGCGAGTGATGTGCGACCAAAACGGCGGCGACCTTTTGCCGCCATACTGGTGCTACCAGATGGGAGACGACACTTCGTCGTCGCCGTCCTCGTTGGAATAGGTACATAGAGAGGAATAGGGTGGTGGTGGTGGTATGGGTTAGGTTTTGAAGAGAATTTTGGGGAGATGAAAAGAGTGAGACATTTTGATATTTTGAGTATTTTTATAAAGGGTAATAATGTAAAATTCTTATTTACCATTGTTTATTTAGTTTTTGGGTGTAATACACAAAATATAGGGGTGATACACATTTGTACACAATCAATGGACAAGATAAAGTTTTTTTTTTTTTTTTCAATGGTTGAGATTTATTTTTTCTTGTGACTCAATTTTGAGCTGAGAGTCACAATAGAATTCCACAACACTCTATCATTTATGCCTGAGAAAATTTGAAATAAGTCTTTTTTGTTTTCAATTATTGGAATTGGATTTTGCGTTTTTATTCTTGCATAAATCTTTTTTTCTTAATGTACTAAATTGTGTATTTACAACTCTGTATTAAGCCCTAATATATATAATTATAATACAATGTACGTGCATATAACCAGAGCAGCATTAAGAAAGGGTCCCCGGCCCTTTTCAATTTACAAGAAAGGGCAGGGCAGGGCAGGGCAGGGCATCTTTATGAACGTACAGACAGACGCGTAGGTCCTTAGGAATCCTCCAAATCAATTCAAAAGTATAATGTATTGTACCAATCAATCTGTGTGATCGATCTTTCTGTCGAAAGTCTAAACTCATATATATATACATATAGTTGCTGAAATCATTGTCCTCAAGACCCTTTAGATGCACAGAGTAACTAACTTATTGACGTTTCGCTCCTCCGTTGGTCAGAAACCAAATTCATAAATTCAAAACACCAATCACAGTCCTAAATTATATTTTCTGCAACAGTACGTTTTTCTAGCGCAATAACACCAAAAGGCCAGCAATTTCAGTGCTGGGAAGATTCTATATATCATTTTCCAAACATGAATCGTCACCTCACCTCGGATCGAGTTTAATTCTCTAGTGGTATGAAATTAGTACGTTACGTTTCTCGGTTGGTTAATAACCAATTTTACCATGCTTGAGAAATCCATTGAAAAACCAGATCTATTAACTTTTCAGTACATTTTATTGTTCATCGCATTTCATGCCCATGCACCAAGACCAAGTTGTATGATACAGAAATTTTTTCAGGTTTTGATCATTCCGTACGTCTGAGCTATTTGTTTTATATATGTCAAGCTTTCAAAAACACAACTAATATGAAACAATTAATACAAATCTGAATCCTCCAACTTAATTCACATACATAATTCGACTATCAACCTCGAAATCAGAACATACATTAAACGCAATTGGAGTTTTTTACTTTATAATTAACTTCTATATACAAATGTGTATTCACAAAATCAACCAAACAAATGTGGATTCCACTTCATGACCAAAGAAAACATAATAAAATTTTAATAAATCAACAAACAAAACAGTACATCAAATTCCAACTCACCAAAGACAACAAATCAATATTTGATAAATCAACAAAACAATACATTGCAATCGAACTCATTGCAAAATACTGAACCATTTTACCTAGGGGGGCGGATTTCAATCTGTATCCGATTCGATTTATTAGATTATTCGATGATTCTGATATGATTTAGAAGATTCGTATTCTGAAATAAATGAAGCGAACATGAATTTAATTCGATCCGTTAAAGATCCTAATCCGAATATTATTCTTATATATTACTCGTATGTTATTTATATAATATGAATTTATAATTTATAATAAATAAAAAAAAAAAAAATAGAGATACAAAATAATTGGGCCACTATTGCATAATGGATTAGTGGGCTTCTCTTTCTACCTTCATGATTTTACATAACCCTAACTTTGGCATAACCTAAAGCAGCTGCCCCTTTTTCCTTTAGTGAGCCGCCGATTCTTCCTGTATCATATCTCTCCACCTTTTTTTTTTTTTTTGGTGATTTGTTATTCATTCTTCTTTCCATTACCTCTTTGGTTCTTCTTTTTAGTATTGATTTTTGCATTAGTTCTTCGTAACAGGATGTTCAAATTTCTTAAAACTTATGATCTTCTACCATTTAAATTTTGGATCTAAGCGCTTAGATTTTCCGCCGACGACTCAACGGAAACTATGAGAGGAAATGAAATGGAAGATATACTTTGCATATATGCCTTTGTGTTACCGGATCTGGATTTCGGATATCCGCCGGACTCGAATCCAATCTTCATTTTAAACAATACGAACGAATTGAGTTCGGCAGAGATTACAAACGTTGGACTCGGACCTACCCTGATACGATCCGAGTCTGAGCCATTGACAGGCCTATCAGATAGATTTTACCCATGTACTACCACAAAATATTCATCAACATATGTAAAAATAAATAAAAATAAATCATTACCAACAACGATAAATTAATTGCTAGAAAATAGAAATACATAAACTTTCAAAATTAAACAACTTTGAGGTATCATATATAATTGTCAAAGCTCAACTTATATATGATTAATTTCTTTCATATTGGCATTAATCCATTTCTTTTGAAAGATAATTAAATAAAAGACGTACAGTTTTCAACAAAAAAAAAAAAAAGGAAAAGAAAATAGAGGGAGAAGAATCCAATGCATTCCAATGGATATGGTGCATCTACAACTGAAAGACAATAATTCTCTTAACTGGGGGTGGAACAAACAGGGAATGAGTTGAAGGCGACTTCATGGTGCTCTGATCCGAGTTTCTAATTTTGTCAAAAGGGAAAGGGCAACCCAATAAATAATAATCAAAACCAAAACAGTTTCACCACTACAAACTTATTCAATAACTCTCCATCCTTATTGTGCAATCATCACATTTTAAAGATAAATATTTCAAAATGAAATTTGAGTACATCCCTTTTCATTATATTTGGAGTTTATTGCTTTATATTTAACTTTAAAAATAAATGCATCTACGTACCCTCTTTCCCTACAAACCCTTATTTTATACTTGGAAAGTTCAATTCTTTAATTTTATTTTGATCAAGATAGAGCTAAATTGAAAAATGTGAATATATGGATTATTAACTAATTAGATATTAAGTATGCAATTTGAAAATAATGCATAATCACTACAACAAAAATATTATGGTTTTTGGTGGCATCATGCGTGATGACATTTAAATATTAATATAGTCATATTTTTAAAAAAATTCACAAACTATAAATGTTAATTATAATGCTTAGTGATATTTTTATATTATTATAGTTTTTATAATGTTGTTTTTAACTACGATGGTGACGTTGATACACTTAGTCACTTCGCTACATGTTGCATTTTAGTAATATAACGAAAATTTTCAACATGTTACTTGTAACAGTGTGACTAAAAATTAAATGTCACTATCATAACAAGAAGTAACATATGATTAGGGGTGTTCAACGAAATCGTGAAACCGCCCCAACCCAAACCGACCGCAATTTGCGGGTCGAAAGTTTGTTGGGTTGATCTTGGGCTTCTTGAAAAAAAGACAACAAATTGCAATCGGGTTTGATTTTATACATTTTTAGACCGCACTATATATAATTTTATTTTATTTAGTCCTACAATTTAAACAATGAAAATATAATCCAAATATATACTTTAACTAATTAATCTCAATTCATAACCCAAAGCCCAACATCTATACTAAAGAAAAACCTATTGCCTTAAGTTTTCCTCTGCCTCACATTTTCTTCCTTCCCAAGTGAAATATAAAAAAACTTAAAAGGTAGTCTAAAAACGTTATGGCTTGCAAAAGAACAAAAAGTACAAGAATTTCTTGTGGAGCATAAACACCACATCAACTTCAAGGTACTCTTTTTTTGTTTATTGTTTGATTTTTTTTTTCTTCGAAATTTACATTTGCTTAATATGTATGTATGTTGTTTAGGCTAGAGTAACAATTACTTTTAGTATTATATATATATTTAGCTACATATTGATGGTATATATATAAACATTTTTTGTTGTTTATATATTTTCAAATGGTTGATAAGCTAAAGGGGGTCGAAATTACTCCTTCTTTCGTAGTTAATCAAAGTGAAAAACAATCAACTTTCACTCAACAAACTTCTGGTTCCCCTTCATCTAGTAAATGTAATTATGTGAAACCTTTCTCAATTCCTAAAACTTGTTAACCTAATGCTTGAGATTATTTTTAGTTTTCTTTAAATTATGTATCCATTGAAGATCATATCTTGTGACTTAATATTTTGCATTATCTCCTTATATTTTCTACGAAAGTTTACAAAATGTATTAAAAAAATAATAAAAAGTGAAAATTATTTAGTGCATTTACATTTAACTTATCAAATAACAAAAATACATTAAAGTTGAGAGTGTTGAGACCGCAAAATCCGTCCCAACCCGAGTGGACCGCAAAGTGCAATTTCAAGCCTTATTAGGTTGGGTTTGGAATAGAATAGATAATTAAAAAACCGCAAATATTTAGTTGGGTTTGGACGAGTACAAATCCGTACTAGATCGCACCGCGAATACCCCTAAATATGATTAACATTTGTAATTCCTGACATTTATAAAAATATATAACTATATTGATTTTTTTTTACATTTTCTTCATAATTCCATCAGACTCGATGCCACCAAAAATAATTTATATGTTACATATATATATATATATATATATATATATATATATATATATATATAAAACCATCTCTTTGATTAATAACCAAAAAAATTGATCAAAGAGATGGTTTCCTACATATATACATCAAATCTTGACCCAAAGTGGGATTTCAATATCGGTTGATAGCATAGTTTTTTTTTTAAATTTTATTTTATAGAATCACGAGAGTTGTAATAAAATGAAAATAGAAAGATGTGATATGGGATGTGGACTTCAATTCAAGCTCAAGATAAGGTAAACCGAGCACTATAGTCATTTTCATTTGTGCATTTTTCTCCTAAAAGAGCAAAAAGAAGTCATATTGTAGCTAAAAAATAGGCTTTTTGATCAGTAAAAGTCAAGAACTGTCTCATCTATCAAAAATGTGGCTGGGGTCAACGCTAATTTAATTTGCAAACATTTTTCTAATAATTGGTTAGGTTCTTAATTAACAAGTAGTTTATTTCATGCAACGTCATGAAATATATTTTTTTGTAATTAAAAAAAGATTTACTATCTACTCCATTATTGAAGATTTTAATGTCTAAGCTTCATAATTAGGAATTCAATTTAGTACTTTAATCCTTTGAATGGAATTCGGTAGCTATTTATATTATGCACCTTTTCATTTCTTTTTCTAGAAGAACTAAGTTTTATTTAAAAAATAACTTTCTTTTTAATTAAAGGATGTCAGAACTCATTGGGAATTCAGTATATTTTAGTAAATTCAAGAAAGAAAGAAAAGGATATAAAAGTTTTCAAGAAAATGAAGAGTACCCGAGGTAATTCCATTTAAAAAAATTATAAAACGTAGAAAAAGATGAAAGTTTTAGGACGAAAAATGCACGTGAATTTACTTTGAAGCATCAAGAATGGCCCAAACTTGCATAATCCAGTTCTGTAAAGGCTGGGCTTGGGTAGCTGACTAAATGAGCAAGCCCACTTAAAGTGCAGAATAGAATAGAATAGATAGCTTTCTCTGGTACTTAATTTAACTGAATTTTCGTGCAGCTATGGTATAGGGCTATCAATTGGATAGAGCCATTTACATTTTAATCCAATCCGGTCCAAATTCAGCACGATTCATTAAAATCTTTATATTGCTCTGATTAGTTCAATATTTGAATCCAATAATTGTGTTTTGTTGCTAGTTTAACAATAGATACGATTTATAATTTTCTAGTCTCCATCTTCTTGCATTATTAATTGTCACACTTTAATTCCACGTATGCATTTGAATTAATTCAGGGGCGGAGCCTGGGGGTGGGGTGGGCATGGTCCCCCAGAAAATGATTAGTATAAATTTATGTATATTCATTTCTAAATGAGTGCTTGGCCTAGTGTTTATGTAGTCTACTAAGATAATGAGTGATTCTATTCTACCTAAACATGTTTAGTATGGGGTCTGAATCCTAATACTTCATTTTTTTAATCATTTTTATGTAATATTATTAACATAATGTTAGTTATCTAAATATGAATTGATATGCCTTATGTAAAATACTAGTTTTAACATATTATATATGTGTTAACTGTTATGCATAGAAAAAATTTCTAGCTAGTAATTTTTTTTTAACCTTTTGTTGGATTACAATATTAGTTTATTTTAATTTAGTTTTTGTCATTTTATCAAAATATTGAATTCGCTACCAAAAAAATCTTCGCCCCCTACAAAATGCTCTAGTTGCCTCTGTATGAATTTTCAACTTAGTACAAATTAAAAACCCCCAGTACAATAATCAACTCCAAATAATGAAATTCAGTACAAAGCACTTCACATATAGTATTATACTTATAAAATTTACATATACCAGATACAAATTAATTTCACAATAATATAATATAATATATTAGGAGTAGTAGCTAGTGTTTAATTGCAATCAACGACTGTGACTGCTTTTCATATTTAAAACCCAATCCCTTGGAATCATCCGCGCACCAAACAAAAATCCCATGTAAATCTCCCCTGCTTTTGAGCCTACTGCACGCTGTAAAAAATCCATTATCCGGTCCCAATCCCCCACTCCCATCACTAATAAAACTCGGCAACACTTTCCCCCCATTATAATTCAACTTCTGTTTCTCAAAATACCCTATAAATTGTTCAACGCTAGTCCCCTCATCATAAGCATAAAATTGAAAATTCACATAGTCAATTAAATGTCCATAACTTTTCCATAGAGCCATGTAATGACTTTGCACCTCTTCATCATCATATGGTGCTATAGATGCAAATGAAATGACCCCATTTTTCTTTAATGTAGATATAAGTTTACCGATGCAACGTGCAAATGTTGTACCATCGGTTTTGAAATGCTCGTAATCGATGTCCATTCCATCTAGATTGTATTCTTGGATTATGTTTGTTAATGAGGACACTGCATTGGAAAGCCAAGAATTTTCCGATGTGGGATTGAAATATGCGTATCCGGAGCCTACGCTGTCGCCACCTAGGCTTAAGGCAACTTTGACATTTGGATATTTGTTTTTTATGGATGAGACTTGTGAAGGGGTTAGATTGTCTGTGTCCCAAAAGACATTGAATTTGCCGTTTGTCGGAGAGGCAGAGGACGAGGTTGTGTAGTCGATGGCGAAGGAGAGAATGAAGTGAAATTCGACGTCTTGGTTTATGGGGAGATCGGAGAATTTAACGTTTTTGAATTCGGCTCCTATGTATTCTCGAAATAGGTTTGAGTTGTTGGAGCTAGCAGTAGATTGTACTGATGAGAGTAGTAAATAAACTTGGAGAATGAAAAAGAGTGACATAATGAACTTTGAGGGGTTAGCCATTAATTAAGACTAATTTGTAATACTTACTTATTATGAGCTTTGGTGTGATGGAATTGCAAAATGGGATGGTGCTTGTTTAATTTATAATGATGAATCCTGAAACTATCTATGAGAAAAGGGATATGGCAAAAGATTAAATAAATCTGACTTAAACGTGACGTTATTTCTGTTTTTGATGATTACTATTTTCTTAATTAATTAGGATCTTTGTTTTGGATCCAGGTAGGGACATATGTATGTTTATTTATTTTCCTACGGTGTTGGATGATCATGTAAACAAATTAAGATATTGACTGTTAAGATGTTTCATTAGATTCTGATTTCCAATTTGACAAAGTTTTTGATTTAATTTCTAAGCTGCATGACCCTTTCATTCATTCATTCATTAATTTAAAGTTATTATGTTCAAAAGTCAAATGACTTCATGGATGTTTTAACGATTGGACGCAAACTGCGTTTCATTGACGGAACTTACCGACAGTGATATTGAAGAGAAAATACGGTAATTAATAAGCTTGCCAACCTTATAATTCAGAGGAATACAATACTAGCATTGTTAGTGAATATTTTTTAAAATTTGTTGATAGTAAATACTTTTTGTATTTATTGATTAGAGACATTCACTAAAAAAAAATTAGATCCCCAATTCACCTTTTTTTTATATTGATAATTAAACATAATTTCCATTACTAAACAAAACATATTACAAATACAATATAGTGACCACATGGACTAAAAGAAAGTGAACAATGAAGATCAAACCAAATTTTGGAAAAACAATGAAGATCCCCAATTCACCTTTAATAACATTGGAGTGGTGTCAATAGTATAATGCAAATACAACAGGGGTAACTAGAGGTATTTCACTTAATTCAAAAAGAAGTATTTCACTTAACTTGAACAGCCCAATACAAACAGGTCCAACCATATGCAAGTTATAAAATTTGAGCCCAATATTTGTCAACAAACATGTTCTACGGTCCTGATTGTAAATTCGAGCTGGACTACAAATATGATTTTGGTGCCAATTTCACCTTGCTGTAGGAAATGGGGTTGGTCACCTTAATTATGAGAAATTGGTAGAGTAAAATTGAAAATACCCTTTTTAAATATGTTTTGTACGTTACACGACCTTAGATTCCATTAAAGATTGATGATATCGTCTAAAAAAATTATGTTGTTTTGAAACAAATTTTAGAGATTAGAAATTAAATTAACACATTTAAACTGTTAGGTCCATCCGTTCTTCAAAAATTGTGAACTAGAATATTTTTGAGTACATATATCAATTAATAAAAATCTTGTTTTGTAGCCTCTCAAAAAATTTCACAAAATAAATTAAATAAAAATTATATCAATAAATAAAATTATATCAATAAAAAATCTCACAAAATAAAATTGTAGTTACAAAACAAGATTTTGTACATATATCAATAAAAATTATTAATGAATCGGTATTTTTTTTCTATGGTTATTTTGTATCAACTTATATAAATTTAACCATGAATATAATAAATAATCTAATTAATTTATTTTATAATATTATATGAAACTACATATATCAATATCTCATAGATTTATAAAATATAAAAAATTAAATATTTATGATAAATCACTTAAAAGTTTAACTTGCAACGTAGCAAATTGAGTAAGGAAAAAAAAATTGCAGAGAAAGAGAGTAAAATATATTCTGAAAAAGGTATTTTATTGTAACACTATATAAACTCCCTTTTTTCACGTGCAAAACAGTGTTATGCTTAGCTTTCGGTAACATATACTCCCTCTTATTCAATAAGATATATGAGTTCAGAATAAATAAATATTGGCCAGTGACCTTGCAGATTTTACAGCAATATCATCACGTGCTTGCTCTAGGTACGTTGACAATGCTTTTCGCATCTTTCAGTTTTAACATGAGACTTGTTGGGCTAACTTTTGTCCAAATCGAATTGGCCGAACATTTTACACATCGAGTGAAATATACTTGTTTTATGATTTATTAACACTCACCACTTAATTTAAGTGTATTGCATTTGTTTTCTTCTTGGATGAATTTGATCAAGCCCGATTTGAATTGTTCTAACGAAACTATAATATAATGATAAAAATAGTAATTATGACATTACGAATATGATATTATGATAATGTAAGATTTGTCTGATATATAGTGATATATAGTAATGTCTAAAAACATATATTAATGATAACTATGTAGGGATTGTCTCCCACTAGTTCAGCATCTGAAAACCTTTCACAAGGTAGGTCATTTTGGCCATATAAATAAAATAAAAAATATTTCAAGCCATTCATTTTTTTTAGCAAATGACTTGAACAACCGGTCATTGTCCCCCGGTCACAACAACTAGAAAGCTGAGAGTTAATATATTACCATTACATTTAATTACTAATAAAAACAACAAAACACTTTATTTTACCAAAATGCCACTCTCACTTCATCTCCCTGGCCACCACAGCCCAAATCCCTTACTGAACCTGAAATGCAAACATCAACTATTTTTTCTTCATTTTGTTTTTGGTTATGGATCTAATGTTTCTACCAGTTCATTTGCAATATAAAGTAAATTTTTGAGAATCGATGATTAAATAATTTTGTGACCAATTTGTTAGATTCAGAAAATGGTTCAGAGAATCGAATTGAAGTTTTGTTTTGTTATGAAAATTGGGTTTTGGATATTTTTCTGTTTAGATCTTGGAATTTGGGATGTGAAATTTTTGTATTTGGATTTCAATTGTTGTTTTGGTTCTTGTTTGAGGTTTTCTACATTTTCTTGTATATGGCACATACCACTGTTCCGGAAGCGACCAGAACAGCCGTTCTGGTTGGTTGAAGCTTCGGTGAAGGAAGCTGCGAAGAAGACGACCCCAAACTTTTTATTTTATTTTTGAGAAATTCTTTTTTATTAACTTTTTTTGGAAAATTTCATGTGATTGATGAAATCACAGGTAGAATAGTCAAAAATTGCAGGAGCAAATAGGAATTACAAGAATTCTAAATGCAGAAAATTATATCTACCCTATAAAATACATAAAGATGGAATCTTTACAATCAAATTCCATTTTCTAACTAAACTCAGATACAATATGCATTTAAATCCAAAACCAGATACTATAATGGATTTAAATGAAGGATTTAAAATTTGCAAATTCACATGGAAATCGACGGAGATGGAGGCGGTCGGCGTGTTAAGGATGAAGCTGTAAAGGAAGTGAAAAAACTATTTAGTAAATTCATTTTTTTGAACAGTAATATAAATGTATCATAAGGGGTGATTCGGTCAATTCAGATGTGGAAGACACTACAAAAAAAAGGGTCTTCAGCAACGCCATGATTTCAACGGAAATAAAAACTGTTACTATTAGTAACGAACTTATAACAAAATACAAACAGAAACAATTTTCCATCAATAGTAGCGACAAATTACCAACAAAATATCTAAAAAAATATTTTTCGTAGTTATTCTGTTGTTAAGTTGTAGGAAAAATTGATCCATAGCGACGGAATCATTCCATTGGAATATAATTCGTCACTTTTTTTTTGTCACTTACAGATTTGTAACTAAACAACGACGGAAACGATGTTCCATTAATAATAGCGACAAATTACCAACTAAATATCTAAACAAAATATTTTTCGTAGGTATTCCGTTAACTATTCGTCACTATTTTTTTAGTCACTTACAGATAGCGAGAAATTACCAACTAAATATCTAAACAAAATATTTTTAGTGGTTATTCCGATCCATAGCGACGAAATCATTCCAATGGAAAATAATCCGTGGCTATTTTTCAGTCAGTTACAGGTTTGCAACTGAACAACGGCGGAAAAAAAAGAAAATTATGTTCTTACAAAAATAACGACAAATTACCAAAGCATATAAAATGAAAATAATATGTCTAGAAATTATGTTGTTAAACTGTCACAATTATAAACTTACAGCAATGTCATAACTCTAACAGAAAAAATTGTCACTCTTAGTAAAAAATTTATAATGAATACTAACAGAATTAAATATAAAATGTCTTCATTTGGTAGCGACAAATTACTAACGGAACATCATGATATTTTTTTTGTTGTTGTAGGAATTTGGTTATTAAGTTGTAAGAAAGAAATGTTCCATACGACAAAATCTTTATTAGTAACGAATTTATAACTGAATAATAATGAAATTACAAATAAAAATAATAGCGACAAATCACCGATGGAATATCATAAAAAAGTTTCGTAGAACTTCTATTAAAGTATTAAACTTCCTCACTATTTTGGTGTTCGTGACAAACATGCCACTGAACGACGATAAAACAAATTATCGTCGTAAAGAATAACGACAAATTACCAACGGATATAAGCAAATATGTTGTGCATAGCAATTCTGTTGTTGACCTTTAACTAAAAAGAACCGCCATCAACAACATAATTCCTATAAAACTAATGTGGTTTATTAAAATTCACAATTATCTGCAAACGGAACTAATTAATTTTCAGATTATTAAAAATAAATTTATTTTAAAACTCTTTTGAGAAAAAGGTCAAGTATTTAACAATATTCAATTTAATCTTTATTTATACATTTAATTAAATTTTAAAACTAAAAATAATAATTTTTTTATATATACCTGACCCTCCCTCTTCCCGTGTTAAAACAATATATTTTACGATTAATCAGTATCAGACTCGCCATTTGCTCAACTAGTACCATCAATGATAGCGCTTAGATGTTGAGTTATTTATTCTATCAAATAATTGTTATATTTTAACTATAGTTATATGTAAAAGTTATGATTAGTTCAACTACTTAACCCATTAAATTTGAGTTTGACTACTCTTAGGGTATTATGGTCTTTTAACATTTTATTTTTATAAAATATAATTTAAAACATGGAGAAAATACAAAATTATTATAATTTATATAAAATATAATTTTAAAGAAGAACAAAGGATAAAATTCTTTTTTTATTTATGAATCTTTTAAACAACAATTAACATATGAGATGTCTTGGTAATTATTGAAACCTCAAGGATATTTTTCTAATTTTACTGAACATAAGGGATAAGCATGCAATTATATATATATATTGTCAATTATAAATCAATAAAGTTGTCCAACTCAACTGGTTGCAACATATTATCTATACAAGCAAAGCATGAGGTCAAGGGTTCAAATCCCACCTCCTACAATCTAATTAAAACATACCGCCTAGGCGCCGTCCCATAGCCTAGGCGCTCAGGCGATGGTCAACTGCCTAGGCATAGCCTAGGCGATAATTGCTCGCCTAGGCCTTGCCTAAGCGCCCGGGCGATAACCACACCGCTACCAACTTATTTATGCCGACATAATATTTCCAACGGATTTGCTAGGCGTTGCCTAGGAGCCCAGGCCATGCCTACAGCCTCATCGCCTAGGCGCAGCCCAGGTGCCCGGCGATGGTGAACCGCCTAGGCGTACGAGCGGCGGGGGTTAACTGCTCGCCTAGGCGTTGCCTAAGCGCCCGGGCGATGGTTAATCGCCTTAGAGTAGCTCAGGCGCACGAGCAGGGGTAAGGGGTTAATTGCTCGCCTAAGCATTGCCTAAGCACCCGGGCGATAACCACACCGCTACCAACATATTTATGCCGACATAATATTTCCAATGGATTTGCCGACATAAATATAATTCTGTTACAAAATCCGTTGCAATGTTTCCAACCATTTGGCGACATGATAACAACAAATTTAAGGCGATGGAATTCTGTTAGTAATATACCAACAAAATTACCAACAAAAAAATTGTACAACATTTTCCAACAGAGTTACCAACAAAAAATATATTGTCGCTATATTTACTAACGGAAAATTATTCCGTCACTCCATTTACCTATGGGGCCTTCACACACGGAATATCCAACGAAAAAAATCCGTTGCTACAATTGAATACCAACGGAAATCGAGGCTTCACCAACGAAAATTTTCGTTACTGAAAACCCCTTTTCTTGTAGTGAGAGTAAATTATTTAACAAGTTTCAGGTCATTTGTAGGACACGTGTTTTAATTTGTTGCCGACCTTTTAATAGGTTGGACAATGTGGAATTAGTGGGAGACAATCCCAACTATGTAAAATTTTAGAAAGTTACATAGTTATCATTAATCTATGTTTTTAGACATTAGGCTATCTCATTTGTGTTATAGAGTACTACTGTCTAAAAGCAACGTTTCTAACTCGTATAAATTCTGTGAAACTTTTCTCTCAAAAAAATAAAAATAAAAAAAATCTGTGAAACAGTGAAAAGATTTGTACATATTGTGGCAAATTGGAGGGGTGAAGAAGTAAAGGCGTAAAGCATACGCAGCATATACAAAGAGTAGTATGCAAGTAACACTGCCACTCAAATATATATCTTTAAGGCCAGGCAAACTTGTTACTGACACTCTGTGTGCAATGTGTGTATTTTTTTATTTTTTTCATTATTCTTAGAAATAAATAATAGATAGAAGTATATGTAACAAAAAGATTTATTCTTATAAAATGTGATAAAAGTGAAATATAGTACTAGAATTTAATTTAGTGAAGAGTGTTGAATTAATAATATCAGTTGTAATTTTATGAGAAGTGCAGTTAATAAAATACTTAAGAATATAAACTTAATTAATTATATAACACCTTAGAAATTTATTGTTGATACATCACATGATATGTCATTTGACTCTAAGTATGCAAGTGAAGGATTATATATAACTACATAAAGTTTGAGACACTTGAATAAGGAACGACTCTTTTATATTAATTGTGACACTTAATTAAGGAACAACTCTTTCATGCATATTTAACTACATGAATCTTTGAGACACTTAATTAAGAAGGCAACTTACTTAACTAAATTTAGATACGCGGTTCGTGTAGCTATCTCATGCCGAATGAACTATAATAGCTTGTTTGGTTGTCAGGAAAGTGAAGGAAAATTGTTGGAAAAGGAAAAGAAAAGGAAAGGAAAGGAAAAGGAAAAGAAAGTCATTTTCCTCTACATGTTTGGTTGTGAGGAAAATTATTTTCTTGCAATTGTTTGGTTGTTAAGAAACTTTAGGAACATAATATTTTTAATAAATATTTTTGTTTGATTATGAATTACGTTTTCTTTGTTGATAAAATATTGTATGAATAATCACGATTCATTATATTAACTTTATTATAAATTAATTTGATGCTATTTTATATTTTTTAGTCACCGAATTTTTATCAATGTTCAAAGTTAACAGGGGGTTATTGTCAATTTTTAAAGTTAACAGGGGGTTATTGATAATTTTTTTAGGTAAAAAAAAGTGCTTTTGCGTCATTTTTTGGGGGTATAATTGTTATATGACTTGAGAAGGTATTTTTTTGCTAATAATAAATAAGCACAAAGGGACTTTTGGTAAGAAAAAATCACAAATGAGGGATTTTGATAGTTAAACAAAAAGGGGTGTTTTGCAATTTACTGTAAAATTTTCCCAATATTTTTCCAGGATTTCCCCATCAAATTGGTGGGGAAATTTTTTCTTCACAAAATTTTCCTGCAGGAAAGTTAAAGGAAAATAATAACTTCCTTTCCTGCTATCCAAACAACATGTGGGAGAAAAAAAAACTGACTTTCCTTCACTTTCCCTCACTTTCCCGACAACCAAACAATACATAACGGATTAAATGACATCAAAGTAATGTAGTAATTGTGGGGATTAAGGAACAATTCTTTCATGGTATTAAATGTGTCAGTTCAAAAATTGAAGGAGAAAAGAAATATGTCGGGGGAGGGGGTGTTGAAATCATAGTATTAAATGTATTTTTTCAAAAATCATGGTATCAAATATATAAAATATGTGAAAATTTGATATAAAAAATACAATTCCGTCGATTATTAATTTTAGCGTAGGGTTAATGATAGTGAACAGTAAAATTAGAAAAAGCTAGAAAAAATTTGGGCAACATGTGGATGGGGCATGTGAGGGCTCACATGACTCTTTATCACATGGGGCACATTCCACACCACACACTATAGCCCCTCTTGTCTAACTCTGCAATAATTATCAGATTTTCTTGCGATGTTTTACCTTACAGTATATATAATTCCCTCCCAACATATGATTATGATATACGAATTTCAAAATGTAGAATACAGCCCAGTTGAAATATACTTTATTAAGTTTTTATAGATATTTTCACTTCAAGAGACGAGATAACAGTCGCACGTGGCCGATTTCGTTCGTTTTGGTCCAATTATATCACTGTGGTATGAATATTACAATCAATATTCAAAATGTGGTATTAAATGTATATTTACATATTCAGTGATACCAATGTTGCAAAGTGCTCTATTATATGATACCAAATTTAAATTTTTCATCCTGAAATATCACAAAAGAAACTTGAGTTTTATGAGTTATGGAGTAAAATTGCCAGCCCGAATGAACAAATTTGCCAAAAACCATAATTTATGGGACAATTTTTGTCTTTTTTCCATCAATATGTTATAATTGGAGTTAAAATAAAGACTTTAATTTGTTCTGGATGTTTATGTTGGAAGAACATGTGTATAAGCAATTTCACCCTATCTATCCGATTTGACTCACTTTTAATCTATGTTGCTTATTATTTTTCTGGTTTACCCCGATGTTTCATCGATTGCATCATTTTTCATTTTATCTAGTTTTTCTTTGATCTAACCCATTTTTTCATCGATTTTACCCTTTCTTATCATATATTTAATCAAATTTTATTCGTTTTCACCAATTTCAATCATTTTTATGCTTTGACTTATTCTAGCTTATGTCAATTATAGGTTTTCTTGTTAACTAAATAGTTTACTTTTTTTATTTTATTTATATGACACGAATGTGGCATGATTTTTATATTGATATATTTTTTTTTTTGAGGTTGTTTAACGTGTGATTTAGTAAACAACTTTCCAAATAATTTTTGGAAGAGATATAGAATAATAGTTTTACTATGGAGTATTATTTTTAATTTTAATATTTTAATGAGTTGAAAAACTTTAAAAGATAATTATATTAGTTGATGTTGGAGATACTTTTGTCAAATTATATTTCTTGAATTATTTTATTTTATCTTTTTGTCATTGAATTAAATATCTCAATATAATTTAGACGTCTTCACAAATAAAGGAATTTTCTACCTAACTCGTATTTTTGTATATATATAATACATTTATATGTAATAGATAAGCTACAGTTCAGACCATATATAAGCTACAGTTCAGACAAATCAAGTAGCTTAGCTAATGAAATATTCCTAATATGTTCCATTACATGAATTGCTGAGTTTCTAAAGAAAATTAATAGTTTTCTTAAATTGTAGGATAGAATCCAAGACATTTCGTTACTCTTTTTCTTATTAAAATTTGATTAATTATGATTCATCTTAACTGAACTTGGACATACTAAATTCATTTAGTTCACATGAGACATATGAAACACCATCTTTATTAGTACATTTATAACAAAATTTTAAAAAATCGTTTAGAGTTAGAATAGTTATGAAAATTTGGAGGAACATAGGGCCTATTTGGCTAGGTTCTGACCCGGTCTCACCGGTCTCGCGAAACTGAGTCAAAACTCTTTCAAATAGAGTTTGACAAAACTCTTGAAACTCATCACAAATCTATTTAGAAACTTACATTCAAACTTTTGCAACCTATAAAACATTGACTTGAAACATACCACCTATTTTTCCCCTCAAACTCTATAAAAAAAGACATTGATTTGATACCTACCACCCACTTTTTTCCCTAAACTCCAACATGCAAACTCAATCCAAGTAAGGTTTGAGTTTTTTCAAAACAACAAAATTCAACATCCAAAACCTAACCAAATGAGGTTTCAAAAGTTTCACCGAAACCACCCAAATCATTTTTTTGAAACCGAAACACGCGAAACCGAGCCAAAATCCTTCCAAATAGACCTAAAATTAAAGAATCCTAAAATATCTTTCTATTTGCAATTCCCTTTTGGTTCTAGGGTTATATCCTTATAAGTTAAAAGAATCCATGCATGAAATTCAATTCTAAGGTCATCTTCAACCGAACCCAATGCCCAATTATCTTTCTATTTGCAATTCCCTTTTGGTTCTAGGGTTATATCCTTATAAGTTAAAAGAATCCATGCCTGAAATTCAATTCTAAGGTCATCTTCAACCGAACCCAATGCCCAATTGCCTAATTGCCCTTTTGCCCTTTTGCCCAATTAAAAACTCATCAACCTCCATTTAACAATTTCACAATTTTCCCCACTCTCACTTTCCCCATTTCCTCACTCTCATTTCTCTTAATAATAACAATAACAATAACAATAACAATAACAATAATAATAATATTAATAATAATAATACTAAAAAAATAATAAATTTTTAATTAAAATCAAAATAATTTTTTAATAGTTACAAAATCATGAAAAATTTAAATTTCACAATTTAAACTAATCAATTTATTAAATCTAACACAAAAAACAAAATTACAATTTTATTAAAAATAAATTAAATTAATTACAATTCATATATTAAAAATAAATAAAACTAATTATATAAATTAAAACTATTTTACAAAATTTTAGAAAATAAATAAAACTATTTTTACAATTAAATTTAACTAAAAACCAAAATTTTTTAACTAAAACTAAAAAAAATATATAAGCAATTGGCGGCCACCCACCTCCAGGCATACACATTGTGTGTATGCCTGGAGGTCATTCAATGACCGCCCAATTGCCCGATCCCATGCTCTTCAATGGCTGGGCGCCCTGCCCGCCCAATCCCCCACACTTCCTTCTGCCATCTCCAACTGAGCACCGTCGACAACCTCCCCTCATGTCCGGTTGTCGGTTCGATCGGAGATGGCCCAAGTAACAGTCCATTTATTGTTGAATGCACAACTCCGTCATGTTTCTCCTGTTCGATCTCACAAGGGTCCACCTTCGAAGCTAACACACGCAAAATCTTTAAGCTATTTTGTGAATTCAAAATAATGGTGAAAAATAAAAAATACTTCTTGTTTGTATAAAAGAAATTACATTTCTACATCAATTAAAATGAATTTGAATAAAATATATATAACTCCCCTTGTCCTTATCTGCTTGACATTTGCCAGCCAACTAAACAAATCTTAAATAAATTAATCAGTATCCTCAATTCAAAATCATGCCAACACTAAAATTTTGTTTCAAAGGTACTCCTTCCATTTTTAAATATTTTTCATTTTAGTAAAAATAAAAATACTCCTAAATACATGTCATTTTAGAAATTTAAGAGTGATTTAAATTCTTTTTGATAATTTTATCATTTCTCATTAATGATTACATTTCTGAACCATATTTAAATGTCTTTCAGTTTTCAAGAGTAAGTTTGTACCATAAGACTTTTATTCTCCTTAAATTTAGGTAATTAATAGTTTTCTTAATTATTTTGCAACAATATTAAACGACATTTATTTAAAAATAAAGGGAGTAATAATTAAACAATGCGCTTTTTGTTTGTAAGAGAACACTCCTCAAACGTCCTCAACATCTGTAACCCACTACTTCCTCACTAATTGGAAAATTGAATCCTCTAGCAGCCAATTTTAGGTGTTCAAGAAGCAAGGTCATTTACTAACGATATCGCTCTAATTGTATCTATGAGAAATGTAACTATTCATTTGCTTTATTGGAAAATTGTTAATTCTTTTACATATTAATGGACAAAAGGTATATATTATGATGGAGTGTCTCTTTTTTTATTTTCTTTTTTTACGAATTATACATATAAACTCGAACTGCACTCAATAAAATTAAATTCCACAAATTTGATTTTGCTCAAGCAAATATAATAAAATTTGAAATTCACAAAAAATCGAGTTGTAGTAAGGGAAAAAAAATCATATTATTTCAGTGGTCTAGTCAAATAAACTCCCCATCTAGCTATAACATTGTCCACATTTAAATAAAATATCAAAATACATATAAATTTAAATCTTGATATTTTCAAAATCTCGGCCCAGACCAGTACTACAAAATTGCACTTACTTCCCTTAAGTTATAGCGACGATCAAGGGTTAAACCAAAATTGCTCCAGAAATCAAGACCCAATTTTGTTTTATGTAATATCTATCTAACAAAAAATTCTTGCATATCAACTCCCAATACTATTTTGTAATTTTGTTAGACCATGTAAATCATAGATAGCTCAAGAATTCAAATCAAACTATTTGATCGATACAAACTCGTTTGAGCTCGTCGCTAAACTGAACAAGTTAATTATTAGACAATATTTATTATTTGATAATTTTTCATTTTGCTACGAGGTAAATGCGATACAATGAAAAAGTTGATAAAAGCTATGTGAAAAAATCAAGTTGCTCTAGCTAAACTCAGACTCGACTCATCATAGCTTAATTTGTTTGTTTAAAAGATAAATTAATTCAAATACACTATCAAGTTTGTCCGAAAATCAAAACAAATTTTAAAAAATGTATTATTTTCGGATTTCATTTACATCTTATCTTAAACACAGGTCTACACTATTTATTGTACATACTATCTTAATTAAAGAACTAAATATATCATGCTATACCGAATCTAGAATATATATTCAAAACATGAACCCCTAAAAAAGTATTAATTAATAACGGTCAGAAACCAGCTCTTATTCGTAACACCGTCATCTCTCTAAAATTCAAACACTAAGCTCCGTAACGGCCATATTTTCATCAGCTCCTTTTCTACTCCCTCCATCCTTCATTTTCTTATACTATACTCCTAATATTTTAACCCCAAAAAGTTAAAAAAAAATCCACAATTTCACACACACAAACACACACAGTCTCTGCTCACTATATTGTCGTTCCTAAAAACATCGACATTTGTTCTCACGTTCTTCCATTTCAATCTCCGTCCTGCCGGCCTTTCGTTCTCAGCACAATCGTAAGTAAAATATCCAATACGTGTGTAAACGGTTTATTTTTTCAATTTTTTTATTTATAAGTTGGCTTTGTCATTCTACGAACATGGATCCGCCTTCTTTTTCCATTTCTATATCTGATTAATTTTATTTGGAAATGAATCGTGAGTTGACTAGTATAGAAATGATTTGATTTGTGACCTAGAAGGAGAAAAAACTACTATTTATTCAATTGAATGATGGATAGAAGAGGAGGAGGAGGAATGGTGGCTGTATCTCCGTCACAAACCCCGCGTTCGAGCGATAAAGCGACCAGAGATCTGCGATCTGGTGAGGGAAGTTTTAGCGGAAAGCATGACAAGGATAAAGGCGTGAATGTGCAAGTTATTGTCCGATGCAGGTAGATTAATTAATTATTTGATAAATTTGTTTTATTTCTCTATCTTTTTTGGTAGTTTTCAAATTTAATTATTAATTGAACAGGCCATTGAGTGAGGATGAAGTGAGATTGCATACGCCAGTGGTGATTTCTTGCAATGACAACAGAAGAGAAGTTTGTGCTGTTCAGAATATTGCTAATAAGCAGATTGATAGGACTTTCAATTTTGATAAGGTATTATTGTTTTTTTGAGATTTCAATTTTGATATTTAGGTTAAAACAGGGAGTAATTTTAGGTATTTTTGTTTGTTTGTTTGTTAGGTGTTTGGTCCATTGTCCCAGCAAAAGGATTTATATGATCAGGCAGTGTGCCCTATAGTATTTGAAGTTCTAGAAGGCTATAACTGTACAATATTTGCGTATGGCCAAACTGGTACCGGAAAGACTTATACAATGGAGGGTGGAGCCAGAAAAAAGGTTTAATTTTGTTGAAATTGAAGGAAAATAAATTTACCTATATAACTATTACATTTGTTAATTTGACTTTTATTTAGAATGGTGAATTTCCAAGCGATGCTGGTGTTATTCCCAGAGCTGTTAGACAAATTTTCAATATCTTAGAGTCTCAGAATGCCGAGTATAATATGAAGGTTACATTCTTAGAGCTTTACAATGAGGAAATAACTGATCTGTTGGCACCAGAAGAATGTTCGAAATTCACCGATGACAAGTCGAAGAAACCGATAGCGCTCATGGAGGATGGAAAAGGTGGAGTTTTTGTTAGAGGATTGGAAGAGGAGATTGTCACCACTGCAAATGAAATATATAAGATCTTAGAGAAAGGTTCTGCCAAGAGGAGAACAGCAGAGACCCTTCTCAACAAACAGAGCAGCCGTTCTCACTCTATATTTTCTATCACCATTCATATCAAAGAGTGTACTCCAGAAGGAGAAGAGATGATCAAATGTGGGAAGCTAAATCTAGTTGACCTTGCCGGTTCGGAGAATATTTCACGCTCTGGTGCAAGAGAGGTGATATATTTTAAAACTATTCACAAGTGATCATAAATAATGTGGTATAAAAGCAGTGATGTATTTCAAAAGTTATTAACTTTGGCAGGGTAGAGCAAGGGAAGCAGGTGAGATCAACAAGAGCTTGCTAACACTTGGTCGAGTCATTAACACATTGGTTGAGCATTCTGGTCACATACCTTACAGGTACAGGTGCTGTCAATTTATTATGTTCTTAAATGGCCAATAATGTTGCAGAAAGATTAACGTATAAATATCCTGAAATCACAGAGATAGCAAGCTAACAAGGTTGCTGAGAGATTCTCTGGGAGGGAAAACAAAGACATGTATAATAGCCACAATATCACCTTCTATACATTGTTTGGAAGAAACACTTAGCACTTTAGATTATGCACATCGTGCCAAAAACATAAAGAATAAACCAGAGGTTAGTAGACTTGTTTGACTACATTCTTTTTACTTTTAGCTTCTTTGCTCTCATTTCTATAGACTGGATGAATTATTAATTGGTCAATATGATTACAGATTAACCAGAAGATGATGAAATCTGCGATGATCAAGGACTTATATTTTGAAATTGATCGACTTAAGCAAGGTTGGTAATTTCTCTGTGTGCGTGATATTCATATTTTGCGTTCGTGTAATGCATAG
Organism: Penstemon newberryi var. newberryi; assembly: GCA_030819805.1. Classification (NCBI taxonomy): domain Eukaryota; kingdom Viridiplantae; phylum Streptophyta; class Magnoliopsida; order Lamiales; family Plantaginaceae; genus Penstemon; species Penstemon newberryi. The sequence goes on from JAUALY010000005.1 coordinate 40,042,087, forward strand.
TTATTCAATAACAAATTGGTTAATTATGTTGTATAGAGGTGTATGCTGCAAGAGAAAAGAATGGAATCTACATACCAAGAGATCGTTATCTCCAGGAGGAGGCAGAGAAAAAGGTGTGATGGCATTTTGGGTATTCATGTAATTCTGTTATTTAGGAGGGATTTCCATCTGATTTATACACGTGTTTGTCCCATTTTAGGCCATGTCCGAAAAAATAGAACGTATGGAACTTGATTTCGAATCTAGGGACAAGGTATTTTTCGCACTCCTAAGTCCTAATTCTTATCTGATCTTTCTTGTTTGTTGCTAAAAAGAAATACGATTCATCATAAACTTGTCATTTTTGCAAGCAGCAACTCGTGGAGCTCCAGGAATTGTACAATTTTCAGCAACAGTTGACTGTAGATCTAAGTGATAAACTTGAAAAGACTGAGGTATATATGAATGCCCACCATCTATGATAGTCATTTATTTTTGCATTACTGTCATGGATTGACAGGTTTTTATTTTTTAATTCAGAAAAAGCTACAAGAAACTGAGTACTCATTGCTTGACCTTGAAGAAAAACATAGGCAGGCAAATGCAACAATAAAAGAAAAGGAATACCTGATATCCAATCTTCTTAAGTCCGGTAGGTGTCATGGTTTGCATTACTTCTTTTGTTTTCTTTCTTCAAATAGAAAATCAACAATGTTACACGCACTGTAATTTCCAAAACAATTCAAGTATACAGTTACTATCTATTGGACTCCACATAGGTGGAGAATGTTAGTTTACTGAAATCATCCAGAAATACTTGAAAACACTTTGCCAAAAGATGGAAAAAATGCTTATGCTCAATAGAATTCTGCATATAAATTAGAAATTTTAATCTATTAAACAGTATTTTAAAATCTGTTTTTTTTAATCACATGTGGTTTTCTAGTCCTTGCATTTTTCTAATGTTACCTTTTTTTTTTATCTTTTTTTCTTTCCATGATATCCTTCCATAATCCACTGACCGTTCTCGAAAATTTTTGTGACATTTAAGATCTGCTGCTAATGATTATTTTTCCAATCATGTTTGGACAAAATGAGGCCAAGGTGGTCTCAAAGTAGATTCATACTAAGTTATCTTCCATATTTCACTTCTTTATGACAAAATTCATGTTATTGTTGTCTACCAGAGAAAGCACTTGTTGAGCGGGCACTTGAGCTTCGAGCTGAACTGGAGAGTGCTGCATCAGATGTCTCTAGTCTGTTCACCAAGATTGGTGTGCACATCCGTACTTTGATATACATTTCTGTTTCAAACAAAACATGATTATTTGTTAACCAAGTATCGATGATGCTCCAGAACGCAAGGACAAAATAGAAGATGACAATAGAGCTCTTATACAAAAATTCCAGTCCCAATTGACTCAGCAGCTTGAAATCTTGCATAAAGCGGTGGCATCTTCAACTATACAGCAAGAACAGCAAATGAAAGAGATGGAAGAAGACATGCATTCATTTGTATCCACAAAGACTGAGGTACAGTTGATCTCTACAGTAAGCACGTCAAGTGGTTGAAAGTGCCCTGTTAGGAAACTTTCTCATCTGTTGCATTTGCAGGCTACTGAAGAGCTTCGAGGTCGTCTAGAAAAATTGAAAACTATGTATGGCTCTGGCATTGAAGCTTTAGATAGTTTAGCTGGAGAACTTGATAATAACTCTCAGTCGACTTTTGGTCGCCTGAACTCTGAAGTTTCTAAGCACTCCTCAGCTTTAGAAGAGGTTTGAATTCAATCTTTGAAGAATTATTGTAGAATCTTACTTTAGCATGAGTTTGATGATAGTTGTGTGCTGCAGCTTTTCAAAGGAATCACTTCAGAGGCAGATACTATACTTCATGATCTTCAAGATAGCCTGCATAGTCAGGAGAATAAGTTAACTGCATATGCACAGCAACAACGTGAGGTGGGTGTTTTTAATCATAATGGAAATTGTGTTGACACCCATAATTCATTTAAGAATTTTTCATTTCAAAGGAAATATTGTTGACAAGTGTGACTTAATTTCCAGGCTCATGTCAGAGCTGTTGAAACCACGCGATCTATATCTCAAGTTACGCAAAACTTCTTCAAGACATTAGATGGGCATGCTTCAAAGTTGGGTCAAATTGTGGATGAGGCGCAGACAACTAATGATCACAAATTATCTGAACTTGAAAAGAAGTTTGAGGTAACTAAAACATTTTCATACGAGACTTGGCTTAAATGAGCGTAAAACGTAATTTCTCTGAGTGGATTTCTAATTCATTGTAGGAGTGTGCTGCCAATGAAGAAAGAGAACTATTAGAAAAGGTGGCAGAGCTGCTTGCTGTTTCAAATGCTCGGAAGAAACAACTGGTATTTGCCTATAAATTAATTGGTTTCGGTTTCCTCATTATGCCAATTAATCAAACTTGACTTTATACCTAGTACCTTGTAACCATGCATTGGCAGACAGGGTACATTAGTTTTATTTTCTTATTGAACTGGTGTTGTGGCGTGCCATTTTGATGATCGATCTGTGAGTGTGGCGAAGTGTTAGCATACAAAAACTTTAATAGGGATGATGGGAGTCAACACTAACTTTTCTTTCGTTGACACTAGGTTCAATGTGCAATTGATGGACTTCGAGAGAGTGCAGCTAGTAGAACCAACAAACTACAGAAAGAGATGTCATTTATGCAAGATAACACTTGTTCTACCAAAGCTAAATGGGCAAGTTACACAGAGAGCAGTGAATCTCATTATCTAGAAGATACAGCATCAGTGGAACATGGGAAAAAAGATATGGAAAATGTTCTTCATAAATGGTTAGTATCATATCTTACAACTATAATTGCCTATCTTAATGTTATTTTTGAATGAGACAATGTTGATAAATGGTTAGTATCATATCTTACAACAATAATTGCCTATCTTAATGTTAAAATTTTGAATGAGACAATGTTGAATTGATTCTGAACATTGGTATATGCTGCAGTTTGGAACAAGCTAAATCCGGAGCACAACAATGGAAAACTGCTCAAGAGTCCTTGCTTCGTCTAGAGAAAAGCAATGTTGCTTCAGTGGATGAAATAGTCAGGTTAGTAATAACTTACATGATACTAAAACTCATGTTGAGCTTGTTATAGTTTGCTCTAAATTATGTGCATAATCTTCTCAGGGGAGGTATGGATACCATTCAAGTTTTACGCGGGCGCTTCTCTTCTGCTGTGAATTCTGCATTGGAAGATACAGATACCGGGAGCAAGGATTTACTCTTGTCCATTGACCGTAAGATTACCAATCTCGCATGCTTTTAAGAATTTTCAATTAAATTTATAAGAAGCTATATTATATATATTGTTCAAATATTTATAATTAAAAACAAAAATTGCAGGTTCATTACAACTTGACCACGAGGCATGTGGGAATCTAGATTCCATGATTGTTCCTTGTTGTGGTGATTTGAGGGAACTGAATAGTGGACATCACCACAAGATTGTGGAAATCACAGAAAATGCAGGAAAATGCCTCCTAGAAGAATATACGGTATACTCAATATTCTAAGGATCCATGATCATCATCTTCTAATGCAAGATTGAATCTCTCACTTTCCATTTGCTCTTCAGGTGGATCAACCATCATGCTCGACGCCAAGAAAGAGACCAATTAATCTGCCAAGCACAGCATCCATTGAGGAACTTAGAACCCCATCTTTCGAAGAATTGTTGAAGTCGTTTTGGGATGCAAAATCATCAAAGCAAGCAAATGGCGATGTAAAGCATATTTTAGATGCCACCCATTCTATGAGAGACTCCCGAGTTCCCCTCACTGCTATCAATTGAAAGATTAAAATTGCACTTGTACAGTATGGTTTGATTAGAGATTTGAGTTTATAGAATGAATTTCGTTTTTGATTGCATTACCACGATAAAAAGCGAATATTGACTATTATTTTCTTTTAATTTTTATGCACATGTCAGTATATGATTACAAATTAGGAGAAACACAAAATTTTACTTGTTTCAACAACCGAATAGTAACGAGACCAAACTGAAAACCACACCAGTCATTATTTTCTAAGAGGACTTGAACTTTAATATTTCATTTTCGTTTGATTAGCAGTGTGTATGTCTTTCGCCCTGACTGGAAAATTTGTATATTAATTACTAATTCGAAAAACAGGGAGAGGAGGGATGAAAATCTTATTGTGTAAAGTCGAAAAACTAGCCCAAGGCTTAGTAAATCAGTAAGTACTACAAGTCCAAGAATTTCGGGTACCCTTTACGGAAAATTTGTCGAATTTGAAGTCCCATGAAATTGTGCTTCCAAGTGATGTAAGAACTTACCATCACAAGCTATAAGGAACAAGAAAGAGGAGTTGTTTGTTCATTCGAAAGCTACAAATAAAGCAAATTTCATTTTCCTTTAAAAAAAAAAACTAAGCCAAAACTCGATTTCCTATTGAGACTAAATGTCCCACATTGGTTGAAAACAATAGTAAGTCCACCGTATAAGGTCTTGGACAATCCTCACCTTACAAGCTAGCTTTTGAGGTTGAGTTAGGCCCAAACCATGTAAGTGGACTTAACTCAACCCATATTGTGAATTCTAATATGGTATCAGAGTCCCGGGTTAAAGTGGGCCACCCCCTTCCGTGATGGGCTCCTCCTTGTACGCATGTTGGGCTTCAATATCTACCCACACAATTCATCCAGATAACAAATACCTGGGTTGTAATTATTCCTCCGGTTAACAAAGGCCCGGAGTGTCCTTATTCGTGTGTTGGGTCTTCACCCACGTGTCGCAAATTCGTAAGGTTGGGCTTTCATATGTTACGTGTTAGGCTTGTTTCACCCACACATTCTGCCCGCCCACACGTGAAAGGGGAGTATTGAGACTAAATGTCCCACATTGGTTGAAAACAATAGCTAAGTCCACCTTATAAGGTCTTGGACAATCCTCACCTTACAAGCTAGCTTTTGAGGTTGAGTTAGGCCAAAACCACGTAAGTGGACTTAATCCAACCTATGTGGTGAATTCTAATATTTACTCCGTTCTCCTTACATGAATCACAAGGTTTTAAAGACATTGAAAGGTGTATGATTCCTCTATGGAAAACCCAAACAGGCCAACCTCACCATGGCCAGTGCTTGATCGAGCAAGTTGGTTATGGGAGTGGGTTAACCTTTTGATAAACAACTTTTTTATTTAAAATTTAAATATGTTTGAGTTTAACGTAAGTTGACCCATTAATTAATTAAGTTGGAACAACTTAAAGGGTATTTCTCTAGTTAAATTGATTTTGAAGAAATAACGAGGAAGAAAATGGACCTTTTGCATATTTCTGATTCTTTTAATGACGGTGAACATTTTGGCAATTATTAAAACCTTGACGTGTTTGAATATAAAATTACATATTTAATATTTTGGGTAAGAGTGTATAATTACATATTTGTAATTTATTATAAAAATGCATGTACGTTGCATGTGTTGAGTTAATTTCATGTATACATTTTATGAATTATAGTAAAATTAATTTTATTAGTCATTAAATAGCACAAATTAATGAATGATATTTAGACCATCTCCAACAGACCTCTTAAATTCATGCCTCTTAACTTAAAAATTAAGGAGTGAACAGTGTTATACATTCCCACTTTTTGCTTTGCACTCCAACAGCTTGTTTATATTTTAAAATTCTACTTTTAAATAACTATACCACACCACTCCACTTCAACTTTAACACACTACTTTTAATTTTAAAATTTAACTTTGGACTCTCAAATATGAGAGTCCAAACTTATAAAAATTTGGCATTCTTATTTTTTAAAGACTCCTTTGGAGTTCATTTTTTGTGTAATTCTTATAAATTTTCTTATAGGGAGCTTTTATAACTCAAATTATAAGAAAGTTTATAAGTTTTTCCAAAAAATTGAGCTCTAAGGGACCTCTTAAAATTTATGAAACTCTTATATGTTTAACTTTGAACTCTCATATATGAGAGTCCAAAGTTAAGTGAAAAAATTATTATATGTTGGAACGTACTACCACTACAAGAAAACCGAGAAATTTCGACCGAAATGGGTCGTCGAAAAAAGTGTCGTCGAAAGCAAATTTTCGACGGAAATTTTGACGAAAATTTCGACAGATATATTTTCGACAGAAATTTCAACGGAATTATTTTCCGTCGAAATTTATGAGATTTCGAAATTTTTGAATTTTCGACGGAAATGTTTTCGGTCGAAATTTTTCAATTTTCAACGGAACAATTTTCCGTCGAAAATTTTGGGTTTTTTTTTTTTTTTTGGCATTGTTAATTATACCTAAATTATTCGACAAACAATAAAACATCAAAAAATATTTTAATAAAATATGATTCAATATTCAAAACATCTTAACATTGATCAAACAATCCATCCAAATACGAAATCCCAAATCCAATTACCATAATATTACAAAACAATTACAAATCCGAATAATAACTCCAAGTACTACAAAACAATCACAAAATCAAACAACTAATTCACCCATGAAACAGTCTGAGACTTTCGATTCGCCCATTCTTGTAATTCCCCATTTGCATACCGAGCGAAGAAAACTTCGTCTTGTTGAGGGTCACGTCGTAACTTTTTCCGCTGAAAAGGAAAATAGGAGTAATCATTTAATGTGTCCAAGAGATGTTAAAAAAAAGAAAACTTCTCCAACTTACCAATTCATCTTCAAGTCTCATAATAAATAATAATTATTATTTATAAATAATAAATCTACTTGTCTTTTAATCATAAATAATATACTAAAAACTACTTTATCTTTTAAATTGAAATAAAAGGTAAGAAGTAAGTATCAAGAATTTATATAAACCAGTGCCACTTACTAGTCACTTTGTCTTTGCTTCCTCACTCTCTTTTCTGCTCACAATGCCACAATACTTCTCTGTTTCTCTTTCTATTCTTATTCAATAGAAAGAAACAAGAAGTATTGATAAGCTCTGACTTCAAGTGCAGTTGCAGCTCCAATTTTTTTCACCAACTGGGGATCCCTGTTCAGAGTAACCACACAAATATCAGGTTACACTTCTATTCTTGTATATTCTTGTATAAACTTGTAGTTTCCTATTTTCTTTCTTTGCATTTTATTGTGCTCATTAGAAAGAATTAGGACATCAAGATGGTGTTTACTTTGAATTACATACATACTAAAAAAACAAACAAAACTGTGTAGGGTGTTATCAAGATAAAGCCATGTGGGACAGGATACTGGATCATCTCATCAATTCAAATTCCTCTAGCCATCATCTTCACCACATGGATCCTGTATATCAGAAAGAATCCTAATAACAATGATTCAACTCACCAGCTGGTACTTAATTGTGAGGGAAAATCGTAGCCTTATAAACATTATTGTGTCCATGAACTGCATCAATCCCATATATCATCGGTATTCCAAGTAACAAAACTCTTTGTCGTCAAATCACCATAAGACAAAAAATCATATAAAAGCTTCACCAATTCTAAATGAATGACTAACATTATAAGAGCTTCACAAATTCTAAATCACCAATTCATATAAACTTACAATCAGTAGCCTAATTTTTATTCCAAATACATTCTATTACTCCAAAAATCATTAACAATACATATAACCTATTAATTTTTCTTTGCCTAAACATTCAAGAGAACAACTAACATTATTAATTTCTCAAAGAACAACTAATATTAATTTCTCATACTAATACTAATTCATATTACCAATTAATTTCTCAAAGAACAACTAAAATTAAAATTATTTGCCTAAACATTCAAGCCCTAATTTTTACAATATCCACACACATTACCAATTAAAAAGGCAAAATTAATATTATTTAAAGACATTATACCTTAGTAAAATTGAGTACTTGTGGTGGTGGTGGTGTAGGGCCGGAGACGTGGCGGAGCTGGAGCCGCGGCGGAGTGGAGCAGGAGGCGCGCGTGGCCGCGGCGGAGGTGGAGCTGGAGCCGCGGCGGAGTTGGAGCCGCGGCGCGCGGTGGAGGCGTGGAGCAGCTGGATCGGAGCCGCGGTGGAGGCGTGAAGGTGGATCTGGACCGGAGATGGAGGCGGAGACGGCGGGAGGGAGAATTTGATTTTGAAATGGATCAGCTGCTGTGTGAAGAAGAAAGGAAGAAGTGATAGTGAAATGAGATCTGCTGGGCTAATTAAGCAAAAATTAAAAAGAATTTCGACGGAAATAATTTTCCGTCGAAATTTTATTCCGTCGAAAATCTTTGTTTAATTTCGACGAAAATTCATTTCCGTCGAAATATATTTACTTTCTTTTATTTTTTTTATTAACATTTCGACGGAAATTAAATTCCGTTAAAATATATTTACTTTCTTTTATTTTTTTTTATTAACATTTCGACGGAAATTAAATTCCGTCGAAATCTTTGTTTAATTTCGACGGAAATTCATTTCCGTCGAAATATTTGTTTAATTTCGACGGAAATCCATTTCCGTCGAAATATATTTACTTTTTTTTTTTTTTTTTCATTAACATTTCGACGGAATTGAATTTCCGTCGAAATTTATTTACGTTCTTTATTTAATTTCGACGGAAATTAATTTCCGTCGAAATTTTTTTTGTTTTACCTTTTTTTTTCATTTCTTCTTTAAAATATACTATTTCGACGGATTATTTTCGACCGATATTATTCCGTCGAAATATTTCGACGGAAATATTGTCCGTCGAAAATTTCCTTCAAATTTCAACGGATTTTTTTCCGTCGAAAATTTTCCGTCGAAATTTCTCGGTTTTCTTGTAGTGTACTACTTTTGTACTTTCCTGAAGAAATATAAAGTGTAAATCTTAAAATATAAACTAGTTGTTGGAGTGCAGAGTAAAAAGTGGGAATCTATAACACTGTTCACCCCTTAAATTTTAAGATAAGAGGTCAAAATTTAAGAGGGCTAGAGCTCCCTTGGAGAAGGTCTTAGTATTTATTTTAAGTTTTTTTTTTAATTAAAATTATTAAGTATATTATAAAAAGTGACGGCTTTAACTTATTGTAGTAAAAAATATGACTAATTTAGTCATGAGATCTTGTAAATTTGTTCTATCCGTAAGAAAATTATTTAGTTTATTCCGTTTTGTCAATTTCTTTTGTTTTTTTTGTTTTAACTATTTTTTTACTAGTTTCACTTTTTTTTTTGTCGGTTAAACTCTTCTTTTATTGATTTCACTCATTTATATCAATTTAAACCATTTTTATCTATTTCACACGTTTGTCACTTATTTCATATGTTTTTCACCAATTTCATCAGAATTTTCGTTGATTTAACATGTTTTCACTGACTTTAGCTTTTTTCACAGATTTTTTCCTTTTTTTTTTCCACTGATTTCACCAATTTTTCATTGATTTAACTATTAACCACTTTCATCCACTTTTCATGAATTTCACCCGAATTTTAATCGATTTCACGTGTATTTACCAATTTCACGAGCACTTTTTCACCGGTTGCATCCGTCTTTCCCCCAACTTTATCAGTGTTCACCAATATCACCCGAATTTTATCGTTTTCACCAATTTTCATCAATTTCATATGTTTTTTCACTGAATTCACCCCCATTCCATGAAAATTCGAGATTATGCATGTTTTGATATTCTTTATAGTTTGCTTCCCTAGCCAAATAAAAATTATGTAATTAGCTATGTCATGAGCATTTTTGGGTCTTTCATAAGTAAGATGCGATTATTTTTTAGTGTAGCTGAATGATATTTAAGAGAATTTAATTTTAATTTTATATTTACGGATGAGTGTTTATGACTTATATAATACTAAATCTTTAAATGATACATATAACATTTTTTTTACTTAAAAAGAAATTGATGTTAAATTATAATAATTTTACATATAGATTTTATGAGCCATTTAAAATAGTAGGTTATTTTTTTATTTCTTAATAGGAGAAGAAGATTGAAATTATAAAAGTTGATGTAAGAGATAATTTCCAAATTTTAAGAGTTAGTGAAGGTGATAGTTTTTGTCAAAGGGTATTTTAGTCCGCACAAAAATATTAAAAAATACACTATCTTCTCATACTTTCATCATTTCATGCCAAATCGTATCTTATACCCGTGTGGCTATATATTCAACTGTATGTTGGATGCTCTGCATTTAATGGTAAAAGCAATTTTCATGTGTAAGTGGCTATTCAATGTATAATTGAGAAGATAGTACTCACATGTGAATTACGCAGAAAACTAAATTGATTCCGGGGAACTGCCCTGAATTCCACATAATATCATCTATATATATATGAAGAGTAAATACAATATTTAATGCACTAATTACTAACTGTTTTATTGTAGAGTATCTCAAATCAAAAATAAATCGAATGGCTTCTGCCGTCTCTAAATAAATTGTCCGCACTACCGATATTCAGTGGCGGAGCTAAGTTTATTTCTTCGGGGCCCAATTTCTTCGGTCTAACATTTAATATTTTCTTATATCTTAAATGACGAAATAAAAAGAGTCAAAGAAAAATAACTTTGTTCCACTAACTTTGAATTATAATTATGTCAAATAATAGGACGTTTAAACTGTGAACAACAATGTTTCGTTGAATATAAATCGTCTACAATCGAGTTATGCTAAAAGGTTCAACATTTTTTTAAAAAGAAAAAAATTGTTCAAGCTAGGATGAAATCTCCAAAAAAGCTCGTTTCCATTATCTTCTAAAGTGTATTTTTCTTCATAATATAACAAAAAAAAAAAAAAAAAATATCACCACAATAAGTATTTAAAATGATGAACAATGTAATTTAGAAAGAATAAATGCATTTAAAGTGTTTAAGAAAGAAAAAAAACAAATTCAAAGTGTTTTTTAAAAAAGGTCGCTACAAATGGGGTTCAACTCCTTAATTCAAGTCAACAACATATGTGTCCAACTAGGCGAGCTACAGTTAATCGTTGTATAGTTAGTACTACTATAAATACCAAATTATCTTGGGGGACAATGGCTCCCCAAGCCCTAGATCAACAATTGTTACTATTAGAATAATATTTATTTATTTTTTAATATATTGTTTATATTAAAAATTAAAAAAAATTATATATATTTGATGCTAGTTTCACTAACTAAAAAAAAATTATTTTTCTCTATACTTCTTTCATGTAATTTGCTGTAATTGGTCCTGAAACCATTAGTAGTAAAAAATGATAAAATTAAAGTAAAAGCATATTTTTGGGTACAGAAAGTGAAAAAAATGCCTATGTTCTCTTTATTCTCTTATAAGTGTAGCAATAATATTCTTTCGGTTAACTTTTAATTTTTAAATGGGTAAAATAAGCTAATATGATGTTAATACATGAACTTGTTTACTAATAAAATGTTGATATATACATGAGGTTTTCTGTAGTAAAAATTACACAATTTGTTTTTCAATAAACATGAGAGATGTTTTTGCCTTTTACTCTAAGAAAATTCTACCTAACTCAGACTCTCGAATAGGGCTGTGAAATCGAGTCTTGTAAGCCAAGTTTTAATTGGCTCAAACCCTAATACCATTAAGCTTCATGACTATAGGTTTAAACCTGACTCATAAACTTTTTTGTTTGTTTTGGCTCGAACTCGACTCATATATATTTAGGCTTCAAGTTCATATCACCCTAACTCATATTAACAAATCTTACTAACCAAAGAAAAAATACTAATCTTACTTGATCCACGAAAGCATATAAATTTAATATTTGTAGTTCGTAATATAAATCATTTGAAACTAGCAATCAAATTGGTCTAGAGTAAAACTTGCCATCAAGATCGAATTTTTTGTAGTAAAAACTAATCTCTCCATGATTTTTTTTAAGGAAGAAATTTATGAATACAAATTAGTACATAATTTAACTCAACTTTCTGGACAAGGCTTTGTGTCTTAGAGAAGGTAACAAGACAGCACATGTCCTAGGAGAAGGAAACAAGGCAGCAGATTGCTTAGCTAAGTGTTCTACTTTAGCAAATTCTGATCTTTCTTCTCTGCCAAGGGAATTCTATGACATTGTACTGGATAATTATTTATCCTGATTTGATTTATATATGTTGCTTCTCAAAAAAAAAAAAAAAAAAAAAAAATAAATAATTTGGATAGATATTAACTATTAACTAATGCTGGATTAGTTAATATTCAAATAATTTATTTAATCGGGTGGAGCAATATTAAGCTCAAATACGACTCACAAACTATATATATGGGTTTAATTCAAGAGCACAAATTCGGCCCCAATCATAATAAATTTTGTTCGACTCAAATATAATCAAGCTAAATCATCGGGTTTTAATCGGATAGACTCAACTCAATTGATAGTCTTATATGTAATTTTTGGTAGCATTATTAAAGAAAACAAGATTAGGGAACATGGAGGACCAACCAAAATTACCGCACATGAAAATACATGATATACCGATCTATGCTCGCATCGCTCTACTATTAAGATGAAAGTGACTAGACGATTTTATTTATTTAGAATAAAATTATCAGAATAGCACAGCTAAGATATCCTAAACAATTAAATTTGAAATCAATGCTATTTATTGGCCCTTTTGGAGTTGGGAACTATATATATGACCTCAGCTGGGCCCCTACATTAAAATGATTCAATGAAATATATATATATTTTTTAATAATTATATAAGAAGGTATTTTGTTAACACAATTTCCTTTTTCCTTTGTTTTCTTCTTCTTATTCTTGTACTTCATGGAAGTTAGAAGAAAACATTAAATATCGAATTATTTTGTTCCTCCTTTTCAATAATACTCCTAGTTACTACTGTAGTAGATATCATCATATGAAGATGTCTATACCTTACGTGATTGCATTTAATGACCAACGCGTGCATCAAATTGATAGTTTAAATATGTAATGAAATAATACTATAGTAAATGAGAAGGGCGATAATATTTAATTTTTCATCTTAGGCTAACAAGCATGCATTTACGAAATGACTGGTTATATGTTTCTGACATGTCACACCACTATAACAAATTGATAATTTTTTGACACCACTATAACAAATTGATAATTTTTTGTGACAAAATAATCATAATAATTTAAATAAAATTTCATTTATTCCACTCAACACTACTATTTTTAAAAAAGAAAATTAATCTCAAAATTTAAGAAAGGTAATTTTATAAAATTTCTCCAGAAAGCAGATTTAATATGAAATAAATTCTAGGAAAACTCTTTTAATGAAATCCTCTATCTATCAAATATAATCCAAAAATGCTAGACCATCCTGTTGCATGCACCACCTGTGTTATCATTCTGCTATATATTAGTATATATTAAATGATTTAAGGCTGATGATGACGAAATGATGTATGCTGTAAGTATTACTACTACATTGGCGTTTGTCTATCTCTAAGTCTATGTCTATGTAGGTCTATGTCTGTAAATTTAAATTGAATTGAATGCTCCACTGAATTCCCCGGTAGGGACAAGACATCAGCATGACACTTTGTTTGGTACAAATTTATCTTACTCTTCTGTCTCAATTTTTGTCCTTAATCTTACTCAATTAATTATATATTCAGTACTTACTTTAGTTAATTAATATTGGATCCCAGTAAACTTTATAAAATTCATTTAAACTTAATTGATCCTTGTATTTAAATTAAAAACTTACAAAACATAGTGTTGAAATTTATATAACATTTAGCTGGATTCTTATACTTCTATAAATCAATAAATTTCTATGTGAAAATATCAAATTGGTTGGATGAACTGATCAGCATATTGTGTCTGCTCAACAAAATTTAGGGAAAATTACTTAAACCACCTATATATATATATTGTGCCTGCTCAATGAAACTAATGAGGGAGAATGACTTGACCACCTATGAGGTTAACTCATGTAATCATAATGGTTTCATGTATGTTTGAGAAATTACTCAAGTTACCCTTAAAATATTAGATTCATTACAGTTACTTACTGTTGTTAATTTTTTAACGACGCATGCGGATTTCATCAATAAAATAAAATTCAAAAAAATCCCTAGCTAGCTAGGTTGATTTTGACCAAATTTTATGTAGAGAAATACTTTGTAAAAAAATCATAAACATAAGGGATGGCTTAATTGTGTAATACACTTTGCTTAAGTGTAGGGGTGTAATAGTAAATAACTTCTCGTAATAAAAGATGGGCCTTTAGATAGTTTTGTTAGATATTTTGGACGGTTGTTAGCTTCCGGGGTAGTTTGACCAAATTTTCCAAACATGAAGAGTAGTCTATTTGTAATTATCCAAAATCAATTCTCTCTAAAACATATTTCAATTGGATTTATCTATATAATTAATTAATGAACTCAAATATATATATTTGACTCTACTCGATCACTCATTTTCAACTTCTATTTATATGTACCCAGATATTATCTACAAATGAATGAATCCCTCGTGACAAGACATACATACATAGACAAATAGTAATTTATATTATTGATCGATCGAGTACGTACAATGGCTCCTTCAAGTAGTACTCGATGGTGTCCAACTCCGGAACAAGTGATGATATTGGAGGAACTGTACAAAAGAGGCGTTAGAACCCCTAACGCTTCTCAAATACAGAAAATAACCGCACACCTCTCTTTCTACGGAAAAATCCAGGGCAAAAACGTGTTTTACTGGTTTCAGAACCACAAGGCAAGAGACAGGCAGAAGCTTAGGAAGAAACTAGCTATAGCCAAACAACAACAATACCAACTGCAACAAAACTTGTACCCTTTATTTGATCAACAACAATATCATGATGATCACCAAACCCAATTCACCCATTTCTTTCCCTTTCACCACTTCTCCAATTCTAATTACTTAGCAGCACAATATCTTCTTCCTTCACAGGTAGCTTACCTTCATTATCCCTTCAATTTTTTTTTTTTTTTTTTTTATATCTTAAAAGGAAATTAATTAATTTTTTCTTTAATATTCACTTGAAGAGTTGATACACAAATATTTTCAACTTCCCAATTTGATTTTTTTAATTTCAAAGATGAATCTTTTTATTTGTCTTTTAGTGAGAAAATGTTAAATATGAGCTTTTATAGTGACAAAAAGTTAATTAGTGATAATTTTTTATTTGTCACTATCTACACATTTTAAGTGACAATATATGATTCAAATTTCTTTCTACAGTGATTTTTGTAAACATACTAACTTAAGAATTGTGATTTACAAGTTGTCAATATTGACAATTATTGGTACACAAATATTAAGGCCATACAAAATTGTATAAAACCTTCGGGACTATTAATAATTTCTACTATTAAAAATCTATCACTAATTTTCGATAGTGAATTTTAGTTGTCTTCCATTTATCATTAATAGTTATTAGTAACAACTTTCTTTCGTGACAATACTAAACCTATTATCACCAAATTCATGTTAAACGTGACAACATTCATATCATCACTCAATAATATATATTTTGTCACTAATACATAATTATTTAGTAATGGTATTTATAATTAGTTGTTGTTTTAAGAAATTAAATTGGTCTGCACACCACATGTTTAAATTTGAATACGGACGCATATTACAATAAATGCAAAAAATAATTTCATATATGACAGAAGTATAAATTTCTAGTGCAGCATCATAGAATTATTCAGCTAGCTAGTTTAATTAAATTTGCAACCACTCGAATTCAATGGTGTTTGTACTGTGATCCAAAAAAATTAGAGTAGCACACAATGAAATTGCAAATGCATTTTCATTGTATAGAAGTATATAATTTCCATACACAACTTAATTCTAAAGGATAATTACAGGGTACTACTGGAGCTCGTGAGCCGGAGACGCAAAGAGTGGTGATGAAGCAGAATGGTAGATCAGCGGATCTTCCAAAAGATTTCTCGACCGAAACGTACGGCCACGATTTGATGATGTGTATGGAAGCGGGCCCCAGTAGTACAGGATTCCACTGCTGCAGGAGCAGGCCCCTTGAAACCCTGGATCTCTTCCCCCTCACATCCCAACCAAAGGATCATGAAGAAACCACTTGTTCTTAAATACGTAATCTAGTGCATTACGTCCTACCAGTTATTTCCATGATCCACTAATAATAAGATGACACTTCATCTATTTATTTAGTATTTCTCAGAAACCAAAGTAGTAATCTTCGTTTTCTGTTCGTGTTGGTGTTTTTTTTTTTCTGTTACGTGTCTGTAGGCTCCGAAATGTGCTGAATTGTCTAATATGTGCAGTACTGAAGATTACTACTATTAATTAATGCTCAATGTTTGCTGTTTTTCTGTATAGTAGCATTTCCTGAATTATCAGAATCTGCATTGGAATTGATGGAATCTACTATGAATTTATTTTTATACAGTATCATTTTGTTATTATTAATATTTTTTTTAAAAAAAAGCTGACATTTTACAGAGATGAGATGATATGATATACTTACTACTACTACATATATGCTATTGTCGTTTATAGCATGGGGCATGGAGAAACATTGAGTGTAGACTGTAGCTGATTTGCTATAAAACGAATCAGACAAGTCAATATGTGAAGTGTGCATGCATGCATGCAATTAAATAAACTAAACTAAACGCATCGTTTGATAAAAAAAACAAAAAGGTTGGGATTCCAAGTAAAAAAAGAGAGAGAACATGGAAATATTGCTATAATGGTGACAAAATAGACTTTTCTAAAACCAGAGTCTACTGAATGGCTACTGATTAATTTGATGCTGGGTTTTGTTTGGGTTTGACAATTTGGGTTGGATATGTCTGTTTATATATATATAGAGTGAAAGTGAAAAAGGCTTTTTACCTGTTTGTCAGAGATACATCACTCTTTGACTTTTGAGCTAGAGATGAAAAAACACAAATAAAGAATCAAAAGTACGGTTTACATGCATATATGGATAAACACAATTTTATTTTTAATATAACTGAATTTGAATTACATTTACTAAAATTGTTAAAAACTGAAGTCCAAACTTAGCTTCATTGTACTCAAACAAAAACAAAAAACCTTTTACATGCGAATATTTAATTAATATATGCCTCGTAATTAATCAATGGAGTAACAAATTTACGGTAATTAGTTTATCAATAATTTATAATTGGAAAATTAATACTCCTCTTAAAAACACAAAGATTAGATTTACAATTTACAATATTAATTAATATATCAAGTTATATCCTGACAGTCTAGTGACTCTAGTCTAAAGATTAGCACATCTCAGATTATATGCCTGCTGCAATATATTGTGTACATGCACAACTGTAGCAAAAATAACTCTTGGATAAACATTGCTACACTTATGATAGCTTTTATAATTGTCTCATACAAAAAATTAACATTTCTACTCAAAATATAAAATCCATGGAGACCTAATTTGATTGCACAAATTGACTAAACCAGTCTAACAAAACAATCTAATAGCATGAAAATTCCAGGACCTGCAGCCTATACTCTAGAAGTTTTCTTTGTGAAACTGAAAACTGGAGGTCGAATTCATGGCAGAGTTTTTTCAATGACTTGGTTAGCATCCGACTTCCACAGTAGAACACCCCTGAAATGCACCAATCGAATTAATCTCATTAATAAGGTTTGATTATTAGATAGAACTGCAGACAAAGTTCATCGACTGTATGTATCTGTACCAAATTAGATTAAATTTTACCTATCCGTGTATTTCGATGGGTAGTGGCCAAATGTGCAAACACCTTTTTCCAATTTGGCCTCTCGAAATGTGCTTATCTGTTGAAAATGCATGTAATTAATTGTAGTTAGAATAAGAATGTCTTATACAATTGGATTCTTTTACACTAGGTAGTAAATGCATACATACCCGGCTTTCTGAAACAACATCGACTCCATTTTTGGCATGTTGCAAAGATTGCACCATTGCTATGAGCGCTGATCGTACATCTCCTTCCTCGTATACACTTGTTAAGTAATTGTGCATTTCAATCACATGCTGCAACATTTTAGATGTCTTTGTACATTGTAAATATAATTAAACATACCGACATTATTGTCATGTTCTAAGATATCATCCATAACACCTTTGAACCATTCAAAAGAACCTTGTTCCCTTGTCACCCAATAAAAGTATGCTCTATGGGGAACTTTCTTATCAGTTGATTCATAATCCGACTCTGTTATGACCTGAGGAACATCGAGTCTGTTTCATGAACCATAATACACATATAACTATTTTTTTATGTAGAAATAAATTAGTATTTTAAGAACTTGCAGATTCAGCCTCAGTGTTCAATATGTCTTTTAAAATGCTAAAGAAAGAGGTTGCCCCAATCCCAAGCCAATGAGCAGAAGTATATCATATTTCTTGTAATCTTTAGCTGGTGCACCATACGGTCCCTTAATCAAGATTCTTGGGAAGCTGTCTCAGAATATGAACACATGTGCATTTATAAGACTAAAATGAGAATAGTTTCAACACAAATAACAGACCAAATTTTGCAAATCTGTGTTTTTAGTCCCATAGAGCTGGACTGTGAGCGTTTTTCCTCTGTTTTACAAAATTAAACGTTTGGTCCCAATTTTGCAGGACATTTTGCACTATAGATCCTTTCCATCCAACTTGGGACCATCAAAACTGAGATAGTCTTATGGACCAAAAGTCCTAATTATAGACTACTCAACAGGACGAAAAGTGCGAAAAATGGATGTAAATGCAGCGATAGAACCAAAAGTGCAGAATACTCTTTAAAATAGAGACCAAAAGTTTTTTTTTTTCGAGATGTTGATTTTTATGAATTTATATTCCTAAACTATTCTCTTGCATAAAACAAAAAATTGACACCTTAACCTCAACCTTTTGAGATCATAAATAAAAAAGTAATTACAAGTTTCAGTTTTTCTTCACAACTTCAGCATAGGATAAAAAAAAGTATGGAAGGAGAATAAAATTCATAAAGACAAAATTGCAATTTCAGTCCCATGGGATCGGTAATCGGCACTTTTGGTCCTGACTTCAGTAAATTTCACTTTTGGTCCCCTTTTCAAAATATTTTGAACATTTAGTCTCACACTTCACAAAATTTGCACTTTTGGTCCCAATTTTTAAATATATTTTGCAATTTTTATCCCATAAAACAATCTCTGCTTAACTTTTTTGGTCCTAAAGGAATGTCTCAGTTTTGCACTTTTAGTCACAAAATATGCCATGGGACCAAAAGT
Source organism: Penstemon newberryi var. newberryi (assembly GCA_030819805.1). Lineage (NCBI taxonomy): Eukaryota > Viridiplantae > Streptophyta > Magnoliopsida > Lamiales > Plantaginaceae > Penstemon > Penstemon newberryi. The sequence continues at coordinate 40,061,274 of JAUALY010000005.1, forward strand.
GATTTTAAGAAATTGGGACCTCAAGTGTCAAAGGTTCAGTCCAGTGGAATTAAAATTGAACTTTTCCCATTGATAACTATATACGACATCCCACAATGGAAAGAAAGAAAGAAAGAAAGAAAATGGCCATGTTAGGGAATTATACTCACAGTCTTTTCGGACCATTTTCTAACGAGAAATATAAAGTAATTATGAATGATCAAACAATCGGCAACAAATGATGAGCATACCAAAATGCATTAAATCCTCCCAAATGATGAAACGGCCATTGCAATTTGATAACATTCCTCCTGAATATATTCATTGCTAATATGAAGGAAAAAAGCATAATAATTATCATCACCATGCCAGTAACTCCAGGTATGCTTCCTACCATACCCATATAAGTCATTGATAAAAATAATCACTGCAAGTGCAAAACTGAGACCTCAATTTGTTTAAGGATTAAATGTATTCCTTATAGTTAATAAATACAAATTAGACAACAGACGTGAAAGTGGGGACATCTATGCAAAGATCGGAAGTATTATATAACTTTTATAAGGACTAAATGACATTAAACACTTAGCCTATACTTTGCCACAGAAAATCAACAGAGTAACATATTAAATACATGCACAAATACTACATTCCTCTAGTGATGAAATTGATAGCAAGGGTCAATATACGATAGCTTAAACCATTGATAATCAAACTAAGAAAATATATAAGAATATAAAAAATATAAAAAATAAATAAAAAAAAAATGATCAGGAAAGAATATAAATTGGAATCCATGGTAATCTGTATTCATTGCATACTTCAAAAAATTATCTGAATTCTTAAAATCCTCTCTTAAGAAACCTCTTCTGGTTCTCTTACATAAGTGTGAAGAGATCATTTTTCGTTCCTAAGTATATCAAAATTTTACAAAACCATACTCCATTGTCGACAACAACCATTTTAGGCTCATTTAAATTCAGACAGATAGTTTCATCCAATTTCAACATTCATGCCAAATCAGATAAGTGAATGCAGTAGAATATAATTTAACACAAAACAAAATGAATTTGTCCTTAAATAATGCAGCAAGCTATTGCAGCATTTTATCAAACAATTTATATACACTATAAATTTCTTCAACCAAACTACCAAATAAACCTATCGTTAACCCAATTTCACATTTTCATGTTTCAAATGCAGTTGAAAAAGGATATCAATTACCTCTTTAAAATTCTTGTCCAAAAGTTGTAGGATGAGAATAGAAAAAAGAGTTGAGCTCCCGCACATCAGCCTAGAGAATAACAACTGCTGTGTTAGCTTTAGTTTAGTTCACGGTTAGATTAGTTTTAGCTAGTTTAATCCTAAAAACATTTGAACTTTTATTTAAAACTAGGAAAGTGCACATGTCTAGTTAATTTCATGGGTATTTTTTGTAAATTAGAGTAAAATTAATTTTATTATGTTATAAAATAGAGCAAATTAGCCCTTTTTCATCTATTATTTCATTAGTTTAATTCATTATACATTTGTTTAACCTATTTTTTAGCCGATTTGATTCATTTTTACCAGTTTAATATTTTTTTTACTCTTCTACCCTTTTGTTTTTCGGATATAATTTATTTTCACCGTTTTTACGATTTTGTCATTTTGTTTTTCCCGTTTTAAACTTCTAACCGTTTTATCATATTAATTTGTTTTCACCTATTTCACAAATTTTTTCACTGATTTCACATGTTCTTTTCACCAATTTCACTTGAATTTTCATTGATTTGACACGTTTTCACCGACTTTATTTATTTTTTCACCGATTTCACCTGATTTTCATTGATGTCGTCGTTTCACCGATTTTATCATTTTTTCACGAATTTCACCCGATTTTTCATAGATTTCACATGTATTTATTTATTTTAGGGGCACTTTTTTACCTGTTTCACCCAAATTTTCATCAACTTCGCCAGTGTTCATCAATTTCACCCGAATTTTCATTGATTTCACATGTTTTCAATGATTTCATAGATTTTTTTAATCGATTTCACCATTTTCCACTAATTTACCCGTTTTTCACGAAAAGAATTCTATGAAAATTCGAGGTTATGCATGTCTTGATATTATTGAATATTCTTTATATTTTTCTATTCTAGCGAAAGTAAAATTACGTAATTAGCTAAGTCATAAGCATTTTTTATTCTTTCATAGTAAGATGCAATTCTTTTTTTTTTTTTTTTTGTAACATAATGATATTTAAGATAATTTTTTTTTAATTTTTTATATTTAGAGTATTTATGACTTATGTTGTACTAAATCTTTAAATTAACATTTTTCTTACTTAAATAAATAATGATGCTAAAATATAATAATTTTTATATATATTTAGGGGCTACTAAAATAATAGTGTTTTTTTATGGTTCATTTTTATCTATTATAAGAGAAGAATATTAAAATTATAAAATTGATGTAAAAGAGAATTTATAAATTTTTGGAGTTTATGTAGGAGATAAATATAATAAGATCGACTTCATGTCTAATTATACCTTTTCAATTACTTTTATATATTTATCATTGAATTTAATATCACTTTACAATTTAAATAAGGGTATTTTAGTCCGCACAAAAAAGTTAAGAAATATTCATGCTTTTATAATAATAGTATAGATGATTTCATAAAATATGTACCACGTCGTCTAGGTCCTAGACCCGGTCCATTGAAAAGTACCCCACCTTTTCGGTTCAAGTTCCGTCTATTTTTCAGTTTTTTAAGTTATAAGGCTATAAAAATTAAAATGTCAATAATATGCTTCAAAAGAATAAACTAATTAAACAATCAAATTTAAGATATGAAGGAACAATTCTACACATTTGTAGTCATTATTATAAATAGTTATTAAATAAATAACAAAAAAACTATTCCATACATGCACATGAAAAACAAATGCAAATGGACGAGAGAATTATTGCCAAGAGCGAACTTGACCACAACGTAAATGTATTGCACATTCTCGGATGATTGAAGAGTGTTATCTAATTACATAATAAGTGTATTGCCATTGGCCTTATGGTTAGATAAGTGCGGCCAAACCCAATTTGAATAAGAACTACTCAAAGAAACGTATGTCGGTATAATTAAAAATAATTTTGTATGTTGGATAATTAACAACATTTATATATTGTAATGTTGTTTGTTATGATCTCAAGTTTTAATGTACTACCTTGCTTGCTTGTGTTTTGTGATCGACATAATTGATTTATTGAACAATAAATTCAATATTAAAAAAATATGACTTTAAGTAATATTCTAACAATTGAGATAATAATAAATATATATAATTTGTGTCAAATGCATGTGTGTGTGGTTTACTTGGTCCTTGGCTCTTAAATTTTAGTAATATATACCATTTGATTAAGTAAATCTCATTGTAACAATTATCTAAATTTTTGTTTGACCATCTTATTCTTGGATTAACAAGATTTAGTATATATTCGAAAAATACTTAGATTATTTTTCATATATAGATCTCATTTATTTTCATGCGATACGGGATTTAAATGTAAACATTGACCCGAGATGATTCTGATCTAGATCCATAGCATTTAAACCTTTTTTTGCATAAAATTCAATTTTAGATTCATAATTTGTTTTTCTGTAAAACGAATTCTACTCATTGAAATTTTGAAAATATTGACTCGCATATGTTGTTTTTCTCTTATAAATATTGAATAAGATAATCATCAATGCATCATTATTTTCTTTATCAAAACTTCAAATATGGAGAAAAAAAGAAGTATGGGTCGCCAAAAAATACCCATCCGAAAGATACAGAAAGAAGCTGATTGTTTTGCAACATTCTCAAAACGGAGACTTGGATTATTCAAAAAAGCAAGCGAACTTTGTGCTTTATGTAACATTGATATGGGAATTTTAGTATATTCTCCAACAGGTAAGCCATTTTCATTTTTTCATCCAACTATGGAACATGTGGTCAATCAATTTCAAAACCCTAATAAACAACTTGATGATTCATCTCGTCTCCGTTATGCTTACATTCGAAGTAAAATTGTTCAACTTAGCCAAGTGCTTGACAATCTTAGTGACCAAATTGAGGTAGAAACTGAACGTGATAAACTCATTGCTGATAAAAATAAAACACGTTGTTCCAAAGGTTGGTGGGAAGGATCCACAGAAGGATTAAACCAAGAACAGGTACAACAACTAACAACATGGTTGCAAAATTTACAGTTGCAGGTAAACAATCGTCGGAACAAATTGAAAACACATGTACAAGTTCCATCTTTATCATTTGTCCCTAATAACATCCATTTGAGCATCCGTGATATGCCCACGGTAGCAGTGGAAGCTAATGATTTTCAACAAACAAATCAAATTATTGATAGCCATGTCTTTTATGCATCTACTAGCAAAGCTAGAGAAACTATTCATCTAGATTAGAATGGTGGATCTTCTAAATGTATGTGATACCATTATTTTTGTGATCAAAACCATTTTAATAGAAGAAGAAAAAATTATGTTTGAATATCCATGTTACATGCGAAAGTTGTATTTCTATTTTATATATGAAAGGAATATTATTTTTTATTAAAGTATAATTCCAGTTGATGTTGTATTAGATCAATATAAGGATGTATTTAAGGATCGATATTTACAAGTTCACGTTGAATTACTACTGGTTGTTGTTATATACTTTTTTCATGGGATATTTACTTATATATCATATATATTTTGTTATTTTAATCACGAACTGCGGTCAATGGGTGTTTAATTTAATGGATAAGACTAGTCTTCACAATGGAGTTTAGAAAGTTAAGAAAATATCATAAGGAACCCTAGTTAAATATATTGACGATTGTAAATTAAATTAAAAATCAATAATTAATTTGTGCTATTTTATATCATACATAATTAATTTTATTCTAATTTTAAAAAAGTACATTAGAAATTAATTAGACACGTGCAACGTATCTGCATTTTTCTACTCTTTATATAGAAAAATGCACGTAAGTTGCACACTTCTAATTAATTTCAAGTGTGTATATACACCGCTTATCTTAAAATTTATGAATTGAATATTTGAATATGATTATGCCATAATATGAGAATAACAAATTAATTCATATCTATACATTGAATAAACTACTATGTAAAATGGAGATCCATAATTTCTAATTCTACATAGATTGAAGAAGCAACTACATTTTAGATATTAGAATAAGAAGGTCAATTGTCAAAGTTTGCAAAGACTTTTCTCCTATGCTTGTGGCCAAAAGGGGTGATTTCCGGGTCACAAACATTTGATCCATGCCACACCTTGCGTGGCAAATATCTCCGAAAATAAAAATTATTGGAGCTCAAACGAGACTTCTTGGATTCTAGAACCCAAACCCGGGCAAACCCGGGTCTCCAGTCATCGTGCCCAACCAATTTAAGATAGAGATAACATATGGGTGATTCAACGCAATGACCAATGACCCGGAACTGATCCACAACACATCCTTGGAATGGTTTTTGGGGCACATCATCAAGAACTTGGGGCTCCAGCGGATCGACCCGTCCTGCGTGTTTGGAGTTTAGGTGGTGTACCAATATTTCATTGGATTGTGCATCACCAAACCTTAGGTTTACATGGCTTGAAGTTTCCGCACCCTTTATGCATGTTGTTTCGATGTTTACCAAATAGGGGCAATTTTGGACCTGAAATTTAAAGTTTAATAATAACTTATTTGAATTTCAATTAATTTGACATGATTAAAATGGGTTTGAAATATATATGTTACTTTTTTCTCGAATTGAATGTTATGTACTAATAATGTATGGTTTTGATAAAGAAAAAATAATGTATGGTTTCAATAATTTTCGAACAACTTTGAATTTTAAACACATAAACTTTTTGCTTAATCGAGAAATTAAATTGAAAAATCAACCTCCAAATTTAATGCAATTAATAGTGGATCGGGACAATTATGAAAAAAACACTACCTTAGAATTATGTGGTGGAGGAGTTTAAATTAATATTTAAGTTTATTAAAATATCTAGAGGTTTAATTCTGTAAAACATAAGTCATTGCATATGTCCTAAATTTCTGCCGCAGACAGGACATATTAAAATATTGTCATTGCACGAAGATATATACTTAATCATAAGGTTCATAAACGTAGAGAATTAAGGATATGAAATAATAATCAAGAAATGATGGGCAGTCGACATATACATACCTTCTGTTCTGGGTATTGAATTTCGCTTACTGCAATTTTACTGCAAATAATAACAAGAAAGATAATATTGATAGTGAAAGATAATCCTCTGGAGAACCTCATATTGAACTCTTTTTTTTTTTTTTTTTTCTCAAACTAGTTTTTTTTTTTTGGGATCAAATCAACTAGTTAATCCTCTTGTTAAAAGAGTTGTTTATACATCCAGACCCTATTATTTTCTCTGACCACTCATTCTTTTCTTGAAATCCATAAAAAGCAATGATTCCTTATTCTTATGCATATTTTAACAAAATGTGATTAAAAAATAGAATTGCATCTTGTATTTGCTTCTTTTGCACGGAATTTTGTTCCTTCATTTCAAGCTCAAGAAATACTACGTATTTTTTTTAAATAACAGTAAAAATGAAATAGAGATATATTATGTTTTAAATCCAAAAAATGTAAACTCAAAGTTTTTCGAAACCTGTACGAAATCACCATATGAAATGTTTATTATATAAAATTTTCTTGTACTATTTAATGTTCGGCACAAAATCTCATATGAACAAAATATATCATTTTAAATCGATATATTTCAAGAAATTATTTTAAAGTTTGCTTGATATAATAATCTCATGACAGTTAGTTTATGTGATAATAGCGAGGGAAATGCAAGATACTCCCCTGTGTTACGTTAATCCTGCAAGAAACTACCCTGTGAAATTTTTATTGCGCCAAACTTCCTTGTGTTTTTAAAAACCCTGCAAAAAACACCCAATTTGTAAAAAATAGGTTGTTTTGATAGACATATTTCAAGAAATAATTTTAAAAATATATCACGTGAAGCTGTAGAGACCAACTTGAAGTATTTTAAAAATGGTACTCCTAGTCAAACTTATGTGTTATTAACTGACAAAAAACAAGATCCAATCGGCAATGCACGTCCAGTCTATTTTCAATGAAGACCTGCCCAAAACAAGACAAAACAAAACAAATCCAACAATCAAAAGATACAAATACATTGTGACCAAGACCATAAACAAATCAGTCCGGCACAAGGAAGCCAGTACTAGATTTTCTTTCAAATGCATTATGCATAAATATCAACGGTTTAATTACAAGCAATTCCAAATAAAAATGAATACATCAAAACTCAAAATCCATCTTCTTATTCTTCAGTTTCTACTCATAAATCTTTCATTAATCCACGCAGCACCAGAAAAGATCTTCAGAGAATACATAGGAGCAGAGGACAATAATGTAAGATTTTCCGATGTGCCAATCAATCCCGACGTCGATTTTCACTTCATTCTCTCTTTCACCATTGATTACACAAACACTGCATCCCCGAAATCCACAAACGGTGATTTTCGAGTATATTGGGACTCCGAAAATCTCAACCCTTCTCAAGTTTCAGCCATCAAATCCAAGCACTCAAACGTTAAGGTAGCCATGAGTCTCGCAGGTGATACGATAAATAACAAAAATGTATACTTCAATCCCACATCTATTAGTAGCTGGGTTTCAAATGCAATCCACTCGATAACTAAAATAGTGAATGAATACAATTTAGATGGAATAGATATAGATTATGAACACTTTAGTTCAGATCCGGATACATTTGCAGAATGCATAGGAAGACTTATTTTCTACCTCAAACAAAATCAAGTAGTGTCCTTTATTTCTATTGCACCGTACGAAGATGATTCTGTACAGCCGTATTATTTAGCTCTTTGGAGAAAGTATGGCCATCTAATAGACTATGTTAATTTCCAGTTTTATGCATATGAAAAGGGCACAAGTGTTTCTCAGTTTTTGAAGTATTTTGAGACCCAAAAATCCAATTATTATGGTGGCAAAGTTTTGGTCAGTTTTGGTACTGATGGGAGTGGTGGCTTATCCCCGAAAAACGGATTCTTTAAGGCATGCAGCATTTTGAGTAAACAAGGGAAACTTCATGGGATTTTCATTTGGTCTGCAGATGACTCCAAGAAGGCTAATTTCAAGTATGAAAAGCAGTCCCAAGATTTTTTAGCCAGTCTGTAGTGGCTCTATTCATTTCCCAGTAAAAGCTAGGCCTTATTTCAATCAACAAACTCAATTGTGTATATTGTGTGTCATGTGCAGTTTTGCAATTGCACAGACAAAAATACATTATTAGATGTATATAAATTGTTTATTTAATAGTAATAAATAATTAACTGAAATAGTAATAGAATAAAATTTTCAGCTGAATTAAAATGTATATTCCAACTATATGACTACTTAGTACTCAGTTCAATATGTCAATTTAACATTCTGAATTATTATCAGAAACTCCGTGGGCGTGTGCATAAAGACGCGATTTACATTAGGAGAGAGATTATTATTTTTACAGCCTTCAAACATATAATTAAGAAAAAAGACTGCAGAACTTTCAATAGCATACAAAAATGAAAGAATGTAATCCCTTGAAAGTAGTACAATCAAAGTATCCACAACTTCAAAAGTAGAAGTGCACATCGATTACAGAATTCCAAACTAAAGCACACAAAAAAGAAGATTATCAGGAAATGGCCACCATAGAATTTGGAAAAGAATTGGCTTCCAAATCCATTGCTTAATGATTCTTGTTGTTCGTGGTTGTGATCCCGGATAACCATTTAGTTGAGTGACACAAGAATATATTTATATGTTGTGAAATTTTACAACACACATTGGAAAGGGTTAACTTTCAGAACACATTTTTTTGCAGATCCTCTAGTCCAGGGTCGACATCTTTTTCTTTCTCCTCGAAAATGGGAGCATCAAGATTAGGAGGCTTCTGACAAGTACAAAAAGAACAAAAGAGCTTTTATTGGCTTTTGATTTCTTATAATGTAGGACTAACAAGATTATTGAGTAAATGGAGTTTTGTATCATTAATTACCATGCAACGAACAAGAGCCCAATTGATTCCCCGAAAAAATGGATGTTGCTTCACTTCATTGGCCCCTTCTCGTGATCCTAATCTGTTCTTGGGGTCTCTGTGTAGCAGTCGGTAAATCAACTGTTTTGCTTGTAGACTAGCCTGTACACAAAAGAAAAAAACATATTCATGAAAATTATGTTGCCTGTAGTTAATATACAGAGTTGCTCTTTGAGCACATTTGTTTGGATATAGAATTAGCATTAAGTCATAAATTCAAAATTGTGTGTTTTCTGGCATATATATATACACACACAAAATAGTAGCTAGAGAAAAGCACCTCTTTATTTTTTGGAAACTTCAAATCCTTGTGGAGAATGTTTCCGAAGGTTTTCTGCCTCGTCTTTCCTCTGAATGGTGTATAGCCATAAAGCATTTCATATAAGAGAATCCCTTCAAACCAAACAGAAGTCGATCAGTACACATAAGAGCAGCCGGCGTCACTAATATACTAGAAACAATTTCGGTGTTTATTTCATTTTATAGTAACTTATTCATAAGTTAAACTAAGATACTGTTGCTATGTCAATTAACTATTCAGAAACTATCCTCTTGAATATCTCAGTGTATCTTATAAATAGTTTATTTACATGTTACTGGCATAGAATAGAAGGAACGGGAACTGCAAAGATTCTTAGAGCAGCTGTGAAACTTCATAAAATGTTAACAAATTAAAAACATGATTCAAATGGGAAAAAGAACTAGTAAGGAAACTTGCTGTCTGATCGAATACAAATTATTACCAAGAGCCCACCAGTCAACTGCACTAGTATGGCCTGCCCCAGAAATGATTTCCTGTTTAGATGAACAATCAAATTAGCTAGCCAGTCTAATATTTTACATGAAATTAGCAACAAAAAAAACACTAAATTTTTTTTTAAAAAAAAATTGCATTTATTCTACTAACCGGAGCTATGTATTCTTCAGTGCCAACAAAAGAATTTGATGCTCTCATTGGTTCAGCCATAAATATTGGAGCCTGTTGATGGCCTTTTTTATGCTTCTTCTTTTCATTTATCTCTGGAATCAATAGCTGCACCAAAGCACAATTAGTCCCAATTATTTGACTTTGGTTGATAATAACACATCATCTTATACCCTGGAATATGATCTTTTAGCAAAGGAGGAATATTATATAACCTGTGGCTTGCAAGATGTTAAACAAGATAAGTCAAAGTCTGTCAAAGCAATATGCCCATCGTTTTGAAGCAAAACATTTTCTGGCTTCAAATCCCTGTAGATTATACCTGCAGGAAAAAAAAATTGAGATTATGGAATGTGATTTCTCTGCTAAATGGCGAGTGGATCTTCCATTTGTATGACTTTGACTGTATATGAAGTTAATTGAAAAAATCACTACCTAGACAGTGAAGATACTCCAGTGCCACTATGACCTCTGCAGCATAAAATCTACAAGAAACAACAACTTCATATCAATCTCATCACCATTTTGTGTCATGAGAAAATTAAAAGCAATCAGATTGCATATTATGTTAGGAAATAATTCCAACATATCACATATTCCACCGGGTGAGAATAGACTCAGGTTTCAAATTCTAAACGACTGCATCTAAGAGTCAATGAAAATGTACACTATAAATCATATGTTATGATAAGGTCTACAATATTTACATCTCAGGTGGATATGGAATATCCCTTTTTTTTTCCCTCGTATTTCATTTTAATTCTGCATGAATTATGTCTTTGTACCTTACAGCATCTTCTTTCAAAACTTTTGTTGGTTGTCTATCTAGAAGAAGAAATAGCTCTCCACCAGGACAGTAATCGGTTATTAGGCTGATATGAGTTTTCGTCTGCAAAGCACAGATGAAGTGGTGACCAAACAATACATCACTAACTTTCCATATGCTTATCACTCTACTCAAAATTCGGAATTAAAGAATAACAGAAATCAAAGACAATAGATACGAAGCAAAACTAATGTAAATGTTGGATGAAATAAACTTTTACTTTGTTTGAATACAATCAGTTTCGAAATAGAGATGCTGGAATCATCAGACCTGAAATGAAGCATATAATGCAGGAAGAAAAGGGTGGTCCAACATGTCTAGGATTTCTCTTTCTGCACAAGCTCTGTGAACCTGCAGTAGAGGAATAAGAATACCGTTGAAGTAAAATGTATAGTTGAAGAGAGAAAGCACCTCCAATGGTCTTTGATATTCAGATGTTTGCAAATGATTTAAGAACTCAGTTTCATACCTTGTTTCGATTGAGCATTACACCCTTATCCATTGCTTTCATGGCAAAATATTGCCCAGTTCCACATAGTTCTACTAGATGCACACTGCAAGTTATGTCAATTTATAACCATGTCAATACAAAATTAAATTTATTGAAGATACAAAATGTAGTAGTATATGATGAGCAACACACGGACACATATGTGTACCTGCCAGTATCACCAGATCCCAGTGGTTTAATTGGTTTAAAATGTTTTAAGCCTATTTCTTCTCCACTATCCCGAATCTGCAAATCAAAAACAACACGTGCAGAGAGAAGGTTCATCAGACAGACATGGAAAGTAGTCTTTGATGAGTATATCTTGGTAATAATATATATTCAATATTGTATATATACAGTTATAAAAAGTTACGGTTGTCACATACACTGATGATGCACAAAATACTTTTACCTTTTGAATAGCTTTCCATGAAGGGCTGTCCCTCCTATGGGGCTTTGGATTAACAACTTTTGAATGGTTTATCCACAAGTCTTCTGGTTTCTGCACATTCAGTTCAATTAATGAGTTTCCTTGTCAACTCAGAGAGAGAGAGAAATAATTGAAATATGGACATTACAGCATTGGCATCCGGAAGCTCACGGACAGCTTCATCGACATTTACAGCAGTTTCTTTCACCTAATAATACAACAATACAAAATATTAAGTAATCTAAAATGACATAATGTTGTATTAATAAGTAAAAATCATTTTCACTACAGAGGATTAAAAAGCACGAACTTGTAAAGATCAGAAAAGGAGAAGGTATAAATGGTGAGAGCAAAGGAGAATACCAGTTTTGCATTTTCTGTGGCCGTTGCTTCAGGGATACAGTTATGAAGAGGCTCTACATGTTCGCTTCCATCTAGTTGCACCCCTATAAAATACTGAACTTCTCCCTATTTTCATAAATACAACTCAATTAATTAAAGATAAACTCAGTTAGTTGCAGCCAATGAATAATAACATTTGGCATACCTTTTGATCACGCATAGGCTGCAGATGAAACAAATTCCAGAATTTCTTGCCTGTATAATACAATTTGAGTTCATTAAAATAGGATATGTTCCCTTCTTCTCCTTTTAGTTATACCTTTTCCATTGTAAATTATACAGATTCTCAAAGAGTCGTGCCGACATTTGGATCACTCATATTACAAGCAAAATAAAAATAAAAATATAGGAAAATCGGTTTACTTAAAAACACAACAAATTTAAATATCATACTGCTAAATACATTGACTTAGGACACTATTCTTTTTTTTTTTTATTATTTTCAATTGCCACATATATATAGTAAGAACGCATGCTACAGATAGTGAATAGGAAATTTGGCAAAACTTACCAGTTTTGGTATAATTGATGAGCTGCACAGTGACCTCAGTCTGGTTATCAATGGCTTCCCTGATTTTCCTGACGGTGGCAGGATCAGTTTCCGGGCCTTGAAGGAATCTGCAATTAACTCATATAAATTAGTTAAATATTTACGTAACATTATATATAGTATTATTCTTGCAGCTTAATTTTGTAAGCACAAAATTGGATTAGAGTGGAAATTGTTATAGAATCCAGGTCTGAGATTCGGATCCATGAAAGAGTTGGAAAAGAAAGTTTGGCGCTAGAATTTCTAATGATAAAAGTCATATGAAGTTGTAAAAAGGCGACCAACTTTTTTTTATTTGAAGTCTAAAATAATAAATATAATTAGCTATTCTTTTATTTTCCAACAATTCTCATCCAAACTCTGCTTCAACTGAAAAATTCTCATAAATATTTAGTATTTATTTCTGACCTGCAGTTCCTCCCCAAGATTTCTTCTCGGCTGTACTCCGTCAACTCCAAGAAACTATCAGAAGCAAATATCTGTCGACAATATATATTTCATGAGTGGTGAATTCAATTTAATTTGTATAAATAATTATAGTACTTACAATAGGATTATCAGGCAATCTTGGATCAGTAATAACAAAATTCTTCTCAATACGTTCGAGGGTAGTTGCCAAATCGATACCCTTTCTCATCTCCTTTTTCCTAACTTTATCATCAACACTATCTGGCCTTCCATCATCTTCACTCTCCGATGAATAATATCCATTCCCATTCCCAACATCTTCATCATCGAAATTAGGCTCGTGGTATTGATCTTGAGTAGTAGCACTACTACTACTTTGACGTCTCCCTTTCTTCAAAATCCTACACATTAAATATATATAAACATTTGCAATAGCTTAAATTTTTTTTTAAAAAAGCTTACGATATTGTGTTACATTTCATACTAACTAGTTTAGGTACTTACGCTATGAAAGAGCGACGACTGGATTTCTTCTGAGGCTTTTCGGGGATTTCACTAAGTTTTTGCATGGAAGAAGTTCTTGTGCCAGCATGAGAATGGCGCCTAGTTGGAGCTGTGAAGATGTCGAATACTTTTTCGTGTTCGTTGGATTTTCTGAACGGGGGACGATTTGTTGATTCGCTAAGGGCCCTTGATCGGGGTTTCTTCATCGCCTCAACTAGCTCTGTTACTGAACTAGACGCCATCTCCTTCTGTCGAGCTAACATACATATAACAAACCAGTAAACAAAAATGAACTCGAGTTTTCTTAATTAGACTGGTATAAGCTAGCAATTGCATGCCTAAAATTAAAATTTTATACTTATTAAATCATCAATCTCACTTTTGTTTATTATGACAACTAATATATCTCATGTGATATTCTTGACAATAATTACAACTATGCACTTCATTATATATGTTGAATATTTAGCAATTAGTTTTGAATGCTGACATAATTTTTTGTAAGAATAATAAAATCTAATGTGAGTAGTTCATGACTCATGTGGTATTTGGGAGAAATTTTAGTTTACAAGATCATGTTTGTCCACACAACTACAAGCAAGGCAAGCAATTAAATTTTATTATTGATCACTCCCCCTTTTGTTTCTTATAAATGTTGCAGTACATAACATATTGATTTCAATTTTAAGAAATATTACTGATAATTTTTATGCTTTGTACAAATAGGTTAGACAATCAAATCAAATCCAATGTTGTGTTGGATTACCATCATAACGGATCAGTGACTCGGGAAGCCCATTGGGCCGTGTCATTTTCTCCTTAGTTCCTTCCGTATGCTTGCTTACTTCCACTTGCATTCTGCCACAGTCAGCAATTGTTCATTGTTAATTATTTAATGATAAATCTTTTGTAATTAATTAGTTAGAAGAAAAAATGTTGCAAGGAATATTATTTCACATTCAGTTAGAAAAAGAAAAAAAAGGTCTAAAGTAACTTGGAACCGGTGGAGTATGGCTATAATAGGTCAAAGTTAGCTATATTAAGAAATATGGACTGTACTAAAGAAAATATTATAGACATATATAATTAAATAAATACTTGTATATCTTAGATCCATTAATTAATTAATCTATGTAACTAATGTGTGGCTGTAATCAAGCCATGACTTGCAAGCCTAAACCAATAGATGAAAAATGTGAGATTAATATTTTTCAAGTAAAAAATTGGCCTACTTGAGTAGGAACCAGGGAACAAGATTGATATCGATAAACTTTAATCAGATTCAGATCAAATTCAATTATTATTAACTAGAGAAAGCCAGGGCCCAGATAATTGATTAAAAAATTCATAAATCAATTTTGGGATTTAGAGGTTTGGGGTGCATATTGACCCCATCTTCATTTATTATATGTATAGGTACTACCTGGAGCAAGCTTGCATGTTCTGTGAGGGACCATAAAGCTCCAAATTAATTTATTTTAATCAATTTATGTCTAGTTAATTTTCACACACAAAAAAATAAAAAAAATATTGCACCCAAATAAGATACTCCTATATATTTTAAAGTGTACGTATAAATGGAGTATTTGATTTGTTGAGGGGTTTACCCAATATATTTAAGGACTTTTCCAGTTTCATCCTTGATGGGAGAAATAGTGAGGAGATTCCAAAAGGGAGTGCCATCCTTTTTGTAGTTGAGCAATCTACCGCAATAAGTCGTTCCCCCTTCTAATGCCACTCTGATTTTTCCAACATCCTCTGAATCTGTGTCTTTACCCTGTAAAAATCGACTGCCATCCACAACCCAAAATCATAATTCATCATTCAAATACACTTAATTATATATATATATAGGTCATAACTGCATGTTTCGTCGCCTTGAGGTTTGAAATTTTCCAGGTTAATTGCGGATAAAGTGAAAATGATAGATGTTGGTTCAATGTGACAATTATGTATTTATGTGTCATCTAATTAATCAATAGTTTAGTAGAGTTAATAAGAAATTGAAAATATGAACGTATTTAAATAAACATTTGAGTGCCAGTGTCAAATCCATAGAAATAACAAACTTCTAAATTATTAGTAGTATCAAATATGGATTAAAGTTTTGTTTTTATGATATGTTTTAATTATTTAAATATAAAAGTTTTTGATAATCTTGTGGAGACTTTTGAAATTCTTCTAAAATATTTGGAAAAACTATATGCAATATTAAAAAAATAGGAGTATGATGGAGTATAAGCTACTCCAAATCTTCATTCGATTGAAAAATAAAAAGAAAGATTCTCATGTCTTCCGTGGAAATCAATGAAAATTTTAATCCATAATATCATCTCAATGAAACCAAAAAAAAAAAATGTTTTCAAGAGAAAATAATTGACAGTGGTGGTGTTCAATCAATATGATAGTTTTACTGTAATTTTCCTTTTTTTTTTTGAAAAAAAAGATAATAGTAGTGAGTATAGTGACTAATAAAAAAGATCACATTTCATCTAGTACATTATTTGTCATCGCTAGCTACAATTAACCAGTCAGACCTAAATAAAATCTATATTATTATAAATAATAATTTACATAATTTATTTTAATAAAAAACTATACATAAATTAAATAACATTTTGATTTGATCAAATATAAAAACGTCATATATTTAAGAATGCAGGCTATGAACTATTCATAAAATTTATTAGTTTGACTTTGAAGGTTAGAGTAAATGAAGTCAAAATTATGAGACAAATAAAAGGTATTTTATTGAGTAGAATTAATTTGTTACCAATTCCTGCCAATGACCTCCTTTGAAGTGTATCCAGTCATATTAAAGAACCCAGCACTTGCATACATAATCGGGAAATCAGGTTTAGTCGCATCTGACACAACAAATGTTTGTTGAAATGTCGATAATGCATCCTTCAAATCCTCTGATACTCTTGGTATCAATCCCCTTTCTTTACCTCCTCCTCCTGCTGCTGCTGCAATTTTACAAATTTCTTCTTAATCTTCATACGATCGTGTATTTTAATTCTTCACTTTTGATCATATATATATACCACTACTGTATTTAATTACCTGTTGTTCCATCATCGGACAAGTCACCGGAGCTCCGAACAGAGTTGCCGGAGCACCTCTTCTTGGACGACTCATCACCGGAAGTCCTCACTTTAACCCCTTCCGGTTTTCCCGTTTCTTCATCGGTTTTCAGCACCAACCCCCACTCCGCCGCCCTTAGCGCAGCAGCACCGTCTTCTCTCTTCGCCGCCGGAGCAGGTGTGATCTCGTCGTGCACGAGAGCCATCCACGAAGTGATTCCTCCTCCATCAGAACTTGTTGATTTTTGAGATTTGGAGGAGAATTTTGGTTCGGGATTAGGATTGGGACTAGGGCTGGGACTAGTAGTAGTACTCCAGCTCTGCCACGTGGGATGGGATCGGAAAACAGGGGAAGAGGAAGAATGTAAAAGTGTTGTACTTGTTGTTGATGGATTGAATATTTCGAGCGAGCCACGTGAGTCTCTGGGTAGAGCTGGTACTAGGGGTGATGCTGGCTTACTGCGCGAGTTTTCATCACTAATCGTATCCATAATTTCTACATGAAAATTTATTCAATATTATACTACTCCAGTAAAATACTTTTGGAAATTGAAATTAATTGGCAAGTGGAGACTGATGTTATGCATAAACGGGTTCGTATTTTCTGTGGGTTTTCCTCACATATTTTTTCTATTAGATCGTTTTGGTTGTATTTGCATGATGGAGTAGATGGATGAATGAAAACGGCTCGACTTAAAGAGAGGGTCGAGAGTGATGTCTTGTTGTTACTCTACTACATGTGACTATAACAGGACAACTGTAATGAAAGGTGTATGTGTTACGTCTCAAATCAATAATTTTTATAGAGGAAAAAAATGCATCATAAGTATCAAATCAATATCTCTTATAAAATTATAAATTTATATGGTTTAGACTTGGCATTGGGTGAAAAATAAATAAAGTTTGGTCCTGTCCCAATGGCGTGAGACCAATCCATAAGAAACTATTATGGTCCAAACTGATCAGTTTTTATGCGTATATGTTATGAAAATTAATCGTAGAAAATATCACATTATTTGTTTACTTATTTGAGATTAATGAGACAAATGTTGGAGGGTATAAAATGAGATTACAGATGTGCCAGCAAACATATTTATGAAGTCTTCACTAGGACAGAACTCTCACCACCACACATTTTTAAGGGCAGTTTGGTCAAGATAATGACATTTTAATTGGATGCCCGCTGAAAGATACCGAAATTAAGTAACACTAGAAATTGAAATAGGATTTTTTGATGAAGTGTTCAATTTGTAGTTGCCCACAGTTCATGAGTAAAGAGCTATTTGCTGTCTATGAGAATGACTTGGACAGATGCCCAATTAAAGTTAAATGCTGCATACTTGTAGTAGACAGAAAACACACATTTGGTTATGTAAATAGTAACCAATTCAAGAAACTAAATAATGTCAACAATCAGACATTCTATTACCTATAAATACATGTGAAACTTATGGAGATATATAAGTTCTAATTAAGTTTTTATAGTAGATTTCAACCTAGACATGTGAAATTGCGGGAGGAGGAAGTAAACTCGAGCTTAATTTGCAGCAGAATCATAAGTTATGAAATTAAAAAGTAGAGCAAGTATAGTACCTGAAGTAGAAATACACAAAAACTTATAGGTAATGTACCCTTTTCAACTTGAAGAAGAAACATAGAAATTGGCTTGTGAAACCAAAGATGGGTACATGTACATTTATATTAGCTATTAATGGAGAAAAAAGACTGATAAAAAAACATGAAGGGAGAATAATTGGCAAAAAGTTTATAGCAACCCATCCCATCCCATGATGCCTCTCTATTAATTCAGATGGCTCAACACTTTTCTCTATGCCTAAAAGCTTTTAATCTTGAGCTTTTAGTAGTTTGTTCCTTCTTCTTTTTTTTTTTTGTTGTAAAAGATTCGATGTTTCCCTGGCCCATGAATTTTGGATATTAGGTTTACGACAAAATCATAAAGAGCACAACAGAGAGATATGTGTTGGACTCATTTACAAGTTTGTATCTGCAGCACTGGGAATAACTTTTAGTATGTTAATTACTTACTTCATATCATAAGAATAAAAAATTTGCTCTATATACATAAATTTTTTTCTTCTCAAACAGCACATATTCCCTTTACCATATGATGTAATCACTTGGATCGATATTAGACAGCCAGGTACACCTCCAAAGTACAATGAAGACGAATTCGTATTGAGTAATTTTGTAATGTCTATTACTTCATAGCATGTTTAATTTCATCTGTATTTAAAAATGTTTTTTTTAGCTCTAATAGAAAGAGAGAAATGTGAGAATTATTTTGTAGTAAGAAATACTAATACATAATTGATAATTGTTAGTGGTGGAAACTGGAAAGGATACACATACACTTTGGTAGGCCCATTCCACGTGAAGTGCCTATTGAATGTAGTCCATGTATGTATCTTATTCTTATCTATAGTATAGTTGGGTTGGGTCACATCAAGCACACTTGTGTAATGTTAGCCCAATTACTGACCAACCCCGCCCCCGCCCCCGCTAATCCAGGCTTCCCACCAACAAGATAAACCCAAAACTTATTCGATTAAATCCAACACCGTGGCATTTTCTTTAGTGTTTGCTCTATATTATCAAGTTTCACTAGGCATGCCAAAATATTGTCTATTATAAATTTTGTCTGACTTGCCTCGATGTGCAATTGACTCGATGTAAAATAAAATAACTGCGGGGCGTGTCAATGTCTGTGCGTGCAAACATAATGGTTTAAAATGGACATAATATGATGAATATGAAACATAAATCAATGTCCTGACAAGGCTCTGACTTCTAATCAATTGATTGTGGCGGAGTAGGCAAACTATACCCCCGATTCTTTTCAATGCCTGCCTGGCCGCAAGACTTAACAATTTATGATAATCTTTATTGAAATGCCAAAAACTTTATAGCCAATCGATGGCTCACTCGATATGTCAAGAGATTCACAGAAAAATTAGTTATCGAGTTACGTATCAAACAATCTAAAACATGTCAACTTAATTTAAAACCTGAACTAACAGATCAACAACATAGCAACAGAGACATATTAAAATTACTTGATAAAAACATACTCATAAATGAAATCAGGAGATGAAGGCAAAATACTTCGATATATTAAATGAACATAGAGTTGATAAATGAAATACATGAAATCAAGCCTAATACATTTCCCTTATTTACAAGCATGAAAGAGTATGTAAAGTTGCAATAAAACTCCTATGTTGGCATCAGCGTGCCAAACGAGCTGATAGACTCTTTTAGTTCGTGAAGAGTAACTCCTTGATTGGCAGGGAACCGCCATACGAGCTGATATGCAATGATTATCATGTTGACGTGAAAGTAACATTGATGGCAGGTGGCTACCATCGATGGATCGCCCAACCTTGGCAGGTGGCTACCAATCGGGCTCCTAACCAGCAGGTGGCCACTGGAAAGGGCATATGTCGAGCAGGTGGCTACTCAGCAGATAGTTATCAGGCAGATGGCTACCAGACAACAAGTTCATCAAGCTGGTGGCTACTTGCAAATAAACCATGTCAGTACGTGGGCACTTACATTGGAGGTTGCAGCTCACAGCTGGATTCAGGTGCGGCGTTGCCGACTTAGAGAGGCATTGTGCCTGATCAGTGAAGACTGAGTTGTTTGATTGATTGAGTGTGTCTTGAATGTGCCATCCTCCTGATATTTATAGGCCTCATGACGGTTATTTCTTCTGATGGATGTCCACTTATTCCACTTTCCCCTTTTTTAGGCACGATCTCCACCACTTTGTTAACTGCCTTGACCCATGTCTATTGGGTGGTTATTTCCAGCACATTGTCTAACCTCCTTTGAGATATTTTTGGGAGAAAGTTAATATCAGCTTATCCATTATTTCCCTCCAAAATTAATTGGTTACGTGGTCACTTTCTATAACTGATTTGGCCTTTATTAAATTAATATCTCTATTAATTTAATTAATTAAACATGTTGTGTCTGGACCAATTTTGAGCCTCATTAATTAATTAGGCCATTAATTAATTAATTAAACATTTAATCAGGTTGATTTTAGTGTGCATGTTTATTATCAATGCCTTGTTGTCAGTCGGTCTGCCTGACCGTCGACCTAATCACCTCTTGTCAAGCCATTATTGACCTGACAAACCTGAAAAATATTTTGGGTATAAACATTTAGAATTTTAAAAAATTGATGGTTTAATATTAATAATATCACACTTTTATATTAGAGAATAATTTTAAAATTAAATCTCACTTTCTTGCATCTAAACAATTAATAGAAACAAAAAGAAAAAATAGTAACAACTCTACTGGGGTTGAATATTCTGCCTAGGACTGTCAATTGAGTCGGGCTTACTCGAAGCCCGATGGCTCGGCCCCGATTAAATTTGACCCGAACCCGAATAATTGTGAGCCGGGCTGAGTTTGAGCCATTATATATACTAAAACCGATTAATTTATGAGTCGAGCTTGAGCCTTACAAGGCTCAACCCAAATAAGGCCCGAATATATTATTATCTTAAATATTACTACTATAAATTATTGGTACTATTGTTATAAGTATACTAATTACTACAAATAATCCACCACATATATGAATTATAACTAAAGTTTCTGCAGGTCAAAGGGAACGTAATAAACAAAAAAGAAAAAAAAAAAAATGGTGAAAAAATGGGAGTCTTGGCACTTTACAATTATATTTAATGTTCTATGTTATTGATTACGAGTATAAAATCTGTATATTCTTGTGAATTAAATAAAATTGTCTATATATTGCATTTAAAGAATGCGTAGTTTTTTATTTGTTAAGTAAAATTTGCTAGAGTGAGCAAACCCGATATGAGCCCGATATAAACCCGAAGCCCGAAAAATTACATGAGCCGAGTTTGAGCTCATAGATGTGAAGCCCGATGGTATTTAAGTTTGAGCCTATAGACATGAAGTCCGACGGTATTTGAGTTTGAGCAATTAAAGGCTCGGCTCACAGGGTCCGATTGACAGGCCTAATTCTGCCCCAGTCTCAGTTTAAGACGTCTTTCCCTACAGTAGAATATGATTCGCTTGGAATTTTCTTTGTTGCGAAAGTCTTAAATTTATTCTTCTTTCTATTTCGATCCGCATGATGTATTCACATCATTCACCATTTTTCTTATTTATTATGGTCATGTTTTCAAAACATTCTTTTTTACATTTAATCTTATTAAATGGATCACAAGTAGAAAAAGAATCTTAAGATTTCATCGTTAATATGAATAATATGAGGTCAAAGTTCGAGTGATAAAACGTGCTTCAATCAAAGTTGTGTCTGAATCTTATGAAGAGTTTGAGCGTTATATATATTTTGTCAATACATGATTATGTAAATATTTTTATTTTTATTTGTTTCAGTTTTTCTTTAATTTAGATGTAATCTAAATGCAGAATACAGTATTAAAAATTTATGTAATTGGAACATCAGAACTTCAATTAAAAAGTGGAAATTTCTTGGTCAAACACATTAAAAAAATGCACTTCCACAATTGGTCCCAAAAAAGAGTTGATGAGATCAAAAGTAGTAAAAAGAATTGAGATAAAAAGATGCAATATATTTATTAAAATTTGACATACTCTTAATTACATAAAATTAAGGACAACTGAGAAGACAAGAAGGAGCCAACACTCCGCGCCTTTTCCTTCGTTGAATTCTCAACAAACTTTGAGGAAATAAATTCCTCTACCATAGAATAGAATAGATCCGAACATTTCTCTCCTTCTCCATCACACACATCATTTAATTTCCTCCACCTCCTCTGTAGCTAGCTTTGGATCATTTCCTTACACACTAGTAGTACGTACGTACTCATGGTAATCTTCTCCGATAAACAATACACTAATAATGAACCCTTCTTCTCTACGCCCCTCCATTACATGGCTCTTCATCTCCTTTCTTGTCATCTATTCTCTTTACTCCTCCAAACTCATCCTCACTAAAAATCATAATCAAAATCCAAATTGTCCTATAACCACATCTTCAAATATAGAACAAGCGTCCAATGAAGAAAAAGCATTAAACGCGGTTGATTCCAATCCCCCTCCTCCTCCTCCTCCACCGCCACCTTCTACAAACTCGTCTTCATCCGAACAAGACGACACCCAAACAAAACACGTCGTTTTCTGCATAGCTGCGTCTTCAAGCCTATGGGAGAATCGAAAAGAGTACATAAAGCTCTGGTGGAGGACAGGGGAAACCAGAGGTGTTGTTTGGTTAGACAATGAGGTAACAATCACTAGAGACGAAGGATTGCCCGATATTCGAGTTTCTGAAGACACGTCGGAATTTGAGTACACTAATCGACAGGGCAAGAGGGCGGCTATAAGGATTTCGAGGATTGTTTCCGAGACATTAAGGATGGGGATGAAAGATGTGAGGTGGTTTGTAATGGGAGATGATGACACAGTTTTTATCGTTGAGAATGTGTTGAGGGTGCTCTCGAAATACGATCATAATCAGTATTATTATATAGGGAGCTCGTCCGAGAGTCATATTCAAAATATATTTTTTTCTTATGCAATGGCTTATGGTGGAGGGGGATTTGCTATAAGTTATCCTTTGGCTGTGGAATTGGAGAAGATGCAGGATAAGTGTATTCAAAGGTATCCTGGTTTGTATGGAAGTGATGATAGGATTCAGGCTTGTATGGCTGAATTAGGAGTGCCTCTTACTAAAGAAAATGGCTTTCATCAAGTAAGTATTAATTGTGTATTTTTGTATGTATCTCTGTACCTGGTACAGGTGTCTGGTCTAGTGAAAGGGATTCGTCACCACAATGTTTGGTTCTTGATATTATGTAACTTAGAGTTGAATACATTTTTATGATGAAATTGCTATTTAGTGGAATGTTTAAATTGTTTAGAAACTCATATATAAAGCCTGTGCTTTCTTGTAATGCAGTATGATGTGTATGGAAACTTATTAGGCCTTTTGGGAGCGCACCCTGTAACTCCACTCGTATCACTACACCATCTCGATGTAGTGGACCCGATATTTCCAGGTCTCAACCGAGTGGAAAGTCTACGCAGACTTTTCGAATCTGTGGAACAAGATTCAGCTAGCATAATTCAACAATCATTTTGCTATGACAAGAAAAGGTACTGGTCCATTTCCGTTTCATGGGGCTATGTAGTTCAAGTCATAAGGGGAAACATCTCTCCAAGGGAACTCGAGACGCCTACGAGAACGTTTCTTAATTGGTACAAAAGAGCTGACTACACAGCATATGCATTCAACACTAGGCCAGTGGCAAGGCACCCTTGCCAGAAGCCTTTCCTTTTTTATTTGAGCTCAGTTAAGTATGACGAAAATAGGAGACAGATAATTGGGATTTACACTCGTTATAAGGAAGCTTATCCTTATTGCCGTTGGAAAAGCGATTCACCTGAGAAACTCGAGTCCATTGTTGTCTTGAAAAGGCCGGATAGCAGCCGATGGAAAAGGGTAAGTTGAGAATTTCAATTTCATGTGAGGAAATTTCATTTTTTTAAGCTAAGCAAATTTATTTACTTTATTGCAGTCACCTAGGAGGGATTGTTGTAGAGTATTGCCTTCAAGAAAGAAATCACTTATGTACTTATGGGTGGATAACTGCAGACGAGGCGAGATTGGCGAACTGTAATTATAGCTTAGGATATATAAATACACACACACATAGGGCAACATGACAAATGAAATCTAAATTTCGAGGATCTCATTCGAGAGTGAATCAACATAGAACTACATTCTCAGCTTTATATCGCATCGGATATATCTAAGCAAAGTCATTGGCTAGATTTTGTATTTTTATTTGTTGGTCTGTAAATGTAATACAGTAGAACCATTTTAGTTGTACTTGTATACAATGTCTAGATAGAACATAATCGAAGTCAAAACATGGAAAACTTTGCTATTTTTACTTTTATTTTTCCTAGCTAGCATAACAAATGGTTGAGGTTAGAGATCACATCATGTACTGGTTTTTGATCATGTAAGACTTACAATTTTGATACAGCTCATCCTCAGTCGTCTTTTGTACTTGGTTGTTCTTCTATGCTGCCATTGTTGGCAATTTGCACTTGAGAATTTGATGTATATGATGGAGAGATTGATGCCAGGGAGGTAAGATGGACTACGGGTATATCTTCCAACTGTGTCACGATATTGTGAACTGATGTAATTCGTCCATCCTTGATCTCCAAATTCACTGTTTAAACACAAACAAATAATTAAATGTTGATTTGAAAATAAAAAGAAAGCAGAGGCTGAAGCCAAGCCAACAATTTAATACTCCAGTACATAAATGATCACAAAATAATCCTAAACACAGAATCAGAAATCATGGTAAATGATTAAGATCTTTAGATCTAAACTGAAGGATTATCGATTCAAGGAAATTAACGAAGAAACAAGATCGAGCACTCATTGAACTGAAGGCATACCTGGATAAGAGAACCACCAGAGAGTGAAGAGGCAGAGAAGCAGAGTGACAGGGATGAGATGCACCAACTTTTGTGACCCCAACCCCAAATTATTATCCGCTGGCCTCTTCAAGATGAAGTGCCTTTCTTCTCCGTACACCGGAAGATCATCCAAATTCCTTCTTTTGAAGAGCTGCTGCAATAAACTGGTAGGGTACTGGACAAACCTAGAGCTTCTCATTGTTGTTTGTCTCTGCTGCATTGTAGATCAATCGATTGAAAAAAAAATGGAGATTAGAGAATTCTATGGAATTTTTTGTTGATTGATTTTGGTTTTAGCAGACGAGTTGGTTCAGTTATTAATTGAATGTTTGTTAGCTGCTGAGAGGTTGGGATTCTGTTTTTCTTTTCTTTTTTGTTTGTTAGTTGAAGGAGGCGGGAAATCTGACTGGCTCTTTCGATCTCTATGGGGATGGGGCTTTTTTGTAATTTCAAGGGCATAATATGGCTTTTCTCGTGTATAATTTCAAAATTTTATATAAATTTCGTAGCAATTTTCTCTTTTTTTTTTTCTCATTTTTTTGAAATCTTAGCAATTTTCATTTAAATAAGGTCAAAATAAATATTCCTACAGTAGAAAGGAAAAATAATGGCTACAGTGAGACTCGTTTACCTCAAGGCGGCGCTCCACCGCCAGGGAGTCACCTCGCCCCTATTCCGCCGGCCAAACTCAGCCGTCCGAGCATTCTCCTCCGCCATATCTCCGCCTTCGAAGGCTGTTGTCTACGATCAGCACGGTCCTCCAGACTCCGTCTGCAAAGTGACACAACTACCCCCGGTTCCATTAAAGGATAACGAAGTATGCGTGAGAATGCTCGCTGCCCCAATTAACCCTTCCGACATCAATCGAATCCAAGGTCAACTACGACTTTTCAGACCGAACAGTCAATTATTTCTAATAACAATATTAATTGAATTCAATATAAGGTTAAATAGTACTTCGATACAATTTTGTAGTCTCAAATTATCAAAAACATCAATATTATAAATTGGTCAGAAGAGTTCTAGTTTGAGTTCATCTGAATGAGCATTCAAATGCAGAAGGTAGTGTTTTTAGTTCTCGAAAGAGTTAATATCATCTATTTTAGTAGTAGTATCATTGTTCATTTTTTCTATTGTCAATTCATAATATTGCTGACAAATCAATATGAAGTTTCTTGATGTTTACTTTGGTTTAACTTTTGGTGTGTTTTAATAGTGTTTTCCTTTTATTGTATACTATTTTTGTGGAAGTACTTAAAATTTGATATCATAGGAGTATACCCGGTGAGACCAGAGGTGCCAGCTATTGGTGGATATGAAGGGGTAGGAGAGGTGTATTCGATAGGCTCTGCAGTTAAGGGACTCGATAAGGGTGACTTGGTCATCCCTTCTCCACCTTCTTCAGGTATACAGCTCTATTTTGCTTCAATGAATTTGAATGCTCCACTTTGATAAATGAAATTGAAGACTTTTCGTATTTTATCAGTTTATCCACTATAGTAGCTGGTGTTCTGCTAAAGCTTGTATCTGTTCCACACATTTTTTTCCCTTATATAGTTTAGTATGTAAGCAAATAAGAAAAAATGATATATAGATGAGCTTAGCTGCACAATCCTGAAAATCTGTTCACTGAAATTTCCTGATAGCAACTATTAAATCATTTCATAAATAGGAAATAAACAAGAAGGAAACTCTGTTACCCCTTTCCTCCAATTATTGGTTACTAGGAATGTTGACTTGACTCTCCCCTTGAACCATCTAAATCTAAAGATTTTTCAACTTTACCTATCCCAATCATCTTGGAAGTTCACGTTGTCAAAATATATTGTTTGTGACAGCCTTTTCTACTTAGGTACATGGCAGACATATTTTGTCAAAGAGCAAAGTATCTGGCACAAAATTGATAAAAGCACGCCTGTGGAATATGCTGCCACTATAACTGTAAACCCTTTGTCTGCTCTGAGAATGCTAGAGGACTTCGTCGATCTAAAATCAGGTTGAGCCTATTCTTTTCAGATAATTTATTTCACAATGTATTACCTGCTTTTCCCTAATTTGATTTATTGGAATAGGAGATGCTGTTGTTCAGAATGGTGCTACTAGCATTGTCGGCCAGTGTATCATTCAGCTTGCACGTGTTCGAGGCATCCACACTATCAACATTATCAGGGACAGGTGCATTTTGGTCAGCCCCAAAATTAGTGACCTTGGTTTACATGTCTCAAATGCACTAGGCCAGAATAACGTTTTTCTAGAAATAAATATATGTGATGACGTGAATATTTTGCATTAGTACTTGGGCTGTTTGTTTTGGGACTTAACAGCTTCCACAAATATCAATCTTCGTCCACCCACATATAAAAAATTATGCCCAGTGGAAGCATGCAATGATAATGCCTATGGGCAGTTTCCTCCTCTAACCAAGTTATGGCCGAGCATCAAACTTAGAATATGCATTCTGCAAGGCATTGTCTCAAATTATGAATCTACTCTGACAGGGTAGGATCAGATGAAGTAAAAGAAAAGCTCAAGAAACTCGGCGCAGATGAAGTGTTCACAGAGAGCCAACTGGAAGTTAAAAATGTCAAAAGTCTTCTGGTATCATTTTAAATAGTTACGCTAATGCTGATTGAATTATCAAAAATCTTTGTTTTTGCATTCGAGAGTAAAGTACCGAGCCATTCATCTTACCTTTTGCAGGCTAATATACCTGAACCTGCTTTAGGATTTAACTGTGTTGGTGGAAATGCTGCTTCTTTGGTTCTTAAATTTCTGAAGTAACTCTATATCTTATACTTCGAGAATCTGTTTGTTTGTTTCTTCTACTTTGAGAACTTGATATTCCCGTCTCCAGGCAGGGTGGAACTATGGTTACATATGGTGGAATGTCAAAGAAACCTGTTACAGTCTCCACTTCATCTTTCATATTCAAGGTATACCTTTTTGTTTGTCCGGTAAATTTTTATTCTATGGATTAGCCATATTGACGCTATTCATGTTCATTGAATATTTTCTTTTTGGGTTTTAGATCTTCTGCTATTTTGATTGACTGTTGGCTGTTGCCCAATTGGCCATTCATGTAATATTATTCTCAATCATTCTTCTTTTTTCGTGAATATCATTTTCTCCACTCCCTGAATTACATCCACCTTCGCTCCCGCATTTGTGTCTCATTTCCTTGCTTTTCATGATTGGTTCTGAACGCCCAACTTCAACTGTACTTACCCCTTCTCTGAAAAACTGCTAATACACTAAAAAGCTTCATATATACGCTTACTAAAAGACTTGGTTTAGATGTGTAGAATGGATGCCAACTTGGTTCATTTGCAGCTCTATTTATTCACAGTATATCTCTATGTATGTGATTGATTCTTTTATATCTACTTTTGCAGGACCTATCCTTGAGAGGATTTTGGTTGCAGAAATGGTTGACTTCTGATAAAGCAAAAGAGTGCAGGGGTATGATAGATTACCTATTAGGTCTGGCACGCGAGGGTGACCTCAAATATGAGTATGCTCTCTCTCTCTCTCTCTCTCTCTCTGTGTGTGTGTGCGCGCGAGCGCGCATATTTTTGCACATTTATAGGGGTCTGCATAGACCGTCCCATACCAACCTACCCATATAACCGAAAGCAGCCCACCCGCAGCCCTTGCTTTTATAAAAATACAGACATTTTTCTAATAGATTTAAAAATGCCATTTACAGGATCTGCAACCAGGTTAGAATCGCATCAGTTGCAATAATTTACTTGATTTAGCACTTTATACAATTTATTTGCTTCATTTGTCTATCTCATCTATTGTTTTTGACTCAATTTTTTTCAATTAATAATGATACAAATGCTAATGACTTGTTCGTGGTGAATACCACTATGTGGCAGCCAGAGAAACGAAGCCCCCGTATTTGTTTGTTTGCAAAACAATTTATGGATACTAATTATGATTCCAGTGAATTTAGGACTAAAATAACGGTAAGAGGATTAAAATTGCGACAACTTAAAACATAAATGATGTAAATTGCTTGTCGAAACTACAAAATGTCCTATTTTTGCGTCCTTGCCAAAGTTAAAGGACTAAAATTACTTTTTCGCCCCGGATTATTTTAGTTTCACGCAGATAATTGCTAGATTGATGCATAAACTATTTGTTTATCAATTGACAGGATGGAGCTTGTTCCCTTTGATCAATTTCCAACAGCCTTGGATAAGGCCCTAGGAAAGCTAGGAAGTCAACCTAAACAAGTTATCAAGTTCTAGTTTGAAATTGGAGCGAAAAAAAAATATTGGAGTTATATCTTATGTATCCCCTTGATGATTTAAGACAAAAAAATATTGCAGTTCAAGATGACATAAAATAGTGTGACCTTTGGTTGTATACTTTATTACTTTTTACCCTAGCAATAAAACCAAATTGAAGATGAGTTGTGAAATTTCAAAATAAAATCTTAAAAAATTTCATCAAACTCAGCACGTCAGCACAATGCTTTTATAATGTCTTTTCAGGAAAAAAAAAAATCATAAATTCATAAAATCATCATATCTAATACAAATGAACTTCAAGAAAAAAATTACTTACATTATTAAAATCTCCACCATTACACTGAATCTGCACGTTATCATATTTGATTTCATCAATATTTGTAATAGCGAAAAAGTTATTTGATGAAGTCGAAGCCCAATTGCAAGAATTTGTCATTTTCAAAATCTCCATCTCATAAACTCTATTCAAAACATTACCATTTAACTCTTCCAATGCTTGTGAAAATTCCTCAAGTTCATGCATTTCCATATTCTCAAAGGGTTCATTCCACCATAATTTATCTCCAGTTTCTTTTTCCTTCATAATTTTATTTTTCTTCATAATTTCCACCTCTAGTTTCAACGCTGCTTCATCATACTTAATTCTGTTATTTATGTTGATTTTTCTTGTATTGGTTAAAGAAGTCGCCCCTGTTTGGAAACGGTTGATAACATAATCCACAGACGGATTACCAAATGCACGAGAATATCTTGTCCGCGGGTGACTGTACGAGTATCGCAATTGTTTTTTCTTTTTTTCTCTTCTTATTTTGGTTTCTTGAGCAGAGAGAATTGGAGATGAATCAAGAGAACTTTGTTATTGCAAGTAATGTTGAAGGTAATAATAAGGGAAGTGGAGATGTGTGTATATACATAGATAGATACAGCCTTATAAGATTTTCAAGATTCTGTAATTAATAACCTACTATAATGCAAGTGTAGTTACCATAATTAAAGAATCCTTTTGTGAACGATTTTTCCTAATCCTATTTCCATATATAATAGTATGCGATTCTCAAATCGCTCTTTAATTATTATTAATATTTAAATTTGAATAGTACGTACTCCATAAAATACAAAAAGTTAGAATGAACACAAATTTATGCATAAAATATATGAGTATAACACTTTTAAAAAATTACACCACCTACGTGACAATAATACATTATAGATGAATACACTTCTATTGAATTTATTGTAAGTACCAATATGTGATTGGTCTAGTGGAAGAGATTAATTCCTTCAAAGTGACGACCCAAGGTCGAATCCTTGTTGGGAGAGAAATATACCCAACGCGTCTCAAAAGAGATTAAAACTTTGAAGGAAACCAAAAATTCCACCAACTTTTAAGTTCCTCTATATTTCTCTTTCGGTTTTGTTGAACTACAATTAATTAAGATTAACGTTGATTTCGATAATGGAATATAATGATCAAAAGAAAGTGTAAAGAACAGGAAAAACACGTTGGAATTGAGAGATTGAATGTGGGAGTGGGTCTAGCTTCTGTTGATGGATTTATTGCATTTCTATCAAGTAACTTTTTTTAATTTTTTAAATTCTATTTCTGATTGATTATTATGATAATATACGGGTTGATGTATGCATAGCGTCCATTCATATTATAATGTTAGAAATTGTTTTCTTGGGTTTTCTTGAATTTTCAAGTAGAAATTGAAAGAGGGCACGGAGAATGAAAGAAGTCAAGTTGGATCTTTTTTTTTTGTTGGTTTTTCCAGTTTTCTTGTTATTAAGGCTTACTTCAATCTTGGTCTTTCTTGAATTAATTCTTGATTATTATAATTATGTTCTTAGGGCATAATTTGAATACATTGTATGTTTCTTGTTTTGGCTTACTTCAATGTTTGTCATTGTATAATGCTCTGGGCATCTATTAGTCTGTAAAATAAAGTTTATAACTAGATAATGCTTTCTTCTTACATATATGTTAATCTTAAAGTTTAGTCTTTTATACTATCTCGAAGAGTAGCCTTTAGTGCAAACCTTTTACTCCTTCCGTTTCAAAATATTTGTCTTTTCACATGTATGCACACGAATTAAGAAAATCATTGAATATAGCTGAATTCTAAGAGGAAATAAATGAAAAAAGCTAAGATACCCTTTTAATTAATTATCCACCACTAATGTTTGAGAAAATTTATGAGCATAAAAGACAAAAATGAAAAAAAAGTAATTAATACTTTATTGAAAATGAGGATGAAATTCATTCTACGAATTCAAGCTTGGGCGTACCCGTAAAAAAGTAAGCAGTTATTTCATTTGTATAACTCTCTGTTATTGATGTGGTTACTTATTCAGTTTTAAATATTTATTTGATAGAAATCTGTTCTTAATTTCATGTCTTCATCCAATGACTGGATCCTCTAATTTGGGTAAGAATAACAATCTTTTGATCTACCATCATAGAAAAAGGTCTTTCAGTTGATAACACAAGGAAATGAAATTTCAATGGCAGATTATCACAGTGTAAGGGATGGTGCTTATAAATTTTATTTGTTGCTGCATTTTTTCTACTCTCGACATTTGGGTAAGTTATTTTCTTAATATTCAGAAATTAAGGGAAAAACATGTTTTGTGATGGGTTACCCCCCGAAGACAGTTATCCATCCATATATCAAGAGTATTGCACTTGCTATATAAATGATGTAGGTTTGGACCAGTGGGGTCTAGGCAAGAATTATCCCAAATTAAGACCTTTTATAATGGCCTTTTTAAATACTAAATCAAAATAAAGCTTGGTGTGCCACTAAAAGTTCAATGAATCCCACTCAAGAATAATGATGGTTTGTAAATCTTGGCATGGCCGGAGATTAAACAAAAGAATTACCCAGAACAAAATCAAGTGGGATGATCAGGTTAAAGAGATTCCTTTCTCAAAATGTAATCTACTGCCTCTTCCACGGTGTCAACAACCTGCAGATAAACAAGGTGAGGTAATAAAGAATTTATTTTGCAGGTAATAATTTCTTCACTAGGCAAAAAACTGTGTAGAATAAGATTTTACCAGGTCTGCTGGATATACAGTGTGATTTTTGTCCTCTTTGAAAACCCCAGTCCTCGTCAAGATAGAAAACCAAGGTTGCCCTGCCTGTGGTAGTTAAATAACAACCTATCATCATCTCACATGTTCACAACAGCAATTAAAGTTCGATGTAACTAAAAATAGCTTGTTGGATGTCTAACTGACCTGCCGAGCCCCTTTAATATCGACTGCAGGATTATCTCCTATCATGTAAAGGGTTTTGAAAGTGGGACATTGTCCATGACTGTGATGGTTAATATTAGAAGCTGCAACTTGCATCAGCACATTTTCAGCATTCCTGAATACAGATGGATTTGGTTTTCCATAAGATGTATACTCCAATGGATTTGGGTTAATTCTGCACATAGAAACATTATCTCCTCTTAATGTGTAGCAGAAGATGACACACAATACTTAACTATAAATGGATTTTACCTGTTGAAGATAGACTCTAATGCAATTCTGAAAGCACCCATGCCAAGACGTTCTGTAGGGAATAGGCCCTACCTTTGGAAGGCACTCAATTAGTAATGATCTACATATATAAACGAATTATAGGTCCCTACGGACTTCAAAAGTAAATAGAAAACTAACTTGATATGAAAGATCATCATTTGCAAAATACAAGGGTGGTTGGCTTGAAATCTCTCGTCCAGGAAGACCTCCAGTGCTTAGGATGTCACACAAGACCTGCAAATTGCTTAGTATTTAGAGATTTGCTGGTATGTGATAAAATCTCAAACCAATTTAAAAGGAACCTAAGAATTCCATATCACATGCTTCCTCCAAATGCCAAATACGGCTATTCTCAGCAGTAATATTAAGTGGTGCCTCATTTGTACACGGCAGATAATTTAGCGATAGTGATTTCTTATGGCTTTGTTTCTAGTAACTTTACGCACATTTGAACATAATAGTAACTTTGAACACAAGTCATTTACATATTCCCAACAAGTAAAAAATATATCTCAAAGAAAATTTCCTTTGTCCTTGTCCCCTGATGCAACCATGCACAGAATTCTTTGGCACTATATGAAACCTCCAGTTCAAATTGCGGCAGCTTATAACCCTATCTTTTAGGTTATTAGATATTATTGCTCCAAAATTACTATTGGGGAAGGCAACCATATTGTTCAAGTATTTTCCCAAAGTATAGTTCTTATAGTGGTACAGGCGGCACTTCCAACAGAGCTAATAATGTGATTTTATGTTGGTGGAGTTGACCGTTATGGATCAAATGTCCAATATATACGCAAGTCATGTAAAGGTAAAAAGACCTTTGTGTCGCACATATTCATCCATCAACAAGTGTATATGTAGGCCTACACAATTCTAGGTTTGGACATTTGTGAATAGATGCATATGCGTCACTTTAAAGTGTTACTGTAACGTGAACATGGGAT
Organism: Penstemon newberryi var. newberryi; assembly: GCA_030819805.1. Lineage (NCBI taxonomy): Eukaryota > Viridiplantae > Streptophyta > Magnoliopsida > Lamiales > Plantaginaceae > Penstemon > Penstemon newberryi. Next base: position 40,095,257 of record JAUALY010000005.1, read on the forward strand.
AGAAGATTCACTTTGCATGTGAAGAGCATATGTTCACTTGTCCAGAGACGAGAAAATATAGGTTGGGCTGAAGTGCTTCTATGTTGGAACCCCTTTTTTTCGCATGAACATATTAGGAACCAAAAGCCTAATGGAAAGTAAATGATGAAGGTAGAGAAACACCTGGATGTCCCTGCTCCAGTCAACAGAATCGCTAACAATGAAGACAGCTTGCACCCTCTGTGAACAAGGATCATTTCTCATGGCTATATCTCTGGAAGAGCATTGCTTATTATCAGCCTGTTTTTTAATCCAACTCTTATATTGCTCCAGTGGATCAATATTCTCGAAATAAGAAGCATATTCATCCATGGAGAGTACATTCCTGAATTAAACGAAAAGGCACAACAAAAGAACATTGGGCCCTCAAGTTGAGAAAGTATGCAAGAATAAACAAAAAGAGGGACAGCATACTTGAAGCCATATTCGGACATCACCGACGCAGGTTCCGCCTTTCCAACTGCAATAATGAGTTCATTCTCAAATCTGGTAAAAAGAAGAGATGAGATTTTGCAAGATCAACAATATTGAATTACAAATTTCTTTTTTGAGCTTTAATGCCTTACTATTTTCCACCATTTTAAGCCACATGCATGTTCAAAAAACAAGTACTATATTCACTACAAGCATGACTCGTTCCTGGCCTTCACAAGTATACATCCACTTTAATTCCTTAAAGTATCTTATTCGTTATAGAGGAGAAGCTCTAGTAAAAGTTAACAATCATTTAGTAAGCTTAGTTTTCCTTCTTTTTCTCTCCATATATATGTGATTGTTAGCATATATATTCACCCTCTATCTAGGAGTTCCAAAGAGTTAGTTTTTTTAACCCAGAGAAAAATATCACTTTGGTAGTTTTGACTTTTCAAAATAGTAAATCTTCAACTTTTAGAAATCCTCCATCTTTAACATATTGACTTTTGCGGGAAGCAACATTTATGGATGATGAAACTTGCCATATAGAGCAAAATCTTACAGTAATCACCAGAGTATTCTGAAATTGTAAAGGACAACTAACTACTTAAAAAGTGCAGGTGGTTCGTTTTCCTCTCGTAGATCATCTAATGACAGAAATGTAATTCATTTTGAATCCTGCAGTATACATACTGGCACGAATTAAAATACCTCTTTACTAGCTGCTTGAAAGGTGAATGCCCCTGTATAACCTGCAACCATAGTGTGCCACAACATCAAAGCTTAGTTGCAATAGACAAGGCTTCGATATGATTAAGCAGTTCGATCTTGCCAGAAACAACCAAAAATATAAAAGAACTCTTCATGAGAATAAAGCAAAGAGCTGCACGTAAAACCTGTGAGGCTAAAACATCAACACTCAATAATTTGGTCAAGTCTGTTGCTCTTTCAGATTCAGGAACACCACCTCCTGTTAGTACTTTAAAAGAGTAAGTATTTGTAGCATATAAGCTAAGACATCAACATCATGTAACACTTATCAAACATCAAAGCTTGCGCAAAATATAAGTATCTTTTGGGGTAAAGAATCAATCTAATGTTCATATGGATAACATGATATATATTGAATCTTTCTTGTGTTCCTATTTTTTGAAAAACTGAATTGCTGCTGAATTCGTGAATATATATGTAATACATCAAAGCACCTCTAAATTTCAAACAAAACAAGGTATGATATAAAGAAAAATAGTTCGGTTGTGGCTGCAAGCGGAACGCAGTGACAACCTTGATCGAATGTGTAGGATAGGTGGGAGGTGGTGACACACAACGACCAATCCTGAAAGACCACTCTTTCGTCTAAGGATGCCTAACCGATTCATGGATCTCTCGGTTCGAGAAATCAAGATAAGAGGATCGAACCATTTCTTCTGACTCTTTTTCAAATTCGATAAATGTTGGTTGATCGTATATTTCATTATAGTTCTATGATTCATCTTTCTCATATCATGGCTTTCCTTGAATTTTCAATAAGGGGCGCGTTAGCTAGGCCGTTTTCTTGCAGGAGTGCTAACGCGCGCCCTTACGTTTTCTTCGCTTGCTCGTAACTATTAAGAGCTTAAAAACATGAACTTCCAGCCTGTCAGTAGAATTAGAAGTTCTCAAATAGGAAAATAAGACCAGTTCTTTTATGTACCATTAGTTTGAATAAACAGCTGGAGATAAACACGAAAGATCGTTAGAATAAAAGGGCAGGAGAGATAAACATGTACGAAACATAACACTGAGGCGAAATAAAATCGCACGAATAGTGAATCCTAGAAATAGAAAGGCACGCCATTCAGTTACATCAATTCACTAACTTGGGGGAAACTCGGGCTTATATCTAGGTGTCAAAAATCAGCTTGCGGTAATTTAATTAGCAAAACCACACTATATTATTTAGTAGTAGAGCCTCGACCTCTATCGAACTGTTAAATCGTTTTCAATTGACATATTTTCCTCATATAATAATAATAACAAAAAAGAAGAATAAAACTATAATTTCATCATTTTAAATGGAATAAAATTTGCACCATTCGTTTGTGGATATCACAGTTATTTTGCCTTTTACTTAATAATAAATATGATGTAGCAAATTAGTAAAAAGGGAAGGTGAGTTTTTCGCAATAGGAGATAACACAAAAAGACGATAGCTGAAAACTAAAAAGAAAAAGTAGAACGCACGAAAGACTTACCATTAGTCAAGAAAACATAGGGAACTCTCAAGTTACCTGCCAAAAGAGTTGAACAATTTCAAACTGATAACACACCTTGAGAAAAGCTAATTAAATCACAAACAGTAAAAATCCTAATACATTGAGGAAATGACAAGTGTTTATAATTAATTCTGTTTGTGCAACACATAGTTTGCCCTAATTTTGCACTTGTCTTTGATCACAGTATAAAAATAAATTTGTCTACACTTTCAATACCAGAGCGATCATAGAGTCTTCGAAGAGCTTGTGGAGAGCCGCCGATGGGAGAATCGCCTCGAAGAAGGACGCCATCAATGTCGAACGCAATGCCGAACGATCTGCTGCGAGATATTGAATTGATTAGAAATCAAACTTCGGAATCAGTGATTCATATACACATATAAGGATTCAATGAGAGAAAGTAGAGTACGAGTGAGGAGATTGGGAGTGAATTTGATTCGAGAAGAAGAGGCGATTTGGGTGGGTTGAAGAAACTCTCAAGTGATTTCGAGAAGAAGTTGCAGCTTTTCTTAAGATTTGGATAAATTTATTCATCTTTGCCTTTCACTCAGTCCCGGGATTTATCATAAGTAAATGGAGTACAAAAATATATATATATAGTAGATGTAGATTCTTAATTCCTTTTTTATTCTCTCGTACAAAAGGAAATACTATTTAGAAAACACATATTCTTTTATATATTTACTCTACTGAGTTGCATTTATGGGAAACTTTTATTCAAAATAAAAGAGCCCTAAGCCCTTTCAATTTATTCACGAGACAATGCAATTAACATTAAAATACTCTCTCCATTTCATTTTAATTGTCATATTTAGTCTTTTCACACAGATTAAAAACACTCTATAATTATTCAATTTTTAAGATAAAATATGAAAATTTTACAAATGTGACAATTAAAATAAATGGAGGGAGTATTGAATAAGCGGTTCAAATAATTTTGAATAAAGGAAATCACCGATGACGATTTTTCTCAAATTCCGAAGTGGGTTGAGTGGGACGTGTAATGTAAATAATATATCTTATAAATAGGTATGATTTTGAGTCAAATGCATACATCCGTGATCTATAATTCAATGTGTTCTTTACATGCTAAATAGAAAGACATAACAGGTTAGAAGGAACACCAACAAGAATCAGACCTCACCAAAACTTTTTTGATCTTCTACTCATCGCACTTATTATAAGCAAACACAAATTGCCATATAGATTATAACAAAATTCTTCAAATTGAGACACCAAGGGGAAATGATTCTTCTTAATCCAATGTTTCCCTCACCTATCCTCTTTGGCTTACACAAGGAGCCATCTCTTTATGATCCAGACCATATACAACACATAAAAACACATGTCAAACCAAATTTACTTAATACTTATCGTACGTTCCTCACTGAACGAAGATTGATCCCAAAAACATGAAGAAAACAGGAATGCCACAATTTATTCTGGGTTGAAATTGAGAGACTCTGTCCATATCAGCTCCTTTATTTCCTCTTCTGTTAAAGATGATTGTTCAAAATCAAACACGAATGGAGATGGACAAGTAGGCTCCTCATTGATCTCATGAAGACTCAACAAAAATGGATGATTCAGCGCTTCCTCGACTTTATCAACATTCCATTAAAATAAAACCACCAATCAGTAATAGGAAAATATAATGTAATATTGCTTCTTCTAATATCAAACAATACTATGGAAACGCATACCAGTTATACGTTTAGCTGGATCAAAAACGAGCATTCTCTCTGCGAGATCTATTGCAACAGGGGATATGTCTGGGAACTTCTTAGAAAAAGGTTGTTTGGGCACATGGGGAAGCTGCTTTACATACTTACGAGCATTGTCACTCCTTAAGAATCCAAGATCGGAATCTTCAGGAGAACCCAATAGCTGTGATTCCACAATTTTTATTACAAACGAGGTAAGTCAACTATCAGTACCATCAATATATTTATCAAAATAAAAAATATTTATAGCTTATGTTCCTTCTGTAATAATATATCATAATTATACTTTGTTCATAATTTAGAAAAGTACATGCCAGAGTAGTAAAGGAAGGAGTGCAAATACCTCATTTATTAGCCCCAGTTGCTGAACATAGTCTTTACCCGGAAAAAGAGGCTTTCTTTTGAGAATCTCCATTAATATACAACCAACCGACCACATATCAATTGCTGAAGTATACTCTGAACAATTAAGCAATAACTCAGGAGCTCGATACCAGCGTGTTACAACATATTCAGTCATAAAATCTGTCTCTGAGGTGGTTCTTGCTAGTCCAAAATCACAAATCTTCAGGTCACAGTTTGCATTCAGAAGTAAATTGCTAGGCTTCAGGTCTCGGTGCAGAACTTCAGCAGAATGTACATATTTAAGTCCCCTCAACAGCTGATAAAGAAAATACTACCAAAACAAGGAACAGGTCACAAAGTAAACAATTAAACCCTTTAAAGCTAAAATATAACATACAAACTATTAAAGAAAATTCAAGGTCTCCAAAACAAAGAAAACATGAGGCACTTGACAATAATATTGTCCTCGCCACAAGCACCTACGACAAACATCAGCAGTTTGATTTACAAAGAGATCAAATCTGGCAAGTTATTCTATACATACTCTAACCATAAAATATAAGTTTCATCGATCCACCAATGAATGCTACAATTTTCTTTTTTTTGGGATTCACAAAATACTGTTCATCTAGAAATGGCACTAATCTTTCTGAAAGTAAAGATGACAAAAACTTACTTTATCAACCTTCATCTAAAATCCGGCCAAGTAAAATGAACAGGTAGAAGGGGTGAGCAGTACTTGAAATAACAAGTTTTATTATCAGTCTGACACTACCTAAGTTAAATACAAAGATTTTTCAATATGTTAGATATGTATTGCAAAGCCTTTCAAAGAAGCCATACATTGTTTAAGGGAGTAAGATATAAACCTTTTTTGGCAATCATAGAGCCTTCAGAAGGGCAAAATAGCCATAGCCTACTTTTCGTACAATTTTGGAGCTATAAATTTTAAATTTTCGAAGTAAAAAGAATAAATAAGGAACATGTATTTCGGACAGGAAATTGTCGAATTTCATGGTGCTGCAACCCTCGGGAAAATATAGAATCATTCAAGGAATCTGCCCATACAGTTGACCAATTTGTAACTTTCCACTAAGATCATCTTCCCTATCATGCCACCAGTTATAAAAAACTTAAAATGCTACTCTGACAACACTGTCCATTTTTCTGCCAACCAGGTAACATACCTTTCACATTCAGATTTCAACATTTTTATAAACTGTAGGAACTCTAGAACGCAGAACAGAGAAGAAATTTACTGGGAAAAGCCTTCACTTATATTTGCCTAATTTCTTGAAGAAAGATATGACAATCAATAGATGAGTAAAGATAAGTGACTATATAGGGTTATTTCCATCTCATTTGTGTACTATGCTCCCAACTAGTTAATGGAATTATTTCAGTTTAATATTCTCTAAGACAGAAAATTCCTCAGAAAAGCTACTTTCATGAGCTTTTCCTTATCAAACCCGCATACTGGACCATAAGCCTGTAAAGTTGACCAATTACTTATCATCTACAGAAATGATTGGTTTCCAACATATTGATATTGGAACTTTATTTATGTTGCAAATGAGATCTAACATACAGAGAATATAATAATATAATAAGATAAACAGTTAGGTAATGATGTCTCGTGCCAGTATCACATTTTCAACCATCAACCAGCAACAAAAACTGAATGGATAAATCAAAAACCATTTGTGCATTACTAGCACATGAACATGCAAATAATCAACCAGCAACAAACACTGAATGATAAATCAAAAACCATTTGTGCATTACTAGCACATGAACATGCAAATCAAGGGGTCTTGTACCAAAAACCATCTATTCATGTCAAACAATGTAACTAGTAAAAGAACATCAAACAAATAAAGCATGTTACTGAATTATAATCGCTCAGCTGCAGAAAATAGCAACACTGGAAAACAGCTAAATTTCAGAATCTTAACCTTAACTAAAACTAACCTTGCTAAGCAACTTAGGCAGATACTGAATGGATATCTCATAAACTATTTGTGCATTACTACCTTAATAGCATATGCAATCAAGGCATCAAACACAACAATAGAAGGCCATCTAACCAATAAAACATGTTATTAATAGTAAGCACTAACTTACTTGACAGTGGTCATCTGTGAGTTCCTGCGACGAGCATATAATCTGATGCAAATCAGTATCCATTAATTCATACGCAATGTAGACGTCATTAAAATCCTCCCTATCTGCCGGCTGTATAATATCCTTAATTTTAATAACCTATGTACAAACACACATACACACATCAATTAATATCATGACAATAAATTCTAAACTATTACTAAACCATTGGATAAAGAGAGAATCTCAATTTGACCCTTTAATATTATGATGTTGTTTCTCTCTATACCCAGATTATATGAATTTTATGACTTTACTCTGTAAAATTTGGGGGAAAACTGAGATTCTCTTAAGAGTAAAGTTTTTAAAAAAAAAATCCTAGGGTTTTGTTCTTCTCTCACATTTTCGTGATCCATATGAGTAAGAAGCTTGATTTCGCGCAAAGTCCTTTTGGCATCGATTCGATTGTCAAATGCATTTGCGATTCTCTTAATCGCCACTTCTTCTTTTGTCTCAGCATTTGTAGCACAACTAATAACAATTAAGTTGAAAAATCAGATACGTTTAAGCTGAAAAGGAGAGGAAAAGACAAAAGAGGGAAAAAAATAAAAAAGATTTAACTACCAAACTAGGCCGTAAGCTCCGCGGCCAACGGGGGTGATTGGAGGAAGGTACTTAGAAGGAACTTCAAACAGGTTGCCGAGAACATTATACTGAATGAATTTTCCGCCGTGGATGGGAATTCCTTTTACGGAATTGCAGTTTGATTCATCGTTACCCCTTTCCATTTCTATACTTTTTTTATATGAGCTTTGATTTCAGCTATTGTTATGGATGGATTTTAAGAGGAAAATGAGAGGGAATTTGAGCAAAGGAAAAGGGTTTTCGGTGGAAGGGGTGGGGTTCCAGCGTGGAGGGCTTTTTCTTGACCCCGCTCACCGCTGTGGGGACAGGGTACGTTTTCAAATTTTGAAATTATTAAACGCGATTTTGAACGTAATTAAGAAAAAGAGCAAATGACAAAAACATCCCCTAAGATTTGTCTAATTCTCAAAAACCCTCCTGTGTTATCTTAACTCTCAAAAATCCCCATGTGTTTGGTTTTAAATACCACACTCAACCTAAATAGTATATACTTATAATTTTATTTTTGAATTTTGGTGGAATGACAGGATTACCACTATGTGTTTTTTTTTTTAAATTTATTTATTCTGTTTGAAAAATTAAGTATATACTAATTGGGTCGAGTGTGTTATTTAAAATCAAACACATGAGGGTTTTGGGGATTTAAAATAACACATGGGAGGTTTTTTGGGAGTTAGACAAAGCATAGGGGGTGTTTTTGTCTTTCGATGTTAGGGGTAAAATTGTCATATCAAAAACAAAATGTGAACATATACTTGCAATTTTGACGTTTGAAACACACTCTCTTTTTTGGGGTGTATTTGGCACTTATTTGATATCACAGAGGATTTTTTGAGAGTTAAAATAATACAGGAAATTTTTGGAAGTTAGACAAAATATAGAGGGTGTTTTTGTCTTTTGCTCTTAAGAAAAACATTGTTTTATTGTGAGAAAAATAGCACAATTGCATCTTATAAGTGGGTGGGTGGGCTTCAACTTTTTTGGTATTTTTTCAAAACAGCTGTAAGTGCATTGCATCAGCTTCGGCAAGCTAATTTCAAAGCATCTCATTTTGCTTCCAAGTTTTTTTATTAAAAAAACATTTTCTAATATTTCTAAAAATAGGTCGCTAAAAGCTATAATAAAAAAACCACATGATATGCTTCTATTAATGTCAATTTTGTAATCAACAAGAATTGATTTTTACATTTACACAAAGATTCAATGCTTCAGAGTTGATTTGCAAACACCTCCTTTCACGATTTTGACAGCTTAAAGACAAGATTTCAAGACACCAAATGCTTTGTCATCCAATTTTACACAAACGTAATAACCAAGTTGTTTTCATTCCTCAGCTTAAAAATATTTTTTTGTCCAGGCAGCCATTTGTTACTCCAAAAACATTTATAAATTTATAATAATCATGAACACCCACTATCGATGACCTGTCTCCAAATCCACACATATTATGACCTTAACTTAAATATACACAGCCAAATTGTGCCGGGAGTATGTACTACTTGAGAAAGCCAACAAATTTGAAGAGAAGAAACAAATTAACCAACTTATGCCATAAACCAAAGGCCAGCACAGCTTAGAAACCATATTTTATGCATGCATATGAAAAATTACCGCCCCCATAATTTTGTACAAATATAACGAATTTTCAACACATTTAAGACAGTCGAAAAAAAGATGAAATTTAAAATTCTCTCCCTCTTCAATTCCACTACTTGACAATTGAATGATCATTTTCTGCTTATATGAGGTTGTACAACCAATAATCTGATTCTCTTCACAAGTGGAAACAACCGACCATATTTGAAGGATCAAAATGCACAACATCGGTAGTGCAGTTGTCACTTCGAGCCTCAATCTTTTGCAGGTTTCAACTGCAAATTAGTAAACAGAGCTAAGAACAGGATCCCCATTTAAACAAAATAGAAGAGTATGACATGATAGTTATCGCCAAGAATACTCTCGGCAAAGTAATATACCAAGTGATTTAAAAAAAATTCACAGGAATTCACAAGTAATGAAAAGTTATCATGCCTTGAAGAAAAAGTCTAGCTACCAAATGTGAAGGAATGAAAAAGATGGGAGAAGTGGAAGTTGAAGGTTCAATATGGTATAGCCACGTCACTCATCACTAGAAGTCGAAGGTTCAAAAAAGTCACTAGTTACTAGAAGTTGAAGGTGTGTATAATGTTTAATAAACTCGTAAACCTCGTACAGTATTTTTCTTAATCTTTAATAAATACTACTATCTCATGTATTTCATTCCATGCCCATGAACCTAAGCGGACAGGATAACATTGCAACTTGCTGATGAATTAACATTTTAGCACATAAATAGACATAGTGAGTCAAAATTTACCTGTTGGTTTCAGGACTCCGAGTTTGAGAAGGTTTGATCCTTCACCAACTTGAAAGTAACCCAGTCAGAACTAATCAAGGAACACTCTCATCTCCACGAACAAGGGGAACACATGCCCAAACCTCTTGGGGCCTCTGCAAATGAATATGAAGCCCAGTTCTCTGGTCAAGTGCCAAGAATTGAATCCTTAATGCTGGTTTGTAAAAGTCACACATGATCAATCTATTTTAACATTGTTATCATCAATCAAGCATGCCAAATAAGAGTCTTATAATTTATATCCCATATGTCCCATTGTATAAACTGCCTGAACTGGGCCTTCGAATCTTATCTTCATAACCACCATAGAGCTTATTGAACCCCAATCTATCATTTCTGAGGACCTCTGCCATGCCCAAATTATTCCCACCTTGGATCTCATTCCACCCATCCCATTGCCCGTTAGAAGTTATTCCATTCCTAGACTGAGGGAAGGTGAACTGAGAAAATGGAGAGAGATTATTAGCTAGCTTTTGTTCCATTACTCTTGAAGCAATTCCATAAGGTGATATAAGGGGTGAAAAATTGTCCCCCATATCGTTAAATCGTTGGTTCTGTTGCGGAGGGAGAGATCTTTGTAAAAATGATTGGAATTTTGCTTCTTCATATGCACTTAATTGCGGAGAAAAGGTTGACCTTACATCTAAGCCTGTATAGTTTACACCACCTGAAACTGTGCCTTTGCCAACTGCCAAAATTGCAGGGTCCATAAACTCAATATCACCATTAGTAAAAGTACTACCCATTGAGGGTGTCTGATACTGATCTCTTAACAAAGAGGAAGCATCAAGCATATGATTTGCTGCAAAATTCAGTTTCGGATTGATTATTCAAAAACTAAATCAAGCTGAAATATAAGCAGAATCTTATTATGTGCTCAGCATATAAGACTAACCGGAGAGTGTGTCAAAAATCTGCTCTGTCCTTTCATGAGAAGTAAAGCCCGGAGGTGGTGCCCGACTAGGCACAGAAAACCCAGGAGGGGTCGATATCTGCGATCTTGAAACTGTTTGAAGACAGTGGAAAGAAGAGCTTAGGAGACGACAAAGTAAATAAATACGTAAGTGTGCATCAACTATCATTGGGAAGAGGTTCACATGTACTGGGAGTTTTAGTAACATGGAAATAGTTGTTATTAACAAACAAAAGCTTTAATTTCAAGCCTAGTGCAGCCCACTAAAAAAAAAAAATATCAAAACCAGCTGAAATGCAACAAGGAGATTAAGTTTATGAAAGAAGCAAAAGCTCTAATTTAAGCCCTAATGCTGGCCAATGAGGAAAACTGACTGTATAACAATTTTCACTCCTACATGAATATCAAGAGGCGTGCAAATTGAGGCACATTCTAATAGACCGTGTACTTCAGACCGCTAAGTTCAAATTATGCAGTAAATGCTTTGTCAGTCTTTCAAGACATTTAGAGTTTAGTGCTACCAATGCTTTCTTAAAATGACTCAGATCAACAACATTCTTATTTTTAGCGACTATACATGGGTCAGCCAGAAATTCTTAAAATCCCTAGCATTGTGCATTACCCAGGAACAACTTCCAACATGAATAACTCTTATTGGTGAGATAATCTATAATTATCGTCAGTTAATGCATATGAAACAACATTTTCATGAGAAGATGACATAATTCACTAATGCCAAATAAATTGACAAAGGAGACTTTTTCATTGAAAAGAATCAGCCATAACTAACCTGAATTCTTGTTTGGTGAGATATGAGAATGACTGCTAGCAAAAATATCGGGTTCCGTGCTGTTAAAAACAGGAAAACCATTGCGAGTAACAAACTTTTCGAGATGCAAGCTGTTGCTATAAGAGTTATCATGGCCAAAAGGACGCTGCTTAGAGGCCTGATCAAAATAATCAAAAGATTGTCCGAAATCAGATACTTGTCTCATATGTTCTTCCTCTCTTGCGAACAAAAACCTTGACTGATTGCTATTTTGAATTTTCCGAGAACCTGGTACTCCAAAAGACCCTTGTTGTTTGTCAGTCTCACCTAACAACTTAGCCAGGTTCTGAGGTGAAGCTAAAGACTCATCCCACGAGTCAAAGTCCATGGACAAAATATTTGATATTATGTTGCTCTCTCCAACATCAACAGCCCCCTTGGCAACTTCACTGTCATATCTCCCTGGTATCGATCTTTTTTCATTACTTGGAAACAAATTAAGATATTTAACATCATTAACCTCAGCACTAGTTAGTATATTCTCAGAATGTCCACTAGGGATATTAGATGTTGAAACTATCAAATTGCTATTTCTATCTACAATTTGCTTATCCATATTGACACTAACCAAATCATCAGCTTTAATAAATGGAGAAGAACGAAAAGAATGTTCTGGCGGATGAAACACACGAGAAAACTCCGGTATTCTGTTAGTAGAAATCTGAGGATCCTTCATTCTTTGGTTATTAAAAGATAACAAATCATCTTCAATTTCATGCCAGTCAACCGGATTTACTTGAATTGTCTTTTCCAATCTAAAATCAGATTGCACATCTGTGGAACAGTCCTCAGTTGTATTTGCAGCTTTTGCAGATAAAGTTGAGGGTTCTCTAATGTGCTCAACATAGCCATTATGCATTTGTTGATTCTCATGAAGGCTCGTTGATAACATAGCGGAACATATATTATCTAGGTTTCTATCTCTGGCATCAAAAGAATCTTTATCTAAAGCAGTCCCAGCAGGCATTGTGGAACAATCAAATATATGCACATTATTATACGGCAGCTTGGAAGAAGGTGGGAGATGAGGTTGTTTATTTATGGGCAAAGTGGAAGGATGTACAGATGCAAAGGAACTCTCAGACACATCATTTTTTTCATCTATGTTCAATTCTTTTTCCACTGATTCCAAATTTTTCATTTTACTTTTATCTTGGGAAATGATGCTCTCTTCATTGGGACCAAACTTCTTTCCCGTATCACTATGCAGTGATGTAACCTGACTTGGGCTTGCAACTACAATAGACGGTGCAGTGAAACCATTACATGTGCTAGGTTTCTGATTAAGTGGTCCATTGGAATTGGAACATGTACTAGTAGGTGGCTGATTATTGGAAGCACGAGTAGCCCTGATCAAGACAGTATGACACTCAGAATCAGAAGCAAATAAAATTAGGAAGAGAGTACAGACCAAGGATGACATACCACGACGCCCCAGCTGGGAGAGCAGCAGATCTACCAGAGCTACTATTTGGTGGAGAAACTTTAGCATTGATTGCTGAATTCTGCTGACAAGGTTAAAAAAATCATAGGGGGGATGGAAAGGTATTTCAGAAGCAACAACCTTTCAGTCACAATTGCTAAAGGAACAACACAATTTAATATAACAAAATGCATGGTCAACTATCACAATCATTAACCACATAAGTTAAGATCCTGACAGAAAATCACTAATAACTCCGCAACTTGCGAAGCTGAATGCAACATAGGTGTGGAAACAGACATAAGAAACCAAAAGTAATCGGTTGGAAACTAGATAAAAGTGGTTCAGCAACAAACATTATTTCTGACAATTATTTAGAGGCGAAAGCAAGAAACAAGAAACTCTTACATTGGTTGTTATTGCAGTTTTAGCTATAGGCTTCCCTGAAGAATTAGAGCTGTTATTGCAGTATTCATCCACTGGGGGAGGTAGCACATTTCCTGAACGCCGCTGCATACTGTTTGAGGCACCAGTAATGTTTTGAACTCTACTCCTTTAAAATCATTATGCAAGTGAATCAGATACTTGAATACATCATAGATGATCCCAGAAAACTTATAGCAGACACAAAACCGAAGAAAAAAAACATTTTTATGTCACAGGATCTTCACAATTATTAATATGAACCCTAATTTTCAAATTATTTGCTGGAAAATGAGATTCATCCAGATCATTAAGTCATACTCCATAAAGGCTACCCCATATCCTTATTCAAACATGCATATATCAAGCCATAACACTTGATCAAAGTATCAGTATCTTTAAAAAACAATAACTTCAAATTCAACCACTTTACGTATAAAAAAATTATCCAGAGAATTGATTTTCAGCAACTAAATAAATATTAACTAGAATAATTACTATGCAACGATTAATTTCCATACGTAAATCAAATGCCAAACGAAAACCGTATTCCACCCACAGAATCAGGCCTCTCCGAAAATTCAACAGTTGCTTTCAAATATTCGGTCGAAGGAAAAAGCAATGTCTGTGAAAATCTTTTCTAAATCCATCTCCAAGTACTAAACAAACAACATCATGGCAATTGCTGGGGTGACGAACAAGAACCATAACCTAGGTAATTCTTTATTAGAAAGTAAGATCTGAACTAAAATACTAGCATTAAACCCAAACTTCAAATAAAGCAACATGATTGTTCGGAATAGATTTTCTATGATTCATATTGGTGATGAGAGACCAAGAGAGACGTTCTTTTCAACTTAACTAGTACTTCAAACAGATTTGGACAGGACCAACTGAATTAAGAAAATAATGTTTATATAGTCTTCATTAGTGAAGACATAGCAAGGATTACTCTTCAAAGAGTATTAAACCTACAAATTCGATAACAATGTCAGAAAATATGTAGTCAGTCTGCATAAGAACAGATTAAACAGACAAAGCAGCCTTAACATATGCATGCATATCCGCATACAACATGTAAAATTAAATATAGAATAGAAAGTTTAATGCATCCAGATAAAGAAGTACCTTGTATATGCAGATATTATTTCATCCTTAGTAAAACTATCCTCTTGTGAACCAATCTCATGCAAGTAAAGGCAATCAGGATTGCTGCAAGGCTGACAGAAAGCAGCAACGCTTTATTAGGAGCCACAAAGTGTGGACCAATGTCCAGAATGCACATTATGAGGACGTGCATTATGAACAATTCAACAACTATTCAGAAATTTTTGGTCCACCGTTTGGTTTTAAAGTTATAAAAGTCATACCACATTTCTCAGCCATGCATGACAGAATTTTGTGGTCCCAAAACATGCCCTGCAACAAAGGGTTTTTAAGAAACTTCATGAAAGCAGTAACAAGACTGTAGTGCACCTGGAGGATGACTCTCACCTCAATGGTCTACCATCCAAAACAAACCCATGTGCTGACTGAATACAGCGAACGGCTTCTTCTTCGTTTGAATATGTGATATATCTAGGCCAAAGAAATGAACAATTTAAGGAAATTACTGAATAAGACATATCAAACATCTTATGTGATACGGCACTTCATAAAGAATGAAGAGATAAGCTATGCAACCAATTTTGCAAAAGTATAACTTCTAAGCAATCTTAACCATCAAAGTATAACATAAACCACACCTCAAGACATTGTTAAATATGCCCCGAAGTAATGACTGATAAATTAAGTTGTATATCTTATCACTAGGAAATAAGGAACTAAAATAAACAGCATGTTCACTTTCACTGGAACTTGAGATTCTATAAAACCAAATATCTGCACTCATCATGTAGCTCAGGCTTCCACGTAAGAAAAACTTGCAAAGAAATTAGGTAATAAGAGCACGCTCTCACACATTCTGGTCAAATATGCATATCCTCTGAAGTCAAAAAGAATATGATATTGTCTAATATAACAAAACATTTGAACTCAAAAACTCAGAACTTACACACTGCATGTACTGTTTGGAAACTGTTGTATGGAACCGGAGGCAGTCCGCGACATAGACACCTTCAGCACCTTTCCATACTGACCAAAATACTCTCTGCGCTGAAGAAGCTGCTAACCAAAAACAATCATAAGACAACAACAAGATGTGGGAAAGATAAGACCTACCTCAAGAGTGGTACTTACATCCTCATCTGCGAAATCAAGTGGCAAGCCCACAACATAAACAAGATTCCTCTGGATTACCCGCACACTGCTAAGTTGCTTTCTTCCTTCCGAGGTTTTGCTCTTTCCTTTCTGGGACTTGAGCTTTTTCTCTACATTCATCTCTGAAACGAGCCTATAATAGTGACAACCCAAATTATAATTAGAGCATACTACACTATAATCTTAATGTCTGAAGAGTGAAGTCTTTCTAATGGATAACCATCTAAAACCAAACATTAATTACCTTTCACAGTTTGCTCTCATTCCAACAATCTTTTCCTTGTCATAAGGAATCCGACATGCTGGACAACGTCCTTCGCTCTCATCTTTCTCAGCCATATCAATTATTTGATGCCAGCACCAAACACAAATCTGGAGAAAAGATCACAACTTCAGATACAAAGAAAATCCTGTATATGAAGAATTAGCAATGAACAGTTTCATTCGTGGTCGTTATATAGATCATATAAAATTAAATGGCTGCCGGCGCAGCTTGAACATATTGAGAAGACAATCCTCCCCAATTTACAGCAATTTGTATTATTTCTTGGAAAAAACAATTCATGAAGTACTATATTTTATCTTCTTATGATACTAGAAATATTATTTCACTCAAAACCCTGTTGTTATCCTAGGCTAACAATGTCAAAAATAATAGAACCTTACAACTCTCAAAGCTCTACCTGAGCCCTGCTATACTTCGGCAGATCTTTCAGCATCAGAATTTAGGGCGATTTAGTATATAGAAAGCTCAGAGACAATTTTTTATCCTCTAAGAAACTTCAAAACCACAAGTACAATTTATAATTGCTGCATTTGGTTCCTATTGTACATAATATTTAGAACAAAATAGCTAGACTAAGTGGGACGAAGACACCCCAAAGAAAGGAGAAAGAAAAATAAGTTCTCGTGTTTCTCCGGACTGGCACATTAATGTTCTAGCTCAAGAGACAGATAGTTTCAGGTAGTGAACAATAAAGGTGCACATGTTTGCTGCCCATATATTGCCATAACAGATATCCATCACCTTTCAACTGAAAGATAGAAAAAAATCTTCAAAAGTATAATGAATATAGTTGTAAAAAGCACAAAAAAATCACAAAAGAGTGGAGGTGTCTTGGGGCCATAGAGCCTTTATTTAAGAAGATCGTGCGGACATATATTTTTCAGTATAGATCTATAATGCTTATAAATATAGACCTCTATAAAACATAAACAACTTTGAGCACATAAAACCATATATAAACAAGTACTTAAAATTCTTAAACAGATTTAATCAACTTTCAACAATATTCCAAAAAATTCAGGAAAATCAGCAGCATTCAGAAAACTCAGTAATTTCAGCTGATTTCTTCAGAAAACAGCAAAACATAACCAAGTCGATGTTAAGATTTTTTTTTGTAAAATTAACTAAGCTTAAGTCAGTTTTTACATATTCAGGAAGTTTACCCAAAATTAGTCAAATTTCAGCCAATCTCACCAAGTAGTAAAATCAGCCAAAAATACTCTAATATATGAGGTCCCCAATCTTACCAAGCCAAAATATAATTGAAAACTGCTGGATATTCCGAATAACAACAACATAGAATAACATAGCATTCGTTAGAGCAAAAAAAATGCGAAACTTGCAGAAACTACAGGACACATGAAATCACATGGAGAAAAGGTAGTTAAAAACCTCGTAACCGCACTTGCAAGGCTTCAACTGTTGATCAGTCAAATCCATCTCCTCAGCACAGAGGGGGCAGGTTTTCTCTCCTTGATCACTCATGGTTGGTTGCCTAAACAAATTCTACAGCAAAAAAGGAATTAGTACTAAAAACCCAAATAAAATTGCCAGTATGTTAAACTAAATTTAAAAAGAGCATGTATATAATTGACTCCACATTCACTACATAAAACCCTAGATCATCACAACCATCACTGCGAATTTAGTAAAAGAATGAACATAAGAAAATTACAGTAAGACAACTTAACTAACCCCACCCCCCTTCAGAATAATTAGCCCACCTACCAAAATATATATTCAAACCCTTAAAAACCTTTTCTTAATTAGACTCCCCCATAAATCTTTTAATTAATTACCAGTACTAAATAAATAAACAGTTAAAATTCAACCAATTAAATATAAAATTGAATCCACTAAAAAATATAACGAAAATTGAGTTTCAGATAATAGCACTCATACCAAAATTTAATTCAAAAGAACACTTAATTGAATTTATTGAAATCAAATCAACCAACAAATCAGCAGAACAATTTCGAATTAATTCAAAGACATTACTTTGCAATTCATTTATAAAATTAGGGATCTAAAGGGGAATCAAAATTGTAGAAGAGGAAACTCACGGAGGATGGTTGAATCGACAGAATTGATATAGAGATATAGACAGATACAGAGAAGAAAGAAACAGACCCACAAAGACGACTGAATATTTAAAGAGAGAATTTGAGTGAGGAAGGGTTGGGAATTGGATGATGGGTCCTTTTTATTGCTTATTGCCATATGGATCGGGTTAAATTTTGATATGGGCTTGGTACGGGTTATGATATTCGGGTAAAAGTTTGATATTATTGTCTTAATAAAAAACTAAGTCATTTCTAAAACATTTACCTACTATTTATTTCATAATAAAAATCCAAACAAATAACATTACACAAACTAATTAATTTTCAATCTCAATTTATTTTCGAAACAACTTTCAGTAAAAATGAGACAAATATGCCCTTCGTCCTTTCAAAATATATGTGCAATTTTGATAATTAGTGCTATATTAATTTGTAGCAATTGCAAAAACATTAGTATTTAATTTCCATAATAAATTACAAATCACAAGTTTTCTATGTGCAAATGCATCATTGAGTAGCCTACTGATTAAATTAAGAATGGAATGGTTAAACGTGCAAAATTCTTGCTAGTATCTCTCACACTACTTTGTGCAATCTCCTTCAAACTTGTCCATGATTTTCTCCTCCTCTTACTTGAAGCACCAATAGTACTTTTTTCTACATCAACTTCAGTCGAATTACTTTCAGGCTCGGGTACTTTCTTCGCACTAGATCGATTCCTTTTTCTCCTCTTTGAATCCAACAAAGTGAGTCCATTTTTCGGCAATGGAGTTTCCGGAAGGCTTGTTTCAGGATTGTGTCTCAAAGCAATAGTACTCACCTCAGCAATGGTATGCTTCTCTACAACAAATTTGGTGGCAAGATTTGATTTCACGGGTAGCGATTTAGCCTTTGGAGGACATATCTCTTTTATGTAGCCCTTGGGTGTTCCTCTCATCAAATTTCGATGAGAACAGTAATGGCAACTGTAAACCAAACTATTCTGTGCAGAAATATTGGATTTCTTGCGTTTATGTCGCTGCTTTGACTTGTTCTTTTCAATTCGGACGGTACAATTTTGACCAGGTTGAAGAATAGATTCACACCTGTTGAACATGGCAGTATCATTAGAGAATAAGGGCTATATTAATTTCTACCTGAAATTCAAATAGTGAAAAAAGAAATGAGATGAACTATAGATTTCAAAGTTGGGATATAACAATGTCTACCATCATAAGATTGCCATTCACGGTTCTAAATCTTTTACACTACCTACCTAAAGAATTACAAGCTTTATTTCTAAATAGGGTAAAAATGGACATTCCTGTGAACTTAGAACTTCGTTGCATTTTTCCCCTAGCTTTACCCATTAACCTGTTTGTGGTGGAATATTCAACCGGAGATGCTATCATGTGCACGGCATATGCTGGAGGTAGGAGTATCACTGTAGATATATTTTTCTAAAACATCCCCGAATTATAGAGCACTTTGCCCCTACATCTTTAAACTCCTGTATATATTAAGATTTTTTTATTTTATTTTTCTTCACTATATTTTGATAATTAAAAACAATTATCAACAAAATAGGTTACTTTTATAATTAGTATTTCAAAGATTTTTGACTACGATATTACTCCCTACAAGAAAATATGTAAGAATTTAAAAAAAAATAAGAATAAATAATTCTTGAATAAACAGATTGAAATCACCAACTAAAAGAGTTCATGGGTTAAGTAAACAAAGTACAAGGCCAAGAGGCAAGAGGCAAGAGGCAAGATGATCCACAAGTCAAAATTCAGGGGGCGCCTTCTTTTTGTTAAACATTAATTAACCAAAACGCCATCACATTGGTCTTGTACAGTGAACGTGAAAGAATCTCCAGCGGAATATTCACCCTAAATATGTTTAATAGTCTGCTAGCACAATCCAAAGAGTTCATGGGGTGTACCTAATGCACATATCAGAAGGTCAAGGGGCAAATGCAACAAGGGCCCAAGTTTAATGTCACGACATCAAAAATAAAAAGGGTCTAACAGTTTGACATGATGACATCAAAGTAACAAATGTTCCATAGACTTTATTTTGGGTTAATTCATAACGAAGAACGACTACTGTAAACTGTCATAAAAAATAACTAAGCAAAATTCTATGCATTTCAGTCTTGAAAAGGCTCAAGTAGAGAGGAGAAATTTACTGTATTATTCTGTACTCGCACACAAGACAGAATCTAGGAAAATCATTACCAAAAAAAATCCCCAAAGACAATGTCTGGCCATAATATTCAGAAACTATGGCTTTAAAATCTGATCTTACCAAAAAGAATCAGCCAAAACTAATAATGAACATGGAACAAACTTCTACACACAGACTAATTAGTAAATCTAACTCTCCCCTAAAAGTACAAACAAATGGATAGCTATGTCATATATAACATTTCTAACTAAAGATATTGAATAGATTTCCATGTAAAGCTCCGTACAAAGGAGACTTGGAAACACAAAGAGAACACAAAACGATTTTTATACAAGCATTGAGACTTTTTTCAAATAACATTCCTGAGAAGATTAAAAGGTTGTTCTTGAACAAATAAGCTGTTACATTACTTCATCTTCCAAAATCTACTGTTCTCAAACAGAACCATGAAATGCATATAACTTTATTCATTTACGTAAAGATAATTATAGGGTTGTAAAAAAACCAACCAACTCATCTATAAAAACTCATTCTCCATCTGTTCTGGATTTTATATCAAACTGGATCGTTATTATGCCTTTGATAACTTTTGGAGCTAGTATTAACTTAACTTGATTTGATAAGCCAAATAATATCCAGTCATCTTAGCTCGATCCATTCTCAACTCGACTAGAAGTATAATACAATATCAAGTTATTTGCTTTAACTCAATTTTGGCTCAATTTATGCATGTTTGAGCTCAGATCTTTGAAAAATCAAACGAAGCTCACACACAATGAGATAAATTAATAAAAGAAGAAAAGTCTATCTAAACAAAGTGTTTCTCCACTCATGACACAGTTCCAGCCTAGGTATTAAAAAATCTTCCAAAATCTAACTTTTTATGTATCTGCAGAACAATTGGATTCCAAGTATAACCACCAAATTATGCCTCGCCCACGTCCCTTAGAACGACTCTGAACCTAAGACTAGCCTCAGGGATAAGAGAATCCTAACTACTGAATACATTGTACAATATACTAAAATAGCATGATAATACATTGCTTAACCAAATTTCATATTCTATAGAAAAACGAAAACATTGTTGGGTGGAAAAAGAAAATAATACATTGCAGCAATTCAAATTTAAAATAAAGAAAATGAGAAAGACAGTACAATACCTTTGGCAAAAAAACGAAGAGGGGTCAGTGCGAACGCCCAAGGCCTCAATCGTGGCAGCCAAACGCTGTCCGAAGAAGGCGCCGAGTGAGAGAATAGAAGCTTCCTCCACAGCCCATAAAGCAAGGTTTTTCAAGTGGTCTAGCTTGCACATAGTTTTTGCACTGAGATTGGGCTTTTTCTTGCCATTTAATTCTTCTCTCTGCGTCATGGAAAATTGTTGAATCAATGGGTTTGGTTTTCTTTCCTCCTCTTTGGCCTGTGTTGATGCCGTGGCGCCGCCGTCTTCTCCCGGAACGGTGTTGACTAACGGCTGTCGAATCAAAATCTAAATCCAGGGTTATGCAATTAGCCAATTACCCAATATTTTGGGTATATCGTCTAAAAATAATGAGTACAGATTTACAAGAAAGTGGTTGAACAGAATTATTTATTGGAAAATTTGGAAAATTGAATTGAGTTGTAATATTCCCTAAAATTTCACCATAAGAATAAGACGGTAATTTTTTTTTTTTTGGGAAACAAAACGGACCCGTTTGGATCGTTGGATCTGTTTGGCTTTGTTTCGATGTTTCAAAATTGGTTCGAACGGTGAAACATGACTTGGATTGATTTTAATTGGAATAATATGTAATGGATTTTAAAAATTAAAGATATGACTTGAGTTGATTTTGTTGTTGGGATTTAAGGAAGAAAGTTGATTACATATATCAAATCAATATCAATGTTTGAGATAAAATATTTTATTTAAATAATGATCGAGATGGTGATTAAATACTTTTGATATTATTATAAATTCAATATTTGTACTAGGATAGTAACTATCAAGTAATTATTTTGTTGGAGAAATAATTAGATATTATATTTTAAACATAAATCATATATATATATATATAAAAAGATTTAATTAGATATATACATATACATACTAAATATTTTTTTTGTGAATGCATAATTAAATTAGTATACACAGACTGAAATAAATACAAACATATTACATATTATAAACTATATTATACATATACTACATTACATATAATACATATAATTGTGGGGTGTTGTATATATATATATATATATATATTTATATTATGATGAATATATGAACATATATATTTTTTTAATAATATTATATGGACAGCCGCTACATAAATATTTCAAATCAGACGTAGTGGAATATTTTGTGTGTGTAAAAAAACAGCGTGTGAAAGGGGGTGTTTATGATAATCTGGTGCGGCCTCGAAACATAAGTCTCGCCCAGTTTGTTGGGCCAAATGCGATTCAAGTCGCTTTTCGCAGGTTTCATTGGCCCAAATCATTGAGCCAAAACCACCAAAAATCGTTCCAAACATGCCCAGGATAATCTTATTTATATATATATATATATAGCTTATTCCCGTGCTATTCACAAACACATATATAATAAATAATTAATTACAAATACGCGAACCCTAGCTCTTTAAGACAAGAATTAACAAAGTAAGAAATTTAAAATATTATTTCACTCAAAACCCTGTTGTTATCCTAGGCTAATAATGTCAAAAAAAATACAACCTTACAACTCTCAAAGCTCTACATGTGCCCTGCTATACTTCGGCAGGTCTTTCAGCATCAGAATTTAGGGCGATTTAGTTTATTGAAAGCTCAGAGACAATTTTTTATACTCTAAGAAACTTCAAAATCATAATTACAATTTATAATTGCTGCATTTGGTTCCTACTGCACATAATATTTAGAACAAAATAGCTAGACTAAGTGGGACGAAGACACTCCAAATAAAGGAGAGAAAAAAATAAGTTATCTTGTTTCTCCGGACTGGCACATTAATGTTCTAGCTCAAGAGACTGATAGTTTCAGGTAGTGAACAATAAAGGTGCACATGTTTGCTGCCCATATATTGCCAAAACAAATTTTACAGCAAAAAAGGAATTAGTACTAAAAACCCAACTAAAATTGCCAGTACGTTAAACTAAATTTAAAAAGAGCATGTATAAAATTGACTCCACATTCACTACACAAAACCCTAGATCAACACAACCAACAGTACGAATTTAGTAAAAGAATGAACATCAGAAAATTACAGTAAGACAACTTAACTAACCCCACCCCCCTTCAGAATAATTAGCCCACCAACCAGAATATATAGTCAAACCCTTAAAAACCTTTTCTTAATTAGACTCCCCCATAAATCTTTTAATTAATTAGTACTAAATAAATAAACAGTTAAAATTCAACCAATTAAATATAAAACTGAATCCACTAAAAAATATAACCGAAATTGAGTTTCAGATAATAGCACTCACACCAAAATTTAATTCAAAAGAACACTTAATTGAATTTATTGAACTCAAATCAACCAACAAATCAGCAGAACTATTTCGAATTAATTAAAGACATTACTTTGCAATTCATTTATAAAATTAGGGATCTAAAGGGGAATTAAAATTGTAGAAGAGGAAACTCACGGAGGATGGTTGAATCGAGAGATGATATAGATATATAGACAGATACAGAGCCACAAAGACGACTGAATAGTATTTAAAGAGGGAATTGAGTGAGGAAGAAAGAAATAATAGGTTGGCCTTGGATGATGGGTCCTTTTTATTGCTTATTGCTATATGGATCGGGTTAAAGTATGATATGGGCTTGGTACGGGTTATGATATTCGGGTTTATGGGATGTTTCTATTACCTAACACGAGTGGTATGGTAACTAAATAAAAAAACGAGTAATATGGTAGATTTCAAGCCCTAATTTTGGTTTTATTGATGTGATTGGAAGGGTTGGGATTATTTTATTACTGATAGTTTTACTTTTAAGAGTGCTTGAATTAATCCATGGATAAGTTATTATGTCTTGTTAAAACGTTAATAAGTTATCTCGTTATAATCTCTCGATTGCATAATTCCATTTCATTTCCTGCTTTTGACTTCCTAACATTTAATAAAAAATATTATGAATTGTAATAATTTTGAAAGTTCAAAGGGCAAAACTCATAAGCATGTTGGAGATTAGAAAGATCGCGCTTAACGCCTAATTATTTTACATTTTTCCTATCAACTTTTAAAATTTTGACAATTCATAATATTCTATTAAATGTTAGGGAATTAATTAGTGCAATATTTCAACGGGGAGAAGAAAAAAAAAAGATCATCTACGACAAAATGCAAATACCATGGGCATGTTTGTTTGGTGTTTCCCAAAATTATTTCGTGTTTGAAAAATGCCAAACAAACATGTTTTTAATTTTCTGAAATAATTTGTACCAAAAAAAAAAAAATTCTGAAGTAATTTTTCCACCTCTCAATTTTCTCAAAAAATTCTCTTAAAAGTCAAACAAATAACAATTTTCTTATTTCTAAACAAAACATATACAAATTCTACTCTCATTTGACATAAAGTAACATATATCTTACATAATTTATCTCACATAATAAACATGATTTGACATAAAGTCTTACACATCTTACACCAACAACCTAACTCTTAAAAAAAAACTTACATTTACTTTATTTCTCAAATCACTATCTCAAAACTCAAACAAACAATATTACATAAATCGAGATTATTTCACAAACCTCTATTACTCTCCCAAACACCAAACAAACATCCCCATATCTTGTTACTCTCGTTATGTCATTATTCTAGCTCTTCTCTGCATGCGCGTCTCCTATCCTAGCTAATTATGCAATATTCGTAAATATTGTTGCAATTTTATTTATTTGATGGGTTTTCAAGCAGAGAGCTTCTGAATGGAGAGAAATTAAAGAAGGGCTTTTTGCATGCAGTTGCCATCAGACAAGGCTCTTCTATCTCATGACCCCGTCTTTCGACCACTTGTTGAGAAATATGTTCATTTTGTTGTGCTTAATTCTACTGGAAGTATATATGTTTTTAATTTTGACATTGTCTAAAGCAATCAAGGACCTCTTTGAAAAATAAATAAATCAATTGCAATTTCACGAGTACTTTGAGTTGTGTTTTGAGTTTCAATGCATGAAAATATAGAGTTTCAAAAATACATCATTTTTTGTTTTTATTTTGATTAATTCAAAAACAAAAAAAAAAAAAATCAATGTTTTCAACGAAAAGATGATGATCATGGGTGCCGTCCGCACCCCCTAAACTCTAAGGGCCTGTTTGTTTGGCGTTTTCCAGAATTTTTTCGTGTTTGGGAAATGCCAAACAAACATGTTTTCTATTTTTCGAAATAAATTTTTCATCCATTAATTTTCTCAAACTACTCTCTCAAAAGCCAAACAAACAACAATTTTCTTATCTCTAAACAAAACCTATACAAACTCTACTTTGATTTGACATAAAGTAACATATCTCTTACACAATTTATCTCACATAACAAACATGATTTGACATAAAGTCTTACACATCTTACACCTAAAAAAAAACCTACACCTACTTTATTTCTCAAACCACTCTCTCAAAACTCAAACAAACAACATTACGCAAATCGAGATTATTTCACAAATCTCCACTACTCTCCCAAACTACTTTCCCAAACGCCAAACAAACAGGCCCTAAGCCTCCAACAGTTATATATATAGTAGTTTACTGTAGACTAATTAAAGAGGTAATATTTTATAATTTATATCCTCCCCACTCACGTCCTTGAAGTTTTGACGATTTCTTTTTTTTTTTAATGCAAGCTACATAGTCAAGAAAGGTCCGGCCCAAGAAAAAATACTATCATGAACAAATATTATCTTCAAAATCTTAAATAAAAATCAGAATTATTTTAAATTCATTTCATATTATACTATTATTTATAATATGAGGATTGTATTTGTATAATTTTTTATATGCTTCTTGATATCTTGTATGTTTGTAATTAACTTTGTGACAATATATTTGAGTGATCTAGTTTCATTTCACAATTGATTCGGTTTGTTTTAACTCTTTCAGATTTGACGGCAAATGAACATCCATTTTCCACTTTGCTAATTGTGATAACAATAATAGAAAGTAAAAATAAGATGATTTCTTATCTAATATTTTAGTAATGTATAGTGGCGAAAATTGGAGGTCACTAATGTCATTATTAATTTCTTTTATTTTTGTGTCTATTGATAAGTATAAATGATTAATTATTTTTATCGTGTTATAGCGTTTTTATATCTCCGTATATAGATAAACGCGTAATCAACTTAATAGACTACTTACGTTGTTGTTTGCACAAACTCGTATTAAAGTTATCGATGTGATAAGGCATTTTATTAATTAAAAGGAACCAACTCGCTGAAAATTATTTAGATGTATGCTCATAGTTAAAAATTCTACGGATATCAATTTTCGCCCGCTTGATTTTAAATCTTAGTTTCGCCCCTGCTCACGCCCTTCCTTTTTGGCAAAAAACATTTTCTAATTATATTCCTTTACAATCCATTGAACTTGAGCAAATTTTAATTTCATACACTTGCTAATAAGGATCAAACAAAATCTGCTCTTTAATTTGTACTATTTATCAAAAAAAAATCTGCTCCTTTATATTTATTTAAGTTTCTAAATTCTGATAAACGTGCAATTAACCCCAGTCCTTTGACTCGTTTAACTACTTATTATTATTAATTAAACACCATACATATATATAATTATATATACACTATGAAGATTTTAGTTAGAAAATGTTTTCTTTACTCCGAGAGAAAGAAAGACCAAGACCATTGAATTGACAAGATAATATTTTCAAATGATCTTACTATACATCCAAACGAAGACCAATACCAACCGTCCGATCAGAGGCGGCTGAAAATTTCAACCTAAGATATACGCGTCTTCTTCTTCCTTTCCTCACTCTTGCTATGCACCTCCCCATTTAGAAACTCACCAAATATATATATATATATAGTTAACTCATGATCAAACAATGACATAATTAGAAACACTACAACGAAAGAAAAAAAGTAGTCAACCTCATTTCTTTTGAGTTTCTGTTAAAGAAAATAAGAATTAATAAGCTTTAATGGCGGATATGGGAGCTACTGGCGGCCAGTATCCTGATTTTCCGGCTGCGGCGACGCACGGCGGTCAATACATACAGTATAATATTTTTGGTAACATGTTTGAGATCACAACAAAGTATCGCCCTCCGATTATGCCTATCGGACGTGGAGCTTATGGCATAGTCTGGTAAGATTTTACTAATGATAATCCAATTGAATCTTAATTGAAGTGAATTAATTGTGCTAATTATTTTACTGTAATGTATTTTTTTATTGAAGCTCTGTTATGAACGTGGAGACTAACGAAATGGTGGCGATTAAGAAGATCGCCAATGCTTTTGATAACTACATGGATGCGAAGAGGACTCTTCGTGAAATCAAGCTTCTTCGCCATTTGGATCACGAAAATGTTCGTATTATTAATTGTTCTGTTTGTGGATGATTTAGAAATTAATTTCATGAAGTTCTAATTAGGGCAAAGGTCTGTTTGGATGTGATCTTTAATAAAATTAGATTTTATGTTCATCACAAATAACTATTATATTGAAATATCTTATTTTGTATGGTTAAAAAGATTTTATATACTAATTAAATCCAGTACTATATGTGATGTACAGGTGATTGGTCTAAGAGATGTGATTCCTCCTCCTTTAAGAAGAGAATTTACTGATGTCTACATTGCTACAGAACTAATGGACACCGATCTCCACCAAATTATTCGATCTAATCAGGGATTATCCGAAGAACACTCTCAGGTACTATTACTCGGTTCGATGTTATTTAAGAATTTACGCAAGACCCCCTTGCATATATGTCAATTTTGAGAAACAGACTCAATTATACTAATATATTGTTGTATTGTTTCTATTTTCAGTACTTCTTGTACCAGATCCTTCGTGGATTAAAATACATACACTCTGCTGGTGTGATCCATCGAGATTTAAAACCGAGCAATCTACTACTAAATGCTAACTGTGATCTTAAGATATGTGACTTTGGCCTTGCACGTCCAAACGCAGAAAACGAGTTCATGACAGAGTACGTTGTGACTCGATGGTACAGGGCACCCGAGCTTTTACTGAACTCATCAGAATACACTGCTGCTATAGATGTTTGGTCTGTTGGTTGTATATTCATGGAGCTCATGAATCGAAAGCCTTTGTTTGCGGGAAAAGACCACGTGCATCAAATGCACTTGTTGATCGAGCTCTTGGGCACTCCCAATGATTCCGATCTTGATTTCGTAAGAAATGAGGATGCAAAGAGGTACATAAGGCAACTTCCGAGACACCCTCGTCAGAATTTGGCTAAAGTTTTCCCACATGTGAATCCTCTTGCAATTGATCTAATTGATAAGATGCTGACAACAAATCCTGCTAAGAGAATTACGGTCGTAGAAGCTTTGGAGCATCCTTATCTTGCTAAATTGCATGATGTAGCTGACGAACCAGTGTGCTCGGAGTCGTTTTGTTTCGATTTTGAGCAACAAATGTTGACAGAAGAGCAGATTAAAGATATGATCTATAAGGAGGCCTTGGAACTAAATCCATATGCATGAATGATGATTTAATTAAATATATAGATAATATCAGAAATATTTCGAGTTTTTTTTTCCTGGAATTTTCTTAATATTATTTGGTTTCCCATTTTTTGCTTGTACAAGGTTATATTTGTACCTGTCAAGTTTAATTAATAAGGTATATTGTGTTTAATAGGAAATATGTTCTTCTAATGTATGTTTTAGGGTGCTTGAGACATTATTAATTTTTTTTTATTTCATTTAACACAATAAATTACTTCATGTTTTATGTATAATATATTATTAAATGTAATTTAGGCAGAAAAGATATTCTATCTCATTTCCGTACGATAGTTTACTTGCATAGTTATGAATCATGCATCAATAAGTTCAAGTAGGCCCACATTATAATTTTAAATGCTTGTATAGATGTCCAAATTCAAACATATGGAAGCTATTGAAACCTGCAATAAGTGAATATGTATTGGGTGTCGACATAAAATTTTGGTGGTGTTGAAACTAAGATAATTTTTAATGTAAAAACACCAATTAAGTCGTCTTCTGCCTTCCAGAATGGTGCAATTTTACCAATGCACACCATGGAAATCTTTGCAAGCAAAATATTCTGTTGTGGATGACTTTCGGGGCAAAGTCCAATTATTCAACCAATAATACTACTTATATAAAGGTTGGTGCAATACGATATATTAATCGAGATTTGGGGGTAAAATGTGGTATTCACTTTTTTTGCTAGAGATCAAATAAAAACTATTCGAAACCATTCCACAATTAAATTAAATAAATAACCTCAATAGATAATTTAATTATTGTACATCCATGAAAGTAATTTATGGAAGAGATTATCAACAACCCAACATGTTCTATATACTCCTATTATCTAGTAATTAATTGGTAACTTGACTTGAAATATAAATTATTTACATGATAGTGTGATGTACACAACTTGTCATTGATAATGACCAATACAATGCTACTTCAAAGTCACAATACAAGTACACTCCAAAATTACAAAGAAAATCAAGTACCATAAATATACAAATCTAGCTAATATTACAATCTCTCGAGTTGCCACCCTCCTCATCTTCAAATCCCAATACGTAAGCTCCTTCGTCATCCTCATCACTCTCAATATCTTGTCTATCACGACTTCTTTCAACATACACACGGGCTTGCCTCCTATGCAGTCGCAAAACATGCATTATCACATCAGGAGTGAGCGTCACTCGTGAGTGGTCCTCCCTGCCTTGCCTATTGGCCTCCATTATCTCACACGCATTATCAGGCAAAGGGCTAACAACATTTGAAGAGGGAGCCCAAACCTTTACATTCTTTTCTATTCCACAAGTAGCAAGAATTGGAATCAGTGGATGTGGTTCTAATTGATTAACGATATGCCTATCACCTACCATCATACGAACAAGTTCACCACTCTTTTTATTCCATATAAATATATGTCCACAGTCGGAGCCACTTAGAATATATTCATCGTTAGGACCAAAGAAATTCACACCTTTGACTGTTTGTGAGTTTCTGTGACCTGAATAAACTCGAGCATCTTCCAATTTATGCAATTCTTCGGATGATAAAGACATGGGATTTGGGCCGAAACCCGAATTCTTTTGGAACATATATATGAGCTCATCATTATAAGAGACGAGGAGTTCACTTGTGTTGGAGTAAGCTAATGCTGTAATGTGGACATCATCTGTCCTTAAGAGGTGATGAGCACAAAAAGTGCTGACAGGGCTTCCGGCTTTAGTTGAGGAACCTATTTGGTACTTTCTAGTGTCATAAACACGAGCGTACACGTCAGAACCTCCTACAGCGAAATAATTAGGATTTCTGGGGTCTATAACTATGGAATTTAGACCAATATTACATAGAGGCTGATTGTTTTCTGGAAACGATGAGCAGTAGAAAAGCTTGGTAGCAGAGTTACTTCGTAGATCGTACTGCAAAAGGAGGAGACTGGCATTTATGATAAAAGGATTGATTGTAATGGAAATTTATTACGAAGATTAGAAAGTTCAAAGAGAGCCTACATGTTGAACGAAGCCATCCTCTCCACAACTATAAAATATGTAAGGACTTCCTGGTTCAACAGCAAGCTTATGAACACGACCTTGGTGTTTAGATAATCTCTTTGTTTCTACTGAACCATTCTCCGACAACAGGCCAAGCCTCACCTGAAATGGGAAAATAAACAAGTTTTAAATAGCAAAAAATATAGGCACAAGCCAATAAAGAATAAAATTTTGAAACTTTATTCTAGATAATATTAAACTAGCAATTTCAAGCTAGCTTCCCATTAGACCTTTGTGAATCAATTTCAGGCCCAAAGAATCACTTCAAGAATATATGTTCATCAGCTCAATTATTACCTGGCAGTCAGCAGATGAGGTTACTATTTTACTGTCATCGGTAAAAGGCATGATTCTGGCCTGGAATATGTTGTCCAAATGGCCAGACGGATATGAGAATTTTGATTCATGTGTTGCCCAATTCCAGAGTTTCACTTGTCTATCATCGGACCCTGACACAAGTAGCTCACCAGTAGAATTGAACTCAATTGTGTTTACACATCCCTCATGGCCATTTAGTTTCCCATACAAATCTATTTGCTTGATCACGTTCTGCTTCAATACAAAAAGGAAAATAATGAAATACCTAAAGCAACAAAAGTATAACAGATAATGATCAAATGACAGTTAAGTCTATCTTGCCTCTTGAATAATACCAAACATTGATACAACAAAGTATCCATAAAGTACTCTAAATTGCAACATTTATAGATTCTTTATGTCAGATAAAAATTGGCTGGCGATGTCGTATCAAATTTTCTAATTGTGTAAAACCTTTCAATCCAAACTCCCACGTGCAAGCTTTCATGCAAATACAGCATTCTTCAAAGACCAAGGCAACATACTTCTCCTACGCGATCCTTTGTCAAGACCATATGTATTTTCGTCTTTTTAAGCGGGTTTTTTATGCACTTGTTAACTAGTTCAAAATTCCAACATTGTTTGAATTTGCTCTATTTCGCAGATGTTCATTATTGTGCTCGCTCTTCTGTATCCCAAGATCTTTTGACACCAAAAAAAGATGGAAATCTCTTATATACATGGCCACACTAAGTCACAGATTTATAGGAATCTTTCGATTTAAATCAGTTGAATTATGAAATGTGCAATAAATTTAAAATACTAGACATAAATGATCCATACTATTATGATTATTCTTGTTGTTTGTTATATTAAAAGTTACACAAGGATTCATGTACATCAATACCACAAATCTGCAAGAATATATTTTACCAATTAAGAATATTCATATACCGGCACTAATTCATACAAGGATACATATTTCCAAGCACACACACACACACAAACAAATGAATAATGGAGAAAAAACAAACTGATGAATCCAAGGATTTTGGAAACTTGGCACCCAAATCGGGAGAGAGGGGACAAATATTGACCTCATGACTATCCAAGAATTTATATGACTCAGCAACAGTTAAACACAGATTTATTATATAGTATATGTATACAATTAATAAAATAATATAAAAGAAAATTAATTACCTGAGAAGCAGAGATACGGCGAGAGAAAATCCTGGGAGGAGAAAGACCCGTTTCTCTGTTGAAGAATTGGAGCAGCCCATTTTCGGAATTCTTGCCCATACCTAGCTAGATTTCAGAAAGACAGTGAAAAGAAAGGGACGAAAATATTCGATTCGATTCGACTCGATTCGATGGATGATGTGGCAGCAACTGTTGAAGAACATGTGTAAGTACAAGCTAAATAAGTAGCCACCATGCAATGATGAAGGAATTTTCAGGAGTGCACCGAGCAGGAACTGATGATGGACAGGTCTTG
The DNA here is from genome assembly GCA_030819805.1 of Penstemon newberryi var. newberryi. Taxonomy (NCBI): domain Eukaryota; kingdom Viridiplantae; phylum Streptophyta; class Magnoliopsida; order Lamiales; family Plantaginaceae; genus Penstemon; species Penstemon newberryi. The sequence continues at coordinate 40,128,079 of JAUALY010000005.1, forward strand.
CAAACGTCGTCGTAAAAGGGATACCTGAGTCTCGCGTAATTTAAGATTACAATTGTAGTTTGACATTTTTGACTTTGAACTAGTGACAAGTGAATAACAATCACAATGAAAGGGTAGGGAAAAAAAATATATTAGTCCATTTAATTATTTTAGGGATATAAAAATAGTTTCAACAAACAATTGACATCATTTATGTTTCAAGTTTTCGTACTTTTAATCCTAAACTTTTCGAAATTAAAATTAATGTTTTGAAATTAGTTTGATATTGAATATCACTCAATGGTAATCTTTTAAGTCACAGACTCACCATGCTAAATCAACTTAAATTGAAGGGAAATTTTTCTCTCAATATACTGATTATTAGTGCAAAAAAATTAGAATCTCCCCTTGTTTCTTCATTCCCCCATAAATCGTGTCAATTTCTTTAATTCCAACGAAATTAAACTAAAATTACAGGTAAGAGGACTAAATCGCAGCAACTTAAAACATATAGTATGTAAATTATTTGCCGGAACTATAGGTGTCCCATTTCTTAAAGGACTAATATTATGTTTTCCCTTTAAATCCATATTGGTCCATAGTAAATTGTGATTTCGAAAAATTGAAAATCAATTTGCTTTGTATTTTTAGTAGAGATTGTATTTGAATTTAGTTTAATTATTAGATCTTTTCGAAAAAAGTTTAATTATTAAATAAATTATATTTGAATAGAGTCATAACAACTTAAGTTTAACATTTTCCATATGAAGTCACTAATTCAAAAAGAGCAAAAGACAAAAACACCCCTTATGATTTGTCTAACTCCCAAACCCTCCCCCCGTGTTATTTTAACTCCCAAAAAACCCCATGTGTTTGGTTTTAAATACCACACTCGACCCAAGTAGTATATGCTTATAATTTTATTTTTTACTTTTGGTGAAATGACAAGATTACTCCTATGTGTTTATTTTTTTTAATTTATTTATTCTTTTTGAAAAATTAAGTATATACTACTTGAGTCAAATGTGGTATTAAAAATCAAACACATGGAGATTTTGGGGATTTAATATGACACATGAGGGGTTTTTTGGGAGTTAGACAAAGCATAGGGGGTGTTTCTCCTGCTTGTGTTTCAATGACGGGTAAGGCGGTCAAGCTTTTTTGTCTTTCGATATCAGGGGTAAAATTATCATATCAAAAGCAAAATGTGAACAAATACTTGCAATTTTGGTGTTTGAAACACACTCTTTTTTTCTGGGGGTGTATTTGGCACTTATTTGAGATCACAGGGGGTTTTTGGAGAGTTAAAATAATATAGGAGAATTTTTGGGAGTTAGACAAAGCATAGGGAGTGTTTTTGTCTATTGCTCAATTAAAAAATTAAAGTACACTCGTACGATAAAATTTATTTTTCTCGCCTCTACAACAATAAAATATGATAGAAGATTGCATTACCGGTAATCAATTATTATTCTTAATTTGGTCAAACGAGAAAAGAAAAAAGGTAAATATTATTTGTGGTCCTCTTTATTATTTTTTTTTTACAAAGTTGTTCTTTTTGTGCTTTTTTTCACATTAATCTCCATTACGGATTATATGTTTCATTTTGGACTTTTCCAGGCAGTCAATAACAACGTTGAGCTGTTACATAAAATAATTTTCGACATTTCACTATGATAGTGTTACACTTAAGTCTCCCATATAAAATTTATGAATTATTATTGACTTTAAGGTCTCATCTCGATTGTATATGTAAAAATTGAATTGAATAATTTTCTTCTCCTGAGATTTGGTGTCACTCGCATATAGAGGATTGCAAACCTTTACATATGTTAGCCCAATTAACACTTTAATAAAAAGCAAAATCAAAACTTAATAATAATTTAAAAATTAAGAAAGATATGTAAATAAAAAAGAAAAAAAAATTCAGCATGCCCACCCCACCCCATCTTCTCTCCCCCTCTCCGACGGGGGCGACCAATTTTGGCGGTGACCTTTTGGTTGCGGCCAATTTGGCCGCTGCTATTTGGGGGGAGGGTGAGAGGAATGGGGATGGGTAGGATGAGTTGCTGAGTTTTTTAAAAAATAAATATTTTGATTTTTTTTAATTATTTTTTAGCTTATATTGTTACAAATAGGTGAATTATTATTTGTTTCGAATTTTTTTATTTTTATTTTTTTAAATATTTTCTAGGTGATTTACGATCGGATCTCCTAAGGTTTAGTCGTTTTACAATGAACTCCTTGATGTTTCAGAAATTACAAGGACACCCCCTCTAGTTTAGACTATGTATCAAAAATTCCTCAGAGATTCAACAATCCTTACAAGGACCCCTACAACTTGTGAAAATGTTTATAAAAAATAACCCTGAAAGGGGTGTCCTTGTAATTGTAAATCACCCAATTCTATATTGATACAAATAGGTGAATTATTATTGTTATTATTTTAAAAATGTTATTTTGAATTTTCAAATGATTTTCAATTCTTAAAAAATATTTTTAAATGATTAGTTTTTGTTCTTTGAAATGATTATTTTTCATAAAATTCTGGGACTAAATTGATATAAACATATTTTATGGGAGACTTAATTGTAATATTATCATAGAGAACGGACAAAAATGCCCTTAAGAATATGCACATGCATGTCACGTAAGCTCGCCGCCGTTAACCACCTAAAAAGGTCCAAAATGAAACAAATAATCCGTAGTGGAGAATAATGTTGGATAAAATACACAAAAGATCAACAACTATGTATAAAGTTAGTGATAAAGAAAAACAAAGGTAGTGTTTACCCAAAGAAAAAACTACTTCGCATCTTCAACAGCAAAATCCAGATACTATCAGGTGGATCCTCCCACTTTATCAACTTCCTATCAGTGTGGTGAAGAACTGGAAATAATCAATTTTAAAATGCCGCCCATAATATCGCTGCTTGGGCGTAGTGTAGTCCTTTTTTTGGTGTTATTTCTTATGTTCATTCCCTGTCAATATTTTATGTGACAGAGGCTTCCCCATTGTAGAACATTTGTGACTCTTACCATTTTTTCTTGATTAATTATGCTAATGTATCCAAAAAATAAAAAATAGTGACCCATTATCTGACGCAATGTTTTCTTTTAAAAAAAATCAAGTTAACTGCACTAATTCTCAAAATCAAGTTAAATCATAATAGCTTCTGCACAGAACAAATTCTCAAAAACAACTCATACATGTAATTGAACTCTGAAGGCCAGTTATGCTCTGTTGCACAAGGAAATTTGACCACTAATTTCACAGAGTCACAGATATTTAATGAGAAAGAGCTTATGTTGGTAATTCAGTTACTTTATAATCTCAAAGATTCGGAGGTAAAATCTGGAAACAGAAAAATAACACCAAGACATGCAAACTTCTCTCCAAGTCAGAAGACTATGAAGCATTAATCATTATTATAGAAAATAATATTGTAAACATACCGCTATTATTATCTGAGCAACAATTTTGTGTAAAGAATTTTATAACCGTAGCTCCCCCATGAAAACAAAAAGGAATAAAGAATCATCTTTACAACTACTTCATCCTAATTTCTCTTAGCAAAGAGAGGAAGGATACAAGACAAAAATATTACAAGCTCTCGTACAAATTCACCCTTTGCATCTAAAGAATATTAACCAAGAATCTATAACTGCAGATTTAATCAACCAGTATATCATGTTAAGTGTCAGCTCAAATTTGATTTGATGCTATATGCTCCATATCCACTGCCGCAAAATAAAATGTCATCCAATCCATACTTACAAAATTTCAATAGATTCTAGTCGTCGTCATCCGGTAATGTAGCAAAGGAAAAGGGTTTAAATTTATAGCCATCGCCATGGTAGAACTTGTTTTGAAATTCAACCCAATGGAGACGCAAAGCATGGAGAAAGGCGCTAAGAGTTTCCATCATGAGTAGTATAAAAGCTGTTGCAAAAGCAAAAACAGCCAGACCCACTAATCGTATGATAATATTGTCATACCTGCATAGATTCACAATTAACCGAATAAAATATTCGAAAATATTACTTACTGTTATCATAACTAAAACGTCACAGAACAGTAAGCAAATAGATTACCCCCACGCAAGAAGAAGAACTTTTTCGTAGAAAACAGTTGATAATTCTGAGTGGGCCAAACTGCAATAGCACAAGGATACAATTGTAATGATGAACTAAGCCAGGAATGAAAGATATACAGAACTGAATACTGAAACTGCTACTACCTTAAAGCCCAGAGCCGGAGATATGAAGCAGTATTAGAAACTGCTCCCAGTACAAACTCAATAGCATGTATCATTTGATGCACAAAAACCTCACTGAAGTTGAAATCTTCGTGGTGTTGTTGCCTCGCAGAATCAGGTTCCTCGTCATTATACATGTCAGAGCTTCCAAGAATCCCATATGTCCGGCCTTGAAATCTCTTAGATATGCAAAACAAATGACCAAGATAATCAGCGATTCAATGTTTCAGGATTTCATTAATTGACATTTTGCTTCTAAAACCTGCTATAATTATTTGTCACAAGCACAATTTTGTGTACATAATGTCCGGATTAATTTGCAGGCCAGCCCATGTCTTAATCTCGCACATCATACATACACACCAAACATAAGAAAACGTGACATATTTGTGCTCATCTCACCTCATCATAAATACCAAACGTGTTCACAGTATTTATTACAGATCACACGAGCTGCTTCAAGAAGGAGAATTAGTGAACTGGTACTCCATACAACTTTTTCATTCCGATTTTCATGATAATGTTCTAATGATTCCAATCATGTGTACCAGGTTTTTCTTTTTGATAAAGTCAGGTAAACAAAATTACGACTGCATGGTGAGAAGTTAAGCACCTGTGGATATACCTATTTCTCAAAACTTGTTTCAGCTACGTACAATAATGAGGTAAATAGTCGAATAAGCACTTTAAATTATCAATTCTTCGAGAAAGAAGAAGGCAGTCCTGGAATGTTAAGGTAATAGAAAAATAATTAAGAAAAGAAAGAAATGTGATATTGACAGTACCTCAGTATGAAGTCTCTTCAAAATAAAAGGTTTGGGGAAGAGCATCCATGGGACAGCAATAAGAGCTAAAAGCAACAATATAACCTGCAAAATGTAGTCGAGATTAATATTATGTAGGTGGGCGTGTATGTAATACATATATAATGTCATAATCACAAGAAGATTGATTATGATCATGCCTGAAGTACACCCTGACCCCAGAACAACTGATTTTCACCCAAATCTTCAAAAGGGCTCAAGAACATGTAAATCATCACATGGTAAAGGTCTGCTTGAGAACCAGTACACCATTTGGTAATGATGAGAATAGAAAGATATCCAAATAGGCTGTTAAGGAAGATCATCTGCGGCACAAATTGATACCTAGAAAGTAAAAAGTAAAAGAGTGAGAAAACTACAAGGATTCTACACAATTAGAAGGTTGAGAAAGAGAACATACTTAATATCAATTGAGTTGCTGAAGTAGCGTGCGTTGAAATAACTTAGTATAATTCCTAGATTCATCTGAGCCAAACCAAACAAAATAGACATTTTCATCTTGAGAGAATTCAAGAATGGCAACTCAGAACGACTCCCACGCCAACTTGGATCCACACCAAATGGATATGCATCTCGATATTTGACCAAACCAATTGAACGAGAATCACTGTTGAGGTAAAGAAAGAGAGCAACAGAATGAGAGCTTAAATTCACCACGGAAAGAAGACAAAAGGAATAAAGAAAGAAAATGATGCGAAATGAAATAGAAAGGTGGGGACCCAATTTTAAAATATGAAAATGTAGAAGTCTAAAGGACAAATCCACTTAATAATATGGGCAATTCAGATATGGAAAAAATACAAAGGACTCAAATGTCAAATATTCAGCGTTAATAACGCAAACTTACATAGTTCGAAACATCATATATGTTAGTTGTAAAGGATGTAACAATTCACTCAAAAAGGATGTAACAATTCACTCAAATGAATGTTGATTTTGCCTCTTTTCAAATAAACTTCTTAATTTATTATAAACTAAACAACATTAACTAACTAGTAATCCAAATCCTGAATTCAACCTCGAAAAGACAAATAATAATAGTAAACTTGTATGCTCGAGCAAGCAGTTCATGTCCTAATTCCACTTCTAGGATAAAAAAACTGATCGCAAAGTTAATGGACCCTATTCATTGATCTAAGTTGTCACATTCAATCATTCATAACTAATTAACGGTTGTATCCCACTGTTTTCCAAGCGTGTATAGTCGCCCAAATAGCCCCTTACCCCTGTTAGCTCTCTATGATTTTAATAGTTTGAGTTCAAATTATTTAATTTCTAACTTTTTCCTTTTCCTCTTTGTTTGTAGTTCCTTTTTTATCTGCAGAGGCAGAAGGGCAGGAGAAAGCAAGATGAAAAATGGCATATTAATTCAAGTATGATGCCCAAGGAATAGAGTAACCTCAATGCAAACGAGCAGAGTATGAACCATACCTGCATGTAGCATCTCGACATTTGTAGGCAGAGTGACCAAATATGTGAAAAGGAACAGAAAAAAATTCATTGTATATTAGTCCACAGTAAATTGAAAAGAGAGACATCAGAAGGAGGACATATCGGCCGCCAAAAAGCATCTCCATGAAGCTGCCAAGTTTCTGAAGGAAACAAACATTTAAATCACAAAGCAGAAATAAAGCAGAAAAATAACTGCAGTGGGGTTTGCAGCACATATGCACTTATGACTACTATTCTACTTTACTTACTATATCCGAACAAATTTGTTTCTCGTCCTATACCTCTAGTCATAAGATTTAAAGTACGTTTAGCAGATGGACCTTTCTCCATTTGTTGAAGAAGCATCTATTTTTCTTCCTCAGAATCTTGAACTCACTAAAGATTCACACTCTGTTATTAAGTTTAATTAGACCCCATGGGAAATTCATTAATTGTGCTCCGGGAAGACAATTGGCAATGCATCAACTATACTAACTCGAAATACATAAATCCTTTAGACAAGCTTACAAGCAGTTTCTTACTAATTCTGTTACATTTATAGCAATGATTATGTCATTACAAGCAGTCATCCAAATTTGAGCAAATTATCGTCTTCTACTGTTCAGAACACTGCTTATATGAGAAAATAAGACAAAATATCTCTCATCAGGACCTAGAAATAACTGGATGATCTTAATATCCCTAAACCCTATCTCTTTCAATGGTGATTGCCATTTATTCTCCACTCTCCAGAACCCAGAAACAACTGGATGGTCGTATATTTGTTAAGACCTTCTCGTATACTCCAATAATTTTGTTTATCCAGTTGTACAAAAAAATGGCTACCCAGGAAAAGCAAAAGGGTTCGACATTCCCCCGTCATGATTTCTTTTTCAAGCCAGTCACTTCACCAATCTATATGTCCAAGGGGAAGTAATTATAAGCTGCATGACATGCTCAATGACAATAACCAATTATCAAGGATAAGACTTTCTATATAACAATCATCAGTGATCAACTATCAGCAAACTACCCAAATAAGAAGCAGAATGCACAAGAGCAGATCAATAAAATCTCAGTCTCACCTAAGGTAACTAGAAGTAGTAATTGCAACAAATAATATATGCAGAGATATGACAACTGAAAACAAATAAAAGGACTAATTTTTAAGAATGAGATAATATACCTGTGAACCAAGCTTCTTCTCACGGGATACAAGGTATAATGCTCCCAACAGTAAGCATATACCATGACCCCAATCCCCAAACATCACAGCAAAAAGAAATGGAAACGTAATAATAGTATAAACTGCAGGATTTGCCTCCTGATATTTAGCAACACTGCAAAAATGAAGCTTAATATCAGTGCCTCACAGTTGCGCAGCTCTAGAAAGCACAGAAAACATCCAGAGCAAACATCATTATTTCTGAAAGGTTGAGTTGTCTAATAAAAGGTTAAACTGGGAAGGGTCTCCAGCTTAAGAACAATAATTAATATCAATACCATATCTATTGGCCCCCAATCATCATTAGCCTCTCTAAGAGAGCGCTGGTAACCTCACATGTTTGCACAGCTGGTTGAGGAAAGCCTCAAGAGTTATCAGGTTTCTGAGTTAGGAATACATCTAAAGCATGTAAAAAATTATCATGATCCCATATATACCAAAATAAAATAAGTTTATGTTTAATAATAATAAAAAATAATCATTTAATTAATTGACTGAACATATGTTTTTGGGAGTTCTTTTTTAATTATATTAATGACGAAAATATAGGATCTAGTTAGCTTAGCTCATCCTAGAATGAGCGTGAGAAATAGAAATTTTATTGGTATATCGGTGAAGCAAATTCCATGGTGTCAGACCCCTACCCATCGAAGAATCAGTCACACATCAGTAAACCTCCCATCATTAGAGGAAATATGCCTTTAAAACATGAGAGAGAGTAGTAGTGGCGCATTCATGGAGATATAAGCAAACAAATTCATCCAGATGAGCCCCCAGATAAAGCTAATAGAATGAGCCCTTGAAAATCTTAGTTGATCTCCCACCTCTCTAAAGTGGCAAGACAGCATAACAAGCATCAATATGCAACTCAAGTGCATCACAGTCACAGCACAATGTAGGACCGGATTATAACTAAAGCATGCAGGCAGTTTGGACCCAGGTCGGGCAACCTAGGAGGCATGAGATGTGGCTACAAAATATCTGAATGGTGTCCTATTTATTGATTTCTATTACACACTGACGCAACATTCTTAATTTAACAAAAAAGCCAGAAAGCCAGAAAGCCAGAAAGCCAGAAAGCCATGCAACAATACGTTAGTGAATACAATAAATCAGAATACTTAAGAGCAGATAAAGCTAAATGCAAGAGCTTTGGTGGCAAAGATCTACAGTCATAAGCACAAGTTCATCAAGATGTTTCCTATTGAAAAACATACTTTTAAAAACAAGAACATTCAGTAATTAAAAATGAATTTTGGGTTGGGGGGGGGGGGGGGGGGGATCACTTCCAAATAAATATGTTTACATATTACGTACCCATATGCATCAACAATTTCTTGATATGGATTTGTGAAATGGTTGGTTCTGAAGTATGTTGGAGGAGACTCAATTGAATCCATCACATGAAATATTACACCTATTTGTGAATTGCTATCAAATGTTGCACGTTGCAGAGCTTCTTGAATCTGCATCATTCAGATTTAAGCTTTATCATCTTAAACTTAATGTTATATAAATAAGTTACTCCAGTCATTTCTCGAGCAAATACATTTTTTTTACTGTGAACAAGTACCTTAGTTTTAGCAAATATTGGACACCATCCCTCACCAACCAGACATTTCTTCGTGACATCAAAATTCAACATATTTAAACTGTCATAAACAGCCTTCTCCCTACTCACCTAGAAAGAAAAGTTAAAGAACGGAGTTAGTTTTCACAATTGCATAACAATGATTTTGAGTTTGAAAAGGAATAAATCCAACATCTATTTATAGCTACCACAGTCATCCACTTTGTAAGGTGAAATCCAATAGAGGTGAGAGCCTTATCCCTATGACGTAGGCCAGCCTCTAAAGTTGTTTCCAACTCAGACAAGCGTGATAAAACCTGGAATGAAAAATTAATAACAATGAGTCTACTTCGTAATCTGAAACAGAATAATAATTCATCCGAGCAGCAGAAGACACGCCTATATACTCATGACTTCGTAAACTGAGCTGAGTAAGTATAATACAAAGTTTATGGTTTCCTAGATTCGAGTAATTTAATCAGTCGATCCACCTCAAGTTGCAGGTCCAAAAATGATCACCTAAAAAACTTCTGTTAATCTTGTGCTAAAAAATCTATATCCATGTATGTCCTGTAAATATGTGAACTGGCAATGATCAAACTGTGTGACAATTATATTCAGCATTCTTGATCAAATTTAAATAAAATTGGAAAAGAATAAGTCAGTTTAAACATTTACTACCACATAATATGAAGTTAAAGAGCATGTCTCTTAGTTCTTTTCTTAATGCAACAAAATACATGGGCAAGTTATTTAGCAACATACTTCTCGAGTTATTTGCCTTCGTTTGGTTGTGTCTTCTGGAACTGGATAGCAATTTGCGCCAAATGCTTCACAAATTTTCAGGATTTTTGTTCTCGCCTGCTCACCTGAGAAGAATACCACAAAAACTGTTTTCTCGACCTGCAACAAGTCATTACTTTTATCATATTTTCAATGTTCATAAGTAAAACAGTCCAAAAATATGTTCAAAGACACACAATCAGATATCACTGCAAGTGAAAAAACAAAGATTCAAAAGGATATATATATGATCAAACACACAATCTTGTATTCTTTTCTTTCAATTTTCACTCTATTTCGACTTTTTGTGGATGAGCTCACACGTTCAAATAGGAAAATACTGTATACAGGAAAGTCAAAGAAAAACAAATACCGTTTCATTTGACACAGGATCCATGATTTGATCATCAGCTTGTGCCTGATTGAAAAGCATATTTCCCCTTGTTGTGCGAAATAACATCCTCTCAAATCTCATAACTTTAGATTTACAGATAATGCCACTAATAAATCTTACACCAGATTGATTTGATGGCCCAGGTCTCATCTCCTGAAAATTAAGAAATCAATATGAATATGGCATCAACAATGATTCGTGAAGCATAGAAGTATCCACGACCAAAATCATATCATTCAATACCTGTTCGAGCAGAGAAGCTGAATCCGCATAATCATCATTTATAGGGATATTTTCATCTAATTCTGTCTCCTGGGCTGCAGCATGACCGCCACTCGATACAAGGAAATCACCTGCCTAGAGTTCCTCATGCATTACAGAACATACCGATACTAAATAGAATGATGCAAAATATCCCAAGTATTACAATTATGCTTTCATTGTGTTAGAATGATGCAAAATTATTAGAAGAAAATATATAATACTCTTCTAATATTCTTCTCTATCTTATGTTTTCAGTGTGTGTTTCAAGTTGATATTTCATGGGGCTTCTAATTCAAGCAAAAACCAATAGTGAATTCATCTAGACTATAAAACAGAAAACAAAGAACCTTTATATGACTCAACTTACAAATCAGCCAAACTCAAATGCATAGATTTCAGCATGTAATTGACACAATCCACAAATTGTAAAATCAAAAACTTTTTACTGCCAAGAGAGAGGGAAAAAAAAGGAGAGAGACAGCGAGATGAAAGCTCCAATAAGTGGGTCTTGTTATCCAATTTCGTCCCAACATTGAGAGGAATGCTCCAATTGATCTTTTCTTGTTCACTAATTCCAGTTGACGAATGTAAATCGATTCGACCCTGTAAACTTAGTTCTTTCGATCTCTTATGTATTTTCCTCCTTTCTCTCTTTGTAGTAATTATTATTCAATTCCTATAGCTTAGAAATAATAAAAAAGTAAAAAGAACGATTTGCAAGTTGGTCCATCCACGGAGTCGACTGGAAGTTTATACATCCTATACAAAATGTGGTTAAAAAATAACCATGTGAAACTGGGTTAGCAAATCAAGTTTTATGGGTCACAGGACCATGGTTTTCCCTTACTTATTTGAGCAATAAATTAATGACTAATGAAACTGAATCCATGCCAGGTCAATAAATCACAAGACCAAACTATGAAACATATAACAAGCATCAAGTAAAAGAAGACTTATGATGCCCTTTCTGCAGAGCAATAAAAACAACTGTAGCTGGTCCAAATTTTGTAGATAAAGAATGTGTAATGTCATAAGCTCTTTTGGCTATTACATCTATGGATCAACGAGTTTTTGGAGTCTATTAAAGATGTGATCAAAACAAGAAGTGTACACAGTTCTCTTGATTTTAATGTGACTTTGGAATGTGAACAGCATCAAGTGAACCTCTCCCAACCAAATATCTATGTGATCCCTCATCCCTACCCTCATCCATCAACAGTATCTGAGAGTATCTTTATTAACTGAATGGTACTTTTATCAATAGATATTAAAAATGTTTCAAGGATTAATTGGAAAGTGTAGAGAGAACTAACATATTTCATTAAGAAAGAAAGAGAAGATAGACACAATGGCAATTGATTTGGACTTTTCCAATTTCTAAGTTTTCGAGTAATATTTCAAACTCTATTTTGAACAAGGCATGTGAGCTCACATATTCCCACTATAATACAAAAATTAGAAAAAAAATCAAACACATGTTTAATTTTCTAAATTTTCAGAACTGCCGTGCACATATTTCCTAAACAATAATGAAAACAATTCAACGCACATTTCACATTTTCAAACCCTGAAATCTCAGCTGAACCCACAAGTTTCTCCAAAAATATGTGCTCGTGTAAATCCAAACAAGTTTTGAAGCTTTTTCGATTCGCTGAAACTCCAAAATTTGAAACCTCGATACTAAAAGTGATCCAAACAGGAAAGTTTGACAGTTACCTTCTGCAATACCATCTTGAACTCAAGCAGCTCGTTATATGTTTGCTGCAGTTTATCACTATTGGCATTCATTTCAATTAGCTCATGTTCATGGTCCGCAAGTTGCATCTGAAATCAAAAGGATATAAAATAGGAAACATAAGTTCAATGGAATGGAAAACCATATTTCTAGTATAGAAACATTATCGTAAGCAGTACAAAAGAAGCAAACCTCCAATTCTTCTAACTCTATATCAGGCTGAGAAGCTGGGTTAGGAGATGGCATCAGACCAGCTTTATGTATCTGATCTTTGAAAAACCGTAACTTCCTAGACATCTCAGCACACCTTTTGACCTGTGATAAAACAAAATTTAAACAGCAAAGAAGGACGGAAGCAGAAGACAACCACTTGCAGCAAGCCAACACAAGAGAATAAATAAACGGACAACTAACATAGAGTAGATATTTGTGTACAGAAGACATGGCCAGTTAATTTCCAATAAGCAGAAGAAAAAGAAGCCTAGAGGAACTATGGCAGACCTGTCAAATAAGGACTAAATCGATATCATACTTGACTCCAACTTCACTCATTTGCCCTTAATGTTAATGAAGCCTATACATTTCAATTTAAACTTCAAAAAAAATTCATGGCTGAAATAAAATTATAGCCGTAACATATTTGTGCTGCTTCTCTGATTAAAAGCAATGTTAAATGAGAAAATTAAGAATACTTTATACCCCTACACATTGTAATATGTCATTGCAAACAACTTTATTCAGAGTAAGAGCTTTACCACACCAGAAAATTTTATGGTAAGTTGCATCAGCATGTCAGACCTTTTAGATCTATATAATTAGAGAAACAGAGCATGCACTTCAATGTCTTCAGGAAAGATAACCACAACACATTCTACAAGGGATATCCAGGTCTCAAATCCATGATCAAATGCATCTACACCCTCCCCCAAATCATAGTAAAATAGCTAAACTTCTATGTGCAATAATAGCATTCTTACGGCTCCTTTGTATCGAATCCTTTGCCAATTATTTTGGCACCTTTCGAGAAGAAGAGGCTACATTTGCCATTAATCTGCAGTGAATCACGTCTTTCTAGGCAAACTACTGATTCATGCAAATTTCAAGCCTCTTATGGGCCGTGTGATCAGGAAATTCTCATAATAAAGGTTATTAAGTCAAGAATGTCATTTTAATAACCACCTTTCCCATTGGTCTCAAGATAAGGACTATAGATCTTGATTGGATGAATACCATGGATACTTGCTTGACCAGAGAATTTTTGTGTATATTGATGATATAAGATTACGGTCGAGTCATCTTTCAACAGAATTGGTTCAGAAATACTGAGAAGTATACCCCTTAGAAAGTCAACAAAATGTTGGTGGGCAACAAGGCGCACATGGATGGAAGCAAAAGGACCCTCGCTACCTCTAGGGGTCAGATACTGATTATATGGAATCAAATTGTTAGAAACAAGTACAAAGACAACATGAATGCTTAGGAGGTCTAATACTTAATAGCAAGGTCCTAGCGCACAGACTTGCTGGAACTGACTTAATGCTTAACCTCAGCTCATCATAATTTCCAAACAGAAGAAAGACTAGGGGCTGCCCACCCAAAATCAACTCAGTCGGATATTAGGATTCTTAAGCAGAAAATGTTCCAGAGAAACATTCGATGCCCAGATACATTCTTTATTTAACCATTCTGCAAGGAAATTAATGTTTCTAATTACTACGTCAGTGTTTCTTGTAATATTTTCTCTCTCATTATAGTTACATGCTAAATAATTGCATTATTAGCAGATCTATTAGATCCTAGGGGAATTAATTAGTAAATAAGTTTTCTTTATAAGGAAAACAAAATTGTCCAAACAGGTAAGAGCGAACAGAACTGCAATAGAGCTTCGAAAAGTATAAATTAAGTACATGAAGAGTGAAATTGATGCCAGAAAAAGGGGCAAAATTTGCTAAAACTAATATTTCACTCTAGTTTAAAGAAATTTATTAATACACCAGAAACATAGCAAATGAAATTGAAAAATATGCAATGTTTACAATCTTGGAATATATGTTTCACTTTCTCTATCTTAGCAGTATTTCAAAGGTATATGTAATTTCCGAATTCAACAAGATATCTACATTAACACTAATCAGTTTGCTTTTCAACATAATAAATAACTCTTGCACACGAAACCGCAAAATAAATTCGGTAATGAACTTAGTTTCTTCTTCAAGTGTAGCATTGAAAATCTATGATATGAAATATAGAAACTAGAGGATCTTTCCATGATCAATAACCAATAGCGATTCACGAACATACCTGATTAACAAATGTGCGCTGGAAAGGACTTTTATCATCATTTAGCTGCCAGAAAAGAAAAATTAACAATTTAGCACATCTAACGATATTAGAGAAATACTGAATAAACAAAATCTACCATAAGCTCGGAGAAGACCTCTATCAAATGATTTGAACATAGCAATTATCATTCCATACAAATCGTTCATTTACGAACTAATTATCGGTTGCACATAAAAAAAAACTAAAGCAAACTGTCAAAAGCACTGCAAGATTAATAGTAAAAGTGTAAAACGTCTCTGTGATGAATATGAAAACATCCATGGTGGCAACACTTGATCAATATTCCAATTCCACTGAGTATATATGAGTAACATCTAATTAATCACAAAACATATTCCTGAACTATGGGACGCAACACTTGATCAACAGTTCAATTCCTAAAATCAGCCCACAGACCTAGTTTAGCAAGCCTAAATTACTCCACTTAGCTGAAACAACGGATCCGAAGTATATAATCCATTCAACAAAGAAATACTCTGATTAATAAGCGTAGGTATATGTACAGCTAAATTTACACGCAAATACAGCAAACAGAGAGGGAGAGAGATCTGAGCGTACGTCGCGGAATTGGAGGAGACCGAGTTGGCCGAGATAAGAAACGGCGCGGTGAGCCGATTCGACGGGAATAATGAGTTGCACAAGTGTCATCTTCTCGGAGCGCATCAGATCCATGCTCGGCAAATTGTCTATGTACTCCATTTTCCATCCACCGTCAAACGCGGCCTTAATCGATACCACTCTGATCAACTCACTTGATCTCCCTACCTCTTCAGATCTGAAAACTGATCAGAAAAATACGTAACACTGCGTGTCTGTGTGTGAGAGTGGTTTAGTGCGCGAGGAGTGTCGATGTCGGTGTGGTAAACGGTTTTTTAGTGATTATAAGTGTGAGTGTGTGTAGAGCAACTATATGGCAGTGGTGTAGGTGGCAACTGCCATGGGGGAATTGGAATTTCTCGTGTCGGATTCTGTTTTGGTTGGGGGGGGAGGGTGGTGGAGAATGAGTAATTTAGAAGGAAAATCGAATCACCGTCTACGTTACGCTGACCCGATTTGGTAACTATGGTAAATACCGCTGAATAAATTAGTTAGCAACTTTCTCTCAAAAATTAGCTAGCAACTTTCCTTCTTATTTTCCTTATTTTTTGAGGACTTAACTTATTGCCAATATGTTTTAAAGTTTCTTTTTTTTTTTGTTTAAAGAAAATGTTTTAAGTGAAGTTAATGACAAAAGAAATGCAAATTGTGCAGTAATAATATATTCAAAATGTGTGTAATACCAAAAAATCGAAACTAACTCAGGAAATTTGATTGTAATAAATTTTTAATTATAATGTTTGGAAATTAGCTTTAAAATTTTCGCATAAAATCAAGTCAAGGTATTCCAATTCAATAAATTAATAATAGATACCGCACATATTATGTATATAATATATAGTAGGGTGAAATACAGTTTTTCCCAAGTATGGGGTGGTATCAATTACCCCTAAAGTATCAATTGTAACACTTTCCCCCTCTGATGGGGAATTTGAAAACGCAAGTATACTCTATTACTCTATAACAAACAAGTAGTATAATGAAAGTAATCCCACACATAATTATTGTACTAATATATAATGCTATTATTTATCGCCTGTGAGGCTACATGCCGACTCGCCCAAGGACCTGCACGAGGGGTAGTTGAATGTAATTGCAATGAAGGAATAGTAATGTTTTTTGGACTTGACTATTTTATTAAGTTAATTATTCTTTATATTTGTGGTCATTTGTGGGGGAATTGTTCTAAGGTTCTTTTGGGAGCTGAACTCACGTTGCTTTTGTTTCTATTACATATGTACTCTGAAATGACTGTAGAATCAAAGTTTTACTTTAGCGAGTGATGTTGGACAAATGACCATTAAACAAGTAAAGCTTTTGTAATGTGGCGAGGTCAATGAAAAAGAAAATGTGGAGTTGCCTTCATTAGTATGGAAAAACTATCTGTAAAGATCTTCTAAAAAATCAAATTTGGACAAATGGACTTGTACATATTTGAGATTTAGCAGTATAGGCTGGATAGGGAGTCAAGAGAAAGTCAAAAGAGCTGGCAGTTGAAATAGTTAATCCTCTTTCTCTTTTTAATTCCGTATTCATCGTGAATTCACATTATTGTTTTTACAGAATAGAATTTGGAGGAACTATGATTCACCTCTCCCTTATATGTATGTCCCTGTTTGCTCAATTTCACAGGCTGTTGAGAGTTGGCTTGTTGACAGAGCAGTTTAGCCTATTGAAAATTCTTTGGGAGGTAGCATTCACAGGAATTTCGACACAAATTGCATATTGTTGGAGGCATTGCTTACTAGCTAACCATGGGGTCGAGGTTGATGACCTTAAAAGGGCTCTTAGCCATCCACTCACAGGCTCTTGCACAGTGTGAGAACACATTAACCAAGTTTGGACTGGTTAGAGAAGCTGTGGATGATACTGCTGGTGCCGCAAATGTAATTGAATAAATTCAATCTGAAACTAAAGTTTTGAAGTCTTTGCTAGTATTATAGAGTAGTGTTACCAGTAATTAAGCTTTAACCTTATATGTCTCTTAATTTTGAATATGTAGCATGTTGCTTTCCACCAAATCAAGGATGCTCTTTGTCGGTTTAATTTTGTTGGTAATATATATGCCATGATGTCTCAAAATTCAATAAATTGACCTTTGTCATTTTCATCAGGATGATTCTGATAATGTCACTAGATTCCTTATGCTGGCAAGAGAACCTATTATACGAGGCACCGATAAAGCTTTCAAGGTTGACACTTCTAAATAAGAAACTCTATTTCAAAAGTTAATGTCCCAACATTTTGATCCTATGCACCTAGGTTATTCGTCGTGTAAATTATTTTTATTGGACAAGTATAATCTTCTCTCGAGGAAGGTCCTGGGATGCTTTTCATGGCACTAGCTGTATTTGCTATGAGGAATATCAACCTTACCAAGGTGAAATATTTTTTGCTTGTGAGTTCTTGTGTGTGGCTCGATTACAACGTGTCTTTAACTTTTAATGTAGATTGAAAGCCGTCCACTGCAGAAGCAGGCTTTGCAAACACTTGATGGAAGTTCCTTTGGATCACCCAAGTAATTGCAGCAAAATTCCATGTTTTATAGTACTTCTCAACTTTTTGACCTAGTTATGTATTTCTAGCTAATGAAATGTGAGGTTCTGGCACAGGCACTTCCCATATCTTTTCTATGTTGATTTTGCAGCATCGATGGCAGACGAAAGATCTCAAAATGCCCTTGGTCTTCTGAATATACGAGGGTGCTTGGGAGTTACCCATCAGACACTGGCCTTTCATGAGTGAGTATACTTACATAAGTGGGTACATCTGAACTCAACGAGTCAATCTCTCATGTCTTCATAGCCATACATAATATTGATCCCAATTATCAGATTACGAGCAGTATTTGGCGTGAAATCATGTCTCTGGGTGCCTGCC
The DNA here is from genome assembly GCA_030819805.1 of Penstemon newberryi var. newberryi. NCBI lineage: Eukaryota > Viridiplantae > Streptophyta > Magnoliopsida > Lamiales > Plantaginaceae > Penstemon > Penstemon newberryi. Next base: position 40,146,363 of record JAUALY010000005.1, read on the forward strand.
TTTCTCTGAGGTCTTTTCGGTTATTTCAACTTATAACTGATTCTCGTCATAGTCGCAGTGGTGCAGGACTTGTTTTGGAGTATATTTATATTCAATAGACAAAATATTCAAAGGAATTCGTTCGTTAGGTTGTGTTTGCAAATAAGGAATCGAATCATCATCGAGGGTCCTCAGCATTTAGGAGTAGATTAGGTGCTATTTAACCAAGACGCCTCTATTAGTTTTTATGTAATTACTCAGTTTTGGTACTAATTTTCTTTTTCCACCTTGTTTTTTACTCTTTCTGCAGAGAGGGTGGAGAGAGTAGTATAAGCAGGGCAGAATACATGATTTTCCCTTATTACTTATATATTTGGTTACAATCATCAAGTGTGTTTTATTCCATCTTTACTCTTCTAATAATTATAACAGATGAGTATAAAATCCACTTTATATTGATGATATATTCCTTACAAGTTGTCAGCTTGTTGCTTTGGATTTTTTTCAATGTCATGTTTGGATATTGAATTATAGAAAATACAAAGAAAAGAATAGTAAGAAGTATTTAAGTACAAAGTTGTTATTCTTAAAGAAATTTGGAAATTCAGCGAATGGACTACATGTTTGTCCGTTGTTTGTTTATTAATCATAATATTTTGGAAAATGATTATATGACAGTCCAAATTTTACAGCCTTTTGTACAATTTATATTTTAGGCTTTAAAAATTAATTGTATTACCTACTACTTGTTTAATAGGTTTAGGGTTTATAATTTCAGGGTTAGGGTTTAATATTTACAAAGTGGGTTTATATTTTCTTGATAATTATTTATGTGTCATATAATAATTTTTTTTTCATATACATTAAAATATATAAATGACAAGAAAAAAAAGCCGGTTGAAGGCTGTTAGAATAGCAGTACTCATAATATTTTACTGATAATTATTTATGTGTCATATAATAATTTTTTTTTCATATACATTAAAATATATAAATGACAAGAAAAAAAAGCCGGTTGAAGGCTGTTAGAATAGCAGTACTCTAATATTTTACTGATATTTTTTTTTCTTACTCCTCTAAACAATTAACTGTCAGCTTACTTTTAAATGCTATATTCATCAAATTACATCCAATTAGAGAGTTGATATCTTCCTTACAGGCATAAAATGTTTTCAGGGAACTTTCAACACTTTTCAGGAATTTTTGGGGAACATTTGAAAAAAATTATAAATCAAAGAAATATGATGGAATAGAAATTAATCTATATTATTATTTCAATTTATTTAAAAAAAATCAATATTTTCTATGAAAACGTATAGAAATTCTGTTTCATAATTGTAAGTAATTAAATGGCAAAATTAAAGCTGGCAGTACTAATAGATCCTTAGATCAGATGTATAACTGAAATGCCATTAATATTTTTGTAAACGGAAGGAAAGCTAGTTTTTTGTGTGTATGACATTGAATAGATTTTCTAGAAACCAATTACCATTAATTAAATTACGTGTTGGCCAACAAAATATATTTTCTAGAAAATAGAAAGATTGAGATATTCTGATAGCGGGTAGCTACACCATTAACATTATTAGGTATTGAAGAAAACTGAGCGAAGTTTTGAAATGGAATCTGCGAAGAAGAATATACAAATTGTGCGACTAATTAGTATTGTGGTTTATATTTTTGTTATTGCAAGAATGGTTGTAGTTTGTGAGGGGGGTCATGAATTGTTGCTGCAACCATGCAATGGTGATGTATGCAATTATGCTTGTCAGCGCTTGCCTTGTGGATTTTATGCTTGCCCCGGTGGAACTTGCAGGCCTCCCGTACTTCCACATTTCCCCCAATGGAGATGTATTTGTGATCCAAGAATTTGATTTATTCAAAACTCTTGATCAATCAATTATATATACAAGTAAATTTTAGCCTTATCGTTTATGTTTATGCAAATTTAGTGTTGGTAGACCTTTTAACGTTTTTGCTGTGAAAAAATATGCCCCTGGCTTTTTCCATCTTAAAAATGGTCTATCACCTCCAAATTTAACTATTTCTAAGTAAGCATTGGTGGTGAGTCAGTCGGAGCAAAAACTGATTTGAATAAATCTCATCAGGTTTTATAACCCTGAACAGAGATGAGGTCAACGTAAATAATGAAAAACTAGTGTGTAGCTAGTAAACTGGATTGTTTCACAATAGAATAAAGATTGCAGCACAAATCAATTCTATAACACAAGATCTGACACTCATCAAATGCATTATTAGTAAATCTTCACATACAACGATTATCATTCATTCTAATCAACACCAATTCACTGCTTAACCATTCTAACTCGCACCATTTCCAAGATTTCATTCCGCATACTTGAAACGAAAGACGGTGTCAGTTTTTTAACGACAGCAAACAACAAATCCTTCATATCTGCTCGCTCGTCATACAAGCAACATATTGTCCTTGCAATAGCTAGAACATAAAGTCCACAATCATAACCATTCTCTTGCCTTGGTGTACTGGAACATTCAACATACCAGGCATCAAATGTTGTAGTAAAATCTTTCACAGCTCTATAAACCTTTTTGGCATGATCACTATTAAGGCCTCCACTGCTATCGTGATGCACAAAAACATTAGCGCTTCTCTCAAACGCAAGTAAGCTCCAATGGCTCCCACCTTCAGCCATACTCACGTCAGCATTATCATTAATGGGAAATATTATCACATTCTTTTGAGGTAGGTTAAGGGGTTCGACAAAATCTTTGAGGCTTTCAATGTCGGGGCACTCTTTAATCCAGAAAGCAATTGAAGGGGGTATCAGAAGGATGTCTTTATAAGGATACTTGTGTGTGAGATAACTGAAAAAGAATTCAATGATGCGATCATTTATGAAATAAGGACCACTTAGAATGTCAAGGTCCGATCTTCGCAGAACAACATCATCGTAGCTGAGAATTTTCTCATCGCCTTTTGCATTTGCCATGTTCGAGATGTCAATCACTCAATCATATACCTGATAATACAAACTCTAAGTAACGATTCACATAATTGAAATAAAAGGCATAAGATATGATAACAAACTAAGTGCTTCTGAGAAAATACTTAAGCAGGTCTTAAAAAAAATATTAATCTATTAAAATTTCAAACCAAGGCAAGAAAAGTTAAATATTGTAGACACAATAATATATGTAAAAAGAAGACCTTTTGAAATATCGCAAAACTAATGAGTTGGATATGGCATTCATGTCATTCACAAAATAAATAAAAGAAGTCTATCTTAATAAGTTTGACACCTAAACTCAGAATTTGCGCTTCTAGTCTATCTTAATAAGTTTGAGTCAACATTGTAAATTTAGTCGTCCTTAAATTAAAAGAAGTTTTATATTACTGCTAACTTTAGGTCCAGTTCCAGGTTATGCATACGATCTATTTTGTACAAAGCAAATAAATTTACAGTTCTTTTGCTGAACATTGCAAAGTCGGCCAATCCACTCCCTATTCGAGGAATTAGTATGTTTAGATAAAGAAAAAATACTAGCTCCCAAAAAACATTAGGTAGTTTCTCTTCTTCTGGCATTTCCACCCCTGTCACTTATCTATTGCCAAGTCTAAGCAATATAATGAAATATAACAAAGATTAAAAGCAACCAAAGAATGAAACCATGAAACAATAATATCAAATGAGTGAAATTTCTCCATTAGTAGCTTATCCTAGAACAAGAATCCATGAAAAATTAGCCCCCTAGTCATAAACCACAAGCATAAAAGCTTGTTTTCTCATGTTGATATACAAAAAAATGTTGTGGCTTGCTGATCAATATTATAGTTCTATGATGTTTCCGAGTTTAGACATAAGAACAAAATGTTCTACGGGCCGTCAATTCTAAGTCGCTGCACTATAGAAATTATAGATGCTACTTTCAAGAAAATTTTGATATACTCTATTCTGTCCCATATATTATTATTAACTATTCTATCACCTCTATCCAATCAAGTTTTCTGAAAAGGCAGTAGGCGTTACATTATAGGGCTCTGAGCATCGAATTACCCAAAAAAATTCATACACATAAAAATCAATTTTGTTCTACGGGACATTTTATCGAACAGATTATGTTCAATTTAATATAGTATGCCGATGTGCCACAAATTTGCATACCATTTAGATCAGTAAAGCAGAGATGAGTAAGAATATCATTTCAGGTATTCATATTCTATATAAAATAATATAATGAATCAAAGAAAGGAAGAAAAGAGCCGGTCAATAAAGCAAAGAAAAACCCAGAAGTAATACTCACCAGACACCAGGTAGATAACAAAACTCCCTGACGTAAAACATGGCGTATAATTATAACTTGATCGGTTAAACTTAAAACAGCGCACAATCGTCCGGACCGGGTTATGACTTATGATTTGACCATATAAATTTGGATTGACCAAATGATCGACCCGTCAGCATTTTGTCATTTTAAATATTCAACATTTTTTAATGTGAATTTAAATTTAGACAAGGGTAAACGAATTTTTGTTAAATATCTTAATAAGGATGTCTTTGTAATTATCGAAAACTTAGGGATTGTATATGTAATTTCACTACCCTCAGGAAGGGAACGTAAGTATAGGGGTGAAATACAGTTCCCCTAAAGTATGGGGGTGGTATCGATTACAGGGACGGCCCTATAGTGAATATTATTCTATAGCAAATACACGTATTAGGATAAGAATCAAATAATTTTAATTTTGAAAAACTTCTTTCTGAAAAAGCAACCGTTATAGGTATAGTGAATATTATTCTATAGCAAATACACGTATTAGGATAAGAATCAAATAATTTTAATTTTGAAAAACTTCTTTCTGAAGAAGCAACCGTTATAGGTATAGTGAATATTATTCTATAGCAAATACACGTATTAGGATAAGAATCAAATAATTTTATATGATCAAGAACATCAATTGGCTTACATATATGGATAGGCAAAACTTTTGATAAAACTCTTAGTTCATAATATAAATCAAAACCATCTATATCTGATATTAAGTTATGTTTTAAAGAATTTTCAATATCGATACAATGTTTTTTCAAAGTTTTATCATCTAAAGACTTTAGAGTTGTAACATTAAATAAAAATTCAAAAATATTTGCGTAATTCTTGAATTGTTCAAATCTAATTTTAATAGAAGAAATAGCTCGATCTAGAATAAATAAAAAATACTCAACTCTAATTTTTTTATCGCATTATAAGAGATAGGGCAAAAAAAAAATGAAGTGGCTTAAGTTGGGAGTTGGGCGCAGTCGACAGAGTGTAGTTTACTGAGCTAATAATTTTTTTTTTTCATTTTGGGCTGGGCTGGGTTGGGTGGATTAATATACATACATGCATATATGGGTTGGGGCCCCCCAAGTGAAATAGGGACCTAGGCACTTGCCTACTTAGACTAGCTACAAGGCCGGGCCTGATCTATTACCCTAAAGTATAACTTATAATACTTATCTACCTATGTCTTATTTTTTGTGTTTTTATTCCAAAAACACCTAGCCCCTTTATAAATAATAATTTTATTTTATTTATCAAAAAAAATGTTTATTTTTTTATTTTATCAATTATGAATCCATCCATCCATTAATCAAACAACATTATGTTTTAATTCTTCATTTCTTTTGAATCCTTCCCTTTTTTTTATCTCAATTGTTTTCTTTTTTCTGTTTCAATTTTTTTATTTCTATCTCAATTTTTTTCTTTATATTTTTCTCAGTTTTTATTTAGTGATAATTATCTCATTTATTTTTGGTACGATTTATTATTCAAAATGTTGAGTAATTCTCCTTGAAATGCGTTCTTGCAAAATTCAAGTTTTACACATGCCGATACTATTGGTAATGATTCAGCTGGTATTGAATCTACTTCTGATTGGTAATAGATGTATAAAGAAGTTATAATAATTATAGATTGGTACAAGCCTAAGTCAAGTTTGGATTTTTCGAGTAAAATTTTAAAGGAGTATTTTGGTTGATTTTCAGCCCTAAATAGAGTAGCTTGATTGATCTTCACAAGCCAAATGTATTTCTTATCAAATTATATACTATTGCAGGAAATTCTCAACACATCGAAAAGCATGTTAGAAAAATTCGAACATCAATAGTTAATCATATTTCTTAGTTCTAGCAGTGAATATATGCATTCTTTTTTTAAAAAGAGACCCCAAATTAAAATTTTGCTTCACAAGGTTCCCGAAAGTGTTGGGCCGGCACTACATAAGAGAAATATACAATTGTGAGATAGAAAATTGTGTCTTTATTTTTTGTGGGACAAGGATAAAGAAAAATTAAACTAAATCACTAAGTAAAACCAAGTGTACACAATTATGGGAATTTTTCTACTTCGATATATAACTTCTTTCAGAGTTGATGCCCACATTTGTTGAGTGTATCTGTCACAAAATTGGAGTAGCTGATCTTCTAACTTGCCAAATTGGAGTAATAAATTTGTACATTGGTAATGGTGGCACAGTTTGCTAGGTATATTATGCTTTGCTTGGCGATGGAGAAAACTGCTTAAACTAAAAGTGGGGCTCACTCACACCGCACTAAGGCTAAAACAATATAGTGATGAGAACGGACAGTGTTTTATTATATATATATCTTCCTCGTAAAACAGAAATATTCGTCACTTAGCCGCATTTTGCATGCCACCTGGGCTGGCTGTACTTTCATGGATTTGGCATCTTCCTCATGGCCCCATCCCACACCGACCACTCACGTAACCTAGGCCCCACGACCATCGCCTACTAATATAGTGCTATACTGCTACTCTCCACATTCTTCCCCGCCGGCTCCAATTCAAACAAATACGTATTCCATTTGCAACTAATATTCAAATTTGTGAGAAAATGAGACAAACTAAGATCATTCCACTTCACAAATATTACCAATTATGTCAAATAACTTCTATATTTATCCTTTACATATTGAGCTAAAACATATACTATATAGTAGCTCTGTATTTACATATTCTGAATTAATTAATTTGTTATTTCTTGCTATTGAGTATTGATTGTGGCTAGAATTAAATTAAATTTGATATATACTGTCCATGTCCGCACATCATAAACTGAAATAAATTAAATTAGTTTAAAGATTAATATTGCATTTGAAGAACAAACAATATTAATAACTTGTATCAGTTTTATGTTCCTAAAATATTTAGATTTCCAAAAGCTAATGATTTTTTTTAATAAGAAAATATATTACCCATTAATTGATATTTTGGGTCGATCAACATTTTAAGTCGAAAATGTTGACGACATCTCACCGGAAATAAAAGACACATGATAATGGAATTTTAAAAATCGCTTACTAAAAAAATCACACAATATCCCTTCAAGCGGTTTGTACTTAATTTTGTGCAACCACTGTCAGATGAAGTGAACTTTAACAAGTTAAATATTAAGGTGGATCGGACGCAAAAACATGTTGTTTATAAGAAATATATATTCCAAATGAGAGGGAATCCCGACAAAAAACACACACACACACATGTGTACCCAATTATTAAAAAAAAAAATTGTAATTAATCGGTTGCCTAAATTTGATGGGTTCAATGAAAAATATCCCATATGTGAGAAGATCAATTGCATTTTTTTCTTGAAAAAATATGTACTTGTATTCAATTGCTCACATCAATCAACTTAGATAAATTACTACAAAATAAATTTTTAAGAGAGATTTTAAACAAATTAGAATGTCTTGTACACAGTTAGGTTTTTTCTGTAGTGATGCAAATTCGATTATAATCTATCACTTTATATAATAAAAAAATAGAAAATTGTCTAAGTTTCTTACTAAAAATATATAGCACCAATTAATTTCCCCCGTCTCAACATTAGTTGTTGATTCTTCCCAAATCTAGGCACATGAAGGCACGCAGATCTGAACTAATTAATAAACTTGTTTCTACTTTCTAGTGAGTGCCGGGCGTGGTCCACATGCACCCAGCAAAACAACCCTAAATTTCAGAAGCTTCACCATCAAAGATTTCCTTGCAGATTCTTTTCTTCAGAGGTGCTACCAGATATATGTCCTATGGCACAGTCCCCAACTCAATATTCACTTTGGGGACAGATTTTCATTTTATTTTATTTGACCAGAAATCAAAAATAGTTTGACTAGTCAACAAATTTGACTGCTGCCATTATGCACTGTGGTCCCACATTGTCTAATTACATCAGGGCCCACTGCATTATAATTTTCACCAATAAGTGGGGTCTTTAATTGATTATTTTTCCGCTATTGTGATTATTTTGTCTTTTGAAATATAGAGGGGGGCAAAAGCAATTATCATGGGATCCCATCTAAGAAAATGAAAGAGTGGGATCAATCATTGTTTGCTTATGAGATGAGATGTGCCACTGGCAGATTATGACATGTTAGAATATTTGTTGGAGGGACATTGATTTTCCCACCATCCAAGAATCTTGGTCTTTTTCATTTCTTTTTTACTATAATAATTCAAGAATTAATCTTAAATGGCTTAGTTTACATGAGGAGGGGCCTTGTGATCTTTAATTGATTGGCTGATTATAATCCTCTAGTGGATTGCATGTGTTGTTAATTTGTTTAGCTTGGTGGATAAGGAAATACATTCAATCATTCATTTAGTATAATTGTTTGGATTCTAGTGCTTTAATTATAACAAATCAAGATGATTATGTTTGTTTTATAAGTACAATTAATGCAACCTTTGGTAGCCAAAAAGAGAAAAGAATAGTGAGATTAGAGAAACATCTAGAGTTTAAGGTCAAACTAGCTCGGTGAATTGGACGGATAATGTCTTACATAAAAATGTGTTTGTCTCTTCTAGTCATTTTCTTGTTTATAAAATGTTTCTTTCAAAGAGAAAGTAGATTCTCATCCAAACAATCGTGACTAATTAAACAAACAAGAAATAATTAAAAAGCAGGATGGATGATATTTTTGGTTGAAGTATATATTAGATAAGATGAAAACGATAACATTAATGTTATTTTCTAGCTGCATTCAACATTATTAATTGATTATCATAAATTGGTTCTGGCATGGGAGATATATAAATTCACTAATAGAATTGGGAAATAAGGTGTATTTGTCTACTCATTCATAATAAATCTTAACTATTTCCTTTTTCCTCTCTTTAGCCTTTTCCTAAGATTTGACTTGGTTCAAGTTGATCGAGTCTTAAGTTCTCCAAGCAAGCATATATCTAGGATGAATTGGAGTTAAATCATATTATTGATGATATTTCAACGATAATATTCTATTTAACTTTTTTGCATAAGCCATTGTTTTTTTTCTTTCAAATAAATCTTACAAAGATAAAATTCCAATGAAACGAATTGTTAATAAAGACTATAGTGAATTCGTAATGCAAAACTAACTTAACCAAAGTGGTATGATTACAATGATTCTATAGACTATACATTATATATTAGAAAGAGAAACAATGCAATATAAAAGTCAATTAAATTTAAATGTCATTGTTCAATTATTCAATTCAGAAAGTGAAGAGGAATAAGTTTAATCACAATAAATCGTAATATATGTAATGTATATATAGAGAAATTATTTCAACAAAACAATAATCAACATTAAATTGTAAAGGTTAGAGATGTTAAAGGCACAAATCTATGCAACTCACAATTGAACATAAACAATTTATAGGTAAAAATAATATAAATTATGCAATTTACATGCTAGCTTTTCTATTCCAATCACTTCCTCCAACTATTTTTTTCTTTTTAAAATTGAAACTTAATTGCATGTTCAAAATACAGTTAAGAAAGTTTGTCTTTTCTAACACACCAAAGCGGTCTTTCTTTTATTATTTCTTAAAATGATCCTTTTCTTTAGGATATAATCTCAAACAAGTTAATTATTTAAAACAGTGTAAAAATGTAGCTTGACATTAATCTCACATTTCAATTTAACTAAAGTATTAACCAAAAAAAATGGAGATATACAGTATTTCTTTTATTAAAGTGATAAATAAAATGAAAACCAACAATTTTCTTTTTCTAGCTATACATCCAGTACTCAGATTATCGTAAACTGGTAACGGGAAACTACAAGTTCTTATTGACATTGGAAAAGATAAGAAAGTATATTGCTTGACCATTCATTAACCTTTATTGTTTTATTTTTCCTTTTCACCTTCCTCCTAAAATCTTAAATTGTTTGACAGATTCCCATACGTTCTCCAAGTTGTTTTTTTACATACATCTAGTGATTGAATTTTTAATGAAACGAAATCACATGCATTTTTACATATGAAAAAGTTAACTCTGCTAAAAAATGTTTGCTCATTCTTTAAATTAAAGAGCTCGAATATTTCGAATATTTACGGTAATAGTAATTTTTTATATTTAAATTTGTAAGTTAGGTGGACCATGGAATTTTATTTGTAACATATGTAAGCATGTAGTCCATCATAACAATCAAAAATAACAAACGCACCAATTTAGTTGGAGCGAATATTTGGCGATGGAGAAACTGGTGAGACAAAAGCACGCTGCTATGAATTCATACCATATGTTGGTTGAATCGATAAATGGGGCCCCGCCCGCCCGTTAAGAGCGCCACAACTAGTGGGGTCCACTCCACACATAGTTGCCTTCACACGCTACTGGGACCCACCACTGACTCAAATCTGAATGAAAATCCGTTTGTCCAATTCTCTCTCTCTCTCTCTCTCTTCAAATGTGATGATAAATGAAATGAGCTAGGTTGCTTTTTCTCTAGCGTGCCTATGATATTTCTTCTTACATGTACACATCCCCAGTACAAATTTAGTAATCATTACCCTCTATTTCTCTCTCTATATCTACAGCCCCCACCTTGTCTGAATTAATTCTTCTTAATTACTACTCTGTCCGGTTCATATTAATTGACACATTGTTACTTTTCACATAGATTAAGAAACCTTATGATTAATAACTTTTACATGATAAAATATCAAAAATATCCTTCCTAGTGACTCTTGAGCTTCCCAACCTAGATAAAAGAGAAGGGCAAAATTGGAAAAAATTACATTGGAAACCCAAATGTGCCAATTAATATGAAACATAAAAATTTGACAAATGTGTCAACTAATATGAACGGGAGGGAGTAATCTCTATCTCTCTCTATATATATTTGTATGTATAGGCTGTTGTCCATCTACATATATATACACCTGTAAGTTACATGATTCTCACATAATACTACTATCTTCTTCATATCCTTTTACTAGTATTTCTCTTCATCAATTATACTCATTCCTAATTTTTTACAAGAAGTTGATTATATCTCTTATAAGAAGAGATCAATTAATTAAATCTGCAGTTTCGTATATATGATGGATTTATCAAGTGCACAACAACATCACCAGGTGGGATGGATTACAGTTTTGTTAAATACTAGTTCTCATATGTGTTTTTATTTTTTGGTAAAGGATGCTGTTAAATGATTATTCCTTGTTTAATTAAATTCATTTTGTTGGGTTGTTCTCTTTACTTATTTTCTTCCACTGAAATTCAAATATTATACAAACATGGTCAAAAGTTTCAATTTGAGTTTGTCAAATTAGATTAATTTTTAGTATATGAAAAAAAAAAAATTAATTAGCTACTGGAGCTTTTTTTAGATCATTTATGTACTTTTTAATTTATTCAAGTTCCAGTAGTCTTGTTATAAGTAGTGTTGTATATATCATGAGTTTAATTTATGTATCTTTTGTCTCATGAGTAGAAGTGACGAAAAAGTTGATGAATCAATTGAATTATGTAGAAATAAATAAAATAAATAAAAAACAGGGCATCAACGACGACATAAATAGAGTATATGTGACAATAAGTAATTCCATTCCCTAGCTATTTATGTCGGTAATATAACCTCAGAATAATTTTTTTGGTTCAGGAAATGGATACCCAAACACTAGAAAGCATGTTGGTGTGTGCAAAAACATCGTCAGCGCAAGAAAAGAAGCCAAGACCCGCGGCGGAACAAGCCCTGAAATGCCCTAGATGTGATTCCACCAACACCAAATTTTGTTACTACAATAACTACAGCCTCTCCCAGCCAAGGTACTTTTGTAAATCATGCAGAAGGTACTGGACCAAAGGTGGTACTTTGAGAAATGTTCCAGTAGGTGGGGGGTGCAGGAGAAACAACAGCAAAAGATCTTCCTCATCCTCATCATCAAAGCCATCCAAATCATCATCAACCCAAGATCATCAACCATTCAGCAGCATTCCACCTCATCCTCCCCTGCACTCCTATGATTGCAATGATCTTAGCCTTGCGTTTGCTAGACTCCATCAACAAAAACAACAGATTACTAATCCTGGTGGCCAATTGGGATTATTTGATGATAATCTTTCGTTAATGCTGCCTCATGGTGATCTTGGAAATAATAATAATCCAATTAATGGATTTCTTGAAAGCAACCCCCAAAGTGGGTTTTATTACAATGGAAGCCATGAACAGCTGGGAATGGGACAATTTGAAGATTATTACAGCTGTGCCACAACCGCCGCCACGTCAGCAGCAGTTACAACAACAGTGAAGCAGGAATTGAGCAATGCTGTTGGAAGAGAAGGTAGTTCTCATGTGCTGTTTGGTTTCCCATATAGTACGGGGGATGGATTAAACTGGATTAACAATGGGTCATCTAATTCTAATTGGCATGGACTTCTCAATAGCCCTCTCATGTAATTTTCAATTACTAGTTAGGGTTAGATATCAAAAGGAGGAGGGGTTTTTTTTTAATTATCTCATAATTTAAATATCTTTAATTTGATGCTAGCTATGGATTATTTAATTTGTCTTTAGTAAGATCAGGTCATGTTTTTTTGCTGTCTCTAGCATCTATTGATGTAACAAATTACTAATGAATTTTCAAATTTCAGTTCAGGTTTTGTTCTCTTCTTAATTTCTAGATTGGTACAATTTTTTTGGAAACATATGGTTTGTCTATTTAGAGAAAGAAATTGACATGGATACAAGTAAGTCTGAACACTCTGTGAAAGTACTTGACATTGGCAGTTTTGTGTTGGAAGAATATTATAAACAAATGGATTATAGAATTCATAATATCATGTGATTTATGTATTTCTTCTCTTTAGATAGATATTGTGATTATTTAATTTGGTATGAGGGAATAATTAAAGGATAATTGTTCAACTGTCCTTATGCTTTAGAATTTCAGCAGCAGCAGTTTCGGGATAGATTTTCTCTGTTCTTAGCAGACCAAATCCAATATGAGATTTGAGCGTGAATCATAGAATATAATAGTGTACTGATATACTATTAATAAATAAATAATGGGAAAAAACAAGTTAAGGAATGCATGTCAAGTAGAATGTTAGCTCTCAAGTCTAGACCTACTTCCCTTAAAAAAAAAAAGTCTAGACCTGCTAATGTTGACGTTAATGAATAGAGTATATTATAGTTGGAAAATTGATTTGATAATGTTTTCACCCAATCATAGACATAAGGCCTATTTTGATTGGTTCTAGTCCGATTTTACAGGTCTATATTTTAAAAAATAGTTTTAGTGATTTTTGGGAAACTTTTCAAACTCCATTTCTTAAATTTAGAATGTTGGGTTTTGTGATTCTGAAAAAGTTGAAACATCACTTTGATTGATTTTGGATGTTGGGGTATGTGGAAAAATTTAGGTGATAAGTGTCAAATCAATATATTTTTTAAAGAGTTTGAGGAAAAAAAATAGATGGTAAGTGTCTAATCAATGTTTTGTAGGCTTCAAGAATTTCGATGTAGATTTGTAAACAAGTTTGTGATTAGTTTCATAAGTCTGATGAAAACTCATTTGAAAAAGTTTTGACTCGTTTTCACGAAACCCGCGCATCTGACTAAAACCCATCCACATAGATCCACAATGTCTTTACATAATTACATTTTACCGAGAAGGCCTTGTCGTGATACTAAAACAGAGACCACTGGTTTTTGCAGGTCTTGGCGCTAGAAGTGTTACGTTTTATCTAGCTAGTTCCATTTTAGTCCTTTTAGGTAGTTATTATTATTGTTTGTATTTTCCAGTAAATAGTCAGTCACAAAGGCATATTTTCTGTTAAGCTTTGTTAAAATAAGTTAACAAGACCACATGAAAAAACTTTAATTTTCATGTTGTTCACTGAATCTTTAAAATTTAAAATAATTGAATATTAAACATGCATCATAATTGAAAAAATCTATCGTTTCATTTGATGCTTATGATAGGTATCGTAAATGAAAATTTAACACTATTTTCTTAGTATTTTTAGTTCAAAATTTTTATTAGCTTTGTCACTATTATGTATTATATATTTATCAACATGTAAATAACAAATCATATAAAAATATTACTGGTTCCTTTTTTATAATTTTGAACATACTAGAAAAGTACGCGTGCGTTGCACGTGATTAACTAATTTTCTATGTTAGTTGATTCATATATTATTTTTCATCAATTTAATTATTTCTATACCGTTACCAAGAATTTAAAGTTATTATTATAAATACCTAAATCCAAAACTTTAAAATAAAAATGAACTATAATTACTAAGTATTTTTAATCTAAAACTGCATGTCTACATAATTATTATTCTAAAACAACCATTTGAACGAATGAACAATATCAAATTTTTTCTTCCTTGACATTGATATTTCCATCTAAACAATATTTTTTCCATCTAAACCAGTTTTTACAGGTTTAACCAATTTTTTTTTTTTAACTATTTAACCAATCTTGTTGGTTTACCTATCTTTTACTGAGTTCATATATTTTCAATTACATGACTAATAATCTAACCCGATTTTACTAATTTTCCTCAATTTTGTCGAGTAAACCTGCTTTTACACTAAGTTTACCATTTTTTTGTTATTTTAACATGTTCTTTCATCGATTTTATTCGTTTTTACGTTGCGTTTAACATTTGTTTTTATGTTATTTTAATCTCTTTTTTCACCGATTACACCCACTTTTATGGTTTATCCCATTTGTTAATCAATTCACCCATTCTCTCTGCTTTAACCAAATTTTAGTCGATTTTACCTATTCTTATGCTAATTAAACCCATTTTCTCACATATTTCACATTTTTTTTCCAATTTAACTCATTTTTTGTTTTGTTCTTTCATCGATTTGACCCCCCCCCCCCCCCCCCTTTTGTTATCTCATGTTTAGCCAACATCATCATTTTATACCAGTTATCCATTTTTGCCGGTTTACCCCGTTATTTATAAATTGCACCATTTTTTTTGGTTTTAACTCGTTTTTCTTCTATGTAACCCATTTTTCCATTGATTTTACCATTTTTTATCATACATATTTTAATAGAATTTTACCAGTTTTCATCAATTTTAACCCTTCTATGTTTTGACTTACTTTGGCTTAAGCCAATTATAAGTTTTTCAGTTAAGTAAATAATACTTTTTTTTCAATTCATATAGCTCAAATGTGGCCTTTTGTTTTTAGATTCTTTAATAAATGATAATTTCTTAAGAACTTTCAATAGAAATATCGATTTTATATGCTTTTACACTGAGTTAATCATTTCTTTTTTGTTATTTTAGCCCATTCTTTCATAGATTTCACCCTTTTTGTGTAGTTTATCCCCTTTGTTAATCAATTCATCCATTCTCTCTAGTTTAACCCAATTTTAGTTGATTTTCACATTTGTTAATAAATTCACTCATTCTCTTCGGTTTAACCAAATTTTAGTCTGATTGTACTTATTCTTTTGCTTATTTAACCTATTTTCTCACATATTTCACATTTTTTTTGCCAATTAACTCATTTTTTGTTTTTGTTCTTTTATCGATTTTTTCCATTTTTTTATCCCGTGATTAGCCGATGTCATTCATTCTTTTTACTAATTTTACCCATTTTTTTGTCAGTTAACCTTGTTATTTTTTATCAATTGGCACCTTTTTTTTTTTGCTTTAGCTCGATTTTCTTTCTATCTAACCCATTTTTCAATTGATTTTACCATTTTTATCATATATTTTTAATCTAAATTTAACTGTTTTTGCCGGTTTTAACAATTGTTTAGCCGATGTCATTCATTTCTTTTACCGGTTTTACCATTTTTTGTCGGTTAACCTTGTTGTTTTATCAATGACACCATTTTTTTTGCTTCAACTCGTTTTTCTTTCAATCTAACCCATTTTCCCATTGATTTTACCAATGGACAACATCAATTCTTTTCTTTCTTGACCTTGATATTTCCATCTAAACCATTTTCACAGTTATAACCGCTTTTTTAATTATCGATTTCACCAGTTTTACCTGTTATACATGTCTTTTACTGATTTCATCAATTTTCTATTACATGCTTAATCCATTTTTTAAACAATTTGACCCGTTGTTACCAATTCTCCTCAATTTTGCCGAGTGAACCTATTTTATCGATTTAAACCGCTTTTACACTGAGTTTTTTTTTTTTTTTGTTATTTTAACATATTCTTTCATCGATTTCATCCGTTTTTACACTGAACTTATCATTTTTTTTTGTTATACTAAATCGTTTATTCACCGATTTTACCCATTTTGTGGTTTATCTCACTTGATAATCAATTAACGTATTCTCTCCGATTTAACGAAATTTTAGTTGATTTTACTTATTTTTTAGCAGATTAACCTATTTTCTCACATATTTCACCTTTTTTATTGTCTATTTAATTTATTTTTTTATCTTGTTCATTCGTCGATTTGACCCTTTTTTTTATCACGTGTTTAGCCGATATCATTCACTTCTATCGATTTATCCAGATTTTTATCGGTTTACCATGTTGTTTTATCGACTGCACCATTTTTTGTTGCTATAACTTTTTTTTCTTCGATCTAAACCATTTTCAATTAATTTTACTATTTTTTATCATATATTTTTTAATCGAATTTTACCCATTTTTCAATGGTTTTAACCAATTCTGTGTTTTGAGTTTTTATTGGTTCAAGTCCATTTATAAGTTTTCACTTAACTAAATAATAATACTGTTTTATTCATATAGCACGAAGGTGATTCAATTTTTTTTTATAAGGTTCTTTAATTAGTGATAGTTTTTTAAGAACTTTCCAAAGAAATGTCGATTTCACCCGTTTTTACACCGAGTTTATATTTTCATAGTTTTTTATATTAACCCGTTCTTTCACCGATTTTATCCTTTTGTGGTTTACCGCATTTGTTAATCAATTCACCCATTTCCCCCCGGTCTAACACAAAATTTAGTTGATTTTATTACATTTGTTAATCAATTCCTCCATTCTCTCTGGTTTATCCCAATTTTAGTCGATATTGCTTATTTTTTTTTTTATGATTTAACCTATTTTCTCACCTATTTCACATTTTCATGCCAATTTAACTCATTTTTTTGCTCTTGCTCCTTTATTGATTTGATCCCTTTTTTTTCATATTATCCCGTGTTAGTTGATATCATTCTTCTTTTTTTATCGATTTTACCCGTTTAACGCGTTGTTCTATCAATTGCACCATTTTTATTTTGCTTTAACTCATTTGTCTTCTATATAACATATTTTTCCATTGATTTTACCATTTTGTGTATCATATAATTTAAATCGAATTTCATCTGTTTTCACCGATTTTAACCATTTCTATGTTCTGACTTTATTTTTTTTAAGCCAATTATAAGTGTTTTTGTTAACTAAATAGTACCTTTTTTTTTATTAATATGTCACGAAGGTGGCATTTTTTTAGGTTATTTAATAAGTGATAATTTCGTATGTGTTTTCCAAAGAACTATTGATTTCACCCGCTTTTACACTGGGTTTACCATTTCTTTTTTATTATTCTAACTCGTTCTTTCACCGGTTTCACCTATTTTTTGTGGTTTATCCCATTTATTAATCATTTTTTCCACTCTCTTCGGTTTAACCCAAATTTAGTTGATTTTATCTCATTCGTTAATCAGTTCACACATTCTCTCATGTTTAACCCAATTTTTCTTAAGCCAATTATAAGTGTTTTTGTTAATTAAATAGTACCTTTTTTTTATTAATATGGCACGAAGGTGGCATTTTTTTAGGTTATTTAATAAGTGATTATTTCGAAAGTGCTTTCCAAAAGAATTATCGATTTCACCTGCTTTTACACTGAGTTTACCATTTCTTTTTTATTATTCTAACTCGTTCTTTCACCGGTTTCACCTATTTTCTGTGGTTTATCCCATTTATTAATCATTTTTTCCACTCTCTTCGGTTTAACCCAATTTTAGTTGATTTTATCTCATTCGTTAATCAGTTCACACATTCTCTCATGTTTAACCCAATTTTAGTCGATTTTACTTATTTTTTTGTGGATTTAACCTTTTTTCTCACCTATTTCACTTTTTTTTTTGGCCAAATTAACTCATCTTTTTTGTTCTTGTTCTTTTATCAATTTGATCCGTTTTTCTTATTATCCCGTGTTTACTTGATTTCAGTTTTTACTCGTTTGCGGAATATTTGACTGTCAGGAACTTATCTAGATAGAAATCAATCTTTTTCTTCAAACATTTAATAATGGCAAAAATTAGAATTTGTATATATTAAATATATATATATAAACGATAATAAAATTTGTTAGTCCTCGTATTAGTTTCCGTAAGCAACTTTCTAAGTTTCTATCTTTTTTTTAACTTCACCTACATTATTAAGTCCACCAATTTTATGTATTGTCCAATTTTTATTTTCTTGTATTTATTATTATTTTAATACAACAGTGTTTATATTAAAGTAGACTTCTTTTTCATGTAAAAATATATGATTATTCAATTATGTTATTTATCATTTAAGTAAGGGTATATTAGTCATTGTTACGTTCCAAATACGAGTACGTAATCGCGCAAGTATACGGTCGTTTACAAGTAATAAAGTGATAAGGGGTGTCGAACCCACGAGGAATCAAACGAATAATTATCAAAATCTATTCTATTATCTTACTTGAACTTATATGAGTGATAGTAATGAGATTGTAGTTTGTTTAAACAACTAAAGTGGAGTGAGTAAGAAATACAATACTTTGGTTCAATTGATAAAGGTTCCTAGATTTCCATGTTACTTAGATTGATCCAATCTTGAGTGATTCACAAATTGATAGCAATGCTCATGTTTGTTGTTCAAAGATTCATAAATTATTCATACGTATCTTCCGAATTGCGTACGAACCTACCAAAATAGACTAATCCAATTTATGTCTAAAAGGATTAAGCCTAAGTGATGCATTAATTCCAAACCTTGTTAGAACATGAAAAGACCTAGGTATATTCCTATCCTAAAATCAATTCACAACCTAGTTTTACAATCTAATCTTTAATCCACTATGCCTAGCAATTAAAGATCAATCCATTTCATCCTATGGTTGGCCTAACCACAAGTTGACAAAAGCTCGAACTAGATTAACAAACACTTACCAACATAGCATCAACCATTAACTCATCATTCAATCATAGATCAATCATAAGCTCCATAAAAACCTAGGAGTTAAATGCTTAGCTACTCATATTAATCAACACAATATTCATTACATTAAACAATGTCATAAGTACAAAATAAACAAGATCAAGGTTAAGAATAAGCTTATGTGATGAAATCTAATACAACTTCTCTCTCAAGCCCTTGTGTTCTTCAATCCAAAAATGCAAGCAAGGTTGAAGTCTTCAATGGAGGCAAAGAGATGAAAAGTGATCAAGAAGTTGTGTTTGATTTCCTCCCTAACCCTTTAACCTAGCAAAGCAACAAGTTCCTAACGCCTAAGTTACCCCAAAAATCATGGTAACAAAGACCAAAAAGCCCCCTAAAGAATGTAGAATTACAATTGGGGGAAAAGGGGTTATGTACAAAAAGCCCCTCCAAAATGCGCTGAAAACAGAGCAGGCCTCGCGGCCGCGAGACCTAAGCTCGCGGCCGCGAGCCTTCAGTTGGGCAGGACCTCGCGGCCGCGAGTTCAAAGCTCGCGGCCGCGAGGTTGAGGCAGAGAGTTTAAACAACTCTCTGCCACCAACTCGCGGCCGCGAGCCTCAACCTCGCGGCGGCGAGGTGAGGCAGGGCCTAAAGCCTTGATTTTTGTTCTTTCTTTCGCTTTAGGTCCCCCCGCGGTCGAAAGTGACTTGCAATCCACGCACGAAATGTTCCGAAATTGCTTCAATGCGTCGAATCCTGCAAATCACCGATAAACACAGTTAGAACACGAACAAAACACGAGAAACTAACAAAGGCCGAACAAAGGGACCGAAAGCACAAAAGACACGAAAACGCGCGGAGACAAACAGAAACTCGGATCAAAACAAGATGTTTTGGGCTTAAAGAGATAGGTAATAACGACGTTTTCACGGCGTTATCAGTCATCACAAAAAATGGAAGAAATTCTCTTTGACAACCCATACTTTTATATGTATATAGATATGTATTTATATGTCTTGGAGTATTAAAGATTGTTTTCGTTTATTTATGTTAGAA
Organism: Penstemon newberryi var. newberryi; assembly: GCA_030819805.1. Taxonomy (NCBI): domain Eukaryota; kingdom Viridiplantae; phylum Streptophyta; class Magnoliopsida; order Lamiales; family Plantaginaceae; genus Penstemon; species Penstemon newberryi. The sequence continues at coordinate 40,166,792 of JAUALY010000005.1, forward strand.
AGATGTATATCTTCTATTTTTTTTTATAGGAATCACATATTTATACCTCTTAAGTTTATTGTAATTAATTAAACAATTTTCCATTTATGTTGGTATTACCCAGTAGCAAAATAATTTATTTTATTCTATCTATTTTACTAAACACGTTAGTCAATTCATTACAATGAGAAGATGTAGGATTATAAAGAAGCTATAGCAAATTACTCTCTGATATTATTCTTAAAAAATATTTTACCTCCGTGTGATAAATAAAAAGACAAAATACCCCTTTGTGCTTTTATAAGAGAAGCATATTATGTTCCTCTCGGTTCTTACATATTCACAGGGTGTAAAATGTCCATTACGCAATATCACACAGGGTAAATTGTCCATAAACAATATCACAAGGGGGTAAAGTGTTCATTTTACATATGACAGAATGATAAAGTGTCTATGACACATATCACATTGGAGTAAAGTGAATGGACTATGATATCAAAGTAATGTTAATTTGCTCAATCCGTTGTAGAATGTAAAATATATGCAACACCTCCACAAGGTTGAGGTAAATAATTAATCATTATATATCACAGAGAGATAATATATTTATTTTTATCTCACTGTCACATGGGATAAATTACTCATTACTAATTTCACAAAGGAGTAATTTGCCAAAAGCCCTATTAAAAAGTGAAAACTAATTATAAAAAGACACTTCTCAGCGAAGAGGCATTTTACTTTGGGTTAACTTTGCCTATTTGTTTCTGTAGATCGGGCTGAAGTAAAGGATACATAATCCATTTGATTTAGTTGATAAAATAGACTTGGAGTCTTGGACTGAATCGTGGTCCTATATAAACCTCGACAAAAACTGTATTACGAAGCTTGGGATTACAATACGGCATGCGCCACAAGTTAATAGAAAGCCCAAAGGAAAATTTGGTTCAATGGCCTTATGAAATGTTCTATTTGCAAAATTAGCTTTCTCTTTTTTCTTTTTTCTTGGTTTTAATCACAATTAAATATAATTAAATTAAGTCTAATTAATCAATTAACCTAATAATAATAATACAAAACATCAATAAAAATTCATTTTCACTCCCAATTCAATTTCAAAATTTCTGGGCCAGTTTGTTTGGTGTTTCCCAAAAAATATTCGTGTTTGGGAAATGCCAAACAAACATATTTTCTATTTTCTGAAATAATTTTTTCATCTCTCAATTTTTTCAAACTACTTTCTCAAAAGACAAACAAATAACAATTTCTTATTTCTAAACAAAACTTATACAAACTCTATTATGATTTGACATAAAGTAACCTATCTCTTACACAATTTATCTCACATAACAAACATGATTTGACATAAAGTCTTACACATCTTACACACACAACTTAACTCTTCCAAAAAAAACTTACAACTACTTTATTTCTCAAATTACTCCATCAAAACCCAAACAAACAACATTACGCAAATCGATATTATTTCATAAACCTCCACTACTCTCCCAAACTACTTTCCCAAACACCAAACAAACAGGCCCTCTCTCACTACAAAAAACTCTCTAAAAAATTCATCCAACATTTTTATCACTTATTACTTGGGCGTCCAAGCGGCATTTTCAGATTTTTCTGTAATTTTTCATTTAGTTTAAAATGAATTAATAACATAATTTAAGCAAGGCTAATTTTACAAATAAAAAAATAAAAAAGCTAGTTTACGAATTAAACTTTCCATAAGATCATATATGCAAAAAACAATATACAGATGTACAAGCTATATTAATAGCAAATTACTGGACCTAGAGTTGTTTCATGCTTTAAGATTTAGAAATTAATGTGAAATGTGAATCATTATTTTTTAATTTAATGATATAATTTTTCTTTTTAATAGAATAAAAAAAATTGAAACATATCTTTTTATAATGTAATCAGTGATAAAAAATGTTTCACAACTATTTTTTAATTTAATGATATAATTTTTCTTTTTAATAGTGAACACTGAACAACTAATGACATATCTTTTTATAATGTACTACAGTAAATAGTAATACAAATTCCTTGGAGCTCTTTCGTTATAGATTAGTTTTTATTTTGTTAGGTTATTGAAACATCAGTCACACATCGACAACAGTCCCATTCATTGCGTAGAGAACAAATAGGCCAAATCTTATAAATACATTTCAGCTACGGCCCAAGATTATTCCCAACATTATTAAAGGAAAACCCAATTCTAAAGCCTAATTTATACAATTCCAAGCTCAGGACGAATCCAACAGCTATCAAACAATTTATCCATTAGAATTTCAGGAATAAAATTAAAAAAAAAAATTAAGTTAAGTTAAACAATAGAATTCATTAAGGCCTCTGTTTTTTTTCTGTAAATAATATTATCTTACTTAATCCCAATTAACCATTTTAATTGTAACAAACCTAAATAATTACTCAAGGTCCAAAGTTTATCATAAATTACAACAAATTAATAGATTTCAGCCTAATCAGGTTGTAAATCATTTAATTTAAATTCACAAACCCGGTTTTTATGTGTACGTATGCACTCATGTTCTTGAAATAACACTCGATTCCTATTAGTCTGAACTTAAACATCGAATAAAATCATAGATTATTCAAACATAAACTAATATTTTGTAGACTTGGACAGTTGATTTAATTTTTATTAATAAAGGTATTTAAATAGAGAGTTGTTTCTAAAACAAATATGAGACTTAAAACACAGGTTTGATGTTTCATCTTCACTGATTCGCAACCCCATAAAGGTAGAGTTACGTAAATAATATTGTAGTATATTCAGGAGACCAAATTGATATTGATGTGAGTCCATTAGCATTCAAAACAGCTCATTGCCTTTAAAAGACTCTCCTGCTTTGCCAAGATGGACTAGAAAGTACTAAAAGTTGAGATAATAAAAATTCTTAAAATAATATTTCTGCAAAAATAGGTTAAGCGATGAATGGTTCAAAAGTAGAAATGTTTCAACTCTACTGATCTTCATCTTCACAGAATTGGAGAAGCAAAGAACAGTTTAGAGAGACAATTAATTTAAGTCCATTAGCATTCAAAACTGCTCATTACCCTCCCTCCTTTCAAAGGGAGGAGGATTCTTCAGCTTTGCCAAGATGGACTGGAAAACGAACAACTAATCAAAAGAAAAGGAGATGAAAGGTAGAAAATGAAAAAGTTAATTCAATCAAGAGTTACTGGTTGCACAAAGAGCGCAGCTAGAATAAGTTTGGGGGAATGAAACCCTAGAAGTGTAGTGAGATTTTAATCATTTTATAGAGAAAGTTCCACATAGTTTTGGGCCAGGCTAGCCTGGCTTCGTTTTTCCTTGTACACAAAACTATTTGGATTGGGCTTACAAGTTAATTAATGACCCAGAATTGCCTGGAGCCAATAATAAAATAATAAAGTAGTAACAATTCTAGTCCTTTTTCTGGTAATAAATTATGATATTTCTCTAGCCACGATTAGAGGTGTAATCGAGTCGATAAAAAAACTTGATTTGAATTTTATCAAGCTTCAAATTTTTTATTGGAGCTTGGTTTAATTGTTAAATGAGTCGAGCTCAAACAAGTTTTTATCGAACGAGCTCGAGTCGAGTATCGAGAAGTTTGATATTTTTCATGTATTTTTATCAATTTTCTGTTTATTTAGTCGAGCTCGAACCGAACTTCAAAAATTAACGAATGAAGAATGATGTTCAAGCTTGTTTATTATTGAAGCAAACCGAGTTCAATCCAGCTCGAGTAAATTGGTTTGATTTTTAGCCCTAGCTACATGAAGGTTTGATTTAAGTGGGCACTAAGTCAAAGTTCTTCGCTTTCTTTTTTAAGTAACTAATCATCTTCAGCATGTGTTCTCGCGTTCAATAAATTTTTTAAGCATAAAAATAAGAATTTTTTAAGGGGGGAAAAGTTAAATTTTATTTAAAAGATGAAATGAGATAAGCGAAAAAGTTAAAAAATTACAAAGTTCAATTAATTTAACTATTTCTAAAAAAAAGTTCAAAAAATTAATGTAGCATGTTATACCATAACACGACTCTCTTTTTAATAGTATATGAACAATTGACATTTTTATATTTCAAGAATAAACAATATTGATATTATCCTAAGATTAAAATAAACAGAGAACTTCTTTGTTCGTTTTTCAGATAACCGCAAGCTTTTTGAGAATTCTTTGACAGGAAAACAAACGGGCCCTCTGCTTCTACAGATGTAGAAAGAGTTAATTATTTCTGCTTGACACGAACCCTAAATCGTTTTTGCCAAGCTCCGTTGACCATCTCCACCGGAACTTTAGATCTTTCTTTCTTTCTCAAATACTGTTATGTTAACAACCTCCACATCTATTTCAATCCGTTTACTAGGTTGCCGACTTACAACCTCTCTGCTTTTGTTATTTTACTATCTACAACTGCTACGGCCTTTGGTATTGTCGATCCTGTATTTGATTAACCCGCATTTCAAAATTGAAGATTGGGTTAATCCAAAATTAGGAACACAAAAAAATTGTTCTCGAAATATAGAGAGGTGATTGTGATGGTGAAGGTGAACTAAGGGAGAGAGTTATCACGGTAAGTTCAGTTCCTTCTTTTTCGTTGCACGAAATTACTGTTTCCTGTTTGCTTTCCTTTAACTACTAAATTGTATAGCTGATTAAGAAGTATAAAGATAAAATAAGTAAAGAAACGTAAACATATAATTAAAATATGAATGCTTGTTTTGTTGGCGTGCAACAGTAGTGAACTTGTTCAATTATCTCTTGTGCTTTTAGAATAAAAATATATTGATGATTTTGTGCAAAAAATTGCATTGCTTATGTTGCTTTTGGATCTTCAGACCTTATAATCAGTGTATTACAAGAACACATGGACGTCCCAAAAGTTTTAAGAATCCAATTCAAATTGTAGATTTAAAAAACTAATGAAACAGTCGAATGGAGAGTTCTAGGGAAGATTTTCAATCAATTTTGCCATTCTTGCCGTTAATATCTCGATCCTCCGCCATCTATTGGCCGCCAGCTCTGCTGGAAGCCTTCAAATTCATGTCCAAAGGCCCGATTTACAGCAATGTTGACTCTGGTCAAACCCTATCTCTCGCCATCACCGACTTCCGCAATTCTCTTGGATATCCCTCACTCCATCCCTCCGCCCCACTCGGCTTTTCCCTGTTCTTCGATGATTTGATGAGTAAGGACGAGGCCAAAATGTGGTTCGGAGAAGTGGTTCCGCGACTTGCTGATTTACTGTTAAAATTGCCAGAATTGTTGGAGAACCACTATAAGAAAGCAGAACCCGTCAATGGAATGGAAACTGGTCTTCGATTGTTGGAACCACAACAATCGGGCATTGTTTTACTTAGTCAGGAATTGGTTGCCGCTCTTCTGGTTTGTTCTCTATTTTGCTTATTTCCAACCACAGATAGATATGCCAAACATCTTCCACCAATCAACTTTGAAAAGCTGTTTGTGTGTCTATACGAGTCCTATGATGTGAAGCAAGAACACAAAATAAAGTGTATTATTCATTATTTTGAGAAGATATGCTCGTCTATGCCTGTGGGGAGTGTCTCATTTCAGAGAAAAGTTCTATCTAATGTTGTTTACCCAGAGGCTGACTTCTGGAGCAAGTCCACAAAACCTCTCTGCCAGTTAGAGGTTTGTACTTCTGGATTAATTGAAAATCACTCTACGGAAGCACTTGAGGTAGATTTTGCAAATAAAAACATAGGAGGCGGTGCCCTTGGTAGAGGATGTGTACAAGAAGAGATTCGTTTTATGATCAACCCAGAATTGATAGTGAGCATGCTTTTCTTACCTTCAATGGCAGATAATGAGTCTATTGAGATTATTGGTGCAGAAAGATTCTCGGACTACACTGGTTATGCTTCTTCATTTCGATTTTGTGGCGACTATGCAGATAAAAAGGGTGTTGATTCATTGGGAAGGCGTAAAACGAGGATATTAGCAATAGATGCACTAAGCAGACCCGGAAAAAACCAATATAGACTTGATTACCTCGTTCGTGAAACTAATAAGGCATTCTGTGGCTTTCTTAATCAAGATAAGTGTCAGCAAAATCAAACACTTTGTGGAGAAAATGGGCTTTTGAGGGATGAAAAAAACAATGAAGATGAGATTGGTATTGTGACAGGAAACTGGGGATGTGGTGCATTTGGGGGGGATACAGAAGTCAAAGCTGTAATTCAGTGGCTAGCAGCTTCTGAAGCACTAAGACCGTTTATTTTATACTACACGTTTGGTTTGGAGAAGTTGGAGAAGCTTCAACTTATAGTTCAATGGATTTTATCCCAGAAATGGACCGTTGGCGAACTTTGGAATATTTTGGTGGAGTATTCGACTCAGAGACTGAAAGGAAAAACCAAACATGGCCTTTTCAATTGGCTTCTTCCCTCCATATATAACGATTCTGAACCGATGATGTTGGATACGACTTAGATTTTATACCGTGGATTTAATCTTTTTCGTTAGATTTGATTTTGTTTGTGTGTACAAAAAGGTATGACAAGAAAACATTTAGTTTGTGCACTTGGTTTTCTTTTTGCTACTTGGACATTGTTGATGTGCTTGAGTTGAACACTTATATCTTCAAATTTTATATTTTTCAACAATAAATTTGTATATAAATAATGTGTTGATATTCTTGGGTTTTGTAAAGAATATGGGTCTTCTGGCACAGAAGCTAAACCGACACTTGTATCAATTACTACAGAAAACACACCGCTCAAGAGTTTCTTTTTCATTCCCCTCTTTAAATATAAAGTATAAACAGAAGTTTAGACGAAAGGAAAAAAACAAGAATAATATTTAGTATAAATATAGGTTTGTTTCCATGTTGCTAGTAGCTAGAAACAATGGCTTTCGATGCAACCTCCAACGCAAACAATCACTTTAGGAAGAGCCGTGAATCCATCCTCTAAGGGGCCGTTTGGTAGGACCTAATAGGGGGTATTATGTCATATTATATGTGTCAATATGGGATAATACAGCGTTTGGTGGCATTGCTCTAATATCGGGTCAAATGGATTAAATCCTTATGACCCGGTATTAAGATTATATTATAATCCACTCAGGCATGGGTGGATTAGTTAATCCGGGTGAATATGGATTCGATGAAATGTCACTTATAACCTCAAATTTACATATTACCTATTTTAACATATCATTAAATATCATAAATTCGTCTTAAATCTCTGAAAATGGAAATACATTCTACATAAATAAATCACAAATTAAAATCTATATCAATTTACAATTAACATGGTGACATTCGAACTAAAAATCAAATCTTGCTCTTATACGAATTATACAAATGGCTTCGATGAATTGATATATCTTAACTAACATAATATGTTCAATTAATTAGTGAAAATATATTAATATATGCTTAAACTCATAATTTCCCCAAACATATTACATTTTATCGCTTTAATGTAATATGATTCAATCAAATCTACCAAACGTGTTTTTAATATGACCTTCAATCCAGCTATGATCTAATCCAACTTAATCTCATACACCCTACCAAACGGCCCCTAATATTATCAAATCTAATAAAACTCTAACAAGAACAAATTCAAATATTTAGAGTTTCTTTAAGAAAAATGCAGCAAATATCTTCAACAATAATAACATTAAGGCCTAAAGGACAACATATCTCTCATCAAATTCAAAAGTAAGAAACTTATTTCTGTGGCTTCTTCCACAGGACACCTATCCTTCTAAGCATGTTAGCATTTTTTTTCTTCAGTAAATCTTCATCAAGTTCGTCTCCATAAGGCGAACTTATCCTTCCAGTCCTAGGACTATAATTACTCTCCATCGATCCAGTTCTCTCCACAAGTTGCCCACCGTTATTATTTCCCGTTGAAAGCATAGCAGCAGCAGCCTCTGCAGCCTTCCTCCACTGATCTGACTGCACTTTAAGCCTCCGTAATTCAGCTTCCATCTCCGCGTTTGTCGCTTGAGCTGCCTCTAATTGTTCAGCCACTCTTGCTGCCTTTCTATTGCTCTTATCAACTTCCTCAGTCATATAGCCAACCTTCATAAGAGCTTCTCTTTCAGCAGCCTTAGCTGCCTCGAAATTGTTGATCTCAACCTTGAGTTTTTCATTTGCCTCTGATAAATTATGCCACTCTACCTCTTTGTTTATCAGATTGGCTTTCAAATTTTCGAGTTCGTTTTCGAGTTCTTGTTCTCTTTGACCGGACAGAGTATTTTCTAGCTGCACTGTGAGTTGCTCATTCTCCTCACAGATACCTTGTAATTCATTTTCCTTATCCATCATGTTTGCTTTCAACTCCTCGATTAAATATTTAGATTTCCTTAGCTCGGCCTCGAGCTCAGCCTCTCTCTGCCCAGATAAAGATTTGATCTTTTCCACCATTTCGTAAGCGTTTCTAGTCTGCTCTGTGCTTCGAGCTTGTTCTTCGTGGAATCTTATCTCAGCAGCTTCTAAAGCTGATCTTAGTTGTTCAACTTCTATGGAGTAATCATGCTCGGTTATTTTCTTTTCATTTTGAGAATCGGACTTGAGTTTGCTCACGAGCTCTTCGAGAAAGTTAACACGAGCCCTCGATTGGTCAAGCTCAGAAGCAATGGCATCGTATGTTTCTGTAACTTTACATCCATCGGACTTAAGTGTTTCCATCGTCTTTTTTGCTGTTTCCAATTGAATCAGAGTTTCATTAACTATTGCTTTGGCATTAGCTTCAGATTCTTTGGACTCTTTGAGCTGGTTCTTCATGTCTTCAACAAGCGAAAGGCTTTCCGCCAGATTCTCTTTCAGCTTATGCACCTCACTTTGTGTAGATTCTGAGTTAGCTACAGTTTCAATCTCGACTTTGAGTTGAATTATTTCATCCAATGCTGAGGCTAAAGCTAAAGCAGCAGCTGAGTCAAGTGAGCTTTGATCTTGCTCAGTATGGACATTCTCAGAAACCAGTTGCTTTTTGGACTCTTCAAGCTTTGAGGACAGGGCTAAGATTTGTTGGTTAGATTCCTCTAAATCTTTCTGGGCTTGCTTCTTTGATGTTTCCGAAGAGCATAATTGATCCTTCACAATTTTTAGATCATTCTCAAGCTGAGAAATCTGAGACTCTAGTTCACCAACTCTACTTGGCTGCTTTTTCTGAAAATCGAAACCAGAAAAATTTATTAACAGTACAAAATTTCATGTTATGACCACAATTTAGTGCAATTCCTTTATATACCTCGGAGATTGAACTTCTTGGTGATTTTCTCTCCGCAACTTTTGGACTTCTCTCTTTTGGTGATTTAGTTGCTGCTTGGTTTGAAGAAGATGCCGTAGGTTCCGAATATCGTGCACCTGTCTTGAGCTGGCGCACAACACCACGAGGAGAATTTTGAGAAGCTTGAGGTGAATTCTTATTAGACACCTCTGAGGAAATAGATTGAGGAGATTTTCTTTGAGATGAACTGGTTCTGCACAGAAACAAATTAATAAACTTTGACATATTTATTGATATAAATAAGTTCAACAATTATCAATAGTTTCAATTAACATGATGTAATTAAGTACAATGATATATCTTATACCACTAAAGTTGCTTTTTCAACTACTTCATATATAAAAGAACTTATTATAAGCATAATCAGCGCTTATTTACCTTTAACAAATTCACTCATAGCAAGAAGTAAAAATGAAAAACAGTAAAAACCCATCACTTGTCATGATGAAACTTGCTTGATCAAATGGTTAAGTCAATAAAATTAGATAAATTTTATAAAGGCCACCGAAAGTTACCTTGCTTTAGGAGTCTGCATATCTTAATTACTGTCTGCTTACAAAATGAAATTGGGGTGTAATAGGTTTGCCACTTTACTGCCCCCACAAGACCTGCAACTGTTCGGAAATTAAAGATGACCATTTTAATACAAACCTAGTCACATGTTCATGAATACATTTCATAAGAGTTCATAAATCGTATAGTAAAAAGCAGTTAATTCTCCCAAGTTCTTGATTTGCTTGATATCCAGTAATTAGTATAGTCACGAGGATTGAACATTTCTACAATGAATATACATTACTAATTTCCCAAAAATTATAGCAAAAGCCCAGCATTAGATTTTCCAAGAAAAGGGGGAGTAATAATATCTGTAATCTAGTATTTACAGTGACTCACAACATTGCTCAAAATATTGATAATTGTTTCATATATAAACAATTACAGAACATTTGTGCTTAAAGAATAAAGATCCACAAGAGTAAGGGTTAGATCTGTAGCACTATTTGAAATGAAATAAAATAGGGAACCATTACAAATCTGCTACTTATTCAAGTTCAGATAAGCAACAAAGATTAACTTCTTTTTTCTTCTCACAATCAAACACACAGAGGGTTTTTTTGTTTTTATTTTTTTAGGGAAGGAATACATAAACAGCATCTTGGCAAGAGAAAACAGCTGAAAACATATTATACAGATAAAAAAGAAAATCCTGAAAAAAGGATATGATTATAGTGAAAAGGAATCATCATACTTTCTCAGATTTGAAATTTGCTTTTGAACAAAACCTTGTAGAGAATAGCTGATGCAGTTATAAAGCAGAACTAAAAACTCTACTGTCTTGAACAGAGGATAAAAGTGAAAAAGCAAGAGGGACCATACAATACTCCAAAAAGAAGCTTAAAAATATGTAATCATCACATTTGCATCCCAGTGCTCATAACTCATAAAAATAAAAAAATGCATGAAAAAATTGAACGAGGAGATAATAATAATAATCGAACTTAAGATGTAGAGGCATTTTTCAAATTTTGCTCTCTTTTGGGATAGGATTAATTTTAATAAGAAACTTATTCTCCCAAGAACCAATGAGAATGATGAAAAAACAAAATGGGAAGTTGGTAATTTTCTTTTAATATTTTAGCAGTTCAAAAAATAGTACTGTAAAAAGAATACTCGGACAACGTGCATATATGAACTCTATTGAACATACCCAGAAAATCTCGAGAAAAGACTTAACTTACTGCTTGCTTCACTGTAATTAATAGGAGTAATTGTTACAGAATATGAGCAATAATGCAGCCATTGTTGAAGAAAGAGAGAGAGAGAGCTCTGTTTCCGAGGGCAACTGCCACTTTGAAATAAGGTTTAGTTTTGCAAGTAGTGGGTGAGCTTTAGATTAGATTAGATAAGTAAAGACAAAAATTATGGGGATAGTGTGGACTTCTGGCTTTAAGGAGAAATTTTTTTAGTGCAATCTTGCATCATTTTAAGTTCACGTGTGGTGCAGTCTATCAATATATTTTTTCACATGTAGAGTGAGAATTCGGTCATGTTCCGATCAATATGAACATATTTTTCAATTTTTTTTCTTAAAAGAGCGTGTAGAGTAGGTTATCAACTTAGTACTAAGATTATATTATTAAATCATAAGAAATTAAAAAAAAAAAATATTTGAATTTAATTTTGAATTATTTGAAAAGTTATACACTTCATCCGTCTCATTTATCTTTATCAATTGGTATTGGTGACAAGTCAACTTGACTAAGTTTATAAAATTTTAATAAAAAATTTAATTAATAAATTTCATTAATAATTTGATAATATTATATGACACCATATATATTAATATATCACAAATGTGAATAATTTAACATGATAAGTCACTAAAAATTGAAAAGTTTGATCAAGCACTGTAGCTAATGGAGTAAGAATAATGAGACGGAGGGGGTACTTGTCAATATTTTTTATTTATTTTTTACTTGTTAAGTTGTGTAGATAATTTGAAGAAAAAGAAAAAGATTAATGGTGTTAATTTGACATTATTATTTTATGTGATAAATAAAATAAAATAGATTTTTTTAGAAAAATTGTTAGAGAGCAATAAGAACAAAATATTGAGAATATTTCTAGAATTATCTTTTTATATTTTTTTTTGTACAATACTATAATTTCGCTTAAAGTAATTATATTGTTTCATTTATTATCCGTCACTAGTACAAAAGCGTAGAGATTTCATTAGGATTCAAACATGAGTTCGTCTCTGAAATCGTAAACCGCTATATGATTTAATTATTTTTACTAAAGTTAATGTCATATCAATGACAAAAAATGTGGAATGAATCTTCAATAATTAAAAATTTCACATGAAAATAACTCCATGTATTTCTTCATATTGAATTTCACTAGCAAGATGTCCAAGAACAAGACTATTTTCTTAAAGATTCTTTTTTATTTCAAAATTATTGATCACATAAATAATTATTCAACACTAGAAACTTTCAACTACTACTTAAATTTCACTTTCCTTTTAACTATTATCCTAATATTGGAAAACCATTAACATGGAACTAGGGTGAATATTTTTATGAGATATACTAATTAAGGAAAACCAAAATATATGAAGTAATTTTTTTAGAAGGAATACCAAAAGAAATTGAATCTTAATTAAATGTTAAAATCAAAACAGGCTTTGAATTTCTGATGTATGGAACGAGAATGTGGGGCCATGCCTTGCAGGAATCCCGTATTTTGGTCACATGGGCATGGCGGGTGAGTTTTTTGCTGTTGTCAATTTCATCAATAACAAGTCACTATCGTTGCTTCCACCCCCTTCCTCTTTTTATTACTTATTATTATTTTGCTTCAGTTTTGATTTGTAAAATTTTAATTTATGTTTATTGTTTTCCTTATCTTATAGGGAAAGAATGCCTGAACGGGAAGCCAATGGAAGGATTATTTGTTAGTAGCGATAAGTGTAATTTTGCATATAAAGGGTCATTTGCAATAATAATTAGAAATTGTACATGTCGTGTTAAGTTGTCTAGTGTGCTATAAATTTGGTTGTCAAGAAAACGAGGGAGGAAAGTTGTTATATGTGTAAGTAATTTAATTATTATTGATGGTACATAGTGGATTGGGTCGATATTGGAATAGTACATCTTGTTAAATTAAGAAAATAATGCTTAATCATTTTTTAATAAATCAAATTTCAGATAATGTAACAGTAACTGACATGTCATTTAGTCCACTTAGAGCAAATAATGATGGAGTCTATCGTAATTAGGTAATTCGAACGAATATGAAATGATCTTGGTGATGATCAATCAGTAAAGAGTCGATGCATATTCAAGTAAACACAAAATATACATTGAGAGATACAAATTATATGCTTTTGTGGTATGGCCCTACAAGAGCTAAGTACCTTTTTTTTATATATAACATGAAGATCCAAGTACTTATGAGATCTATTATATTGACATTGATAAGTTTATGCTGTAAAGAAATGTTAGTAAACTTGTTTGAGAGATTCATCAGTTGTCAAAAAACTTCGATATAATCAGTAATTAAAAATTATAATAAAATTCAAAATCACGGTCAAATAAATGACAATACTAGGATATAATTCAAGGGGTTAAATTCAAAGACCATTTTCAACTATGAGTCAAAAATCAAAGAGCCTCAACTAATTAAAGCACCAAACTAACATTTTTTTATTTGACAACCCTCAAAACTAAAATTTATGTGAAGAAAATTAGATCATGTTTAGTGACTTCTCTACTCAACTAGAAGTAGTTCTTTTCAGAAAAAGATGCCCTTCATACCTCTTATGAACCATTTCTCATCACCACAATAAAATGTTGTTCATAATATTCATATAAATATTTAATACATGATCTATATAAACAACTATTTTTCAAGTAGTTTAAAGAAATAAATCTTATTGCCATAATATGTAAATTACCAGAAGCTACAAGTCATAGAAAAATCTAATTTCGTTAAATAAAATATAACTTAATTTACAAGTGCTTAAATAAAAATATTCATCATACGTACATAGTGCCTGCAAAAAGAATTGCAATAATTACTCAAGTTAAGCGAACATAAATATTATACTTAACGAAATCTACAAAATTTAATATACAATTGATTAAAAGAAATTTATTTTACAAAATCGTCTATGAACAATAAAGCGAACAAATTCTTAAATAATTTGAACACAAATATTTTTTGCTCGATCTCTTAGATTATTCCCCTAGTTAAACACTATATATGTAGCGGGACAAAGATATACTACATAAATTTATTCAACCAATTGCAACCAAGTATTTGTGTCAACTACATTAACATGAAAAAGAAACCACCCGGAAGTAAATATATTCATTTACAATATCATCACACATGATGACATTTCCAATACCTCATTAAATAAAAGTAATTTTAAATTTTAAAAAGATATCCCGTTCATAAGTTACCTAGGCAGAAGCGGCAATAGTTAAATTATAATTGAAAAAACTTGGGTCTTTTTTCATAATTATTGATGTATTATATCACATTGTCAACATAAATGGTCTATTGTTCCTTTTTTTTTTTTTTTTTGAAATTAATGATGCCTACATAATATTATTTATTTTACTCAAATAGAATTACAATCACAAATTCAAATAGTTCAATAGTTAAACTCGAAGATGAAGCTATAATAGTCGATGAGGTCGTAAGTTGTTGACTAACATTAAGACTCCACGTTCAACTCCCACTAACATAGTTGTAATAATTATATAGCTTCTATACATATAAACCCAATATATCTGCCCTGTTATTGATATATTAATATGCTCGAAAATACAATAAATTAATGACACCCTGCCTGCCACAATACACATATAAATCTGATTATAGGAAAACATCTTCTGAAAATAATAAATACTCATGTATATCCTTGGACTAAAAAAAACTGAACGAATACATATATAACACCCACAGAGCATGATTAATGAACATATATACACCTTGAATGTGTATATGAAATATTTGATCCAATAAAATCATTTCATTGTTTAAGTCGCATGCAGAATATGATTAGAAGAAAATTTATTTTTATTGAGAATATAAGTCATGAGCGAGAGCAAGAAAACACTTTCGACTTTGTCATGAAGTCCGCTTTGCTTATTTATTTGTGACAACTGCAACTTAATCGTTCGTGGATCCAAGATATTAATTTCATATCATTAACACCATCAACGGCCAAAAATCGATTAATTAATATGAGGTAAAACAGATTAGTTGACAATCCTAATTTTATAAGGCCTTGCTACACGTGTTCAAGTTCCCCCAAAGCTTATACGCATACAAATACAAACATTATATTATTTATTGGATGAAGTAACACTAACATGTTCACTTGTATATAACTGAAAAATTACATAATTTGGGCTCCAAAAACACAAAATCACACTCTTCTCATCTTCTGAAATCACAACACATATTGTAGCTAGCTAGAGAAAAAGAAATTAAAGTTAGAAATTAATTAATTAAAAGAATGAGAACAAGCAACCACCTAATAGGCTTCCTAAACTTCCTCACTTTTCTCCTTTCAATCCCAATCCTCGGCGGCGGAATATGGCTGAGCAGCCGCGCCAACAACACCGACTGCATGAAATTCCTACAGTGGCCCCTCATTATCATCGGCGTCTCAATCATGGTTGTCTCACTCTCACGTGTGTAGGGAGATGGGCGTCGAATTTGGAGGTGCTCCTGAATCTGCTGAGTCGTTTTACTACAGAAAACTCACTCCTAAACAGGTATTTTTATTTTAATAATTACTTGATTGAATAAATGAAAATGAATCAAGTTTTTCTTTTACATTAAATTAGAATATATTATACCTTAACTAATTACATTTCCCAGAATATTTGTGAAGTAATTAATTTATTATTTTCATTTTTAAACTTTAGCGTTAACAATGTTGTAGAACTTAAGTAATATTACTCTATCAATTTCTAAATACATGTCATTTTAGTAAAAAAATATTGTTAAATACATCATGTTTTAGAAATCCAAGAGAGATTTGAATTTTTTTTGTCAATTTACCCTTTCTCATTAATGAAAGAGAAAGATGGATATGGGAAGTTGCATATTTTTTGTTTTTTTTTCAAGGGTAGTTTTGTACCATAAGATTTTTATTCTCCTAAAATTTAGGTAATTAATAATTTCTTTAATCATTGAGTAACAATCTTAAACAACATGTATATTAATGGTAATCTAGAGTAACAATCTTAAACAACATGTATATTAATGGTAATCTAGAAATAGAATAGAGTAATTATTTAGTTAATTAGTTAGGAGTAATTAATTTCCGGTGATTCGCTCCATAACTTGTTCACATTGTCTAACAGTCTAAGAGATGGGTCCTTTTACTATATACTGTCATCAGATCTATATGATAGTTACGTTATTAATTAGTTATATTTATATGGTCAACTTTCAAAACGTACTAAGTAGGATTACGGAGTCTGGTAATAAAGTGACTTTAATGGCAACATATATATCTAATACTAATAGTACATAAATTTGAAACATCTTTTTGTAAAGATATACAATTTGAATATGAAGATGGAACCGATTGGGATTATTGAGTGGTAATTTTAGGAGATCGATGTCTCACATTATTGATAAATGATAAATCACACAATTATTTGTTTATCTTATTGGCATCTTAATTTACTTTTCATCTTATCTGCATTCATTTCTAGTAATGGTTACTTTTCATCTTATCTGCATTCATAACATAACATCATATATACAGTCTGGATGTTGCAAACCCCCTACATCATGCGGCTATGTACACATAAATGAGACGATTTGGAACCCTGGTGGGGGACTCGTAGGAAGTGACATTGATTGTGCTCGATGGAATAACGACCAGGAACAGCTGTGTTATAGCTGCGACTCTTGTAAGGCCGGTGTATTGGCGAGCTTGAAGAAGAGCTGGAGGAAAGTATCTGTAATCAATATTGTCATACTGATTATACTCGTTATACTTTATGTAGTCGCCTGTGCGGCTTTTAGGCACAATAAACGGATTGATAACCATGAACCCTATGGCGACGACACCCAAATGGAAAAGGCACAGCCTAGCAGGATACATTTTTAAAAGATTAATAATTACCAGAGCCCGATAATTAAGTTTTTATTTTGATTTGGTTCTTTACCCTTTGCTCAAGGAATTGAAATATATTACAGTTTTTGTTTTGGGATATTGCAATTCTCCAGTTATATATATTCTTTGCATTTGCATTTTCTCCCGTGAGATCTGTTTTGCCAAAAAAAATAGCAGAAAGAAACAGTAGTTTAATTCAACCTTGTGATTGAAGATATGTATGTATAACTAAATCTAAATGTTGATTAAATAATTCTTCAGATTCGGCATCGAACTAATCTTTCTTATTCCTGGACCGTAACCCCACTGACTTGTATTTCAGTTACGTTCCACATGCAATTTCACTTAATTTAATTTAATCAACAAGACTTACCCGGCCAGAAACAATATATGTACCTTTTTATGCACAAATGAAAATAAAAACACTGAATATTGAAAAACATAAAACAAATTAGTTCTTGAATTTTGTGGTACCAGGCAAATAGAAGTATTAAAAGCTAAACAAGTATCACATACTCTTTCTTTTCTTTTCTTTTCTTTCTTTCAACCATAAAATCGTAATTTTTAAATCTGACTTTAGATTTAAGCATAACTGGCCAGATGTTAACTCCCTGCACAACTAAAGACAAATATTTAGATATATATATAATATATTACATGATGGATTTTGTGATCTTATTCTATATGTCGGCCTAAATCCTTGTACCAACATTTGAAGCATGAACTCAAGAGTGGAAGCAAAATTTCCCATGAAGCATACTTTTTGGTACATTATTGATCGGACATCATACAAGGTTCAATCCTTGCCTGGGCTGACATTACACAACGCCGACAATTTCCTGCATTGAAAGACCACGAGTATCAATCTCCAAAATTCCGTGTAAATCAATAAGAAACCACATATTTGCCTCCTATTTGCTTCCTTTCTCGAACCATCAAAGTTCATGTTCAACACATACTCCTATTTCTTTTAGATTCTCATGATTACCTTGTCTACTAATGAGGAGGAACTAGTTTGTTTCTCTAGCTCGCGCATCATATCCATTGTGAGGCCAAACCATTCATCAATCCAGCCAAAGCAATTTCGATGACTTTCAAGAAAAAGTGCCCTCTCACCCTACAGAAACAAGTTTTTATCCTGATATATACCAACTATAACAACCTTAACAGAAAATCATTATTAGTGAAAGTCTAAATAAGGATACCCCTACCGCGAGCAATGCTAGTTCAAGCCTACTGCCAAAGCCCCAGTATGGTGCATCTATAGTTACCAATTTGTATGCTGTCATTACTGGATCACACTGCTCCTGTATGTCGTAATCGTAAGAAGGACGAGTCAATAAACCTTAACCAAATTAACATGTTTAATAGATAGTACAAAATGTGAATATAATATATATAGTTAAACCTCAACAGGAATTACGAACCTGCCATCCGTCTAAAAGTGGACCCCTGCCAGTTCTAGATGATTGGAATTGAGAAAAATCAATGCTGCTACTTCCAACTACGTAACTCCAATAATCACTTGTATCTGAAGCTATGTTCATCATTTCTAACTGCCTGATTGCTAGTTGCTCTTTTGTTAACCCATGCACCTATTACTCAATCACGAGAAAACTTAATCAACCGTTTAATTTCTGCTATTTGCAAAGAAAGCGATATGTTAACTTACATTTTCTGACTGTCCATTGTCATCTTTATGGATAGTTTCTATAGTCAGAATAAACCTTGTAAAATATGGGCACTGAAAAAAAAATTATTAGCAAAGACCATGTTAGTATAAAAAGTTTTATTCTGGGTGCAAATATTCATTACGTACCTTGATAACAGTTTTACATCTCGGGTACGCATTCCAGGCTTCTTCTTGCATCACAAGAGCATCTTTTGGAGCAAATCTAGTCAACCAAGTAGGAGCTTTGCTGGACAGAAGAGAAGAGAATAAACCTCAGAATATTTTTAACAAGAAAATATAGGCAGTCTTGAGTTCTAGCTTGCTGCTAAAAGCTCGTTCCAGCTTGATTAGTTAATATATCAAACAAAGGTTGAACCATGTCTATTTTGATTGCTATTGAAACTTAACTTGATCATAAAGCTAAATAATAGTATTAATATACTAATATAAAGATATTCAAACAAAATATCAATCTCGATCTCGAATGCGAGAACCAAACCAAACTAAACTTGAACAATGTGTTGTTCAAACTCTGCCCGACTCATTTACCCCCTTACTTGCCACTAAATATGTCAAGAAAATAGTATCAAGAAAATTAAGAAATTACCTTTGTAACCTATATAGTTTCATTGTGTATTGACCTTTTCCAAATTCATCATCTTCGAAAGGTCTGTTCTCCAATACATCCACACCTTCTGTCCCTGTGGTGTTCTGTTGCTGCATTTTCATCACCATGTACATCTGAGCTATTTGATACTGCACTCAAAACAAAAACAAAAAAACTTAAATTTTAAAGCTAAGCATTATAAACAATCAGTGTAACCCACGAAATCATTTCTTCACATTACCTCTTGCAATGACAAAGGCATAACAATCCGACTTCAACCCCAATTGGCAAAAGAATATTGGTCAAGGAAAACACAAATTTATCCAAAGAACTCCGTAAACATAAAACTGTGGATTTTTAGGAAATAAGGGATACAATCCTTTTCATAATTTTGAAGTCATAACATAAAATAGAAGTCAACTTCTTTGATCAACATACAAAATATACAAACAATGGAGCAATAAAACATTACATCTTATGAATGAAAATCTTATTTTATGTTGAATTTACAAATAATTTTATGAAAGAAAAACAATATGGCCATGGACACATGCATATAAAGCAAGAAATGCAAGAAATTGGGCACACGAGTTCAACAATTAATCATTGGTGCTTTTAATTAAAAGCAAAAAAAAACATAAAAAAAAAAAGGAAGGATACAACTCTTTCATCTGAACCATTTTTTTCTCTAATTTCTGTCACCTTGGTTCTGGTTTATCTGGGTATGTTCCTTCAATTTGGCAAGTTAATTATTTTTCTTTTCAAGTACAGGCACCACAAAGATTGAAAATGATTTCAAGAATGGAATGGTAAAGGGAATTGAAAGGGGGGATTATTAATTTGGGCGGAATGGAAACAGAAAATGTGAAAAGAGGAGGACAAATATTACTTGGAGAATAAGTATTTGTGTTGAAGGGTGGAGCTGCGACCGTGTCTTTTGTGTTGGTTTATTTTTCGTAGGGAAAAGGAAAACAAGTCCAACAAATGTCTAATGTAGGAAGGTGCCAATCCTGTCGGTCCAAGGAAACTGGCCGACTGCGGGCTTTAGATATTTTGTTTTATGTTTTATATTTATCTATAATTCTGCTTTTATTTTTTCAAATACTATTCCAATATTTAGTTAGTTTTAAACTTCTATTTTTTTAATCTCTAAATGGAAAAAGAAAAAACTTCTATTTTTTTCTTTCTATTATCATAGATAGAGTCCAATACTGAGATTTTCTTAGCTTTTCGTAATTCGATAGGCAAACTATGTTTTTTCTTTGTTCCTCAATATTGTATATATACTAGCATACTGTTTTTATTTTATCACTATTTTATGTATCACCAAGACATAATCAATCGTAAAACAAAGTAAACTAACACTTTTTTTTTATAAATGCAAAGTAGATTAACATGTAACAGATCCATCCAACAAACTATTATCAATCTATTTTCAACTCAATCCGACTTAGCTTTGACTGTGAACATAATTTTTTCAGTTTATGTAAATTATAGGAGTAATTGGGAAAAACACACTCTATCCACCTGTATTTTGGGATACATGTGCAAAATCCCCATATATTATTTTTAACGCAAGGAACCCCCCTCGTGTTTTACCAAATCTTGTAAGAAATTCATTTTTTCCATTAAAAATGGATGTGCGCGAACTCCATATGCGCCTGTGCTGCCAACAAAACAAGAGTTTTGTGCAAATTAAGGATAGCACAAGGTTTTTTTTTCGCATAATAAAAACAAGTGACACGAGTTATGTGCAAATTAAGCATAACACATTGAGTTCTTTGCATAATAAAAAAAAGACTAAAATATGATTCATGTATGTATATGAAAGTTAAAATAGGAATATCAAATTTTATTAATATTATTAACAATTTACCATTAAAGGGAAAAGTGTGCAACATTTAATAAAATACCAAGAAAATTTCTCGCAATAAAAATAACACCATATTTTTTTTTTCGCGCTAGTTCCCAAATTATAGGTGGATAGGTTGCATTTTTTCCATTATAATCACAATACTAGCTAAATCTGAGAACACTTGCTAAAATAATTGTCTATTATATTAAATTTGAAGGCTTATAACAAAAGTTAGATTGTCAGACTTGAATTATTTCTTGTCATGTGTACATAGATATTGAAAACAATCTTTCTTAAAATCAATTATTATTTTTCCAAAGAAAAAGAAATAGAAAAAGAGGCTTTATAATATGATCCATTTCAACCTAGTCCGGATTCCAATTCGTTAAGAGGACGGACTGGGTTAGAATTTTGGTATTCCATATCCATGGACGGGTTAGGGTTTAGTTTGGGCCTTCTTTTACAAAGGGAAAAAGTATGGGCCTTTTGTTTAATTAGCTTTTCTTTTGCATGATGGAAACAAAGTTTTGTCTATTTATGGTCTTTTCTCTGTAAATATAAAGTTACTACATGATACTTAATTTTCTTACAAAATATCTAATTGAATGGCTGATTCAGAGAGGCGATCTCTCTTCTCTCTATATATTATATCTATGTCAAGAAATCTTTTTCAATTTTCCATTATATAATCAATTTAATACTCCCTCTGACCCAATTTTTTTCTTATATTTCCTTTTTGAATGTCTCAAAACAATACTTCATTTCTTAAAATGAAAGTTTTTTTTTCTCGAAAATACACTATTATATAAAGTAATGATTTGACACCACTACTTCACAACCACTACCTTTAGGGGTAAAAATGTAAAGATAATCAATCAAATGTTTTACTTTTTCAACTCTCACCAAAATTCCGTGCAAAACTATAAGGGAGCAAAATATTTGAGCCAGAGGAAGTATAATATTTTGAGAAGAATAATCGATATGTAATTCAATTTTAAATCACTTACTCCGACTAATTATAACCTATTTAATCCAACGTAATGTATCGAACGTGCTTTAAAAGTGATTTGTTAAATCTAAAATTTAAATACAATTTCAGAAAAGAAAAAAAAAAGGGAATGTGGTTGCAGCCGACATAAATATTTTTTTATTGAATTGATGCTCTAGAATTACTTGACAAGTCTCTTATGCATGTGTCATTTAACAAAACGTGTTATCATTTTCTCATAATGGTCTTAATTAGTCACACACCTTAACTATTGGTATTATAAAATTATTATTTAATTATCTGACAGACATTAATTAGGTTTACAACTTAGGTATTTAATTGACGACAATGATAACTTAGCAAGTGGTCCAAGAATGTTTGGCCGTGCGATTTGTCGTACTGAATGAAGTATATCGTACATGCGATGGGTTTAAATGAAGGGCTTGACCATATTCAATTCAAAATTAATTATATGCTTCAGCCTTCAAGCCTCCAAACGTATATAGATATATACATTTGATTTATTAAGTTTGCAGGCTGCAGCACCTAACTTTTGTTTTCAGACATTAACTGCTTGATCATTTTGGCCTTTAGGGGACGTCGATTGCGATTGACAAAGTGAACACTGTGTATTGAGAAGCATATCCACCATGCCCATTAAATGGGTGTGTTATATATGAAATAATCTAAAAGAGCAATAAAGAACTAAAATGTACAGAGTGAATTAGGAAGAAAAATATTATGATTATGATTATTATTCATATACATATTTTATACAAAGTACAAGAGTTCTATATGTAGGACAATTTGAAAATCCAGAAGGCATGAGTTACAAGAATTAAATACACACTAAGCCAATGGGTGTTCACTATGTGTATTTATTTATAACCGTGTCAATTCATATTAACATTCTTTCGATCAATATTCTTGATGTTGGAGTTTAATTATTGATCAAAGAGACGAGTTGCACCTACGTTATATGATTGAATCTTCATTAATTAATACTTGCAAGTTTGCCGAACTGGGGCGTTCTGCGCTGGTTATTCTAAGTTAACATGCTTCCCTTAAAATCAAGTTCAATGTAACTCTTTCGTTTAATTGTGCTTAGTTTGCGTACAATAATACACTATTTTAAATTTTAAGCAGAAGTACCAGCCACTCTTTTCAAGTGAGATTATACTTACTGATTTGATACCTATAATACACTTAATTTTTTTTTTTTATGAAATTGCAGAACAAACCTTAATTCAAATATTATCTCAAAATTTTAAACATACTAACTATAATTTGATTAATATTTTGCTATCTTAATATTTTGTTTAATAGTCCAAATAGAGTTTCAAAGATTTATCGAATACTCAAAATTAATTTTTGAGATTAAATCGAAATAAAATAAAACTAATTATTTTTCATAATAGCCTTGAAGTGTATGGCCCACTGCCCATATGCAAGCGAAAAAGCCAATAAGTCAAACTATTTTATTCCCGCACCAAAAATTAAAGGAAAGGAAAAGGCAGTTTTTCTTTGTGGTAGAAAGTCGGGATAACTCGGATCAAAGCTTAGTGAAATTTCCAAACAATATTGAAGCTCTGTCCAACTTGGGAAGGCCGTTCAAACTTGGAAATGGAAAGATGTGACATTTTTTCTACGTATAGAAAAGTCAAGAAAAATATAATAATTTCAAATTGGAATGCTGAAATATTATGCGCGTAATTATAACGTGTTTAGCTGTTACAGATATTATCAAATACGTACAAAAAAGTAGAAGAGAATAATTCATATTCAAGTAAATATGTAATTATAATGTGTTTATAATTTGTGACTATTTGACATGTAATCTTCATGTCATTATAATACTTGAACATATTAATTACATTTTCATTTAAACTCATGAATTTCTATGGAAATCAACCAAAAATAATAACCTTAATTAAAAAATCTCTTAATTAATATGAAGAATACAATAAACTTCAATATACTACTTATATTCTATGGCAGCTACGGCATTGTGGAAAGAAAGAAAACGACAAAAATCAAGTCCGATCATGTGCCAAACGAGCTGACCAAACTAACCAACCATATGTCCCACCGGCCCACCCTTTTCTTATTTTCACTCAAGAAACGGACACGTAATAAAAAATGTGGTTAGAGAAGTTGGAAAACTTCACTTGTCTCGATAATGCTAGCAACTAGGAAGATATATATTAGAAAATTGGCATAAAATTCTCAAGAGCATTTATCTATTTTTTTATACTATACATATATATAGGCGAACTGTACATATCAAGAATTTGAACTGTTTATAATTATTTTGTGCTTAATCCTCGTTTTCTAAAGGTCGCTCACATAAATTAAATTTTATTTCAATATATGGAGTGGTGGGTGACTCACTGACTTGTATTGTATGTCCACAGTCACTTTGACTTTTTGAACTTTATCACACTGGATGTAATCCAGAAGAGTTGGAGAAGTTTTACTTGAACTACCTAATTGAAGGAATAAGTGGAGGTTTTATCATTATTTTACTTGTATTATTTCCAATTGTCAAAAAAGTCTTTATCTTATTTAATTAGTAGAAAAATTATTGCAATATTTAATAAAGAAAAGTACATATCTATAGTGTAAGGTGATTGTAAAATTCTATTTTAATCACTGAAGTGACATATTTACTCTTTCAATTCATTTTTGCATGTATATAAATTTATGAGAGTGAATTATTAGTGCAAGTTTATGCGTTCACTTGTTTATATTTTTTGCTTGAATATTTTGGGTTAAATTTCATGCTTGACTCCTTCAATTATATTTAGTTTTTGTTTTACCCCTTAACTATCTGATCTTACCGAATTTCGTAAGCATGTAACTTAGGAAAGTAAGGCAAAAAAAAAAAAATATGAGAAGGGGGTAAATTCGATGTGTATATACATTATGATCTCAATATAAAGTTTACAGGGTCTGTCCGAGCATTACACGATGCCATAGCTACAAGAGAAATACAAACATGATACCTAATAGCTAGTCCGAGCAGAATGGAGATAATGCATAGATCGAGCTGCATAGTTCGAGCTAAAAGATCAGTGCTCCTCCCCCCGTAAGGTTATTAATGCATTGGGTATATATAAGTGTGATGTTGGACTAGGTGATCTGCCAGTATGTGAATAAATCCTGGCCCAAAGGCCAGGCCCTTTGTCAGGCCCAAATGATAGCTCGAACGTGTGCTGCTCTGAGAACAACTTGAGGTCGGATTTTTGAGCTGGAAAATGGAGCTCGGATTTGAGCTGAGGGATATTTCCTATTTTGGGAGCTACGAAATATCCCTCATTACTATCAATCACATCATTTTCTCCCCTTCAATTATCATAAGTGGTACCATGTTGTTTAAGTTCAATATATTTTTGTTAGAAAACCGTGAAAAGCTCATATTTGTATAATTTGTAAAATGTCTTTTTTTTTTTTTTTTGCCATCCAATTTTGCAGTGATTGCACGTTTTTGTCGGTTTTTTGCACAAAACCTACTTGATTTATTTGTTTAAATAACAAGACACCTGAAATAATACTTTATCCTTTAAAATTAACCAAGATATTGAGTAGGGACAAATGCAATTGAATTGTTAATCAAATTCTGGAGGACAGGGGAGATTAATTGTTGTGCTTTTATGCCTATGGAAAATAATTAATACGGCACGCGGTGAAGAACTTTCAGCTCTTCTACTATCAAATCTAAATTCCATGACCTCTTTATTTTTTTTAATCATTAGTGCCAGAAAACTTTAACCAAAAAGAGATATTTAGAAAGAAAAAAAAACAAATAAAATAAATTCTCCAACAAACAATAGCATCAGTAAAAGAGTAAAGTGTGGAATGCAGAGTCATGTACTGTAATTAATTAAGCAGACATATACTTTTGTTTTCCAAAGAAAACGACTCATACCCGCTCCTTTGCTTAGTTGCCTATATATATTCTCACCTTAACCAACAATGTTTAGTCCATATAATATAAGAAAAACTCTTCTCTTCTCTTCTTTTCTGCATAATTAATATATATAATAATTATTTCTCTCTAATTATAAGATTTCAAACTAATTAATTAATCCAGGAAAGAATTATGGAGGCTAGTGGCTCAACTGGAACAACCAATGTTATTAGTACTTCATCACTACCATCCACTTCTCCTCAACCTGCAGCAGTAGTAATTAGCCCTTGTGCTGCTTGTAAGATTTTACGGAGAAGATGTGTCGAAAAATGTGTTCTGGCTCCTTATTTCCCCCCAAATGATCCCCTCAAGTTCACTACTGCTCATCGTGTATTTGGTGCAAGCAATATAATCAAGTTCTTGCAGGTACATATATGTCTTCTTTTTATTTTGATTTAGCAAAAGTCTAGTCATGCTTAAATGTAGCTGCATTTACTCAATAATAATAAACTAAATTGTTAAAATTTATTTATCCATATTAGGTAAATGTAGTAGTAGGTAGTGGATAGTAGTATTTACTAGCTACTTGGTTAAAGTTTTAAAGTGATACATATGTGTGAACAATCTACGTACATGTTCTGATTAGTTGTCAGTTGGTCAATAAGATCGGTTGACCACGTACTCATTTCATATGTGACATGTATTTTACTAGTCACGTGACAACTAAGATCATGCACAACTGTATAACAAAAAAAAATCTCAGGAAAGAGAAAGATGAAAAAAACGAGTGTTGGTATACTTAATTAAAAGTCAGTCAACACGAGACTTCCTTTTGTGTTTTACATTTGTGCAAAATCCACATGCCTTTTAAAGGGATGGTCAATAATGAGAATAGATGGATCGTACATAATTGTGTAGCACCTAATACTTATTGATTTATTTTAAGCACAATATCAAAGTTAATTAATCCATTTATTGGGCAATTATATATGTAGGAACTTCCCGAGCCACAAAGAGCTGATGCAGTGAGCAGCATGGTTTACGAGGCGAATGCAAGGCTAAGGGATCCTGTGTATGGATGTGCAGGTACAATTTGCCAACTTCAGAACCAAGTGAATGAACTCCAACAACACCTAGCTAAAGCACAAGCAGAACTTGTCACCATGCAATTCCAACAAACAAACCTTATGGCCCTCATTTGTATGGAAATGACTCAACCACACGACCAACAACAATCCGTTGACAACATATTCACTAATTACCAAAGTAGCACCAGCTTCTCAGAGGAAAACAACCTTGGACTTATGTTCGAGCCTCTTTGGACATGGTAATTAAAATCCTGCTTAATAACCGGAATCTGGAAAAATTCTAGCCCAAACTTGATTTAAGCAGTGTTTACAATAAAATTTTAATCACATAGCTAGCAACTTAGCAAGTGTCCAACTTGACCAAGATCAAGTATATGGGACTATATGAGAATCAAATACAACTATATATTGCAATTTCAGTTCGACTTAATTAATTTCATAAATTAACTTCTCCTAACTTTGAAACTATGGAGAAGGAGAAATTGAGTTAGGAAAATATTCAGTTAAAGTCAACATTAATTAGAATTCAAATGTAATAATAGTGTAGTACGTACTATTTGAAAATCAACCAATAGAAATAGTTTAGTAGTTAGGTAAGTTTTTAAATTTCTAATGATTATTATTTATGTTAAAGAAGATGAAGATGAAGATGAAGATGACTAGTCTCTTCAATTCCATTTCCTACATGTTATCTTATCATTTCAAAAGGAGAGAAGTCACTGTCCAAGTCCCATCTCTTGCTTTGTACTTAATTAAGACAACTTTCCGGTTACCTAATGTAAACATTGATTTTTCTCAACTGAAATTAATTTCTTCCAATAATGTCATATATATACATGAATATGTGATCATCTAATTCTTCCTTTATTTTGAACTTGATTGCGATTCTGTTTTTTAAATAACTACTACTCGAGTAACTGAGGCTATCAATGGGCGAGTCCGGTTTGAATAGGCTTGATTCGATTGATCTAATCCGATTATAAAGATTCACAATCCGGACCCACTATTCTATCTCCCCAACTAAATAAATATTTGATTGGACCACTTTGACTGTAACAACT
Organism: Penstemon newberryi var. newberryi; assembly: GCA_030819805.1. NCBI lineage: Eukaryota > Viridiplantae > Streptophyta > Magnoliopsida > Lamiales > Plantaginaceae > Penstemon > Penstemon newberryi. Next base: position 40,194,896 of record JAUALY010000005.1, read on the forward strand.
ATAATTAGTCCAATAAAATATAACTAGTCCGATAATTAAGTATCTCTAATCTAATTGTTTTGGGCTTCAGTATGAACATGTTGCATTGTTAAGTCAAATGAGCGTGAATTTTTTTTTGACCCTGTTGTTTCTTCAATCAAACATGCACGTGACTTTGTTGAAGTTTTATGGTGCTCCTTTTTCGAAAACAACAATTAGAAATAGAAAGCTCTCAACTCTAATAATTAAGAAAAGATAAACATATAGAGTACTGACGAAACATAATTCAAGATGATCAGATGATGCTTTAAAGAAACGGATCCTCCAAATAATTCAGAAATAATGGCTAAAAGAAGAAGTTAATATCGATCATAGATGGTTAAAAAGGACATTATGGTCGACAGCGCCTGCCTAAAGAATATTATGAGAGAATATTAATGATAATATGTTGTTGAGGCTGTCTTTGTCCATAACCACCTTCTTCATTATACTAGAAAAGTACACGTGCAACTTAATTTCCTAAGTTAGTTGAATCATATAATATTTTTTTATCATATTATGGTTTTATTGACACACCACATAATTTTTTGACTAAATCACTTTAATTATTACTATGTTGTTACCAAGAATTTAAAGTTGTTATCATGAATACATAAAAGAAAAACTTAAAAATAAAAAATGAACTATAATTAGTTTTCTAACCTAAAACTACAAGTCTACATAACTATAATTCTAACTACCATTTGAACGAATGGACAACACAATTTTTTTCTTCCTTAACGTTGATATTTCCATCTAAACCAATTTTCACATATTTAACCCATTTTTCTTAATCGATTTCACTAGTTTGGTTGGTTATACCTGTTTTTTTACTGAGTTCATCAATTTTCAGTCACATGCCTAACCTTTACCAATTTAACTCATTTTTACTAATTTTTCTCAATTTTATCGAGTAAACGTATTTTATTGATTTAACCCGCTTCTACACTAAGTTTACCATTATTTTTTTGTAGTTTTAACATGTATTTTCATCAATTTCATTCGCTTTTACGTTGAGTTTACCATTTTTTATGTTATTTAACCGGTCTTTCATCAATTTCACCCATTTTTTGTGGTTTATATTATTTGTTAATCAATACATTCAATCTCTCCGGTTCCAATATTAATCGATTTTGCTTTTTTTTTTGATGATTTAACCTTTTAACGACTATTTCACATTTTTTTGTCTATTTAACTCGGTTTTTTGTTGTTGTTCTTTTATCGAGTTGACTCATTATTTTTTATCCCGTGTTTCGCTGATATCATTCATATTTTACCGGGTACTCGTGTTTTGCAAGTTTATCCCGTTGTTTTATCAATTTTACCATTTTTTATTGCTTTAACTCGTTTTTCTTCGATCTAACCCTTTTTTCCATTATTTTACACTTTTTTTTTATCATCTATTAATTAATCAAATTTTATTTGTTTTCTTCAGTTTTAACCATTTATATGTTTTGACTTAAATCAATTAAATATTTTTCAGTTAATTAAATAGTACTTTATTTTTTGAGGGAATTGGACTTTTCATACCAAACTTTTGCCTACTTTATACATTTCATAATATCGGTTTTACCTGCTTTTACATTGAGTTTATCATTTCTTTTTTGTTATTTTAGCCCGTTCTTTCACTGATTTAACTCGTTCTTTGTTGTTTATCATATTTCTTAATCAATCCATCTATTCTATCTAGTTTAACCCAATTTTAGTCGATTTTATCTCATTTGTTAATAAATTCACTCATTCTTTCCGAAATAACCCAATTTTAGTTTGATTATACTTATTATTTTGTTGATTTAACCTATTTTCTCACATATTTCACTTTTTTCCCAATTTACTCATTTTTTGTTCTTGTTCTTTTATCGATTTGATCCGTTTCTTTTTTGTTATCTCGTGTTTAGCTGGTGTCATTCATTTTTTTAATCGGTTTTACCAATTTTTTGTCGATTTACCATGTTGTTTTATCAATTGCACTATTATTTATGCTTTAACTCGCTTTTTTTTCTATCTAAACCATTTTTTTTCGAAGAAATATTGAGTAATAGTTTTTTTTTTCTTTTTTTATTAATATTTATTGAGTTGTAAAATTTTAAAATATAATTATAATAAGGTTGATGTATGAGAGACTTTCTTGTCTAATTATACTTCTAGGATTCTTTTATTTTACCTTTTGCCATAAAATTAAATATCACAATGTTTTTCTTCTTTTATCGCTTTGATCATTTTTTTTTGCTATCCCGTGTTAAGCCGATGTCATTAATTTTTTTTTATCGATTTACCTTGTTGTTTTATTAATTGCACCATTTTTTGTGCTTTAATTCGCTTTTTTTATTTCTATCTAACCCATTTTTCCATTGATTTATCATTTTTATCATATATTTTTTAATCGAGTTTCATCCGTTTTTACAAATTTGAACCATTTCTATGTTTTGACTCTTTTAGACTTAAGCCAATAATATATTATTTTAGTTAACTAAATAGTGTTATTTCATGCAGCACCAATGTGGCATTTTTTTTTCTTCTGTAGATCTTTAATAAATGATAAATTTTTAAGAACTTTCCAAAGTAAATTTCGAAAAATATAGAGAAATAGTTTTTTTAGAATTTTATTTTTATTTTTTTACTACTAATATTTTAAGGAGTTGTAATTAAAACCTTAAAAGATAATTATAATAAGGCTGATGTAGGAGAGATTTCTTGTCTAATTATACATCTTAGGATTCTTTTATTTTACATTTTTGCCATAAAATTAAATATTATAATATAATTTAAATATGATTCTTTTATTTTACGTTTTTTGCCATAAAATTAATTATTACAATATAATTTAAATAGGGATATATTAATCTTCCCAAATATAAATAGATAGATAGATACACCAATAAAATTATGAAGAAAACCAAGAGTTCCAAAACTACAAATGATTTTTGTTTTCATTGATTAATCGACTCAAATATAACAATATTTTTCACTTAAACAATGGAACTTTGACCAATGCTAACAATAAAAGATTAAACAGTTCCAAAGTAAATTTCAAAAAATGTAGGGAAATAGTTTTTTTAGAATTGTTTTTATTTTTTTACTATTAATATTTTAATGAGCTGTAAAATCTTAAAAGATAATTATAATAATGTTAATGTGGGAGAGATTTCTTGTTTAATTATACTGTAGGATTCTTTTATTTTACATTTTTGTCATAAAATTAAATATTACAATATAATTTAGAAAGAGGTATATTAGTCTTCACAAAAAAATGAAGAAATTTTATTCGCCAAACTCGTACTTTTATATGTTCGTAGTTTTATATGTATATAAATTGCAATTAATTAAAAAGCATAATTAACCTTATAAGTGGATATACTGTAACGGATTTGACACGATATGAACATTGTACATGAATTTTAGTAATGACATCACATGTAAATGGTAATTGTACTCCAAGATCGATCCAATATTCATTGCGTATTGGAAAAAAATGTTTAACTGCACCATGTAAATATTTGTTCAGTTGATGAACGGAACAAGTTTTGCCGTTTATCAAAATCATGTCGAGACCTAAATCGTCGCGGCCATTACGACCTAAAAAGGGGTGGGGTGGGGTGGGGTGGGGTGGGGTGGGGTGGGGAAGATGATGTTAAGTGATATATATTAAATGATTCCTCTCACTAACGGCTTAAACTTTTAGAGGAGTTGACCATTAAAAATGGTATCAGAGCTCAGCCCAAAAGAAGGTCTTGTATTCGAATTCTTCCGTCACCCATTTCTGAATTCCACGTGTTAGACTTGAGCAAATGAATACCCCCTACACGTGAGGGGACGTGTTAAGTAATATATATTAAATGATTCATCTCTCTAACAGCTAAACTTTTAAATGAGTTGGTCATTCAATAGATGAGTATGGGTGGGAGTGCATTGTATTTTGGTGGAATATTTTGGCACCATAGAACTAGGCGTTTTTCAATTTTGGTACCATGGTGTCAATTTTGGTACCATGGTGTCAATTTTGGTACCAATTCTAACTGGCTTTTTCAATTTTGGCACTTCCGTCAGTTGACCGTTAAGTCAACTGACGGAAGTGCCAAAATTGAAAATGCAAATCAGAATTGGTACCAAAATTGACACAATGGTATCAAAATTGAAAAACAACTAATTCTATAGTGCCAAAAATGATTTTTTGCCAATTTCCCACACCAAGTACTTCCAATTCACAATTTATCCCACTCGCATTTTAATAATAATAAGAATAAGAATAATATTAATAAAATAGTAAAAATATTATATTAAAAAAAATATTTGGGTACACAATAATACTAATGGCGGTAATAATAAATTTTTTTTTTGCTACACATGTTATCATCTCATTGACTCAACTTCATCCAACAATTCTCTTTTTTTTTTATGATGACAAAACATTCAACTAAGAACGTCTTCTAAGTCTTAATTTATTAAAAAAAAAAATTTATTCTTAAGTTTCATAGTAGTTCTAATTTTAATTTAAGGAATATCTCTTGAGATACAACGAAAAAAGAAAACTAAAATTAACTCCAAAGGCTAAATGTAAATTTGGGAATATAAATATATTATATATTCTCATATAATAGTTTGCATACCTAAAGTATTTTATTTTAACTATGAGTTCATAAAATTAGTTTCTATATTATTTTATTTATATATTTTTTGTATAGCACATCAATGCAGTCTATTGATAATTTGTTCATTTATTATTTCGACCCGACTTTCAAATATGGTTTGGAAGTTGTTTATATAATTTCGAAAGATTTAAAAGGAATAAAAAAAGAATCGCTTCTAACTCTTCAAAATGAGAAGAAGTAATGTATCTAAGTAACGTCTCCATTATTGGAATAATAAGGAGAAGAGAAAGAAGAAAATGAGAAGGAGGCAACTTACAATTGAAATAAGGATACAACTGATAAGCGGAAGTTCATATTAGAAGATAATCGTATATCCTTATTCAGCCAAGTGATTTTCATCTTTGAGTAAAGACCAAACCGAAGACATAGAAGACGTTATTAGTTGAATGTTTTGTCATCATAAAAAAAAGAGGAATTGTTGGATGAAGTTGAGTCAATGAGTTAATGGTTTGATGATAACATGTGTAGTAAAAAAATATTATTATTACAACCATTCTTATTATTGTGTACCCAAATATTTTTTTAATATAATTTTTTAATAATTTTATTAATATTATTCTTATTCTTATTATTATTAAAATGCGTGTGGGATAAATTGTGAATTGGAAGTAATTGGTGAGGGAAATTGACAAAAAATCATTTTTGGCACTATAGAACTAGTTTTTTTTCAAATTTGGTACCATTGTGTCAATTTTGGTACCAATTCTGACTTGCATTTTCAATTTTGGCACTTCCGTCAGTTGACTTAACGGTCAACTGACGGAAGTGCCAAAATTGAAAAAGTCAGTTAGAATTAGTACCAAAATTGACACCATGGTACCAAAATTGAAAAATGCATAGTTCTATGGTGCCAAAAAGGAATTTTTGCCATTCTAAGGGAAATCGGAAATATCCTATAAATTCATATATGGGCACATAGCAGAGATTTCGGTGGAATTCTGTCAAAAATGACCACAATGAAACAAGTATTTGGTTTCATAATCTACTTAATTTATTGTAGTGTAAGTGTTAGATTAAAATTTTTTAGTATGCAAATTGTTAGACTCTAACAATCTTAAAATAGTGCTTTAATATAAATGCTAACATATGATGATAAATGCTCCTGAAAGCTGTTAGTGGCGCTGCTACTGTTTCCCAAACTGTCAAAACTGGCCGTAAAATATCTTCTCCGATGGAGCCAAGGGGTGATCTGCGAAAAATAACAAACATGAGGTGGGTAATTGCGATTTCTGAAAATATAGGGGGGAAAGTGGGAAAACTTTGGAAGGACATGGGGAAAATATTACAAACCCAACAATAAAATATGATTTAACTCTACAATCCCAACATCAAAATCGCATCTGATTTTTCAGAATCTAGTAAAACTATTTTTTTTCCAACAATATTATACATTCTAAAAGAATTCATCTAAAAGTAAAATACATCCAAATTGTATTGTCTTACTCTTACACACAAATACTTAAAAAATCCTCTTACCATAAATCAAAGCCCAAAATCAGCCCAAAAATTTACCCAAAGAAATGTACTTAGGTTAATTTGACATTATATCAAATCAAACCCACAAAGTTATGGCAAATGACATTTAGATTTCGAGCCCCAAGGCCTTACATAAAATGGGTGTTCAGCCCAGGTATCATTTTGAGCCCAAGGCCTTAATCTTTATACATACGAAACAAACAATACCCAAACACTCGCAACCCTCGGATTATATAGGATTCATTCTTCATTTCTTCTCACTCAAATACAGGAAATTGTGATTTACTAGCTGTATTATAGATCAAAAGAGTTAAAAATGAGCGGAGCTGGGAAGAAGGTTGCTGACGTGGCTTTCAAGGCCGGGAAGAAAATCGACTGGGAAGGAATGGCGAAGCTTATGGTCTCCGATGAGGCTCGTAAGGAGTTCGCCACCCTCCGCCGCGCCTTCGACGAGGTCAACAACGAGCTCCAGACCAAGTTCAGCCAGGTTCGGAATCTGGATTTTTATCTTCTGATTGGAGAGGATTAGATCTGTTGATTTAGCTGCTTTTTTATTTTAATTTTGGGTATGGTGCGATGTTTTGGAAGGTTTGGTTTTATTTTGTTTTTAGGGTTTAGTTTCTGTTAATAGATTATACTATTAAAATGCATGTTTGGACCTTCATTTTTATTGAAAAGCAACTAGAAAAATGAAAATATAAAATCGAAAGTTTGATCATTTAAAGCAAATAGAACATGTTTACCATTAACCTAAATACAACCTTAAGTACAAGTTTGGATCTTGAATCTGATGGGAATAAGATATTGAAATGAAATTGGTCTAAAGATAAAGGAAAAAGCTTTATCACCTGAAGCCGAAACCATTCCTTTCACTGTTTATCATAGTAAAATCCGCAAAAAGTTTGTACATTTTTTTAATGTTAAGGAAGAGGATTGAACTGAGGTTGATGCTTGGAATAGAAACTTAGTCTCAGTGATTGCAGGCTGCAGCTCTCACTGACATGTGTGAAAATTTTACAATAAGTTAGCCACCTAAATTAGATCTTTGGTGCTCCGATTGCTGGCTATCAACTTCTTATGGAGCTTGTGTTTCTAGTAATAGATCTTTGATGCTTCCATTGCTGGCTATCAAAGTCTTATGGAGCGTGTGTTTCTAGTAATTAGAGATAAATTATAAAATAGTTCCTGTAAATTGAATTCTGGAAATTGGTAATTGAACCATGCTATACTCTTACATCAACAAATGTTTTTTTTTTTTTCTGAATACATCCTTATCATTAGTTTAAATATAATAAGTGATTTTATTCAGTTCTTGAGTTTTGCAATTGTTGCCTGCAGTGACTAGAGTCACTGCACTTTGATATGCTGTTTTGGCATTATGTTTTTTCTCCTGCACTACATAGGTTTTGATGTTATGTGTAATATAAGAAGCATTATGTGTTTTCTCCTGCACTACATAGGTTTTGATGTTATGTGTAATATAAGAAGCATGAAATTGATTACCATTATTTTTGTCCAAGTCCTTATTAATAATAACAAAATACCATTGTGGTTAACAACGAGAAAACTATTGATCCTGCTTACTACATGCACTTCCTCGTGTAATTTTATTGAGTTCATCTCAGTAATCTAATTTCAATTTTAATTACAATAGATTTTTCCTAAAATATTCAACTTCCCTATTAACGAGCATTGATATTTCACTTTATTAGTTTGACAATTTTAAACTATCAAATGCTGTCACCGACTCATGCCAGTCTGCTGGTGCCTTCACTTATTCAAACTCAAGTTATGTGAAAACTTGTTTTACTAAATAATAAGACTTATTCATCAGTCTTTTCTTTTTAACTATGCAGGAACCAGAACCCATAGACTGGGACTATTATAGAAAAGGAATTGGCTCTCGTTTGGTTGATGTGTACAAGCAAGCTTATGATGGTATATTGTGTGTGTTGCTTTTGTCTTTAATTTCATATCTTCTGCTGCACTGTGTTAATTTTATTTTTAATATTCTCTCATTATCAGTAAGATACTTCCTAATTTGGATATATGCCCCTCCTACGATATTCTTCTTGTGATGCATTGCCTGATTGTTAGAGACAATGTCTTAATTATTCTACGTGAAATGAAAACTAACATTATAGAGAATTCTATAATATTTTATGGCATTTGTGATTGTTGTTTATTTGAAGGAGTTAGATGAGCTTTGGAAGTGAAATTGTCTTACTCATGGACATGTTCTGATATTTAAGATTACTTTTGGGACATATTCAAGTCTTCTTGATGTTTCCCGCAAACCTCGTGTTATTGAGAACTTGACTAGTAAGCAGTAGTGAAGTATAGTTGGAATTTTCAGTCCTTCACTGAAACCACATTATAAGTCTTCATATCATCTAAGATCTCAAAGGAGCATTTAAGACATCTGATAATACAAATTGAGCATATAAGATCATAAATGGTGGAGTTCTTCTAAAATTCTACCATTGAGATGAAGTACAGGACACAGAGAGGCGGTAGTGTCGAAAATTCACAAGCTATGTCTTGAGAGATGGAGAAAATTGTTTTCTGAGTTTCAGCATTATAAGTCAACAAATTTGTCAGACCCCTGATTCCTGAAGTATGAATTTTCTAATGCATTGACGTTGGAATGAAATCATCATTCTTAAGTTCATTCTCAATCAGATCCTTATTTTATCGGATGTCCCCGAAGGGACCATTCTCAATCATATTCTTAGTATAGAATAATAACTCCCTCCATTTATTTTTGGCGTGGTGTTTTAGGTAATATCTTTACAGTTTTGCCCTTAAAAGTAGTGGTTTAAGACTTAGTAGTGTCAAATCATTATTTTGTGTGAGTGTGTATTTTGGGGGAAATAATTACATTTTAGGAAATATGGTCTTTTTTTTTTTTGGGGGGGGGGGGTGTGGGGTGATCCCGAAAGGGCAAAAGAAATAAGAATTTAGAGACAGGCATACTAAGAAATCCATTCCATTGGGAATTTGAATTCCAATAAGTTTTTGTTAGTCGCTCGTTCCTTTCCCACTTGGACATTCCTAATAGTTGGGATTTGATTCAACTTATTGCTTTTTTTTTCTTCCTTATATCACAAGTGATTATTATTTTTTTCTTTTTTTTTGGGTGCAGAAATTAAGATTCCACAGTATGTTGACACTGTGACTCCCGAGTACAAACCCAAGTTTGATGCTCTGATGGTAGAGCTGAAAGAAGCTGAAAAGATATCACTGAAGGAGTCTGAAAGACTAGAAAAAGAAATTGCAGATGTCCAAGAGCTGAAGGTGATAGATAATAAATAGTACATCATAATTTTTTTGTTTTTTTGTTTTTGCTTAGTAATCAATCAATCTCTCACATTCCATTTTCTTACTTTGGTTTAACAGAATAAGCTTAGTACCATGACAGCTGATGAATACTTTGCAAAGCATCCTGAGCTCAAGAAAAAGTTTGATGACGAAATTCGAAACGACTACTGGGGCTATTAGTTTCTTTCTTTTTTTACTTGTTGCAAACAAACGCTTCCTGCAGCAGGCAGCCCATTTGAGGTGAACTTTATAAGTTCAGCTGCGATTTAGTAATAAAGAGAAGATCGAATTTGTTTGTTTTAATTTCCCTTGGGTGTTTAAATGATTTTGGGAATTGAAATTCTGTTTTATATGAAACCTATGATGATACATTTTCAGAATCCGTGTGCGAACACAAGTTGTTTATCAATTCTTCCCTATGTTAAAATGCTGCTAACTTGATAGTCAATGCACTTTATAACTTTCATGTATGCTGAAGATGAAGAAATTAATAAGAAAAAGTAAAAAATTATCTTTGCACAGTGCAAGCAATTCTCATCTGTTGAATACATTATACATGCATGGTAAGAATGATTGATTGCGGTGCGGTATGGTCCATTTCGACTCTGGGCTTGAATAATGCAGAATACGAGCATCTTAATACCCCTTATCTATCTTTTATCTGATCCTCCACTCATTGTATGGTCTATGTCGTCTGGAAATAGTTTTTTCTTTTTTCTTTTAACTAAACCGGAACCCATCAAAATATTTAGATAATTTTTGTAAAGAGTTAACCAACCACTAGCCAAATAATTGAAAATCTGACTCAGGCTTCACCTTTGTTGATTTTGTAGTTAATATGATTATTTTTTCATTCTTTTCAATAAATCCAAATTATATTGAGAAATTTTATTAAAAACTCTTAAATCAATTTAAAAAAAGCAAACTAAAACAAAATTGACTCAAAACTTTTCATATTTACTCAAACTGAATTCAGATGACAACAGTTCATCCATGAGTGACACTGACAACCATTATATCCATTTTCCACAAACGCACACTATAATTGTTTATAACTATTAGTAATAATTTAATAGGATATTTCGTGTATTCATTTTTAGCTGCCCTGTCTATTTTCCAGTACATTTGCAAAATTTAATATTTTTTATTCTCATTTAATTTATAAAATATGTAAGTGAAAAGCTCGAGACTGACGCCATCAATGTCGTCTGAGGTCAACGAGTCAACTCCCTGGCATCGGAAATTTACCAGTGTCCCAGATGATGACGTTCGGAAAACTACTGGGTACAGTTACGCTCCCGCCACCGCACGAGATGGTGGGGATTGGAGGTTTCAGGTGGCGGAATTCGCCAAGGGGGCGGCGGAGATGAGCGTTGAGTTTGGGAAAGGAGTGAGGGATGTACTGAAGCAGAGTATACTGAGGGACGATTCGGTAATTATGAGGAAGTTTGTGCCCCCGTGCGCAAAGATTTTGATGAGATTAAGGTTTCTGAATCAGTATTTACCCGAGGATCGCGATCCAGTTCTTGCTTGGAGTGTAATCGCCTGTGTCTGCTTTTTCGCTATTGCAGGTAATCCTTTTCAGTTTTTATTTTTTGAAAGAATTGTAAAATTGTGCATAATTACAATAAAATATTTTTTAATTATTTTAAATATATATTACTGTCATTTGAAAACCTATCAGCAACTTATTCAACTCGCGAGAACACATTTTGGAGATGTGATATGAATTAGGCCTCAAAATGCAGGTGATATGAATTAGGCCTCAAAATGCAGATTGATCAAATGTATGCTTTTGGAATTGCATCCCTATGGCTATGATCATTTAAAAGTTGTGAGGCATTTACTCATGTTGGATAACTAGCTTTATTTCTATTTTTTGTTTTCAATTAATTTGAATTTATTTCACCATCACATACATTAATTAGTCTTCAGGTTCAGCTTGTTCTGATAAATGTTATTAGTAAACTTGGCCTAGTTCATGTCACCATCACCACCAACCGGCGTTTACATGAGAATGTGCTTATTTGTTCTTTGGTTTTCCTCTTGGTGTGATTAGTTTTGGTTTTGGTTTGAGCAAGAATTTCATAATGTAAATTCGGGCTAAACTTGAAGACTGTATCTTTCTTCGAGATTAACTCATGTAAGGTGTTAGTGATATAATCAATTTCTTAAGTAGATAATTATTTGTTGAGCATTATCAGGGTCTTTTTGGAACAACAATGTACCCCTTTAATTGTTCTTTAAACCATACAATTTATAATGCATAAACTAGTAGTTGAACATGGAACATTTGTCTCTGTTTTAGTAATAATCAAATTATGTTTCTCCATACTAATTGTTACTAACAGATTGAACTAAATATGCAGCTGTAATTGTAAATACCAATCAAACTACACCTCCGTTGGTTAAAAACATGAAGATACATCCCACTAGTGCTAGCATTATATTGCTTCCCGATGCGAGGCGCTTAGCTTACCAAGAGCAAGGTGTTCGAGCTGACCAAGCTAGATATTCAATGATTCTTCCTCATTCTTTTCTTTCATCTCGACTTGCAGGTGTTTATTTTGATATTAAACACTTGGTTCAATTACATTAGTTAGGGCTTTATTTGGATTGAGGGATTTGGAATTAAGGATTTCAAATCCATGATACCAAATCCATATCATTTTTCAGGCTTTGTACGTGGATTTTAAATCCATGGAGTCATTTGAAATCCTTCCTCAAATCCAAATTCTCAATCAAAATGAAACCTAAGACTGCATGAAAAGCTACTTTTATGTTAAAACCTATTTCATCCTTTTCTTCTGTGTGCTCTACTATTTTCTAAAACTAGGGATTCCTGGCATCAAGGGCTCTTTACTTGAAGAATTTGGTGTTCGATTGGTGACGTATGATCTACCTGGATTTGGGGAAAGTGATCCTCATCCTGATAGGGACCTAGAGTCATCGGCTATGGATATGTTACACTTATCCTATGCTGTAAATATTACTGGAAAGTTTTGGGTAGTTGGATATTCTGGTGGAAGCATGCATGCTTGGGCTGCCCTTCGATACATTCCTGATAGGCTTGCAGGTAAGTAGACTAATTGCATTTCAATTCTTTGGATGCCATCGCGTCTAATGTATTCTTTATCGAATTTTCAGGTGCCATCATGGTTGCTCCAATGGTTAATCCATATGAACCGAGACTGACCAAGGAAGAGAGACGAGCAATATGGGGGAAATGGACTACAAAGAAAAGAATGATGTACTTTTTAGCTCGGAAATTTCCTAAATTGCTTGCATACTTGTACCGTAGAAGTTTCCTTTCTGGAAACCATGGTCAGATAGACACGTGGCTTTCATTCTCACTTGGAAAGCGGGTAAGTCATCTTAATGGAAAACTATGATATATTTTTCCCACTGTTTGAGAATTAGAAGAAATAGAAACATTGAAGAAAAATCTATATAGACACTGCTTGTCTTAAACTTATTTTTGCTGAATGTCGTATTCTTGGTTAAATCTGAACTCTGAAGATTCATTGAATTTTCTAGGATAGAGCTCTGATAGAGGACCAAATATTTAAAGAGTTCTGGCAAAGGGATGTTGAAGAATCAGTTCGGCAGGCAAATGTAAAACCATTTATTGAGGAAGCTGTTTTACAAGTTTCAGATTGGGGTTTCAGTGTTGCAGACCTCAAAGCACACACCAGATATAACAGAGGTAAAGGTATTCTTGTGTGGCTTAAATCATTTTACAGTCGCAAAGAAGAAATATTGAATGGGTTTCTTGGCCCAATACACATATGGCAGGTCAGTGAAATGTCTATATGTTATGTTTTTGAAAGTTCTTCCTTTCCAAAATAATCAAATTATTTCATGTCAATCAAATAGGGAGCTGAAGATAAGCTGATTCCTCCATCGATGAGTGACTTTGTGCACCGAGTTTTACCTGATGTAATGCTGCATAAACTCCCATATGAAGGCCATTTCACATATTTCTACTTCTGTGATGAGTGTCATAGGCAGATGTTTACTATAGTTTATGGAAATCCTCAAGGCCCTCTTGCTCCAAATGTGGACGCAGAAGAAAACGCACAAGTAATCTTCAGTGGTATAGAGATGGAGAATGCCAATGTCTCTAGTTAGCCTGATAATATGGATAGATTAATGAAAAGTATAGGATACAATATGAATAGATGCTCTCATCAGTGAGAGATGAAATATATACTAAGCTTGATTGAGAAATTTTGTAAAGCTTCACATCTGTTATAAAGAGTTAAACAGAGAAATTGTAAACCTACAAAGGATATTAGAAAGAGTTGTCACTAAGTAAATTTCACAAATGGTACTGACCATGCTTTGTTTATTTGGTTTTCACTCCACAAGGAGAATCTAAATGCTACACAAAGGGCAATGTACAGGTAGGTGTATTATCCTAATGCCATCACGTGTCCTTTTTGTTAACTATCATTGACAAAATAGATTTAAAAAATTTGAAAAATAAAACATATTCGAACGGAATGCATTCGCACATTGCCTGCATAGTAACATTTAAGTTCTTTTATGCAAGGCCAAACAAAATATATTTTCTGAAGAAATGCTTATCCTCTTGAAAAAAAGACCTCTTATCTATAAGAAAAAACTAAACAAACCAATGTGATTTATTAAATAACCTATTACATTACGATTTTGATTTGACATAATGCAGCTTATATCCTACACGGCTACACAACTTCTCTTCTTTCTATAATTTAAAAATTCATCTTTAAAGGCTCAAACAAACATTTTATTAAATGCACAAAAATAATTAATTTATTTTAATATTAAAAATAACTCAAACAAATATTTTATTAAATGCACAAAAATAATTAATTTATTTTAATATTAAAAATAAACTGAAAACTTTTGTAGAAGAAGGAATTTGAATACACGACCTCTTAAATAAAACATAACATCCTTACCATTAGAACTACATCACTTTTGTTAAAATTTTAATATACAAATTTATAAATTATAGAAAACTTGTAACCAATTTTATTTGTAGATTAAATTATGATAATTAACTCAAATTAATCTTTTACACATTATCAATGAAAATTAAAACTAATTTTAGTTTTATGACATAATTTCTTATTAAAAGTTTTTCTATAAGATATTTATTTCCAACTATATTATTTTTAGGATAGATAGTGTCAAAGTTTGAAAGTCAAATCGATATATTATGCAAATTTGATTTTGAATATTAGACTTGTATACATAATCATATTTTAAAATTTATTAATCTCTTAGTTATTTATATTTTTAACTTACACTTTTATATTTTTAATTGAATAAATATAATCATATTATATTTATATGAGCTTACTAATTAGTATCATATTACCGGTATGATATAAATTATATAAATATTATATGGTTTAATTTAAATTATTCTAAGTTTTTGTATATTTTTAATCAATTGTAGGATAATGTTTAAATTTTATACATATTGTATATTTTTTAAAATTAAATATATTTATTATATTATTATGACGTTATTCGGTTCGATCAGTAGAACCAGTGAGCAGTCGGCTCACCAGTTCATTGTCCGGTCCGATTCTGTAAACGCTGATTAGACTACGATAGCCGACCCAATTAACTCAACGAAACAGAATTCAAAGGCCCGTAGCCTAAGCTTGAAATCCCACAACATAAACCCAAGCTTAAAACCCAGCTGACTGAAATCTTCCAGCAACTACTCGCCAGCCATCACCTTCTACGATTATTTTCCAAATATAAATTCTCCTGACATTTTCCTAAATTTTTGTAATTTGTTTTTTGTGTTACTATATTTAGCTCCTCATTCCCATCTCATTTGCAGTTCCCGTTGAATGTTGGTGCCCTATAGAATCATATGCGGTTTCACTCAGACTCTGTATTCTCGTCGTCCACTTTCCTCCCTCACTTTCACGCCCTCATCAATCTCCATCATGCCTCACAATCAGGTATTCTCAAACCTCACTCTTATCTTATGTCTGCATACAATTAAATTCGAAATATTATTTATGGCTTTATCTGAGTTTTCATAATGACTCTGTTTTTGGCGATTCTTCCATTAATTAGTGTTGTGTTGAAATTAATTATTATTGTTAGAACTGGTCAAACCAAAACTAATCACTACTACACTTGATATGTGATGATCTTTTGCGAACTGACATGTATTGTTGTGTTTGTTTTATTATATTAATTTTGATCCACATTTATTTGGTGTGATATTGGAATACTGTGGGTTGGAGGATTTTTTTGTTCTCGACTTTGTTACATTTGCCTGTGGTATATCTAATTTGAAGAATATTTCCAACTTGGAAGTATATCTATGATGGTTTCCTTTGTTGCTTTGATCTACAGAGCTACTCATTCTGCCAATGCAATTTGTACTCTATATCCCATATACTCAGGGGCCGTTTGGTAAGGTGTATGGGATTATGGTGGATTAGATCGGAGCCGGATTGAATGCCATGTTAAAAATATGTTTGGTAGATTTGATTGAGTCATATTGCATTAAAACAATCTACCGTAATATGTTTTGTGGAGTTATGAGTTTAGGCATATATTTTCACTACTTAATTGAACATATTATGTTAGTTAAGATATATCAATTCATGGAAGCCATTTGTATAATATATACGAGAGTATGAATTGATCAAGGTTTGTTCAATGTTTTAGTTCGAATACCTCCATGTTAATTGTAAATTGATATAGATTTTAGTTTGTGATTTATTTATGTGAATTTGTTTCCATTTTTAAAGATTTAAGAAGAATTAATGATATTTAATGATATGTTAAAATAGGAAATATGTAAATTTGAAGTTATAAGTGACATTTCACTGAATCCATATTCACCCGGATTAACTAATCCACCCATGCATGGGTGGATTATAATCTAGTCTTAACTAATTAAATTTGTATTGTGAGAAATTCAGCGGCGGGGAGGTAATAAGCCGGATTCCAACAGGTCAGAAAGGCCATCTAAGTCGCATTCGACATCAGTTGGTTCCTCAAATGCAACTACGGAAGCTGTCACCGACAGGCTTAATGCATTGAGTTTTACAGAAAGAAACAAGCAGCCTAATGGTTCATTGCCATCGGTACAGTTTGGGAGCATTCATGTTCCCGTTCAGGGACAAGAAGCTGTATGGAAGCCCAAGTCATATGGAACAGTAAGTGGAGCCAAACCAGTGGAAGTTGATAAAGCTCCAGTAAATCAAACTGTAGGCCTAGGAAATGCAACTCAAACAGCATCTGATGGGAAACAGAATGCTGCTTTGAGTAAGTTATTTGGTGGCAGTTTATTGGAAAATTTCACCGTGGACAACTCGACATATTCATCGGCACAAGTTAGAGCAACTTTCTACCCAAAGTTTGAAAATGAGAAGTCTGATCAAGAGGTAAGCTATCTGATCTATAATTTTGTTATTGGGGTAAAAAAAAAATCCATAATTTCCTAGTTTGTTATCAATGTTGAATGCCGAGTGTTTACATGGTCGAATTTTATTATGTAATTGTCACAGGTTAGGACAAGAATGATTGAAATGGTTTCCAAAGGCTTGGCAACATTGGAGGTAGGCCATTACCTTTCTTTCCAAGACTTGTTTCTTCATATCCTTCTTTCATAGGGCAATTTTTGGTTAATACATGATGGGCTGTATTCTTCTCTCTTTCTCTCTATCTCTCTCTTCTACAGGTTTCACTCAAGCACTCCGGATCACTTTTCATGTATGCCGGACATGAGGGAGGAGCATATGCCAAGAATAGCTACGGGAATGTGTAAGCCAATTGTTGACTGCTTAGGATTTAGAGGGGTTATATTGCACTACGTTGTCATAATTGTTGATGTTATAAGGGCGATACTGTTTTGAGAATTTCTTGAAATTTAACATTAGTCATGTTAATGTTATTGTCCTTTTTTATGGGGGAAGGTGGGCTTCCAGTATCCACCATACATAAATAGATAAATAAAATAAAAGCAAATCCGAGGACTTGTGGACATAGGTAACATTCCTCCACTTAAAGACCTGTTTGTTTAGCAGGGTATGTTAATGCTTAACATTCTATTATTGTGTTCATTATGATTAAGTTTAGGCAATTGGATAAATTCTTCGAAATTAGGAATTTAATCTGAGACACATTTTTTATATGGTATTCTGAATCCTTTACTTGGGAATCTGAAACTATTTTTTCAATATTATTATCCCAATATTTTTACTTACACACTCTTCTTATTCTTTCTGTTGATATTAGTGTGTAGTAAATATATGGTATGTTTTAAAGGCTTTATAAACATATTTTACAAGTATAAAATTAAAATACATATACATTATACTATAAGTTTTTATGATTTTATTATATAAATCCCCCCATTTTTCTCAACTTATTCAAGTATGAATTCCAATCATTTTGTATTACCAAACACTTGAAAAGGAATTTTGTACTATTTTCTTGCTAAAATTCCAGTGAACCCGGTCATTATAATGGGAATCAAATTTGTGGCTCCAAGCATTCAAATTCTCAATGAAAGATTCCATTTCCGCCAAACAAATGTGGCTGAGTTCCATATTGCTTAGAGCATCGTACTTATCTTGAATTGTGATTAGTCGCTGCATCCTCTTTCCAAACTATTATTTACAGATCTAGCATTTACAAGCCTTCCGTTGGTCTTACCTTAACTTACTATTGATCATGTGCTCATGACTCAGATTAACTGATTGTTATAAGTGGGACCTCCTTCAGACATTAGATTCTGAGCTGAGGAAGAACTTGACATGGATTTGTCATTGTGGCATTAAGCACCAGGGATAAGATGGATACTAGGACAATTGAGTTCCCTGTGTCTTGAATATTCTTAATTACACTTGCAACATATCCTTTGTGTTTATTTAAGCATTCTAAATTCCATGCATGTGATACAGTTACACGGCTGTTGGTGTCTTTGTACTTGGACGCGTGTTCCATGAGGCCTGGGGTTCGCAAGCCAGCAAGAAGCAAGCTGAATTCAACGAGTTCCTTGAGGTAAATCTTGACATGGCCATTCTACGGATGGAAATTGCTAAGCTGGTTAAACCCTTTCCTATGGGTTGATTGTGGTTAAATCTAAGTTGAATTGGTGAAGCCTTGATATTCTTCTCTTTGCTTAATATGGGTATATTACAATTTATAACTCGCAGGACGATTGTGTAGTGACCCTATGAATTGTTTATAGATTTTTTTTTTGTTTCACCATGAAAGTTTTGCCTTGATCCATAGACCAATGTTTAAATTCCGTGTTAATTAACCTCAGTTTTATCGTATGTGAGCATGTGCACAGATTTCTACGTACACATGAATCTCCGCATGCTGTGTTCCTTCTGCAGTGTTTTTTTCTTTTGATATCAAATGAACATTTTTCTATTGTTTTATCCAGCTGAACCGCATGTGCATTTCAATGGAGCTGGTTACTGCTGTATTAGGAGACCATGGCCAACGTCCTCGCGAAGATTATGGTGGGGGGAAATGAAATTTCCGTTCTTATTCATTAAATTAAACTAGCTGAAAACCTTTAATTATATGCTACAGTAGATTTTGTACTATTTCCTATATGCTATGCTGCTTAAGTATTGGCTGATAAGTTTGTTGTTTGCTTTGTTTTCTTTGGCATTATCATATCACCTAAATATCCAATTTCCTTATGCTTATGTGATGATTACTGTTATATATTTCGTGCTCCTCTTTCTAAGAAGCAAAGAAAGTTGAGGCCTGACATGAAGAATCAACTTTGTGAGTTTTACTGTGTGTCCAGGTGTAGCTATATCCACTTTTAGTTGTTCTAAACTGAATATTATTTTGAATTAAAAAAACATCAACAATCACTAAACGACAAGATGAAACACAAGTGACACTTTTGTTTCAAGATAGTTTTTTCATAATATGGCCATTAAAGATTATTAAATTCTTTCATAGTGTATCTCTACATCGTGAAATTGGTGTGCGCACAAACTAATGCTCACAGAATTGAATCTTTAATTTTGAAACGGAACAGAAAAAGTGACAAGGGTCCGAATAGAGTGCATGATCTATTTTATAACCTGGACATCTTTTAAAAGTATATACTTCTGGGTGGATATAAGTTGTAGTTTTTTAATTCAAGAATACATTTTAGAAGATATTAATTACCAATGCCTCTTTTACTTGGCACCATTTGTTTCACATATCTGCATTTTCCAAAATGAAGGGGTTCTTTTCATCTGATATTGTTTTCAGATTTATGCATGTGCCTCCATATTGCTGATATATTTTCCTTGTTTGGCCAGTGGTGGTGACTGCGGTCACTGAGTTGGGTGTTGGAAAACCCAGATTCTATTCAACTCCTGATATTATCGCTTTCTGTAGAAAATGGCGGCTACCAACAAATCATGTGTGGTTATTCTCAACAAGGTGATTTTTCGGTCTGTTAATTTTGAACTAAATGTCTTGAATAGCAAAGGATTTTGTTGCTTGAGCGGAGATTAACTGAATAGAGATTGCACCAGAAGTTTGGGTTGGAATAAAGTTTCTTAATCAGACTGCGACCCGAGCTGCCTTATTTATTCATTAATTCTTTTATTGTAATCAGTGTTCCCATGTTTGTTAATTATGGGTTTTGATTTAATGACTATACTAAATCGTCGATGATCTTCTTCTAAATCTATATGTTCTTTCTGTTCTTTTTTCTTTTTATCAGTCTGTATGTTTGATATCAGGAAGTCTGTGATGTCATTTTTTGCTGCTTATGATGCACTTTGTGAGGAAGGAACAGCTACACCTGTATCCAAGGCACTTGATGAAGTTGCAGATATATCTGTTCCTGGTAAAATTTATGTCGAGATTGAAAAAGAAAACTTTGTCAGGACCTCTATGTTAATATTTTGATGCATTAATGAAATAAAGGATTTAGTTTTCGCTGTTGGCCGGTGACTGTTGTTGCTTCCCCTGAATTTCCTGAATCTTGCTTTGCCTGTATTAATTAAGTGTCGTAAGCTGTTTCACTTCCGCTGCTGATCTCACTTGTTGCTAGCTTGTTTATGAAATCAGCATCACTATTACATCTCAATCAGAAAGAATTTCTTTTATGCATCCAGTTGCTAACACTTTCTTGGTCTTGCTGTGGGTCATTATATGATATTTAAAGACTTCAGCTCTTCATTACTCACTTCCATATCTTTATGTGAACATTCACGGGGTTGCTGTCCTTCAACTTCTGTTATCTCTTATTTATCAACAGCTTCTGCGCACCTACTCTGGAGCGAGCCTAATGCCCTCAAGTTACTTATGTACAATAACTCCATCATTCTAAATGGGCTTCATAACTTGCTCTACTATATTCAGTCAAAAGTCATAACTTCTGCTATCGGGCATGTCTTCCGAGTCTTTTTCATTGGTAATAGTACAATATACGACCCTTTGAAAGTAATGACCAGGATCAGATAATATGAAATTCATTGGCAGATAATATGCATTACATAAACTGAATTTATATTTTGCTTCTACATTTTTTGCTTTACCTGCACTCCATCTTTGTCATTCAGACTATTTAAGAGCATGGACAACCTGCCAATTTGACCTTTCTTTCCTCATTGGCCACAGCATCGAAGGACCATGTAAAGGTGCAGGGTGAAATCTTGGAAGGTCTGGTGGCTCGCATGGTAAGCCATGAAAGCTCAATACACATGGAGCAGGTTTTGAGAGATTATCCTCCAGCACCATCAGATGGAGGTAAGCTGATTTATTTTGTATGTACCTTTCTTTTGTGTAAAAAAATAGTACATTCAGGGACCATTGTCCATAGTGGTTGATCATTTCACAAGCCAAAGGAAAAAGTGTCAAACCAGATACGTTAATGATACCATATCTTGGGTTAATTAAAAATGTAGACAATTTTGGGTTCCAGACTGAATGGTTTTCCTAATAGAAGTAAGTCAAAAGGTATGCCTTCCCCACCCCCCCCCCCCCCCCCCAACCCACAGAAAAGGCATGTATATCCATGTATGTTTTCTTTTTTTATATGATTATGTCAAAAGAATGTGTTTTTCGTTTGAACACATGATTTATGTTACCCTCCTGACCTACTCCACATTTAGTCACTTTGGGTTGAGGTTAGTATGGTGTTTTAACATTTCACATATCGGGAGTCCTGAAAATATATATATATATATATATATATATATATATATATATATATAAGTTGAATATGCCATTGGAAACACTTCTTTCTTTTCTTTCACGGTTTACTTTCATAAATTTGTTTGCGGTATATCATTTTGAAAGGTTCATATTTGGTAATCTGGAATGGTTATCTTATCATATTGGCTGCGTAAATAACTAATAGTTCAAATGTATTGATGCTTTATTGTTTTGATGCTAAGAAAGGAATGATTGAGATATCTCTGTTATATGATTGGTTGTTGCAATAACAACATATATATGTGCTTCTAAGTGATTATAAACTGACACATTCATCAGTGATTCTGGTTTATTTTGAAGATGTCCTATTTTATGATACAACTGTTTAAAAAGAAAACTCTTCCATGTCTATCCATAATAGATAGAAACCTGTTTCCTGTCTTATATATTTTAGTTCCCAAAGTCAGAAACATTTTTCTATGTTTCCAGTTTCCTCAACCTGGATTTGTGACTCACTGCATTGCTATAAGTGTTTTCTTTTTATCTTGTTCTTGCTCTAGATACTCACTTTTACAATTTGTAAATCAGCCGACCACCAACTGGGACCTAGCTTACGGGAAATATGTGCTGCAAATCGAACTGATGAGAAGCAGGTGAATATGATGTTTTATATGTGAAGTTATTAGCTATCAATAATTGCTCAATATTTTTTTGAAGGAACAGGTCTTTATTTTGCTTGGTTATAATGTGCAGCAAATAAAGGCACTCCTTGAGAGTGTTGGGACCTCTTTCTGTCCAAATTATTTGGATTGGTTTGGTAATGAGGCCTCTGATTCCCATTCAAGAAATGCAGATCGGTCTGTTCTGTCAAAATTTCTGCAAGCTCATCCTGCAGATTTTTCCACCATGAAATTGCAGGTAGGCTGTTTTCTAATTCAACTTATTTATTGATTGTGGTAATTTGGGGGAAACTGAAAAATTAGGGTAAGGTGCATGCTTAAATCTGGAATGTGAATGATGCTTATATTATTGGTATCTTTTTATTTTAATTTTGTGACCAGAGATATGAGGATGAGGCTTATCTCGCTCGCCTTGTTGGAACTCTTTCTTGACTGTCAAACAATGAACAATTTATCATCCTTGCTAGAAGAGATGATTGATATATTCTAGGAGCAGATAGCTTTTTTTGTTTCTTTATATGCAGTTGTCCATTTGTTCAACAAAAAATATTAACTTCACTAACCCTTTACATCAGGAAATAGTTCGTCTGATGAAAGAAAAGCGCTACCCTGCTGCTTTTAAGTGTTATCATAACTTTCACAAGATCAATTCTGTGTCAAGTGACAATCTCTATTTCAAGATGGTTATTCATGTGCACAGTGATTCAACCTTTAGGCGGTACCATAAAGAAATGAGGTCTGCTTTTGAATTTTAAGTTCACATATGTCTATTATATGCTTTCTTCCATTCACATGAAATAAGTTCTTGCACTTTGCCTAAAACTTGCCTCTTCCTATGCAATCTTATTGAGAAAGATGGCACCTTGCAGGTATAGACCGGGATTGTGGCCACTATATAGAGGTATTTTCTTTATCAATCAAAAGAGTGTACATGTGTATTTGTATGCTTCTTCTTGATAGTGTATTTAAAGTCTAAGTTCACATATGAGGATCCTTGGCGCATTATATAATGTGAATAATATCATCTTATGATATAGTCCTGGGGCTTATTAGGTAACCTTTGCACAGTATGGTTTGATGCTCAAATAGCTCTAAATCTTAACTCATGTTTGCCAAAGAAAAGATGCATGTCTAGGTTTACTGAAAGACATATCTGCATACAGAATCACATATACTTTAAAAGGATCCATTGTCTATGATGTTGACAATTTTTTTAAGGATTACAACCGTGAGACAATTTGGACTATCAAAAGCAGACTAGCTTATGCTGAGTAGAACAAAGAGAATTGGACCAATCATGTATCCAACAAAATTGGGACATACCCTGGCTTTACATAAATCATAAAAATCAATTGACCCAAATCGTCTTTCTTGGTTAACTCTTGCAATACCATCGACCATCTTGTACAGTTCCAACAAATGTCAGTTGCTCCAATGAACTTAAATTAAGAATAAAACAACCATCACAGTTTGGTCAGTTGTTAACATGTCCAACTAACACCTAGCTTGTCAATTCGTTAAGCTTTTCCTTTGTGCTTTTGTCGATTACTCTTTATTCATAATATTGAGCATGTATCATTAAATTCCAAACACCATGAAATCTCTTAAGTAATAAATATTTCTCTCTTCTCCAAGATATTAAGCTTTTAGATGAGTTGGACGCTCAACATGATATCAGAAAGGGGCCAAAAGGAGGTTCTGGGTTCAAATCTATCACCACCAAATTCTGAATTCCAAAAGGGGTGTGTTAAGTAATAAATATTAGATGTTTGTCCTAACTAACAGCTTAAGAGTTTAGATGAGTTGGACATTCGATAAAATTAATGTCGAAGTTGACATCTTGCCATCCTACATGTTGAACGCATGGCACATGCCATGCTTAGTGTATGTATGCCACATAGTAGGAAATTGGCACATGTCTGGTGTCTGCACTTTTTAGTCCATTTCCGTGATATAGTTTAATCTTTCATTCACAGCCTCACACACACATCATTTGTTATGTCATCAATTATAACTTGTTGTCACTTCCTTTCTGATTGCCTGATGCTTAGCTATTTCTGCTTTCCGTTTTTTACCTATTGCATAAATAGTGCAAATGTGGACCCATTACACTAAATCAGTTTGTAACATATCTTGGTTTTCCAGGATTTTTTGTGGACCTAAACTTATTCAAAGCTAACAAAGAGAGAGCTGTGGAATTTTCCAAGGGAGTCAATGCTGCAGTAGAAACTAGGAGTGACACAAATGGTGCATCTGCAAAAGATGGTTTAGCTGACGAAGATGCAAACTTGATGATCAAGCTAAAATTTCTTACATATAAGGTATGATTAATTACATATCCTTTCATTTTTGTTTCAGTTTGGTTCTTGATTTTGGAATAAAGTTCCAGACTTTAATACCAGGTGTATTTTTTTCTCTTGCCTATAAATCAAGGATTACACAAAGTCCTGGGACACCACATAACAGTTCTGTTTAGAATGAATAGCTTCCAGCATGAATCTTCAGTATGATGATGACGTGTTTCTGTATACTTTAGTGGACTAGGCAATACATACCAAGAGTTTATGTGCCAAGTGCACTATTTAAATTATTATCTCCATATTATAATTATAAGAAGACATTAGAGCTAAAGAAAAAACTGTAGCCTTGTGAAGGGCCTCCCAAATTTCTGGAAAAGCTAGCAACATTTTTTCGTAATGGTAAAATAATTTCTTCTCAAATTTATTTGGTTGATCGTGGAATCATGTCATGGGTAATTTTTCCATCAAGTAGCAGTTAACCCAGGCTATCTTAGCTGTCTGATGCTTATAGACATCGTGGAAGTATGGTATAACTTGATTATAAACTCCATCTCACCGAATAACTAGTTTCAAGATATTGAATGACCAACTCATCTAAAAGCTTAAACTCTATGTTGCACGGATACGGATACGGCGATACGAATACGATATGATACGGATACGGCGACACGGATTTTTAAAAATTTACTGGATACGATACAACATGGATACGAATCTAAAGGATATATATTTATATATTTATGCATATTGAAATAAGTAAAATAATATATTTATATATTCATACATATTGAAATAGATCAAGTTAAGTTTCATAAGTACTAAATTGCATATGTTTAATAATTTAATACTATTAATTGTACATCATGTTCATTGTTTTATTATGCTATATAAAACATGTCCCGTTATGGACATTTTATCTTGTATTACAGTTGTATATAATACAAAGAGTGGTTTGATGTCTTACATTGTTCTTACCAATTGTGGTGACTTTAGCAAAATTCAGAATATGAAATGTGTTGGATACGTCTAAATAAGTATCCGATACGAGTGTCCAATTTTTCTTTTTAATTATATTTACCGACACGCCACGTGGAGTGTCGAATACGTATCCCACGAGTATCCGAGGAGTATCGTATCCGAGAAGTATCCGACTCGGCATTTTATAATTTTCTGAAGTATCCGTGCATCATAGCTTAAACTGTTAGAGAGAGGAATCATTTAATATATATCATTTAACACGCCCCCTCAAGTGTAGGCGGTATTCATTTACTCAAGCCTAACAAGTGGAATTTAGAAATGGGTGGCGGAGGGATTCGAACACAGGACCTTCTTTTCGCCTGAGCTCTGATACCATATTGAATGACCAACTCATCTAAAAGCTTAAGCTGTTAGAGAGAGGAATCATTTAATATATATCATTTAACACAAGAGCAGTCAAAGAAGTGCAGTTTTAGGATCAGTTATTTTTTCTTGTTTAAATTCTCCTGGATCAGATTAACTTGTTTAAAATTTTCAAACTTTTTCAAATCTGATCTGTGTTCCTTTCTATCTCATTTTTATTAATTTTATTTTCTTAACTTTATCAGATTGGGCTATGAGCCCATGAATATACTTTTGAAAAGATAAAATAATATTGAAGGAATCAAGTTGAAGCCAAACTCAATAGCATTTAAAAGATGCATTGTTAATCCATCTACTAATCTTTTACACTATGTAAACTTATATAGTTGGATATGCTGTATTTACTATTTTTGTACTTTTGGAGCGCATTTAGATGCTCAGATTTTTGCACCAACTGACAAAGTCTCCTGGATCATTCACTGTATGCAAGGTTCATTTATCATGTAACAAATGAATTAAATTTGTTTCTTAATTCTCGATATGCAGATAAGGACCTTTTTGATCCGGAATGGCTTGTCGATTCTTTTTAAACAAGGTGAAGCTGCATACAAGGCTTATTATATGGGGTTAGTTTTCAGTAAAGGCCTATCTTTATAGTTGTAATAACCATAACCTATCTTATTGTGTTGTATGTGCGCATGGTAGTTGAAATTACTGTAAAGAATACAACAGATGTTCAGGATGAATAACCTGAAAGACTTTGATATTTCCTCATTTCATTTACGGTTTTTGCGTGAGTCTTGAAGCTTGATTTCTGGTTATCATTCTCATCTTGCTTACAAGTTTCAGATCTTTTTAATCTTTATTTTTTTGCATCTATCTAGGTAAACTCATGCACTAGTCCTGATAAAGGATCACTTTTAATGCTGTATCATGAAGTGTTTGCATCTACAGCAGTAATTGAACCTTTTATATATACCAAGAAACTTCACATCGCCTTTACATTAATGTAGAAGGATATTTTTTTTTTCAATTGGATTTCAATCTCCATAGAACTGTCTTGTCTCTTAGGTTGTAATGTATATTTTCTCTTGAAATCTTATGAAGCAGAATTTTACTAGAAGTGTTTCTGCCAAAGTGTAAAGTGCATGTTTGACTCCTTAGTTCATTACTTAACAGGTTTCTATTAAATTCTTTTTAATAATACCTATAACTATTCTGTGGTCATTCTAGCCAAATGCAGAAATGGAATACTTCAGCAGCAAAGAAGAAACAACTCTGCAAGATGCTGGAAGAATGGTATTTCTGGATTCTTCTCACATTACCATTGAGTATTAATACAATATTTAATAATGTTTTACTTCTTCCTAGGGCTGTATATATACGTAGAAAAATGGGACACAAACAGCTTTCTTCGTCCACATACCTTAGCGAAGCTGAGCCATTCCTCGAACAATATGCAAACCGTACTCCACAAAATCAGGCATTGGTAGGATCTGCTGGAAGTTTGGTGAGAGTTGAAGATTTTTTGGCCATTGTTGAGGGTGGCAGAGATGAAGAGGGCGACCTTGAGCCAGAGAGAGAAACAACACCTTCAAAACAGACTTCCATGGTGAAAGAAGCCATTAGGAAGGATGAAGGTCTCATTGTCTTCTTTCCAGGTAGGTGTTATGGTATCTTGCTTCCCAACTTAAACATTGCTTTAGCTTTTCTTCACTTAATCTGACACTGTAGGAAAATTCAGCATTGTTGATTACTGATACAAGAAATGATTAAAAAAAAGATACAAGAAGTGATTACAAAAAATTAGCTGCATAAGACATCAAAGCTACAAAAAGCGAGTATGTAATTATGTGGCTAGGGATCATTGCCTTTAAATATTATGGAGCCTTACTATAAGAAACTGTTGCCAGCCCATATATCTCTTTTGTCATATATAGTCTTAAATTTGATTCAGCATGTCGTTATTTATCTCACCATTCTCATCAAAGGAGTACGACAAGGTTCTTATGATCTTCACTTCCGGAGCTTGCTGAACAATATTTCATTTTTTCTCCCAAAGATTTCTCACTCATCAGATCAGAATTATTTAAAATGAAACTCTTTTTGTGCCTCTTCTTCAATCTTGATGCCGCGAAAGCAGAAGGTATTAGAAATTACAGTCTGGACCGATCTCATACCGCAAGCTTTAGAAAGACTCCCGGAAAAATCTTTGGAGTCTCCCCTCCCCCAAGTATTTCTGAGTGTGTACTCCCTTTGATGGTGTGGTTTGTGTGGTTTTCTGGAATTTCTAGTTTTTGCATGAATCATGCGTTTTTTTCCTAAAATTTTGAAGCGTATTAGATCAAAACATCTTCCTGAAGCTATTTCCGAGGTTTGCAGTAAGTATGGGAGTGGTGGATTTGCTATTTTTTGTAGTGTAGTTAGATGCATGTTATCTTCATCTGGTTATGTGGGAGTTTTTTTTGCTGTTTCTGGATATTCCCGATAGCTTTATTCTGCTGTTTAGGATGTGCAGCTAATTCAGTCGTTCCCAAGTTTAAAGTGAAAATCTGGCTGATTAGGAAGAACTTCTTGTTTTCTGAGCCATAATAGCCCAGTCGTGCACACACACCCTTCTCTAAATTTTTTATACCATAGAGTCCTAGGCTGCATTACTATAATTGAAAAATTACGGAGGTTTATGCATTCTGTATTACCCAGCACATCAAAATGAAAGTATGTTTTCACCTCTGGTATTCTTGTTGTTCATTATTGAGTTAAATATATGGAACATTGTCAGACTGATGATTTTGCTATTCTCATAATTACAACTCTTTTATTATATTGACCTGCATAACTTTCACTTTTAGGTATACCTGGTTGTGCTAAGTCTGCACTTTGTAAAGAGATATTGGGTTCCTCTGGAGGACTTGGTGATGATCGTCCAGTCCACAGTCTGATGGGTGATCTTATCAAAGGTATTGAATTGCTTTTTTTGAATAATTTTCTTCAAAAACCCACTTATGGTATTCATGAAGCACCTATTCTTGCGAGTTGAAATCTAGAAATTTCTAATATGAATGATGGTGTGCCATTTATCACCTTTCACTGCACATGATGTGAATGTGGGTGGTTTCTTGTATGGTTGTGTTTTGAGTGATAGTGCTGATACTACACAACACGTAACATGTATTGCGTAATCTTCCAAATTTAGTTTTCCTAGTTACGAGTTCCTTTCATGAACTGTATGTTTCAATCTTAAGTTTCTAAACCAAATCGACTAAGAAAACAAGAAGCGTGTTAAATTTTAAGTCGTCGTTGGGGTCTGATGAAAATTTTGAGTGCTTCGAGAGCATATGATGACAGAACCACACGCAGTTTAAAAAAATGAGGACTGATATACGTTAGGCATTAAGGCATTAGATGCCTCTGGAAGACTTTGAGGTCAGGGGATTAAACATTTGATTAGGGCTTTAATTGATATGATATTAGAGCAAGACCAAATGTCAAATCAGGGTTTGTGTCCCACATTCACATATGAAAAAGAGTTCCATGTGCTAGGCTAACGAATACCCCTCTAAGCAAGCATGTTGGAGACAATTATTTGGCCAAAGCAGCTAGTTTATATGCAGAACCTTACTGCTAAATGTGACTCTATGTAGCCTTGGTTCTTTGTATTGCTGAAGTGATTCTTTGTGGTTACTTCTCCAAAGCAATATTTAAAAACTAAATTCAATTGTTTTATGACACCCATACTTAATTTTATCTGACAACAATTTATTTTTGTATTTGTGTAATGTATACTCAATTTGCTAATAACATAACAGGAAAGTACTGGGGGAAGGTTGCTGAAGAGCGCCGGAAGAAACCTTACTCTATTCTTCTTGCAGACAAAAATGCACCCAATGAAGAAGTTTGGAGACAGGTGATCTTTTTTTGTTGGTTTTTAAGCTCCTGTAAGAATATGGTGTCATAGTTTTTAACCAGTCCATTGTTGAAATCTCTGTAGATTGAGGACATGTGCCGCAGAACAAAAGCGTCTGCAATTCCAGTTGTACCTGACTCAGAAGGTTGGCTTGTTATATTAGATATTGATTATCTTTTTAGTGCACGTACCATCCATTCCGTCAGTCACTATCATATTTGCTTGTCTTTTTCTGTTAACAATCTGGAAATAGTGAGTCAGATGGTTCTCAGTGCTGTGCCTGCACATCTTTTCTCTTACTTGCTGAAAACTGTATGCAAATACTTGAAGAATGCTATGCAATTATTGACCTTTGAAGCATTCTCTCTTGCTAGTTTTTATTCCCATGTAGCATCAACATCTGGAGCATTGATATTAAATTATCAACTCTTTATGTTGCATAACATTACATGCTTGGCATTAATATTTTGCTAGAGTACATTGGCCATCAGTTGTCTTAGCATCAAAATGTATTATTTCTTAGAAAGTATTATCTGGTGAAAACCAATGTGATATAGAACGATATTGAGGACTTAAAAAATAATCTTGTGTCTTGCTGTCCTCATGGTGCTTTAATGTTCTCTGTACAATCTCAGTAATTAAATCATGGTTGATATATTTCACCGGATTGTTGTGCTAATTATCTTTGCATGATGTTGCTGGGCATTTTGTGATGTGGTTGCTTGCTGTTTCTCACATTCTTACCTGAAGCCCTTGTCAGCTAAAATTGCAATTTCTCCCGTATTTCTGAATAGTGTTCAACCATTGTACTCTCAGCATAGGTGAGAAAGAGCAGTAATACGTAATATTAGAATTTACCACATGGATTGGGCTAAGTCCACTTATATGGCTTGGGCCTAACTCAACCTCAAAAGCTAGCTTGTAAGGTGAGGATTGCCCAAGACCTTATAAAGTTGTCTTAACCATTGTTTTCAACCAATGTGGGACATTTAGTCTCAATACTCCCCCTTCACGTGTGGGCGGGCTGAATGTGTGGGAGAAACAAGCCCAACACGTGACATATGAAAGCCCAACCTTGTGAATTTGCGACATGTGGGTGAAGTCCCAACACACGAATAAAGACACCCCGGGCCTTTGTTAACCGGAGGAATAATGAATCTCCAAGCCTTGAATAACTGGAGGAATAATGACAACCCAGGCCTTTGTTATCTGGGTGAAGTGTGTGGGTAGATATTGAAGCCCATCATGCGTACAAGGAGGAGCCCATCACGGAAGGAGGTGGCCCACTTTAACCCGGGGCTCTGATACCATATTAGAATTCACCACACGTAAAAAGTTTTAGCAATTTACACCTATTCACATTTTTTTGGAACATGTGCATGGAGAGTGCTACTATCTGATGTTATTTCTTGAGCAGTATTTGACTTTTGAACCTTGACTATCCAATACAAATTGCCTATTCAAAGATTTCAACTCAAGCTTAAAATTTTCATTAAGCAATTAGTTTTCACAAAGATTAATAATAGTTCTCTGAAACCACTGATTTGTTATATTCCATCCATCAATGTTTGATTTGATGAGTTTGAAAAGTGAAAGTTCTGATATTTTTTTATTTTAAGCCTCAATGTTGTGGTTGAAAATTAGTGATATCATGTTATTAGTTTAAATAACCAGGCAACTTTAGAAACAAAATTTTCATTCTAGTAAAGAGGGTTTAATTTGTTCACGTCCCAAAAGGAATTCATATGATAGTATATGGATATGGAAGCATGCTTGTAGAATATGCACTCTCTCCTTTAGCCTATGGATTTGTGTGCTAAATTATTTAAACTGTTAATTAGATATAGTTAAATACTTGTTTGTTTAATAACACAAATATCTTCTATAAAACGTGTCATACTAATGAAGAAAGGCAATATTTAAGAAGTTTTTGTAAGAAATTGTGATATTCCAAAATCAGGAACAAAGAGGCTGGAGAGAGAATGCGAAGGAACTTGGTTGGGAGGAGAGAGAAAACATGCGAGAGAGGAAAAACATACACGAATATGGTGCACATCTTACCAAGGCTGGGTTATACTAAAATAGACTTGTTCTCTAAGTGTAAATTTAGGATTTCCTAGTGATTTGTCTAAGGTAAAAAGTCAATTTTGTAACTAGATAAAAGATTCTGTCAAAATTTTAGGAAGGTACCATCCTCATTATGAGACCCCTGTTGATCATATTGAAATTGTTTTCATGCTTGTGTTAACATATTATTTGCATTATGTTAGCTATACATGAGCATGTATGCACCATACTAGTATCTATATCTTTTTCCCTTTAAGTTATTGCTTATCTATGCTTGTGTATGATTTTGTTCTGATGCTTTTTCTACTTGGTTTGTCCTTCGGAAATATGCAGGAACTGAATCAAATCCATTTTCTCTTGATGCTCTTGCTGTTTTCGTATTCCGAGTGCTAAATCGTGTTAATCATCCGGTAATCATCAATTTGCTTCTCTCATCTTGGGTTCTTCCACCTCCTTCACTGTTGGAGAAGTTATAACAATGCTGCTGAATGCTGATCCTGTTTTTCACTCTACATCTTCTAGGGAAATCTTGACAAGTCATCCCCAAATGCTGGTTATGTATTACTAATGTTCTACCATCTATATGATGGCAAGGTACAGTTGCCTGAAGTGATTGTGGTAATATATTATGCATGTCTCTCTTTTCATCATCTTTTCACAATGCCTTGTCATACATTTTCCAGAGCCGGAAGGAGTTTGAATCTGAGCTAATAGAACGTTTTGGCTCACTTGTGAAGATGCCTTTATTAAAATCTGACAGGTTTGATATTTATTAATAGGATATCACTTAATGTGATTGAAATGCATTCTTATTTAGCTCTAAATAAAATATTTGTGGTAAATCACTTTTTGTTGCTACATTCTTCTTTAGTTCTTTATGGAGCTATCTAGACTTTCTAGGACAGTCTACAGTTTCGAGAATACTCAACGAGTATCCTAGGGTTGATTGAGATTTATCTAGATGCTCCTACAACATGATATTAGCATATTCATGAGATATCATGATAAGCCTAGAACTTTCTAGAAACTTTGGCAAAAGTCTTACATTTTAACAATTCTTCTACAGCTACATGTCTTTGGATTATCTATGATATGAGCACAATGTTGTTGCAGCACGGGATATGGATTTCCGTACCTGTAAAAAAAATTGCCGACTTGTTTGTGGTATAATAATGATATTAGGGACTATAAAACCAAAAAAACATACTTAGGTGAAGGAAATTTGCATCTTTTGATGTTTATGCTGATATGCTCGAATTGTAAGCTTCATATGAGATTTCTAAATCAGTTGATCGAAATCTTTGTGTAAGAAATTTCATCCTCTGGTTTTCTTTTCTTTTTCTTGAAGTTTTAAAGTTCTTGTTCTTCTTTCCCTCTCTTAGCAGTACTTGGCTGTAGGTTCTACGTGGTTGACATATATATTTCCTAATATCTTATATTGTGACTGAGGACTTACAGTACTCTCTGTTTTCTTTCTGCATTTGAAGGTCTCCCCTGCCTGAATCTGTGAGTTCTACTCTGGAGGAAGGAATAAATCTGTACAAACTTCACATAAGGAGGCATGGAAGGTGTTACCACATTTTTTGTATTCATTAAAGTGACTCTTTGCTCCTTGATTTTGTTCTTATTAATAATATTTTGTTTGATGTAAATGTATATTTGCAAATGAGTGAGCCCTTGTTCATCATACTGATGATTGGGTTGCATCTGGTCCTATTGGATTCAGTTTGATTATTCTCTGGT
This sequence comes from Penstemon newberryi var. newberryi, assembly GCA_030819805.1. Classification (NCBI taxonomy): domain Eukaryota; kingdom Viridiplantae; phylum Streptophyta; class Magnoliopsida; order Lamiales; family Plantaginaceae; genus Penstemon; species Penstemon newberryi. Next base: position 40,228,557 of record JAUALY010000005.1, read on the forward strand.
TTATCTGGTAGATTGGAGTCCACCAAAGGCGCATATGCTAAGGAGTGGGCTAAGTGGGAGAAGCAATTGCGTGATACTTTGCTTGAGAATGCCGAATATCTTAACTCCATTCAGGTGAGCTTTCATGGTTTGTTTTTAAATTGAATTCCCTTGGAACTCGGTATAGTAGTTTGCTTATGAAATAAGAGTAAGTCTTTATCAAAGTTGTCTAGCAGAAGCTTGCCTCTTTGTGAAATAAGAGTCTTAGCACTCAGCATTAGTAGTAAGTGTTTTTCAACTGTATATTTTATGTCGAAAATACATTTTTTAGGTCTAGAAATGCAGCCTCAAATTTGATTAATTACATGCTTGGTAAGATAAGAAGGCCAAAGGGAAATGATTGTCATTCCATGTGCAAGCTTACATACCTGTTCTATCCAAATTTCTAGGATAATATCTGTGAGGAAAGCTGATTCATTTGTCCTCCATATATTTAACAAGGATTTCTTAAAAAAAAATGTGGTAAATGTTTGTCCTTTTTTGCCTTGTTTACCTCATAGTGCAAGTCCTATACTGTTTATTTTCAGGTCCCATTTGAGTTTGCTGTCCAAAATGTTCTGGAACAAATAAAACCAATTGCTAAGGGAGAGTACAATGCTCCTAGTACTGAAAAACGGCGGTTAGGATCCATTGTCTTTGCTGCTGTCACTCTCTCTGTTACAGAGATTCTTGGTCTCCTTGATAATGTAAGTGACTACATGATCTCATATATGTGTACTATGATTCTATGATCGAACTAGTATAATTATATATATGATTGAAACAGTTAGGTGCAAAGGAGCTTATTGTTGAAGAATTCCTGAAGAAAAGTAATTTAAAGAGCAATCTAACAAAGGTTCATGTGACCCTTGCCCATAAGGGAAGTCACGGTGTAACTGCTGTAGCAAGTTATGCTCCTTATCTCAACCAAAATGTACCTATTTCTATGACTGCGTTATTATTCTCGGACAAGTTGGCAGCATTGGAAGCCAACCCTGGGGATGTTGATGGGGAAAAAATTAGTTCAAAAAATGAATGGCCTCATGTTACATTATGGACTGCTGAAGGAATTAAAGCCAAAGATGCAAATATGTTGCCACAATTAGTCACACAAGGGAAGGCTACTCGATTAGAGATCAACCCCCCAATCACCATAACTGGAGTTCTAGAATTCTATTGAGTTAGCTTCCAATGTGTGTTGATTTGATTTGTTCTTTATAATCTTCATAGTTTTTGTTTCGGGACGGGGTACCTATATAGAGATTGTTACCATGAATCTGAAGAACAATTTTGTAGCATAGTTTTTATGGTTGACCCTCGAGGCATCCTTTGTAGTCTGGAGATGGTGATAAATTACATGTACATAAATAAAAAGTTACTTGCGCGAAAAGAAATGGAGATTAACTTTGGTCGAGTAATTCGTTCTACTCCATTATTTTTCATTTTCTGTGTAAATACTGGGGAATGAGAGATCGAGTAAATTTTGGGAGTATGTTTAAGTAATACGTAGTATAAAAGTTGTAAACAAAAAAAACTGAGACAACGATTCGTCAGTAATGATTCCTTGAATTCAAATAAACTCAATCTTGATTGTTTGTGAACTTGTGGTGTTGAGAGGTTTACGCCTCTCACTATTGAGAACAATGAAATAAATCGATTTGTTGCTCCTCGTATGCATAAAATAAAGTTCGTTGTAAAGTTTTTAGACAAGAAAGTATGAAACTTCAGGTTTTTTTTTTATTTTTTTTATTTTTAACATGAAACTTTAGATAACAAGTGAGAATGTTAGATACTATCTGGTTTTGTTCATAACTTTAAGGCACTCCAGCATTTCTATGTACTCTCAGGCAATCTCAAAACAATACAAAGATCATGCCACAACCTCCTTCAGTTAAGTATTTTCCTTTTGTCAACAGAAAAAATTATTACCACAAAATTATGAATGTTGAGCCACCACTTACAACAACAAGGCACTATAACCAACAAACCATGAAAATATCAACAACTATACAACCTTCAAATAATAACTTATTATAAAAAAATTGAATGATTCTCTGATGTGTCATCCATCTTCTAAGGAGAACGAATACCTTGGCTCTTTGTTTCAGTTGTTGCTGGACATAGAGAGGCAAAATTACAAAACCGGCATTTCCAACGTTCATCCATTGGAGGGTAACTGGCTTCTCGCTCTCCTTCCCAAAACTCAAGGCAAGACTTAATTTGACCCTTAAGCCAATCATGGTCGTAACCAAACTCATCCTCACCTAGCAATGACTCATCCTTTTGTAATTCGTATCTCAAGAGGAGCTGGTCATGAGCCTGAGGCAGCAAAGAACAACTATTCCCAAAATACCTTACAACATCACTCAAAGTCTGCAAATAAACAGTAAATTAAAGCAAGCATCAACAACAATTATCATTCTTTAGCACAAAATGAGATTCTGCTTTCACCTGTGAAGGAAAACCCGATTTCTCTGTAGTCTCTCTAATTTCCAGGGATAAAATGCTGTTGGGATTTAATGAAAAGAAATCAAAAAACTTTTGCATGGGAAATTTCTCAGAAACTAAGCGGTCCCACAAATACTTGTAACACATTAGCTGAAGCCTGCCAAAGCAAATGTTTGATAAATAATTTGCAAAAGGCTTGAACAATTTGAACAAGTAAGACTAATTTAATACCTTCCGTTTCTCCTTTGTGGTTCACCTGGAAGTGTTGCTTGCACACGAGTTTTCGTGTCAACTAATATTGGAAATCTTCCGGCTTCTGACACAGGCATACGGATTTCATCTATTATTCCTACCATCCACACACCATCTGCAAAGCCTACTCTGAAGGTACAGTAAGTTGAAATCCATGAGATTAGGAAAAAGTCATTCATTCCACTTCATTGATGAAAACTAACATCATACCAAAAAAAAAAAGTGCACACTTACAAGGGTAACTCGCGTGTCAATCCGTCAAATAGTAGTTGATTTGCACCAACAATAAAATTAATAAATTTTAACGCCCACACATCTTCAGCTGACCCAACACGGACCTTTACTCTTTTAATCACCTATCCAAATTCAAAAGTGATAAGATAAATATTACCAAAGAATAACAATAAGAAGCTAGACACTTATATAAATATGCAATCTTGTGCACATGCACAAATACATTGCCAAATTCATAAATCTGGAGAAAAATAGATAGAACCATTTATAGAGCTGCTAAGTTCGCTATATATCGAATCGAATTGGTATAATGCTAAAAGAATAAGAGTTTAGAATGAACCTCTTCTTCAAGTGCCATATGGCGAGCACTGCCTGCTTTCATAGCTTGGGACTTTTCGGGTTTGCCGATGAGTAGGTCAAACTCAATCCTTTTTTCACACCATTCCTATGTTAACACGAAAAAGAAAATTTACATATAAATTTCAGGAAAGCTCAGATAATTGCACATAACGAAACTTCATCAAAATGTTACGGATAAAAAGTAAAAAAAAATCAACAAAATCATCTGTTTTCTATGTTTGTAGAGAGGAAAAATCAGAGCAATCTTGGAACAATTAAAATTAAAACAAAAAGGAAACAACACAATAATATCTGAGTCAATAAAATGAAAAATCATTTTTTAACGATCTGCTACTGGAAAATTGATGTTCTTATTGTTAATCTACTGGAGTATATTGCATTACCTGCAAGAAACTACCATGTGAAATTTTTAGTGCGCCAAATTTCCTTGTATTTTTAAAAATCCTGCAAAAAAACCCAATTTGTAAAAATAAGTCATTTTGGATCGACATATTTGAATAAATAGTTTTTAAAATATATCACGTGAAGTTGTAGGCAACAACTTAAAGTATTTTAGAAATGGTTTGTTGAAATATGTCGATTCAAAACGAACTATTTTTTACAAATTGTGTGTTTTTTGCCGGATTTTTGAAAACACAAGTAAGTTTGACGCAATAAAATTTCACATGTTAATTTCTTGCAGGTTTAGCATAACAATCTTGCATTTACCCAAACATATAGCTTGACAAACACGAATTTGTTTGAGGAAAAAAAAAAAAAAGGTGTCATAATCTAGTACCGTGCCAGTAATGTCAGTGACGGAGAGACCTCTTCTCCTTCGGAACCGCTGCAGAAAAGACTCAGCCACTCTGTTTTTCTTCTTGTCGGGGCTATTCGATCCGGAAACCCGACCCGAGTCCTCGATATCGGGTAATCCGGATTGAGTACAAGACGAAAGCCCGCGCTTAGCCAAGAGAGTAATTGACCGAATTGACCTCGCATTTTGGTGGAATTGAATGGACGGAAGGGCGGGGCGAGTGGCGGCGAAGGCGGCTTCGATGAGTGCCATTTCTTCTTCGCTTATGATTTCTGTGGGAATTTTATGGTCATCGAAAGTGGAGGGAGACGGGGGAGGTAAGGGATGGGTCATGTTGTGTAGTGACCGTTGGAACCGCCGCCGAGAGAGGAGGAAGTAACTCAGGCCATGTTAGATTGTCGGTCAATTTTAATTTAATTTAATTACGAAGCTTTTCGTGCAATATACAAAAGAAAAGTATACGTTAGAAATAGTGTTAAAATTTAGATGGCCTCTCGTCTATTTTATCCCTATGGTCTCATTTTACATAAATTGGTAAATTGGCACCCAATTAATTAATTAATTTACTATTTTTTCATTAGATAAAAAATTGTTCATAATTCTAATGAAAAATTATATTTTGTACAGGCCAAGGTGACTTCAAAATTTAATGTATCTTTGTGGCCAATGATCTATTTTCAATATTTTGTCTTAAAATCACACGATCCTCTCGTAAATTATATTTTTCTGTGAATATTTTATTTTGTTCTGATATTATATTAACTTTTTATTTTTGGTTTTCCATTAAATATCTACGGTCGTTCTTTTTGTCAGCGAACAAGCAATTAAAATAGAAGGTAATTTTTTCTCCAAATGATATTATAAGTTTTTTTATCTAAACTTTATTATGATAGATAGGACTATTTGGCCATTGAGTAGGAAGCGGACTTTAAATTTGTAGATAATTTAATGTGTTTATCTGATTTGATGGTAATATAGATGATAAAATCATACTAGTGTTATCTTAATTTTCACCTGCCTTCGAGAACCTATGTAATTAATTATCCCTAGGAAATAACATGTATCACAAGATTTTAGTATTTTACCCAAAACAACAAAAATTACAAAATGAGCATGTATATTTATGTAAATAAATAGATGCAATTTAATTTAATGACGACCTCGTCTCAAGTTGAGACCCTGATATTCCTGATCGATCACCCAAAAAATCTCAAGTGTGTCTCTACCACAAGACGCCAGCAATGCCATCTATTCGTGCATGACTTACACCTGTCTGCTCTGTTCCCCCTTTCCTCGCTTATCTGATGCTTCCTTCTACATATATATATATATATATATATATATAATGCACCCAAAAGCAACTCAACAACTAGAGTTCAACACATTAATTGTTCAACATTTACTAGTAAAAACATGGGAAGATCTCTGTTTGTGGTGGTGGTGCTGGTGGTTTGCTGCTCGATGGCGGCGGCCGTGGGTGGCTACGAGGACCAAGGATGGCGGCCAGAAGGCGGCGACGAGGGCGGAAGCGGGCAAAGGAAAGGCGAGGACTGGTTTCTGTTGCAGGACTCCAAACAAATAGTGAGGACTGATGCTGGTAATATGAGAGTTGTGAGGGGCTTTGGTAGCAAATTTATGAAAAGTCCTGTTCACATTGGCTTCATCACTATGGAGCCCAAAAGTCTTTTCACTCCTCAATACCTTGATTCCAGTCTCATTATCTTCATTCGCAGAGGTCAAATTCTTTATATCTATTTTTTGTTTTTCTATGGACAATAATTAATTAGGAGTTAGTTATATTGGATATTATGAAATGAGTGCAGGGGGGGTTAGAATTGGGCATATATACAAAGATGATCTGGTTGAGAAGACTCTGAAGACAGGTGATATATACCGAATCGAGGCGGGGTCCGCTTTTTATTTTATTAATGAGGCTGAAGGGCAAAGGCTTCATGTCATTTGCAGCATTGATACATCAGAAAGCTTGGGATTTCAGTCATTCCAGGTACTACTACTACTATATACACAGTTTCTTTTTAGCAAGTAAAATGACAAGGAAAAGGATTTGATCATTAATGTTGGCAGTCTTTCTACATTGCTGGTGGAGCACATCCAGCATCCATCCTTTCTGGATTTGATCACTTGACATTGTCAACGGCATTCAATGTAAGTGAATGATCATGAACTAATTAATTAATTGATGTTCTGTTTTTAAGGTCTAGCTAAATTGACTATATTAATATTTTGTGTATCCTACTAATTGATAGGTTTCAGAAGGCGAATTGCGCGAAATGTTGACATCTCAAAAGGGCGGTGCTATAGTATACTTAGATAACTCTCATTCACCATCTGCTAGTGCATGGTCTAGATTCATGAACATGGACCAGAATCAAAAGCAGGCACACATGAGGAGAATTGTTCGAATTAGACAAGAAGATCTAATCAAGGAACGACAACAACAACAATCAGCAACATCATGGTCTTTCTCTTTCAGGGACATGTTCAACTCTGTATTTGGAAAGACAAGTGATAAGAAGAAAGGGGCCACAACAGGGCCAGACTCTTATAACATCTACGACAGAACGCCCGACTTCCAGAACAATTACGGATCGAGCATTGCGTTGGACGAGTCCGATTATTCACCCCTCAAGCATGATGATGTTGGTGTTTATCTCGTCAATCTCACTGCTGTAAGTTCCCTGATTAATTCTTGTCGCAAATTTACATGCTTAAATTATTAAGGACTAAAATACGAAAACACAGTTATCTTTGAAATTAGAGCAAACTCCCCTAATTCAGTCAATCAATTTTACTTTGCAGGTGTGATGAGCTAATAAAATGTTAACTTTCTGGCCAAGTTTTGGTGTATTAGGTTCCTTGAATTATGAATGCTAATAAGCACTAATTAAATACTTGATTTAATGCAGGGATCAATGATGGCACCTCATATCAATCCACGGGCAACAGAGTACGGAATCGTACTGGAAGGTGCAGGTACAATCCAAATCGTGTATCCCAACGGAAGTCTAGCCATGAATGCAAAGGTAACAGAAGGTGACGTGTTCTGGATACCACGTTACTTCCCTTTCTGCCAGATCGCTTCACGAACAGGCCCGTTTGAGTTCTTTGGGTTCACCACCTCGGCCCGCTACAACAGGCCGCAATTCCTGGTTGGATCAGGGTCACTGTTACAGGCGATGATTGGACCTGAATTTGCAGCTGCATTTGGGATAAGCGAGGAGAGGTTGAGGGAAATTGTTAATGCGCAGAGGGAGTCGACTATCCTGCCGTCTGCCACAGTTGCTCCTCCGGATGATAAGAAGGTGGAGGGTGGTGAGATGGCGAAGGTGATTAGGAGTTTTGGAAGTGATATGGTAATGGGGTTTGATTGATTTTGAGAATTTGAATACCTGGCTAGCTAGGTAGTAGGTGAATGAATGGTGTGACAATGTTGATTTGATTTTCTAGGTTTTTCAAATTGGCGTTGTCATTGTTCTCGTGAATGTTTTGTTTTTCTTGTTCCTTTCTTTGTAACTTTCGGGAGTTGGTGAATAAAAATGGACTCGTTCTCGTGTGTATATACTTCCCTTTTTTTTTCAATTCGGTCAGGAACTTTTTAATCTATACCAACGGGAATTGTAACATAATATGAGTGGGTAGGTGTTGATCTTGGATTAGTTTTCACAGATCAGGTAAGGTGTTCATGCAATCAAATTCTCGTTTCCATATTCATCACACAATCAGAATCGAATTTAATTTGTTTAGAAAAGGTTTACATGTAATGTTCTTCTAATGTTTACCTCCAGTAATTGAAAAAGTGAATTGAAATTAAACTCACTACGTGAATACCTTGTAAATTTTCATATTTCTTGGTAAACAAAAAAAAAGGTTCAAGTTTCAGCCCCAGGTTAATCGAAATAAAAATATAGATTGCATTTTAATCATTTTGTAAATTTTTGAAATATATACGCTATTTAGTAGACCATTAATTGGAGGAGCACAAGTGAACACATGAAAAGTCTCCAGTGACTGGATATATATATTATACTGAAGGTGAAGTTTGATGACACGCTCTTGGAGTGAAGATCTATGATATGTTGCTCAAGGAGATTTTGAGGTCGAAAGGCTAGAGTGGTAGTCATTGCTGGGAGTAAGGTGGAGCTTGCGGTCCAGTCCAACATAACTAAATGGAAGAGTTTTGTACTTGAGACAAATTATCATGGAAGTAGTTTGGCTGGTTCCGTTTCAGTTTGATCTCAATAAGTGATTTCGGAGGTTTCAGCGGAACTTTTGAAACTCGATTTGGATAATGTTTTTAGTGAAATATTAAGATTGTAAAATATTATTAATTATTAGTTACTGGATGTTGAAATTTGATATTTGATTTGGATTGGGGTTTGATTGTTGGGTTTTAGAGGAGAAAAGGGTGGTAAGTGTCAAATCAATACTTTATAGGGGAAAAATTTGTGCCACATGTGAATGAAAGAACAATTTTTTGTCGTCGTCATGCCCATGTGTAGGACATCTAAATCAACTGGGGTAGGATCTTAGTAATCCTTTATAGGGTTTGAGATATGATCATATTAATTGGTGTAATGATTGTAATAATGATTCAAATTATTATAAATACTAGAAAAGTGCACGTACGTTGTACGTGTCTAGTTAATTTCATGGGTAGTTTTTATAAATTAAAGTAAAATTAATTTTATTAGATAGTAGTAAAATAAAGCAAATTAATCCATTTTTCACCTATTTAACTCATCAATTTAATCCATTTTTTTATCGATTTAACCTGTTATTTAGTCGATTTCATTCGTTTTTACCAGCTTAATACTTTTTTCATTGTTTTTTACGATTTCGTCGATTACGTTTGTTTTTCCTTTTAAATCATTTTATATCGGTTTCACCCTGTTTTTGCGGTTAAACTCATTTTTTATTGATTTCACTCATTTTTATCAGTTTAACCCGTTTTCACCTGTTTCACACATTTTTCATTGATTTCACATGTTCTTTTCACCAATTTCACATGAACTTTAATTTATTTCACATGTTTTCTCCGACTTTACCCTTTTTCATTGAATTTATTAGTTTTTTCATCGATTTCATCTATTTCTCACCGATGTCATTGTTTCACCGGTTTCATTCTTTTTTTTCACGAATTTCACCTAAATTTTCATCGATTTCACATGCATTTATCATTTCAGGGAGAACCTTTTTTTACCGTTTCACCATTTTCACCAGTGTTTTCATCGATTTCACATGCTTTCAACGATTTCATGGATTATTTTTTTTCGATTTCACCATTTTTCCACTGTTTTGCCTGTTTTTCATGAAAAGAATTCCATGAAAATTAGAGATTATGCATGTCTTGATATTATTGAATATTCTTTATATTTTGCTATTCTAGCCAAAGTAAAATTACGTACTTTGCTAAGTCATAAGTATTTTTTATTCATTCATAGGTAAGATACGATTCAATTTTAGTTTTTTTTTTTTTGGGTAACAAAATGATATTTAAGAGAATTTCATTTTAAATTTTTGTATTAAAGTGTTTATGACTTGTGTTGTACTAATTCTGTAAATTAAGTTTTTTACCTAAATACGTATTGTTGCTAAAATATAATATTTTTATGAGCTATTTAAAATAATAGTGTTTTTTTATGGTTCGTTAAGATTAAAATTATAAAATTGATGTAAGAGAGAATTTATAAATTTTAGGAGTTTATGTAGAAGATAAATATAATAAGACTTCATGTCTAATTATACATCTTTAATTACTTTTATATGTTTGCAATTTAATTAAATATCATTTTACAACTTAAATAAGGGTATTTTAGTCTGCACAAAAAAGTTAAGAAATATTCATGCTTTTATAATAGTAGAGATAGAGAAAATAATTTATATTTAAATGGTTAATAATTTTGTCATTTCGATATTAGAAAATATTAAAATAAAATTATTTTTTGTCAACTAACATGATCAAACATAATTGTAATTATATATTTGAATGAACACATAAATTAATAATGCATATAAAATATTTTGATAAAAAAAATGATATTTAATTAGTAATTGCAATGATTTACTATTAATGGAAGGTGGGAGAGAATATTATTAGAAAAAGAAAACGGATAAAATAACTCAATGCAGTGAAAGTGAAAGAGGTGTAAGCAATGTAACAAATGACTTAAATCATCTTTTTGCAAAACTTGAACTAACCTAAAAGAAAAGAAGAAAAAAAATCTCTATTGAGGCTCTAAAAGTAGTAACTATTCGAAGTCCAAGGAGGCCTATGCAATTCTTCCGTAACAAGTTTTATTTTCTCGCATCAGGTACTAGGGGTTTCCGGCTCAACGCTGCTCTCACCAGTGACCGACGATTACCGTACAATCAACATCACACCGATGTCTCCTGCCGCGATGCGACGCCGTATCCTCATTCCTCAACTCCTATTAATATTCTTCTCCTCCGCTTTTCTCTTGAGTTCGATTCACAATTATTCCGCAACCGCCGAAGTCATAACTTTAACAACCGATACTTTTAACGACAAGGTAATTTTCAAGCAAAAACCAAATTTTTTAAGCCTCGCGTGTATAAATTCTTAATTAAATAGCCATTTTTTCAGTTTCAGCCCTAGTGGTTCTTTGTGAAGATTTGTACTGGTGGTAACTTTATTTTGCTCAAATATAGGACAATTAATCATCTCCTCGATTTCATTTTAATAATCATTCACTGCCCAATTGGTTTGCCTTTGAGATTTGAGTTTGGATTTGAATTTTTTGATGCTTAATTTTGTTTAAGTTTTTTTTTTTTTTTTATGTTAATGAAGTAATTTAACATATACTGTGTGTGAGCATTTTATAAATAACGAAAATGCTGAGTGACACAAAAGTCTAAACATGAAGTAAGAAATGAGAATTTGCTTGATGTGAATAGCAGTTATTGTGCACTGTGCAATATTTACGTAATGCCTTTGTATGGTTTCTTATAGGTACAGGAGAAAGATACGGCATGGTTCGTAAAGTTTTGTGTTCCTTGGTGCAAGCACTGGTAATTTCTATGTTCTTTTCTTTCTTTTCATGTCTAAATACGGATCATTGTTGTCAAATAATAGACAAAATTTGTTTGCAGTAAGAACTTGGGAACACTATGGGATGATTTAGGTAAGGAAATGGAAGGTGAGGATGAAATTGAGATTGGAGAAGTTGATTGCGCAACTAATAAACCGGTGTGTAGTAAAGTAGATATCCATTCATACCCGACCTTCAAATTATTCTATAACGGAGAAGATGTTGCAAAATACCAAGGTAACGACTTTTTCTTACAACGTTTTTTTGTTTTTGAAAAAAACTATCATTAACTTGATCGCTTTTGCTTATCCATAAATCTTTACTCTGTCAATTATGAAATATTTGTCAGAATTTTTTCCCTCTTATACTTCTGTAGGTTAAAATTGATGAACATTATCAGGCTAAATCAATATAAGTGCTTTTAATGGCATGTCTGATAGAATGGGGATGTAGATTTATTTGTAGCTTGCCACGTTGGTCGATAGGATTACTAAATGGCTTTAAATGGGAAAGAAGCTCCATCCAAGATCCATATCTTCCTGGACTGGCGGAGAGCTATGTTTTTCATCCACTTATGGGATGTTGTATAGTGAAACACAAGCAAAGGTCTGACAAATAACTATGAATCTATTCTCCCTTACTACTGTCAAAGTTTCTATGGCTTCACCCACAAGCATCCAAAGCAGCTGTCACCCCCCGCTCACCCACTATCAAAGGATTTGGAATCCATATAACTACATATAATTAGAATTAATGAATGCTTTATTAGTTCAGACTAAGTGGTTGTGGTGAAAATTTCAAATTATTGGTTTCATCAATTCCACATTCTGCAGCTTCATCTTGATTCTTGGGATAGAATTAGTTCAAATAAGAATCGTTCTAAGAAACATACAACCTTTCAAATTTCAAGGGTTGAAAATGTAGTGCTGGATAGAGTCAGACTGCCATCTGATTATGACTAGATGATAGTTCTAGCATTTAGTTGCCCAAATGCTAATGCCACTATGACAATTGACAGTGAGATTGAGCTTCAAAACATGATCTCAACTCATTGATTGTCTTACATTCTTCCCTTAGTAAATTATATATAAATGATTTTTGCGATGAGGTGACCTGAGGAGACCTCATACTATTTTGGCTCTCAACAAGAAAGCTAGTAACAGTCCAGAACATACTATTTGTACTGTAATCCCAAAGGAAAAGATATTATTTGCTACAAAAAAGAAAAGTTAAGAACAATGTGCTCATATAAACCTAAAGAATTTTCTTCCTGATGTCGAAATACAATTAATTTTGGAGGATCACTGTATCGTGTCTCATATTGGGAACATCAGCGGAGATGGGTCATTTCAAGCTAAGCATGGACAATGATTTGGCTTGAAAAGGCCTCTAGTTACAGCTACATAATGATAATTTTTTCATTTAATAAATAATCGCATCTATATGGTCGGACAACAGTTTTCCCCAACTGTTGATTATTTATTATCCTCCCGTGGTTGTCTGTGTTACAAGAGAAAAAACATACTTCAATAAATATGAGGGGAAAGCTCTTGATTGAATTGTATTTAATGTGGTAGAAAATATGCCTGTATGGGCAAACTAACTAATGAATCTGCCTGCGAACTATCTATGTACGCAAGAGTTTAAAATGTATACAAAGTTATGCTAGAATATCTGAAATATCTCTAGCATTATTTAATAAGTTTCTCTAAATAAGGAAAATCTATTCTAAGATATGCTAGACATATATCTACCATCCTCCCCAAAGTGATTGTGCACATGCCAATTTGGGTTTGGAAACTTAAGGGCAGAAAATTTATTAAGGAATTTGGACCTCCCCTTTTATCTTGAAAGTATGGCTTCAGCTATTCTGATTTTTCCCTCTTGTTCAGCAATATGCAATTCTCAAATGTAATCTCAGAAACAAAAATGAATTTATTCTTGAATTAGAAAGCTTGCATGCTCCTTTTTTATCTAAGTTACATATAGAAGAGCAATATGGTGAATCCTACTGTGTAATTTATAGCAATTCCTGAAACAGTGCTATTTAGCTTGCTGTTTGTGTCGACCTTTAGGGTCCTTTTAGGTCTTCTGCATGTAATTGCTTTCACTTTTTTCTTGAATGAAACCGTGGTTGTATATTTAATAGAAAAATGTACAATTAGAAACCACATTGTAAAGTCACCTCCTTTCCCTACTATTGGGCACATGAGGTATGTCTTTTTCTTTTTGGGTAAAAAATCACACGGGGTATATAGCAGTGAAATTGGAATATAGATGTTACATAGTCTTCTATAAGTAGTTAATCCTGCATTTGACCTTTTAAGTTTCTTTCTTCTAGAAATAACTGGATTTGCATGAATGCCACAGGTGATAGGGATGTTGGATCACTGAAAACATTTGTTCTCGGAGAAACAGAAAAGGCAGCTACAAAAGCACAACTTGACAATGATGGCGAGTTATAATTGATCTCTCAGGTAACTAGAAAAGAAAACCGACCCTTCTAATTGTGGGTTCATCTGAAAGTTGTTTTCAATTCTGCTTGCAGCAGTCCTTTATTTGTTCACAAATGCTTTTTTTTTTTTTTTGTAGCTTTTGGGATGGAGAATTCTTAAGCAGCTAAATTTTGCTACACTTCAATACTGGATGATGGATGGTCTCGGCAAATTTATAAACATGTATTGGCTTTTTTTGGTCAATGTACGTATAGATTATTAAAATAGTTGACACTTTTCATGAGAATGAACTCGTCTGCGAAAAAAATATTTATTCCAATTTTCTTGACAAAAGTTTTCTTCCCATTTTCTTTTCTTGTTTCTTTCTTTTTTGGTTTTGATGATAAATTTATTTGGAGAAAACATATAACGGTGACCAGTTTTAAGATTAGGCAGTCAAGCATAAAGTTAAAATTTCCTGAACCAAACAAATTAAGGAAATTGAACAATCATAAAACGTCAAAAGAAGAGAGTGAAAAAATAGGAAACGATAGCGACAATATCCCAAAAGAAATATGTTTTGGGTCATTGAAATAAAGCTAAATAGTAGCTTCTACTCAATGTTTTCCTTTTATTTTATAATTATTTTGAAAATGGTTTTAAGAAGTTTCTTTAATTTAACTGATCGAAATATATCAAGGAAATGAAATTTAAATTTATGTTCTTAATGTTAAGATCTTACATCACTCAGACCCAAGTAACCTTTAAGGTTTGAACGCAAACCAAACCTTGTATATTGTCACATGGGTTTGAATAAGATTTAAGTCAATTTTGTATCTCATTTTGAAAGTAAAAAAATATTGTTTATTTACGTTCAAAATAAAATGAAACTTCGAATTTAACAAGATCGAATTGTCTAGATTATCTATTTTAAAATAATAACCCAACCCTTTCCACCTCCTTTCCCATGATCAAGCATGCGAGCGCTGCCATCAAACACACGGGGCATGGCGATTCTTGTGTTGATCCCTTAATTAGCAGCACCCATCGTCGAAGGGAGGGTGGAGAGGAGAGGAGGAGAAGGGAGATTGGGGTCGGTTGCGTGGATTAAGAACCTAGTCACGTTTGGTGGTCGCACATCGAAAGGTATTTGTTTTTATTTTGTTTTATTATACTCCTTCCTTCTCATTTATTTTGCTCCATTTGCTACAGTACTCGGTAAAGTTTTCAATCTTTTAAGTGACTTATCATGTTAAATTATTCACATTTATGGTGTATTAAATCTTTTATATATTAATATATATGGTGTGATATAATATTATCAATTTATTAGTGAAGTATATTAATTAAATTATTTATTATAATATTTATAAATTTAGTCAAGTTGACCAGTTGACCGTACAAGGAAGAAAAAAAATGGGACGAACGGAGTAATACATAGTATTTTTGTTTTGATCTTTTTATATCATAATGTTACATGTTTTTCATTTATTCTTTGAAATTATTTCATGCTTATTATCATATTTCTTTTTTATCTTATTTTCTTGAATTTCTAAAATTTGATATTATTAATTTTAAATACACAAAATAAAATACGCCATTATATGAACTTTTCAAATTATTTTATCAAATATCATGTCTTATTATTAGGGGTGGGCACGGGGCGGGCATGTGGTTAGAGATATGGGTATAGTAAATTTTGAGATTCACATTTCATCCTAAACCGGTTCCGGAATAATTCGGGTACTCAGAAGCGGGTACCCAAATTATTGCAGGACGGAATGGGATTACGGGTCCCGTATTATTTTAATTCATCAATTCTTCACGGACCTACCAAAATTAAATTATAATATTTCGTATAAAATTTTGTATGTAATACACTAGTAGTAGTTGTAATTTAATTTGTTGAGCAAAAAAAACAAAATAAAAAATTACTTAATGTCGTGGCACATGTGGGAAGAAGAAGAAGTGGTAGAGCCGTAGAGACTATGAGAGTTTTTAGAATTGAGTCAAACTCAATGTATTAATAACTAGCGTACGATTTAAAAAATATTGGGGTAAAGTAAAAAAATTCTTCATTATATGATGTTAATTAATTAATAAATTGATGTATAAGTAAATTGTATGATTATATAACAATAATAATAATAAATATAGATGGATTTGGATATTCGAAGTTGAAGAGGCTAATCCTAAATTCGTCCCGGATTTTCAAATTCAGTAATCCAAACCCAAAAAATACTAGTTTCGTTTGAATGTTTTAAAGATGGGACGGGTCGGGCCTACTTATTATTGTTATTACTAATTTAAAAAAAAAAACCTGTAAAGTTAGGACACTCGCGTTCATCGAGCTTATAAAAACCCTGAACCCTCGATCCCTAACCATCTCTGCCTTTTGCATCATCTCTTCTTATCAGCAGCTTTGGTTCTAATCGAGCCCCACCTCTCTAATTTTGGGACAAGCCGACAAGGTTAGACTTTCAGTTTTCTCTTTATTTTCATCAATTGATGCTTTTCGATTTTTAATTCATGCATCTGTTTAATATTTCAATCCTGGTTTGAAGATTTGATGGTGCTATTCATGCTATTAATTTTGTACACATGAACTGCATAATATATTGTTTAAGTTATATTCTAAATTGAGTTGGTATTTTCCGAAGCCGTTCTGAATAACTAGGATTGTTTAAGTGTTTTGTTGTTAATTTCATTGAAATTCAGTATTTATTTACTCCGTGAGTCTTTGTAATTCTATTGTCAAAATTCTGTAGTTGAGTGAAGTTCTGGAATTATTATGTTTACCTGAGATATTTTTGAATTTCTGTTGTGCTATATTGGGAGAGAGAATATATATAATTGTATTAGTTGTTAATGATTTGTACTTGATTTAGAGCCAAATGATTCGAAACAGATTGTTCTTTATACTTGGTTCTGTCAATTTTTAACCTTATGTTAGTTTTCAGCTATTAGTATATACTGGAGAGATTTCTTGTGCCCTAATCAATGATGAATAATCCATTGTTTGTGGTCAGTTTGCAGTTTTAGGCACTCAACATGGGTAAGGAGAAGTTTCATATTAACATTGTGGTCATTGGCCACGTCGACTCTGGAAAGTCGACAACCACTGGTCACTTGATCTATAAGCTTGGGGGTATTGACAAGCGTGTCATAGAAAGATTTGAGAAGGAGGCTGCTGAGATGAACAAGAGATCATTCAAGTACGCCTGGGTGCTCGACAAGCTGAAAGCTGAGCGTGAGCGTGGTATCACCATTGATATTGCCTTGTGGAAGTTTGAGACCACCAAATACTACTGCACCGTCATTGATGCTCCTGGTCACTGTGACTTTATCAAGAATATGATTACTGGTACATCACAGGCCGATTGTGCTGTTCTCATCATTGATTCCACCACTGGTGGTTTTGAAGCCGGTATTTCCAAGGATGGTCAGACCCGGGAGCATGCTTTGCTTGCTTTCACACTTGGTGTCAAGCAAATGATTTGCTGCTGTAACAAGGTGAGACACCTTTTTTTACTCTCTTTTTGCACTCTCTTTTTGCTTAACTGTGCTATTATTTCCTTATATTTTCTCGGGTTTAATGTTTAATCTCTTACTCAATGTATATCTTTTATATAGATGGATGCCACCACACCAAAATACTCCAAGGGTAGGTATGATGAAATTGTGAAGGAAGTTTCTTCCTACCTCAAGAAGGTTGGATACAACCCTGACAAGATACCGTTTGTCCCCATTTCCGGATTTGAGGGAGATAACATGATTGAAAGGTCCACAAACCTCGATTGGTACAAGGGGCCCACCCTCCTCGAGGCTCTTGATTTGATACTGGAGCCAAAGAGGCCTTCAGACAAGCCCCTCCGTCTTCCACTCCAGGATGTTTACAAGATTGGTGGTATTGGTACTGTACCTGTTGGCCGTGTGGAGACTGGTATAATTAAGCCGGGTATGGTTGTCACATTTGGCCCCACTGGTTTGACAACTGAAGTAAAGTCTGTCGAGATGCATCATGAAGCCTTGCAGGAGGCTCTTCCTGGTGACAATGTTGGTTTTAATGTGAAGAACGTAGCTGTGAAGGATCTAAAGCGTGGGTTTGTAGCTTCCAACTCTAAGGATGATCCTGCTAAGGAAGCTGCCCACTTCACCTCCCAGGTCATCATCATGAACCACCCTGGCCAGATTGGAAATGGATATTCCCCAGTGCTCGACTGTCACACGTCCCACATTGCTGTTAAATTTGCTGAAATTCTGACCAAGATTGACAGGCGTTCTGGTAAAGAGATTGAGAAGGAGCCCAAGTTCTTGAAAAACGGAGATGCTGGATTTGTTAAGATGATTCCCTCAAAGCCCATGGTTGTGGAGACTTTCTCTGAGTACCCACCTCTTGGTCGTTTTGCTGTTCGTGATATGCGCCAAACAGTTGCTGTTGGTGTTATCAAGAGTGTGGATAAGAAAGACCCTTCAGGTGCCAAGGTGACAAAAGCTGCTGCTAAGAAGGGTGCCAAATGAACCTTAAGGGATGGATTTTACTTGTTTGATTATTTTTCTCTTAGAAACTGTTTATTCATTATTAGCCCGACTCTCGTAGGTCATTCGTTCTGCTTATTGTATTGTATTTTTCTGCTTAGTATGTTGGGTAGCCGTTCTCAGAATTGGGTACTCGACAGGCGGTGGTGGGACATACATACTGCAGGCATATATTCATTCTTGTTGGTTTAATTTTGGGTTTGTGATTTATGTTATTAGAAACATTCGTTTTACATGGTGGCTTATGAATTTCAGGTTTTTTGAGATTCTTATTAATGTTTAATTATCATAAATCTTTTTGCTACTTTAAATGTGTTGGTCATTTTTAAACTTCAGAAGTCATTTAGATATGTTTATACCTAAAGCTAACTAGTCGTTTTCAATCACCCACCACAATAAACTAAATAGAAAAAGCATGATATTTTTCTAAAGCTCAAATTTATATCTGAATTATTGAATTGAATTTAAGCATAAATAATATGTTAAA
Organism: Penstemon newberryi var. newberryi; assembly: GCA_030819805.1. Taxonomy (NCBI): domain Eukaryota; kingdom Viridiplantae; phylum Streptophyta; class Magnoliopsida; order Lamiales; family Plantaginaceae; genus Penstemon; species Penstemon newberryi. The sequence goes on from JAUALY010000005.1 coordinate 40,247,196, forward strand.
ATCCTAGATACAAAATTCAGCTAAATCTCATAGATTCAAAGACAAAATTTCATTAAAAACAAAAACAAATAAATGAAAACTCCCAAGTTTATTGTCTTTGATCCGAAGAAGATGAAATTGTTGCGTGCTTGTATCTCTTCTATCAGGATTCACCTTCAACTTTCCCGGGCTAGTGTTTTATCACATTGAAAACTTCTCCTATAGACTAACCTCAAACCAAATAAAGATACCAACTAAGCTAGACATTAAGAACTTACTATAGCTAGATCATACATACCTAGCTCCCCACTGAACTTACATTCTAAAAGTGTCGGTTACAACTGAACCACCAAGTAGTTGGCCAAATAATACAACTAGTGGAAGGGATAAGTCACTACAAAGTAGTGGATCCAGGTTCGAATCCCTCTTGGAAGAGATACCTACTTAATGTGCCCAACCCGCCTCGAAAGGGATTAAACCCTTGGAAAAAAAAAAAAACTAGTTCACATCTCGTTCCCACTCACATTATGCAATGTAGTTTACAACTAAACAGAAAATAGAAACAAATATTTAATTGCAGGATTGTCATCAACTCAACTTTCGGATTTACACCTCTAGAACTTGACATAAATGTTCAAAACAAAATTGTAACTGAAAAACACATTCTTCCTTGATTTTCAGTTCTGTACCAACATAAAAGTGAATTTGGAGGATAGATTAATTGGAGAGCTAACGTGCATTGATTTTAGCTGCAAAATTGTGCAATATAGAAATAGAGTATTGTACAACTCAATCTGAATGAAATAGCATCTTAGCTACATAACTAAGTCATTAGTCTGTAAAAAGGTAATTTGGTAAGTCATGGATAAAAAGAGGATTATAATTTTTTTTTTAAATTACCAGCTAAAGTGCATGGCTAACTTTATTTATCATCCAGTTCACTCAAAAGCTTTCTATGCATGTGCCCATCAACAAGGTTTTTCTTTTGCAGCTCATCCAACAACCTCACAGCATCTCCAGACCTTTTTTGTCGAGTTACTTCATCAAGAACCGTTCTATACGTGATGTAATCAGCCAACCTTTGGTTCTCAAACATCTCCCACAAGAATTTCACAGCTTCATCAACATTCCCCTCAAGAGCCAAAGAGTTCACAAGCGAGTTATACGACTTACCACTAGGCACAAAACCACTTTCCTTCATTCTATCACAAAGCTCTTTCGCATTATTTGTTCTGCCTTGTGCACACAGCCCATGTATCAAATAATTGTATGAATACGAGTTCGGTTGACAATTATAAACCACCTCCATCTGATGAAATATCCTAAGGGCATCATTGACATGAAGCGAAAGCACATATCCTTTAATCATAGAATTCAAACAAAAAGTATCGGGCTCGACTCCATCATCAACCATTTGCTTGAACAAGCTTCTTATAGTCTCCATATACATATGATTAATATACGAATTATTTCCACGACTCAAGAGTGCCGTAAATAATATATTATAAGTTCTAATCGACGGCCTACAATCCAATTTCCTACAATCACGCATATGCTTATATATATTCACAGCTCTAATCAATTTACGCGCCTCGGTAAAATAATAAATCATTGTATTAAAAAGAGCCTCAGAACCAAGAGAAGGAACAGCAAGAACCTGGTTCACAATAATATCCATCTCCTCATACATTTTCGCGGCACCGAGCTTCTTGATTGTGATGTGATAAGTACACACATTGTGCTTAAACCTGTGCTGTTGTGATGCCCAATTGAAAAGCTCAAAACACACTAAAGGGTCATGTTGTAACACTATAACATTGTGAAGCTCTTCAGGAGTGAATCTAGATTGAAGTTGGGAAATTGATTTATGAAAAAGGGATTCGTTTAGGACAGGTTTGGAAGCAGCTTTGGCCCTTTTGCTAATTCTCTTTCTTAAAGATCTTGATATAGGACCTTTATATGTCCTTGAGGAATAAAGAGAAGCCTGTGAATCTCTAAAAAAAATTACATCTTTAGGTTGTTTAGTGTGAAACCAGAAGAGGGTTGTTGAGGAATTAAAAGGAGAGACTGAATGTGAGTGTCTCTGGGTTGGAGTTAAGGAGAAAAGGCGAGTTTGATGGAGTGTTAAATAGAAAGTATGATAAATAGGGTTCTTATTGGAGTGGAAATATTGGAGATTGTTTCTGGGTAGCTTGAACATGTTGGAAGTTTACTTTTTCATAGATGGCGGTCTCAATTTTATCATTGTTTATGGAGCGGTGATTTTGGCTGGTTTTTTAGGGGAAACTAAGAATGAAAGATGAGGAAGTCAGAGACGGTGGTTGAGGCTTTCGGCAGTTTTACCGAGGAATTTGTGTAACGGTGGCAGACGGCGGCGAAGACGGTGGTGGACCGTGAGTGTGGGAAATGCAGAGGACTGGATATTGGGCTTTAGATCTTTGGACCAGGTTTTCTTCTGGTTGTGCATATATTTGGTTTTTGGTAAATTTTGTTAATTGAGTCTTTTTCTTATTTGGGATAAATAATTTTAATTAATTTTCTTATTGGATTTTAAACTTTTTACTTCTATTGTTAGACTAGGTTAATGGCCTAGGAAATCGAAGTGGGCGAGAAAACGAGTTAAAGATTCAGCTCAGCAATACCACAGAAAGTGGCTAGTATAATGAGATTAGGCCATTAATTAAATCATGCATACCCTATTGTTAAAAACATTATTTGGTGCAGCCGCAATACGGAACACTTGGTAGAACATATGAAAAATATTGCATTTAATTTTTAAATTTAATTGATCTCGCCTTAAGTGTATTGTATTGGTACGTAAAAATTAATTTGAATAAATTTCACCTATTTGTTACACCGTTCTTTGTGAATTTTTTTTTTTTTTTTTTTTTTGGTAAAATGAATACATTAAATTATCTCTTTGTTAATAATCCTGGAATAGCGGAATTCCCCATTGTAATCAATGCTACAAGTAGATGAATAAATAAAAGGAATATAGATCATATTAATATGTTGCGCTAGGAATCCTTAAGGACGACATCAAATAAATAATAAATAAAATACTACTTGTTATTCGATTTCTTTTGAATAAAATAGTAAAGTAAAATTTAATGCCGATGGTTTATGCGATGATCATTTACTGAAAAACCGATGCTATGTCAAACTCATTGATAGTGATTTGTATAGTTTTGTTTCTTTTCATATTTATCATGTTTGGTTCGATGTTTAAGCTCGTTATTTTTACCAATTAACATTTATATACATTTGCAAATTATAGTAAAATTTATAATTTCAACATGTTCCGAGTATGTTACTTTATAAATATTCTAATAAAATAATCGTATTCCATTCTGTTTGGTTTAATTAATACTATGGAACAAAACAAAAAGGTATATTTAAAAGCTTACAATTTGTAAAAGAAATAAAATACAAAATCAATAATAATACTCCTAAGTTAATTACACCACTTACCAAATATAGCCCAGTATATTAATTAATTATATATACTTCAGGCCCGGGCCACATGCCATGCTACTCATGGGAATGCCCTGGTTTAATTATACCAATTTTCTCTCTTAATTAATCTCCTTTTCTACTTAGGATACAATTAATACCCACCAATTTTTTTTCTTAATCTCCCTTTCTAATTAGGATACAATTAATACTCACGAGCCCTAAATTCCTCTATATATATAACCCATTACAATAAATCATAAGCAAAACCTATACACAGTATTTCTTTTTGAACAAGGAACTAATACTTCTACTTAAATCCCAATTTTCTTCAAAAAAGTTAATCAATTTTCATCAAAGATGGATGAGTTCTTACCTTCCAATCCGCAAGCATACTCAGAATACATGGATGATATGAACAACAGCGAGGTACATATAAACCATATCTTTTTTCTCATGTTTATTTAATTAATGCTTTTATTTAACTGATATAATAATTAACTTATGGATGAACTTATTATTTAATTAGGGTTTCTTCGTGATGAAGAGTGATGATGGCTCTGTTTTGCTTGGAGGCGTAAGGCCAATTGATGAAATTTCTGATCGTCATTATCATAACGCCAATATTGCAGCGAAATATGCGGTGGATGAATATAACAAGAATATGATTAATATTAATGGAGAAAAAAAAGATTATCTTAAATTCGTTAAAATAGTTAATCTGAACAGGGAACCTACTGCCGGTGCTACATATTATGTTACTATGGAGGTGGAGGATTCATCTGGCGAAATCAATCTTTATCAGGCAAAAATATGGGACAAAATCAGCTCGGGGCGTAAAGTTCAAATATTCAGGCCTGCTCCTTACTATGCAAAATCATCGGGTAATAATTATTAGAAAAAATAATGTGTTTTACTTAATTTATTAGTTAATAAATTTGTGGAAGGTTAATGATTATTTAAATATGTCATATTGCAGAAATTGATGGAAAAGACTATATATCTATTCGGATAGAAAACTTGCAGCCCTGGATGGATGAAAATTATCTTTACTACAAGTGTTTCAATAGAGCTCGTCGTGAGGTTACTTTCTTAAATAATCCTTCTCTTTTTTTTTCTTCTTCTTTTATTTGGGATTAACAGTTGATCCCCTCGTTAATATGAAAGTAATTACTAATGTTGAATTTGTTTTTTTGTGGTTTGTACAGATTTTGAGTGCTAAGGTTATTCGCAATGAGCAAACAAGGTGTTCCGAAGGCTATGGAGTTGTATGGTTTAAAAGTATGGAAGCAGCAGATGAGACTTTGAAAATGTATAATGGAAAGAAGATGCCACATTCTAATCAATCTTATCAGTTGCATTTTTCCAGTGATTAATCATAAGATCAAGTTATCTAGTTTCTTCTGAATGCTTTTATCCTAGTAGCACCTTCAAACCAATTTTACATATATTTTGTTTCTTAATAATAGTTTTTTTTTTTTTTTTTAACTTTTCGCTTACTAATTGATCATCCTTATATAATTATAAATTAAGTGTTTTTACATGATTGATCACTCTTCTAAAGTATTAACAATGCAAGTATGTTGCAATTTTTTTTTGTGAATATTATGTTGAGCTTGAACTTTATAGAGCAATAATTAATTTACCAATTTGTTGTTCATTGGAAATAATATATATATATATATCGCAGTAATACAAGTCAAATGGAAACAATGTATTGCTACACCAACATAAAGCTTGAACTTGGGATTAGAGTTTGTCGGAGCCTTAAAATCACACTAATTGATTGGTCCAACTCCAATCAATCGCAACTTGGGGATTAAAGATTTGATGAAATATTGGACTTCTTAAAAGAATTACAATTTTGCAATTAGCTTAATTTATATTTTACAGACCTCAACACATACTAGGAGTATTTTACATTTGTCGTTAAATTTCATGCATGTGAAATTCAAACTCCTAGATATTTATGGTCAAATGCTTTACAAAATAATATTTTTTAATTAATTTTTAAAAATGCTTTTCAAGTCCACGCATGAGGTGTTTCACTCTGTCAAGGTATATCTCTATTGTTACAAATTCAAGGTTATTGCCATGACTTTTCTCAAAAAAGAAAAAAGATTATTGCCATTAATATAAAATTCAATTAATAAAGACTAGCAACACATACAAATGCGCCCCAGTGGAGCTCTTGAAGGGCTGGGGGCGGTCGCCCCCTGGAGAATCTGGCTCATTTTATATATATGTTGGAACAAAAAGAAAAAGGAAAGGAAGAAGGAAAGATGGTCTTTTCTCAATTTGAGATAGATGCATTTAGTTAACCTTGAAGTTTATATAAACGAAATTATTTCCCTAGAAATAAAATTTATTAGTCCAATGGTTGTAGTGATGCAATACTAACTTGAGGGCACAAGTTCGAAACACAGAGGTGAAAATTCTAGTTAAACATTATAGGCGTTTTTACTTTCTAATCTTAGCTATGGCCTATGAACACAACTAATTGTATTTTGAGAACTAATTATATTAACTTATGTTGATACTTTTGATCAGTGTTCCGATTATAATCACTAAATATTATTATGATAAAAATATTTGATTGTTGTGAATGCCAGTAAGAGTAGTAAAAGAAATTAGTATTCATATTGATACTTTTTATAGCATTTTTTACAGAAATTGTTTTGTGTAGTAAAATATTTATCTGCTTTATCAATTTCTCAATATCTTTAACCATTTAATAAATAAACTCCTAATAAAATTTGTTAGTGTATTTTTTTTTTACCTTTTGGATAAAATTATAGGTTACTTTATTTTAAATAAATATCAAGTTTGCTATTAAAAAATTACTCACCCCGAACGAAAATCCTCGAGCTCCTCCCCTGCACGCGCCAAATACTAAACTCTTTTGCACAATAGGCCTCGTATAGGAGAAAGCGAATTAAATAACAAGTACATACCGGCCAAAAGTTAGCTACACAGCATCTGCATATACACTCTTTACAAGACAAAGCAAAGACTTGTGTGCCAAACCAGAAGCTGCAGCAACTCATCTCTCTTGCTTAATTTTTGGAAAATATATAAGTATTAAAGAACTATATAACCAACTTCCTTTTAACATATTAGAGACAAATTATGATAAAGAATATCAGCAAAAAAAAATGTTTAACCTCTAATTTATCGCAAGATGATTATTCAAACACAGTATACCAGTCACATTCGTAACTCTGAAAAATCCCAAGAACCACGCAAAAACAAAATTGCTAAATGTTATTCGTTTTTTTGTCACTTGGCAAAAAATTAAGAGAGCCTCACAAGTTAGATGATTCCCAGCTATCATAAACAGCTCCGATTATTTTCTCATGTAATGCAAGTCCCGAACAAGCAATTATGCCCCTGTCGACACCTTCGAGGTATATTCCTTTGGAAAAATCAAGTGGGCGTCCTCCTGCATCAGACACCACCCCCCCAGCTTCTTGCACGAGTAGGACACCAGCTGCATGGTCCCATATTTTCTCCTTGTATCCAGACCTCGCAAATTTCATGTATATTTCAGCTTCTCCTCGAGCTATGGCTGCATATTTAACCATGCTATATACACGCAGGGGCTTCTTTCTGCACTTCAGAACGAATCAAAGTTACATATACTTATGTATCTCATGATCAGCAAAAGAAACAAATGACAATAAGTATTTAGCAAAAGAAAACGAAACTAGGTTGTATTATGCGAATAAATAGCAAATTAACTCCTTGTGTTATTGTTAAAAGACAATTTACCTCCCTATGATAAATAAAAGGGCAAGATATCGCCCTGTGTTTTTGTAAAAGAAGCACATTGCTTCCCTCTAGGTTTTTGCATTTTCACAGGGGGTAAAGTGCCTATTAGACAACATCACAAAGGGGTAAAGTGCCCATTAGACAATATCACAGGGGGTAAAATGCCAGTTATATTTTGTCATTGAAGGGTTAAATTGGTCATTTTCTACATCAAAATGAAGTCGCAGTCGCATTTTGGAATGTGTGTGCAACACCCTATGAGGAGGGAGGTAAAATGCTCATTATAACATATTACAAGGAGGCAATATGCCTATTTTCATATCACAGAGGGGGGGGGGGGGGGGGGGGTAAATTGCCCATTAGGCATATAACGGGGAGCTAACTTGCAAAAAAAAACCCGTATTAAGTTCTAGGCAACTGAATGTAATTTCATACGGTGATCAAGTAAAATGTGAGTATGACTATGCAATATAATCTTCATCGGTAAAGTGGAACCTATGAAGCAATACTTTTTTGAAATTTTGTTCAGTTTCACCTAAACCGTACCATGTCCGCGCGTAGTAACTAACTTTTGACTCATTATGACTTATATAATGCATCTTCAGAGTCCAGACCTTAGCCCCACAGTGTTAGCCACTCCAGCTGCAAATGAATGGTCTGAGTTACTTCTTTCCACTGGTTCACAAAACGTTGCCAGTGCTGGATCATCTATGGAAGAAACCCGTATGAGTTTTGCAGAATTGGGCCACTCAAACCTCTTATCGCGAAGAATTAACGGTTGCATCCAAGCTTTTCCACTTCCTTTCCATGTGTACATCACACATCCCACATCATCGGACTCAACAAGATTTTTTTGTTGACTATACTTGTTTAGACCATCATCCTTTACTGAGTAATTAGGGCACCCAAGTACTCCAATTTTGACTTCTCCGTATTCAATCATAGCAAGAGCAATAGCATACTGATCTCCGCGCACAAAGCCTAGTGTTCCATCGACAGGGTCAAGAACCCAATGCCGACCTAAAGGGCCTCCGGTTGAGTTACATTTGCTAATTGCTTCAAGAATTTGTGAGGGCCCTAATGCTTTATCAGGACCTTGGAGGCCAAATCTAGGAGCCTCAGCTAAGCATTCATTGACAGATGTCAAAACCATCTCCAATAGAGCTGATGATTCAGGCTTGATTAGAGTTTGAACATCTTCTTCGGCAACAATGGAGATGTTTTGGCTACCAAAAGCTTCTGTGAGCATCCAGCATATTGTTGCTTGTACGCTCCAGTCTGTTCATGGAGAGATTATTCAGTCACCGTACAAAGCATATAAGGCAGTTCATATAGCTCGCTTAAGATCACTTTTAGTGTCAATCTGATTTATTAGCACAGAATCTATTATTAACATGTTAAGAGTTCAGAAAAATAACTAGGTAATGATGAAATTGTATCAAATATTGCTATTGGGGAGATGTATCTTTTCAAACGTTAAACAACGTGATGTAAATATGGATCTTAAACAACAATAAGTTTGGCATGAAAAATTTAGAATAAAAGATCTATTTAAGAACAGAGGATTGGGCGCAACAAGTCAAATAGAAAACCCCAACTAAGGATCATGAGCTGAACTTGCACTACAAAATTGAAGATGGTGTGCACGAGCATGACAGGTAACACATCTCAAATACTTTCATCCATTTGCTTAGAATGGATGCATTTAGTCTCTCATCTAAGTTCACATGTTGCTAACAAATTAAATCATATCTAAATAGATCCAATCATAGTATAGGGATTTTACTGAGAGTTTTCATTTTTTTTCCTTTTGAGTAAAATGATTGATGATGCTGGTCTCGATGACTCTTTATTTTAACATTTTTACATCCGAATGGCCTCAAATAAATTCTTTAATAGGCAAATCAATTTTATCTCCCTCATGTCCTTTCCCCTTTCCTTGTAACTAAAAAGAATGAAACAAGAGAAAATGGAAGATTGCAAAGAAAGGAAACACTAAGAAAACTCTACCACATTAGTCCTTTAAAGTCGAAAAATAATTCTTACTTCTAACGGAATATTCCGAAAATACATCATCAAACCAAACAAAACTCTTTTCAGACATTTTCAAGCAAACCATTATAGCCATGGCATCAATGTCTTATTCTGAAGTATTATAACCACAAACGTAGCAACTAGTATAAAGTAGAAATTTGCACTTTTAGCATCCCTTTTCTATTAAAGGAAGTTAAAACAGAACCTGAACAATCCAATGGTCAGTATCAAAGGAACACTACAATAAGATATACTGTAAGAAGCATTCATTATGGTTTTCCTAACTAAAAAACGCCTTTGCAGCATATTCACTCCAGGATTCCTTGTCTCAGAAAATGCAGAAACAATACTATTTACCAAAGGAAAATGTAATATACCAATTTCAAGTAAACTCTCCTTGAATTGAATCTTCAAAAAATGCAATTAATACTATATGGTATCAGGAAACCTCAAAATATGAACCAATGCAATCAGTGTTAGTCCCATCAGAAAAACAGAGTAATAGAACAAAATTGGAAAACCCCTAATCATAAAATAATGATGATCAAAATCCCATTAAAAAAATGATGGACAATAACCCAATTGAAGAATTTAAAAAAAAGGAATTAGTATACCTGCCACAGTAACAAGAGAATCATCATCCTTGGACTTGACCTGGTCAGAATTTGTGGAAAATAATTGCTTTTGCACCTTTTCGCAAAGAAAACATGCCATGTGGACCACCCTAACAGCCACATTCAACTCTTTCGAGTATTTTTCATTCTCCATTAATATTGTTTATTTTGGATCAAACGCGGATTAGAAACGAAAGGAATCGGAGACCCACCTTTTATTTTTTGAATTTTTCGCTTTCTCATTACGTATAACCTGACTACGTGAGTGAACCTGTACGAGAAGCTAGCTCAGATACATCTGTACTCTTTTTTATCTGCATTTCGTTGTCTATTTTCCTTTATATTTTACTCCCTCAAATTCTCTTCACGTGTTCTTATGGGGATATTAGAAAGATAAAATATTTAAGGGCCGACCTTAGGCAATTAAAGCCCAGGCTCTCGTTTTAGAAGGGCTATAAACTTTTCTAAAGCCCAATTTTATTTTTATTAATATGAATATGTTATAATCCTTCTATTGCGTTACGTATCGTATATATATATTATTATTATTATTAAATTACTATCAATTTATATGTACAATATAGCATTCAATGATCAAGTAAAATAACACTGAATTTGTTATAATCACTAAAAGAAGTTTTTCAAAGTTAATTAATTCATCAAAATATATATTTATGGTTGACTATATAATACAAAATATTAATGAGTTGGACATTTTTCTATAAAAAATTGAAACAGTATGTTAGAAAAACTAGACTAGAAGCAATTATGTCATTAAATAATCTTGTATTTACTTTGAAAAAAATCACATAGAGCCTCCTAAAGCTAGTTTTGACCATGGACCCACATTCCGTTGTTATGTTTTCATCGAAAACTTAGAATTTTTATAGTCAATCAAGACAAATTATAGAGTAGTTTCTATATCATCGTTTGATTTATAATTTTTCAAATAGTTTGAAAATTTTCAAAAAAAGAAAGAAAGAAGAAAGTAATTTTTAACTTTCTGCAACTTGCCACATGGTTCTGACCCTGGATGAAGTATAGGGTGATCGAACCCTTGGTGAAATTTGTCCTTCTTTCATTCAAATATTTCTTGTAATACTTCTTTTTTGTTTTCCGTAAATCTGTAAAATATAGAAACATTTGTATATCTTGAGTTATGCCATTCGTCACATTTTCGCAATTTTATTAAGGGCAAGTCTAATGGTAGTTTGTATATTTGGGGATGTAAAATGCATTATACATTCTCAAATAGTTGTTTGCATACTCATTTAAATTGATTCATTCCAATGGTGAGCATGTAAATTAAGTTTCTATGTCACTTTATTAATATTTTTATTATTTCCTAAATATTTTTATCTAATCACATTCATTCCCTCTCAACATCTACCATATACATATCATGTTTCTCTCTCTTCAAGAGTAAGTAAATTTGGATTCTTAAAGTACAATTTGTAAAATAAAAATTATTTTCCATGCTCCCTTTGGAATGAGAAAAAATGTAAATTGGAGATGAATAATGGTAGTTAGGCTTTTGCATCTCCATTTGCATATCTCCATTGGACTTGTCCTAACAGTGTCTACTTTATAGCAAAAAAAGGTTACACTATTAACCTAGTAGGAGGTATGGGTAATAAATAGTAGTATAGATATACATGTAATGACATAGACACGTCCTGGTTCGACATTTTCTTAATTATACTTGGGATGCATGGTCTATGGTGACTCTCACTTCAAAGAGAGTCACCAACAACATCATTTTTGATCAATTAAATTTGGATACGTGTCCACATTACAACCCAAAAAATTCATTTACAATCCCAACTAATTCTTGAAATACACATTATACTCTTAGTCTTTATTTTACTAAATTCCTAACTTACCCTTTATATATTAGATTTTAGCTCAAATATCAAGTATATTAGATATTAATAATTGGATTGAAATTATATTAGATTTTCTACCAAGTCAAATACAAAGCTAATAAAAATAACAAATTCAAATATATAATTCTTTTAGATAAATATAACATTAAAATGAATATTTTTATTTACAAAAATATATTATTCTCATAATGAAATGTTTTTCTACAATAATTGTATATTATTAAATATTTAATATTTTAAGTCATTTCTTATTTTTAAAAAATAAAAAAAAAATCATTTCTTAAAAGGATGAAGAGCTTCACCGCTTCACCGGTGAAGCTTCACCGCTGCACCGGTGAAGCCTCAGTGTTCTGGTCAGACACCAAAACTGAGGGAGAAGGGCTGCATTGTTCTGGCCGCGACCAGTGCCGCCTCCGTACTGGTCGCGGCCAGAACAGCGGCGGTTATGTGCCGCCTCCGTTCCGATCGCGACCAAAACGGTGACGACCTTTTGCCGCCATACTAGTGCGACCAGATGGGAGACGGCACTTCACCATCGTCGTCCTCGTTGGAATAGGTACATAGAGAGGAGGAGGGTGGTGGTATGGGTCAGGTTATGAAGAGAATTTGGGAGAGATGAAAAGAGTGGGACATTTTGGTATTTTGAGTATTTTTATAAAGGGTAATAATGTAAAATTCATATTTACAATGTATTGTTTATTTAGTTTTTTAGTGTAATACACAAAATATAGGGGTGATACACATTTGTACACATTCAATGGACAAGATAAAATTTTTTTTTTTTTCAATGGTTGAGATTAATTTTTTCTTGTGACTCAATTTTGAGTTGAGAGTCACAATAGAATTCTCCATTATACTTAGCTGGGTTGTATATACTCCTACTATATAGGGAGGAAGGAATATAATATGAGTATCTAACTTCATTAAATACGATTAATAAGTGTAACAACTAACTGTACCCTGACCTGGCATATATATCATTCATAGCCCAGCCCCACTAATCTTTATCATCAATCCCATGTAATGTAATGTTAAGTTCTTTTAAAACTTCAACTATATATAAACAGCAAAAACCGACACGTGTAGATATTTAAATATATCTTTCTGCATATATCTAATTTAGTCATATATATACATACATACTTGCAAAAATTCTATATACTCTGATTCTCATGACATTAAAATAATTAAGCTGAAATATTTCTTCCTATAGAAATCAACTTAATTACTAAATATGGTTTGTTTGTGTTTTCTGGTGGATCAGAAGAGCTTTATGCGGCGAAGCAAACCGGTGGCGGGGATGTGCTCGCGGTGCCGACACGGCGCTAGGGTGGCGGAAATGCAAACTCTGACGAGGTTTTGTTACATACCATTTTATTGGAAATCGTGGAAAGCCATTGTATGTACTTTCTGTGGGAGTATTTTAAAATCTTATAGGTGATTAATTACTACTCCATATAAATTTCTACTAACTCATTTTGTATTTAATCAAGGAGGAATTTTGTATTAATAATATGATAATTACTATAGTGGAAACTGTAGATAAGTCGATCTGATTATTTTCTACTCCCTGCTTTTACTCTGTTTTTTGATTGGGTACGAAGAATTAAAACAAAATTGGAGATCCTAATATTGTTATTATTTAGAGTAGTTGTTAAAACAGTGATTAACAATTTAACCTGTGTTGTAAACATAATTTATCTCATATGATAAATAAAAATACAAAATACAAAATACCTTTATGTTTTCGTAAAAGAAACATATTTCATCTCTCTAATACGTTTATGTCAATGATCAATTTCTTTTTTTGGTTTGTACAATCAATCGATATTCTTATATAATGATATAATTTACAGTTTCACTCGACAAACCTAAGTACGAGTAATATTTCATTCTTTTTTTCTTTAGGAGAAAAATACTAGATGTTTGCAAATGCTTTTAAAAAGTATGTTTTTGTTTTTTTTGTGCTTAAAGCACTTTAACAGTGTTTGCAAGTAGGTGCTTCTGCTATTGCTTCTTCAACTGAAAAGCAGTTAAAAGCAAGTTGGCAAAAAACAGCTAAGGAGGTGCTTCTTCCATTGCTTCTTCTAGGTGGCATTTTTGTAATAATTAAACCTATTTTTTTACATATTTACAAACACCTCCTACTTTTAAATAAAAGTACTTATTTTTTACTTTTGTTTTAAGCAACTGCTTTTGAGCTACCAAAAACATTTGCAAATACCCACCCGAAATCAGTAGATAACATAAAATAAATCTGAATTTCGAAAAGGCCCTCAAACAGAGCTTTCATGGCATTTTCAGTAATCCTGTTACACTCTTTCTAGTTGATACTAAAGTCACACCCATATTATCTCTTGACACCCATATTATCACTTGACAACAGCTGTTGACAAATTACAAATAGAGGGGTTGAGTTTATGCAATTTTTCGTTTGTGGGTCCTTAATTTCGTATCTACCCTTTCTGGAAATTGACAGCCTAATCAACAGCTGGGAAGAGCTGTTTCAGTTTGCAGTTGTACCCAGAAAAATTAAAAAGAGCTCTGCTACTTAAAAAAAATGATAGAATTCTAAGTTTTTCTTTCATTGTTATGCAAATGCATTACACTTTACACCATTTTACTTGGGGAAACTTAAGCAATGGTGTCGAAAAAGCTTCTATCTTTGTCTTATTGTATGTTAATGAACTCGTAAATTTATTACACCATTGTCCTTTCGTTGTGCAAGTTTATATCTTATTAGGTAATTCTTGTACTTTAGTGATTCTCAACTTTTTTAAGTAGATCTAGGAATTGTTGGGTTTTTTTTTTGGCGTCAGTTCAAGAAGAGAAGAGGTAAAGGGTGTTGTGGGTATTCTTGGAGTTTTTAAACTGTTGTTTCCTTGTATTGCTAGAGTTGAAGAAAGTAATTGAAAGTGAAGGTTTGTTGCTTAGCTATGAGTACACTGAAGTGGGTATGTGTAGTTTTTGTAGGTGTATTTATTCTTGGATTTGTTGGTAGTAATACATCTCATGCTGCATTCACTCCTGCTGATAACTACTTGCTTGTTTGTGGATCTTCACAAAATGTAACATCTCTTGGTCAAACATACGTTCCCGACTCCACTCAATCATCGGTTTCTTTAAAAAGCCAAAGGGATTCCATTGTTGTTACATCTAATTCCACTGCCCCATTTCCTATCTATCAATCTGCTAGAATTTTTACAAGCACATCCTCCTACAAATTTGATATCGAGCAAGAAGGCCGACATTGGGTTCGCCTTCACTTTTATCCTCTCCCTAGAAAGAATCTAACTTCTGCCTCCTTCACTGTTGTCACTGAGGATTTTGTGCTCTTGCACAACTTCAGTTTTAGGAACTATAACAGTTCTTACCTCTTCAAGGAGTATTTAGTCAATGTAACTTCAAATAGCTTGGTAATTAGTATGATTCCTGCAAACAATTCCATTGCTTTTGTAAATGCTATTGAAGTTGTTTCTGTTCCTGACAACTTGATACCCGATCAAGCTGCGAGTATATCTCCCTCTGGTCCTTTTAATGGCCTTTCTGAGCGTGCTTTCGAGACTGTTTATCGTTTGAATATGGGTGGTCCATTGATCACTGCTGAGAATGACACTTTGGGAAGAATTTGGGAGAATGATTACAAGTACCTTCATGTGAATAGCTCAGCCGTGAATGTTTCTGTTAATCCTTCAAATATAAAATATGGTGCTTCAGTTACACCTGAAATAGCTCCTAATTACGTTTATGCCACCGCTGAAACCATGGGAGATGCAAATGTGGAATATGTGAACTTCAACATCACTTGGGTTTTTTCAGTTGATCCGAGTTTCTCATATTTCTTACGGGTTCATTTCTGTGATATTGTGAGCAAATCTTTGAACAGTCTTATATTTAATCTGTTTATTAATACTGATATTGCTATTGGGAGTTTGGATTTATCGAATCAAGCGGGGAATTTAGATGTGCCGTATTATAGAGATTTTGTCGCCAAAGTTTCAGATGGTTCAAATACGTTGACTGTTAGTATTGGTCCAGATACGAGTATTGATATGATAAATGCCATTATGAATGGTCTTGAAATCATGAAGATTAGCAATGAAGCCAGAAGCTTAAGTGGACTTTCATCTGTGGAAACTCTTCTTATATTGCCCCCCAAAAAGCATAAAATAGGTATCGTAATTGGCTCTGTGGTTGGAAGTGCAGCTGCATTGGCATTTCTTGCATTGTGTTGTTACTTTTGCTTGGTGGCTAGAAGATCAAAGGATGCCCACCTAGGTGGGAGTTCATGGCTTCCTCTACCTTTATATGGAAACTCTTTGATCTCGACAAAAATGTCTACAACTTCTCAAAAGAGTGGTACCGCAAGCTGCATCTCATTAGCTTCCAACCGATTTTTCACGTTTCAAGAAATAATGGATGCGACTAATAAATTTGACGAAAGTTTACTTCTTGGCGTGGGTGGTTTTGGTCGGGTTTACAAAGGAATCTTAGAAGATGGAACTAGATTGGCGGTCAAAAGAGGGAATCCTAGATCCGAACAAGGCTTTGCGGAGTTCCGAACTGAAATCGAAATGTTATCAAAGCTTCGCCACCGCCACCTCGTGTCTCTAATCGGGTATTGTGATGAACGGTCAGAGATGATTCTTATTTACGAGTACATGGCAAATGGCCCACTCAGAAGCCATTTATATGGTACTGACCTCCCACCTCTCTCTTGGAAAAAGCGTCTCGAGATATGTATAGGTGCAGCTAGAGGCCTTCATTATCTCCACACTGGTGCAGCTCAAAGTATCATTCACCGTGATGTGAAAACAACAAATATATTGTTAGATGAAAATTTTGTTGCAAAGGTAGCTGATTTTGGTCTTTCTAAAGCTGGACCAGCTCTCGATCAAACTCATGTGAGTACTGCTGTTAAAGGTAGCTTTGGATACCTCGATCCTGAATACTTCAGAAGGCAACAACTTACTGAGAAATCCGATGTGTATTCATTTGGTGTAGTTCTTATGGAAGTGCTTTGTACGAGGCCGGCTTTGAATCCTGTTCTTCCTAGAGAGCAAGTTAATATTGCCGAATGGGCAATGAATTGGCAGAAGAAGGGAATGTTGGATCAGATTATGGATAAATATCTTGTGGGGAAGGTGAATCCTGCTTCTTTGAAGAAATTTGGAGAGACGGCTGAGAAGTGTTTGGCTGAGCATGGTGTTGATAGACCATCAATGGGTGATATTTTGTGGAACTTAGAATATGCTCTTCAGCTTGAAGAAACCTCATCGGCTTTATTAATGGAGCCAGATGATAATAGTACAAATCATATCCCTGGCATTCCAATGACACCGATTGAGGTATTTGATAATAGTGTTAGTATGGTTCATTCTGGGACAGATGATGATGGTGAAGATGCTGCCACTAGTGCTGTTTTCTCTCAGCTCGTAAATCCACGTGGAAGGTGAAAAAATACGTCCTAAAGCAGGCGAAGGTGACTTGTAATTCTTTCCATTCTGAGATTTTTTTTTCATTTTTTTCGTAGTAATATTCTAAGTGTGTGTTATATGAATATTGGTTATGCAAATGCAAGCATCGAAGTTGTATGTGCATTGACACAATGAGATTTATCCTTGTATTGAACTGGAGTAATATTATTTACAGGCTCCACTACTATTACATACAATTTGTGAGGTAATTTACAAATTATGCTACAATTTTTGTTAATTTATAGTATAATGAATACAGGAACACAATTTATTAGCTGAATATACTTGTAGTTAAGTTCTTGTTACTGTTCTTGTTTCTGTTTTTTTTTTACTATTAGCTGAATATACTTGTAGTTAAGTTCTTGTTGTTTCTTTTAGTACTGTTCTTGTTTCTGTTTTTTTTACTATGTAAATAATTGTCCAATGAAAACTCGAGATGGATCTTCTGTCGCACTTTGGTGTCACATTTTGGTGTCACATGTAAGATGATTTATGTGGGCAACACACACTTGAAGGGTGGATCCACTAAATGTGATATTGGATATCTTTTACCCGAAAAACCAAAACTGCCAACGCTAAATGATATTAGTTTCTACAACACTGTCAAAAGAACTAATAATACAGGGTAGATTGCTTCTCAATGGAAATAAATGAAATAAAAAACAAACACACACACGCCAGCTTCAAGTGCTCTTCCTCAGGATTCTAGTACTCATTTGCGGCAAACTATTCCGTTCCCACTGTTCGATCCACTGGTACAATCTATGCTGCCCTGGACACGCTCATCTAATATGTCATCTTCATCTTTCAAATCTCCAGCCGGAGAAAACATACAATGAGCGCATTCCACAGCCAAAAGAGAAGAGGTTCTGTACTTATCTTCACCTCCCACAATCGGCATTGCAACTCCTGGCTTTGCAGGGTTCACAAAATCCGGCTGGTAGGTTCTTCCAAGTATACCCTCGACACTTTTAGAAAGGTCATAAAATTGGAACTGCACCTCCAAATGAGCAAAACAATCATCTGAAGGTATGTTATATTTATGAATCCTATCATCTTCTTTAGTCACTGGCACCACGTTGATTGAAATTTCTGCGACGTCTGGAAAAGTGATTAGGACACTATTCTTATTTGATGTTCTTTCAACTTGAATGTTTTTTTCAGACGAAACCCAAAGTGATGGGTACCCTTCTGGGACGCTTAGTTCTGAGTCATCATAGAAGAACTTCAAATGGTCAACATCTTCATCCCATTTTGCCGCCTTAGTTGCCTCAACAGAGAAAGTATGGGTACCAAAAAGTATCCCAAGTGCTTGAATCCACGTGAAGTCTCGTTGTCTACCCGTTGGCCTTAGGCCAATGAATCGTGCATTGATTTGGAGATTGGGATCTGAAACTAAGGTGAAATGTTCATTGCTCTTGCCATGAAAGTAGAAAACGATACCATCTCCACCTATGAAACGAGGATCCAGACACGCTGCTCCAGGACCATTGCAGTTGGGCTTCTTCTCTATACATTACATACAATTATCATATCTAAGTATATATTGTTGTCTGAAAATATAAAAAGGAAAGGAAAATGAGCTAAATACGAGAATACCCCCTGCATGTGTTTTGCTTGATTGACAAAAGCTAACTATGTTATTTTTATTAGCATAAACCTCATATGTGTTCTTTTTTATTAGCAAAAAAATCCATTTTGAAATTCCTTCATGAATCAATACGGAGGGTATTGTCAATTTTCAGCCAATTTGAATATAGGTGTCTTTGCATTTTATGAAGGAAGAATAATTGTCATTTTTCCTGCAAAATATGTACTAATCCAGCTTGGGAGGGGTTTTTTGCAAATAAAAAATACCATATGGGCGGGTTTTGCTTATAAAAATAACACAAGGGGACTTTTACAATTAGGCAAAGCATATATAGGAGGGGGTATTGGTATTGGTATTGGTAATGGTATGTACTCTTACTCTTGCATTCGGCCTTGCATATGGGTGAGTTGCAGTTGACGTAGCATGCTTTAGCTTTTGAGTTGCTTGGTTGTTTCGATGGGCATTCATTGGGACAATATAGTGGTTTAAGAAAGCATGGACTATTCTTGTTGGTGCAGGTGATAATTTGGTTCCCGTAGACTCGCACTAGACAAGCCAGAAACAGTATCAGCAAAATGCAGCTGCTAAAGATCTTCATATTTAAGAATGGAATTAAGTTGTAGTGAAGATATATGCCTTAACGCTCCATTTTACCTCTTCTTATATAGAGTACATTACCCCAAAGACTTTTTCTTCATGAGACATTATTTAATACTACTAGTACTAGTTTATATTAATTAATTATGCCTCAACTTGTTAAAATGAAAGCTTTAATTCACAATGTACTTATAATGTTCCAAAGGCAAATCACATGACAACTGATCCGTGATTATAGGGTGGGTTCATGCATACATGAATGCTCAAAGAAAACCGGTGGGTTGACTGGAAAACTGTCTATTATATTAATTCTACCCTTTAAAAGTCAATGAGCTGAGCCAACTCATCAACATATATAATTCCTTAATCATAATAACTAAATTAAAATCAACAAATTCTTTGGGAAATTTATGAAATGAGAGAATTGCACTTTAATTTTGGTACCGTGCTTTAGGTCAATTTTCACTTTTGGTACACCTTTTTATGTGTCCAATACATTTGGTACCACGCTTTAATTAACAAATTGTGATACATTTGGTACCGCCGTTAAAAATCATCGTTAAGTGGTGATGTGGTAGTTAAGTCTTATTGCAAAGTTGATGCCATTACTTATGTTGACTGAAAAGTTTACCACAAAATATTTCAGGCTACCAAAATAGCCCCATATTTTTAAATTTAGTGACGATTTTAGTCCACATTGTTGTCAAATTTCAAAATTGACTCGAATAAGACCACGTGCGGACCAATTTGGAGATTTTACTTATTATATTTAAATAAATAATTTGATTTATAAAATATATTAATAAATTAAATAATACTCTAACATAAATCTCAAGAATAAATTAAGAAAATATATTCTTTTCAAATATAAGATTTACATAATAGTATTTATCTATTTAATATTTAAAAATAATAAATTATATAATTAAAAACTATTTAATATTCTATAAGACAAAAAAAATTGCACATTAGAATTGGAATTGGAATTATTTCAATTTGAATTTTGTAAAAAATTAAATTAATTGCTTTGTATCGTATTATAATATATATATATATATATATATATATATATATATATATATATATATATATATATATGCTAAATTTATTTTATAAGATATCATTGTATTGAACTGTATATGAACAATAAATACAAACATATCATAATTAAATATTCCCCTAATATTCTAATATAAAATAATAAACTAGCATTTGCCCCGTGCTATGCACGGTTTATACACAATAATTTAAAATATATTTTAATTGAAACCAATTTAACAGTAATTATTAAAAAATTATTGACTTTTATTATTTATATAGAAAACTAATGTTAATTTACCACACTCAATCCATACCAACAAATGACGCAAAATGCTACATTTTTCCTTTCAAAATTGAATGAAAGTTGATGAACATTGATCAAGTATGAGCAAATCTATATTGATTTTTTTACATTAAGCTAGCAACTTAAATATTTGAAGTTAAAAAGGAATCAAATAATAATTAATTAATCATGAACTAAATATAAAATTTTCACCGATTGACATAATAAAAGTAGAAGATTGATGAGCTATATGTATATCAAAATTATCAAATTTCATTATTTATAGATACTTGGTTGATATCAAGTGACCTCATAAACACCACTTCTATGCGGTGAAATTTAAAATTCAAACAGTTCTACTATAGTGCTTCAATAAATATAAACTAAAACGCCATACAATAAATTTATCAGTTATCACTATTTTGAAATTCTAAACTACTATGGTAATTTCTCCAAAAAAAAAAAAAACTCCTATAGTAAGATTTTAATCAATTCTCAAGACCAAAAATACAAAAGTATAGAATTGAGGGGGAAAAAAAATTAAAACCTCTTTAATTGAATTTTTCTATTAAAAATTAATCATATAAAGTATTAGTTATTGCAATATATTATATCACTCATGAAATTTCGAGACATGTTGGACATATTATATGAGAACCTCTTCCTACGGATATACGAATTTGGGTTCACCACTGTGTGAGGGTTCACTTCAGGTACAATAAAATATTTATTTTACAAACCTCTACGTATTTCAAATTCCAAACATTTCATAAAATATATAAATTTGATTTATTTGATCATGATTATAAGAATTAAACGATAGTGATACATGTTCAAATTAATTAAAAATAACAAACTCTAAGTTTTGAGTTTTCCTACTTCAATCTCAAAGATTGTTATCTAATTAAGTAGTCAATAAATTTGTAAAAGTTACAATGACAAAATAAATAAATTCAAAGCTTTTGTAATAACATAAAATTGAAAATTATGATTTCAAAATTGTAATTCTAAAAAAAAGAATAAAAAAATTAGTAGACAGCAAAGAAGCACCAAATATTAATAAAACTAAACCAAATTAAGATTTTTGATGAATGAAAAATTAAATATTTGAAATAAGTATAATCGAAACCTAACAACTAATGAAATTGCAAAACACAAAAAGGAAAATGTTCCCAAATAAAAATCTTAAAATTATATAGGTATTATATGAATGGAAAAAAAAACAGAAAATCTAATATTCTTAAGTAGAGCATATTCATATGTAGTATATAAACACAAAGTATATTAATTTTGAACCCCCCCCCCCCCCACCCCCCCCACCCAAGTAAACTATTCAAATCATTAGTGTACTGTTTGGTTGTCGGGAAAGTGAGGGAAAGTAAGTTTTTTTTTCTCCCACTTGTTGTTTGGATAGCAGGAAAGGAAGTTATTATTTTCCTTCAACTTTCCTGCAGGAAAATTTTGTGAAGAAAAAATTTCCCCACCAATTTGATGGGGAAATCCTGGGAAAATCTTGAGAAAATTTTACAGTAAATTGCAAAACACCCCTTGTACTTTGTCTAAATATCAAAATCCCTTATTTGTGATTTTTTCTTATCGAAAACCCCTTTGTACTTATTTATTATTAGCAAAAAAATACCCTCTCAAGTCATATAACAATTATACCCCCACAAAAGACAATATCAACTAAAATTTACATAAATCTCAATCAAAGAAAAGTTAAAGATTTTAATCATATATATAGATAAAAATTAATGTGTATATATATATATATATATATATAAAATAAATGTATATAAAAACGTGTATATAGGTGTAGATATATCATATATCTACATGGATAGATAAACATTAACGTGTAGAATGTATTTTGTTATTCAACTCTTTTTACCTATTCAAACTCTCAAACCAAATATCTTTATATGTATCTTTTTTTCAAGTATATCATTTTGCTATAATATCTTTATATGTATCTTTTAATATATTTTACAATTTTGAAAGTATCATAATCAAACATTAATTAATCAAAAATATTATATTCCTGAATTTTCTTGACAACCAAACAATTGCAAGAAAATAATTTTCCTGACAACCAAACATGTAGAGGAAAATGACTTTCTTTTCCTTTTCTTTTCCTTTCCTTTCCTTTTCCTTTTCCTACAATTTTCCCTCACTTTCCCGACAACCAAACAAGCCATAGGTGAGACAAATAAAATTCTCAACCCCCCAAAAACATTAAACATAAAAAATAAAAAGAAGAAGAATCAAGATGAGCCAAATATTTAGACTAAGAAAAAAATTAATAGAATATGAAAAAAGAATAAAAATATATAGAAAAATTATATGGGCATGTTATAAAACATATACCAAATAGGCCATCATTTAATAACCATAAAGTAGTTATGTTAGGAAAAATCATATTCAAATTAAGTTAAATGAATTATTAAAAAGCATAAATAAATAAAAACAAACCTATAAACATAAAAATGGAATTTGATGTAGAAAGATCATGTAGAACAAACAATGTTAGATTTTTAGTTTGAACAATTGAATCGATAGAAATAAGAAATTCAACATGGATTGTAAAGTATAAAATAGGGTTCTTATATATATAAGAGTTCTTATATAAGAACTACAATGACTTATGGTAAGTAATAGCTAAATTTAAGGGAACAATTAATGAATTTATTAGGCTGATTTTTAGGAATTTTAAAATTTGAAACTGAAATAATATTTTGACCTTAATTAGGTCCGTTTTAACAATTCTAGCATAATTAATGATAATTCCTTTTTGAAGAGTGATATTAAAAAATATAATTAATTACATCCTTAAATTACGTGAGTATATATACAAAGTATATAATAATAAATTTCATTACATTAATATTTAGAGATTACCAATAATAGAATTTTATAGGATTAAAAAAAAATTCAAAACTCTAGAAAATTAGTATTTAGTCAAATACACTCAATTGAGGTCAAAAGACACCCTTCAAATATATGTATGTACTAGCCTATTCCCGTGCTATGCACAAAATTATATGAAAATATTATTCTAAACAGTACTTTTATGATAAGATTATTAACATGAGTTATTAATATAATCTCGTGCTATGCACAGAAAAAAAATCTTAAGACTATAAATTCCCGTGCTATGCAAAGAATCAAAGATATTACAAAGTCTTATAACGGATCAATAAATCTTATGTGTACAAATAAGAATTATTTTTATTTTATGTACACCAACTCTAAATGGAAATTTATTTATAGGATAAGTGCTGCATTTTAGTACAATTTTTGCACAACATTTTAGTTCAAATAGAAAAAGTAATAAATCGATCATTTTTTTTGCTGGTGGATCACGAACCAACAAATTGGGTCAATAAAATTTTTGTAACTCATTTAGTTTCACTCGGTGGTTCAAGAAAGAAAAAAAAGGACCTATCATTTCAACAATAATAATTCTTCAAGAAGATAGATGTATTATTTAGTAAATAAACTTTCACAGATATTGGCTATATAGGCCAAGATTTGTACTGCAAAATGATAATTAAGTTAAAAGGTTTTTGATTTTTTTTTGGGGCTAAAAGGTATAGTTTTTGGCATACAATTCTAAGTGACAATAATATATTATTCCAAAACTAATTATTTTAATTAACTCCCAGTACTATGCTCAAAATGATGACTAGAAAATAATGATAAAAATAGTAGCTCAAATGGTATTGATCTAATTTTTGAATCAATTATGTTATACCCTTAATGAAAAATATTGTATTTAACGAATTATAGAGATTAAATTTACTATCACTTTAATTATAAAATCTGAGTAAGTATTAAGGATATGATTTTTTAATTTTTTCATATAGAATGAATTCTTCAAAAGAACAACAATTCCTTTGTACATAAAAATTAACAAATATAAGACAATATCAATAAGATGTTGGATTGCAAGTAAGTAGAAAAATAATGTTAATAAAAATTGAAGAATAAATTAAAAAAAAAAAGGCAATTTGCACCAAAGAAGAATTAGTATGGTAATAATGGTCTCTTTCCCTATATACACTAAAAAAATGTCTTGAGTTGTAATAAGCTACGTTACACCTAAACTTAAGGAATGATTTAAGTGTGGAATTGTGATCAATCAATTAAATGAGTATAATTTGCATGATTAAATCAATTGACTAAATTAATATCCCCCCCCCCCCTCTAAACTTTTTAAATTAAGAAAAATACACCTAAGTTTATTTCTATAACTATCGAATGAGTTAATTAAGTATTTTAGTAGAAATTAAAAAAATTAAAATATTCGAATATTAAAATTCAATCAATGCTTTGAATATGTATAGAACTCAAAAGGTCACCTAAAAAAAAAAGACTAAAAATATCATAACATTTTGAATAATGAAATAGTGATTGTATATAACATTTAAACAAATAGTACATCATTATATTAGAGAGTATAACATTTGTAAATAAGTTAATCATTATTCTAATAGTAGTCATAGATAGACAATGAAACTATAATCGAATTCCTTGAGGATAAAATTCAAAGTTAAAAAACTTAACTCAACAATTAAAATTTCTTACCATGCATAATAAAATCATTGTGCTGGCATAAATTACGGGTTTAATTAGTAAGTAGTAACTGACGGTTTATATGAATTTCTTACCATAATAAAATCATAAATAACATAAATGTTATAGGATTTATATGGGTCTTGGTTAACTAATATAAATAATTAAGACAATAAAAATAATTCAAAATTACCAGAAAGAATGTTTCTCCAGTTGGAAATTGGCACATAATAATTGTCTTCGGTTTCACACGAGAAATTATATCAGAAACTGTAATACAATTCCGATCATAAAATGTCAACTAATAAGCACTAGTACAGACACATCATAAAAACAGATACTCAATCTTTGAAGAAATGCAACATATCGAGCAAGTATAACGAAACATACATAATTTATTTGGAGGTCGAATGGTCAATTTAGTCCATTGAAATCTGAACTGAAACTATTTCGACTAAATATATCAGAATTAAGTAGCACTGTCAAATCAAGACAAAAAATATATACTTCAAATTGAAAATCATTACACGAAAGGCTATTCACAAACATCAATAATTCGGAACCAGATTTGAATTAATCAAACCGAAAAAGCTAATACATATATATAGATTTATATAAAATTGAGATAGCAATATAAGCCTCACCGATTGAGTCAAAGTTTTAAAAAATTTTGACAATAAAAAAAACTCTAAATTCTAAGAAAAAAGAATTGAGTCAAAGTTGTATGATTTGGGTCAAAAGACAATTCTCCTAACAAAATTGATCATTTAAAACTGAAAATAAAATTAACACATAGTGGATAAATTTGAAAAAGAAAATAATTAATGGATGAATGTGTTCTTAAAAAAAATTAATGAAAAAAGATAACCAATAAAGTGAATATCAATAAGTAGGACTATTTTCTCCCGCCTTTCTCCATATCTATATACTTTTAGTTTTTGGTTAACATTTTTCTTTTTCAAAATATCAATGTTCATATCTATAATTTGACTGAAAACCTATAAAAAAATATCGATATGAATTCAAAATAAGAATTGATCTTAGTATCTGAAAAATTCAATGATTTACTTTCAAAATTATGCTACCAACCGAAAACTTACAATTCATTTAGTAGAATTGATCTTTGAGACTTGAACTCCCGAAGATGATATTTTATTGAAAACTCTTTTGCGTAAAAAAAAAAATAATTAGATCAAAAGATGTCTAAAAACCCAATAAAAGAAAAAAAAAATATAGAGAAACACAATAAATTTAATAATCGAAAAAAAGGGATGTGAAATTTAAACAATGTGCAAAGGCATGAAGAGTGTTATTCTGAGCAAAAGTTCAAGACGTTCAAACACGAACCTGAAAAAAAAAAGAAAAAAAAAACATGGTTAGTCTATAATGTAAAAGAAAGAACAAAATATGAAGAAAAAAAGTTGATTAAATAATTGAAGAAAAAAGGGATATGAAACTAAATAATGAGCAATGACATGACCAATTTTCTGAGCAAAAGTTTAGTTTAAGGTGTTCATATTTATAATGAACTTATCTCTATTCAAATACTAATTTCCGTAATTAAGGATAACTATTTTGGGGGCATGATTTTAGCATATCAATTAAGAATCAGTTAATATATTTTTAAACTAAAATTGACTTCAAATTTGAAAATCCTTCAATCTTGCATTTTTATAGTGAATGAATTAAATTCCTATTCCAATTATATTTCCTTCTTAAATAAACTATTTTGGTGGCATAATTTTATCATATCAATTAATAAGTTATAAGATAATTTTGAACTAAAATCGATTTAAATCTGAAAAACTTTCAAATTGTAGATAAGAGGTTACCCAATCATTAATTTTTTGACAATAAAAAAAACTCTAAATTCTAAGAAAAAAGAATTGAGTCAAAGTTGTATGATTTGGGTCAAAAGACCATTCTCCTATATATATATATATATGATGACGTTTAAATAATGTAAAGCAATACTTCAAAATTGGTTGTTTTTAATTTTCACCATGTAATTTTTTTTACAGTATATAAATCATGGTATCTAATTATTTTATGTTTTATAAATGGAAATATAATATAATAGGATGTCATTTTCATATTATTGAATTTTTATAAACACGCGACTCTGTCTGAAAGTAACTACACAAAGTATCAAAGACAACACAATTAATGTAATTAATTGAGTAATTAGTTTGTCTCACTGTTTTAAACATTGATTGGTTCAATAGGCATTTGTTACAGAAAATATGTTGTCTCGCCTGTATTTTTACTCGACAGTATTGTAAGTAGCTTGTTGTTTTATTGAGTTTTTTTTCTTTTTTTCTTTTTTTTAATACAGTTTTATTGAGTTTTGCACATGTTCTGCACAAGAACCTTAGATAAATTTTGAACAATCATATCTTTTGATTAAATTTCATAAAACCAGATAAATAGGTTTAAGCAAGGATTCCATGGCTAATTGATTTATACTTTTAAGCACACAATTTTTTTTTTTAATAGAATAACATTTTTAGTAAAAATAAAGAAACATAAAAGAAAGTTTGTTGAAAATCATAAACCAATTTTACTTTGAATCTGAATCATTTAATTTAACAAAGGTAATAATGTGTCAAGCATAAGATTATAATAGAATAAATATGTTCTATTAAGCGAAAATTTTGAAGGATATTAAATCAAAATAAACATGAAATAAAATGCACATAGAACAAAAGAACCTAAAATAATGTTCAATTAAGTTTCAACCAAAAGAACAAAAGTTTCTAGGAGATCAATCACACGCTTTGAATAAAATCAACACATGAACTGCAACTGCAATCTGCAAAACGACACATGTTGCAACCTAAGCAAACACATTTCTCGCACCCTTCACATTTTGTTGATCCTGGACAACCTCTTCTCACCCTTCGACTTTGACGCTCCTCATCATCATTGCATGTCAATCTAAAAATTTAATAAAAAATATTAACAGATTATGTGTATTTTTTACTTTGTTTAATCACGTTCTCCTCTTAAATCATTAAATAAAATGAAGATGAATATTATTAGTTTAATCAAAATTTATTTGTATACTTACGAGTGATTTGGCATGTCCGAACATTTCCAGTTAATGTCAATAAGAGCATTGTGATAGATCTTACAATCCTCTCTACTTCGCAGAACAAATCTACGATCTTTGCCACATTGAGAACAACTTAAGAATTCATCACGATGAATTACTTTGCCTAAAGGTCTTTGAAAAACTTCGATGTGATACTTCAACAAACATGTCCTCCGTAGAGCAACTTTTTCTCCATCATTCTTAAAGACCCAAATTTGACTCTTCCAATTGTTATGTGCATTGGTTCTTCCAGCATGCTTTGCAAACTCAATTGGTGACAAATTAACTATAAAATAGCATTTATTATCATCAAAGAATCTTGAGAGTGATTGTAACTGGTGTGTAGGTAAGACCTCACACTCACATTAAATTAAACTACCCCTTCAAAAAGACGTATATGAAAAATTAAATTATAGTGGATTATAATGTGTCAAAAACTAGTAGATTTCTTCACAGAATCTCAACATGGATAACAATGCATGGATGAACTTAAATTATTTGATACTTTATCGAAATAGTGATTCAAGATCAAGAAAGAACCTCCTGGACAATTTACAATGCAGTTGCAGTCAATCTCAATTTTCCCATTAGCGAAAATCCTAAGTTTTCCTGGTGTATCCCCATATTTCACAATTGTACATCCACAATCAATCTCTATCAGATCTTGATTGTTGTTCAACACTCCATAGAAACTACTCAACTCTTCCTTAGTGAACATATATGATTGCTTCTCTCAAGTGATTTCCTGTAGTTTACAAAGATATATAAGATATTAATGTATATATATGTAACAACTTTATAGACTAATTATATTATTGTCCACTCTATCGATATAACTTATATGTTTAAATAAAATAAACTGTAATAGTTTGTACATTTGTAGCACACATAAATATAAAAGAAGAATATGATGATAACATCAAGTGATAATATCATTTATGCCCCGGGCAACACACGTGCTATAATGAATGAATGAGATAAAGGAATTAGTTAAAAAAACAACGTTTTTATTCTTGTTGTTGATTATTCATAATAAACTAAAAAAAAAGTTAAAAAAAGTAAAAATTAATTACATTTTTATACTTGTGCAAGTTTGTCATATTCGTAAAGAGCTAATGTCAATTTATTCCCTGGGAAATACATAATATTTATTTTACCCCCATGTGATTTGAAAAAGAGCACTTTACCACCCTGTGAAAATTTAAATGAGCAATTTACCTCTTTCAACCGGAGATTGTAACTCACTCAACTAAATTGAGAGTGGACATGAAAAGTATTTTTGTAACATGAGACAACATTTATTAAAACAAATGGGGTAAAATACCATATTATCATAACACATGGGGGGTAAAGTGTCACATATAAAAGGGTAGTTTTGTCAATTCATATTTTCTTAAGTTTAAAAATGTCAGAAAGACGATGTGAAACTTCTGTAAGATTACATGGAGTAAAATGCTATTTTTAAATTACAAGAAGGTAAATTGAACATTATAAAAATTACAAGGGAGTAAATTATCAGTAACACTATTCATAAATTGAGAAGTTCAGTAAAAAAAAAGTTATATGTAATTCTTTTTGTCTCCATACACAAACACGCATATGGACCTACATATAATTAATCAAAATTTAATATCATAGACGTAAAATATATTAAGAAATCTTAAACTAAATCTGTAATCAACTCTACAATTTGAGGACTATGGTACTAGTAGCATCACGAATAATATTTATAAATATGTAAGTAATTAATTAATGTAGACATGTCAAGCCTTTTCGTTTAAATTAATTACTAATTACCCATGAAAAAGTTTACACCGTGAACTAATGGACATGATAAATCTACATAAAATTACTGAATTAGTAAGATAATGCCAAATTAAGGTACACTGCAAGAGGTATTTTGAGTCGTGTACTAAGTACTGACTATTTATGACACCAATTATATATTCTACATTTCCTAGAGTAGTTTAGAGAGCATACCTTGTTCAAGGTTAGTGGACAGTCTTGGCTAATTCTGGATTTGATAATTATAGAACCTGCAATTGAAGACGTTACTGATGCAAAAGCCAAAAAAAGGAATTGGTGTGCTATTATATAGAGCAAATGAAGAAAACAATTGAACCTTAATTAGATGTTCAAAGTAACTTCAATTCAAATTTTGTCAAAGATTTTGATTCAAATTTTGTCAAAGATTTTGATTTTACAATTTGATTTCTCAACTCCTTTTAAATACGAGAAGTGCTAAGAATGCATTGTATTTGAACAGAATACAATTACTATAATGAACAATAAAATTAAGTAAATCATTAATAGATTTTTCCTTATTGTGTTTCAACGTCATAAAAATCAATAAATGGGCCTGTATATTTTGCACGTAATTATATATTATCGGCAAAGAATCATTTTTTTAAGAGTACGCAAAGAATCATTATTTCAAAGTAGGTAAAAATATTGTTATTTCTTAAATAAAAATCATTATGAGAGATTGAGGTTTATATAACCGTTTCCTTTTTTAAGTTGTATTATGTGAATGATCTTATTCGATTTATGAAATAACATTATTGAAATATTTACTAAACAAATTTTTTTTGGATAATATTTCCAAGTAGATAATTTTTTTATATTCATTGAAAGGAAATATATATTTCTTTTAAGAACCGCATTGTTAAATAACATATTATATATTAATTGCTACGGCATGCAATATATCTAACTTAATTATTCTCTCAAACAATGATGAAACACATCTAGTAATTTCCAATAATTAAATAAATGTCAAATAATTAAAGAACGTGAAATATACATTGAAAAGGGAATTTATGTTCATTTGTTAGTACTTAGTGCTTTATGATATAAAGAGATGTAATTTTGCTAATATTAAATTGAGGTTTCATTTTAAATCTTTGTGTTTTATTATACGAATTAAGTGAAATATATGTTGGGTGCAAAATTGCAAATCACTTTGATTGCAATGAACAAATAGAGTGATTCAATATCATTCTTGTAATAAACTTAGAATTGTTCCGCTCAATATAGAATTATGATTTATATATTAAATATATTTTGTTGAAGTTTAGATGCACTAAAAATAAATGAGGTTCTTATCCAGTATATTGTTTCTGTTAACAGCTGGGTGTTATTATTTAGAAGTATAGAATTGTTTTGTTCAAATTGCCTCAATAAGGACTTTATTCTCCTAAAGGCCCAATTAATGAGTGATCCATCTTCCTAGCTACCACAGCCCAAATAGCAACAGAACTTAAATAATTCAAACAGACAGATCCTTTCGAAAAGAAAAAGAAAAAGAAAATCAAAATGTTTACAGTTTTATCCTCCTCTGCCATATTCGCTTATCCTCCGGACTCTTTCAGTTTTTCTGGCGCTGCAGTGTCTGTGCGTTCGAACTCTCGAGTATCAGCTTTATCTCTCCATCACCAGGATCAACCATTTGTCCCTGAGGTATTTTCATAAGAACTGAATGAATGCCAGTGAATAAGTTTCCTATTTCTTTTATTTTAAATTTATTGTTGAATCGTGTAGGTTGAGAAAGCGGTGGATTCATTGTACTCTGAGTTTCGAGCAGTAGATAATTTGGTGGCTCGCAACACCGCGCGCGTGCTTAAAGCTTTTCAGAATGCCCGCGTTGGATCTCATGTAAGTTTACTACACCTAGGAAGTAAATTATTAAATGTTTGGTGAACTTATTTTATTAGCTCTTTTCTATTTTCTAATTGTATAAAATTTTACAAGTTTACTTTGTTGTTTAATGTTCGAGTACTTTTGATAAATTAACTAAATTGTACACAATTTCATTTGATAAATTGCTGAGTGATTCTAATCAATCAATATAACTGTAAGTTTATTTGCTTCCATTACCAATTTGTGAGAACATTCCATTCCATGTATGTATATACATCAGCACTTTGGTGGTAGCACAGGCTATGGTCATGAAGAGGCTGGGGGGAGGGAAGCTCTTGATCAGGTTTTTGCTGAAATATTTGGTGCTGAATCTGCAATAGTTCGAGCTCAGGTTTGCTGTTTGTTCTGGTTGTATAATTATTTGGCAGCGGATTATAAATTGCTTTCTTGACTTACATTCTTTTTTCATAACCAGTTCTTTTCAGGCACTCATGCTATCACCTGCGCTTTGTTTGCTTTCCTACGACCAGGGGATGAGGTATATTTATAGTTCCTTTTTGATGTTCTAGTTCTTGATTGAATATTTTTTTCTACCATTTGGTGCTTCAGCTGTACATATAATGTACTTAGACTGATTCTATGTCAGCTTCTGGCAGTTGCTGGCTCTCCTTATGATACATTGGAGGAAGTTATTGGAAACAGGGACTCCAACGGATTAGGTTCCTTGAAAGATTTTGGAATAGATTATAGAGAAGTCCCAGTATGCTGTTTCTCATGTTTACTTTTTTAGTTGATATGTTGAGATTTCTGTTTCTTGCACCTTTGCTAAGTTTGATTCTTTTTTGTTGTGTTTCAGCTCGCTGGTGATGGAGGACTTGACTGGGATGCCCTAAGGATTGCATTGAAACCTCAGACAAAATGTGCACTCATCCAGCGGTCATGTGGTTATTCATGGCGACGCAGCTTGAGTGTAAATGAGATAGGGAGAGCAATAAACATTATAAAGGTAAAACTCTGAAAAAATCAGTTTTATGATGTCATATAATCGGTGTTTGGAGTCAGTTATGTTGTTCCAAAATGATGAGATGAGGGAGGACCTATTTAATCATGTAAATGGTCTTACCATGCATGTCTTATGCAGCTTCAAAATCCAAATTGCTTGGTCATGGTGGATAACTGCTATGGTGAATTTTCTGAGTGCATTGAACCTCCTATGGTGGTATATGGCATTGACTTTTTTGTGACTTCTCCTTTATTGTTAACCTGTGAGTAGAAAAGCTTAGGTAGATGCTGTTGGTGGATAGCAGGGTGCCGATCTTATTGCTGGAAGTTTTATAAAAAATCCTGGTGGAACAATTGCACCATGCGGTGGGTATGTTGCTGGGAGGAAAAAATGGGTAGCAGCAGCAGCCGCTCGTCTCTCTGCACCAGGTCTAGGAGTTGATTGTGGATCGACACCTGGTGATATCATGCGAATATTATTTCAGGGTTTGTTCCTTGCTCCACAGATGGTGGGGGAAGCAATAAAGGTAATTCATCTTATGAGTCCATCTTTTCATCTTCTTTTCTTGTTATCGTTATCCTGTAATGATATTTGAAGCTTGTAACCAGGGAAGCTTTCTGATTGCTGAAGTCATGGCAGGTCGAGGATATAAGGTGCAACCAGGCTGTCGTGTTCCACGCCATGATGTAGTGCAGGTTCATTAAGTGTAGTTATATCAACAATTGCTACTTCTAGAATCTGTCTTTCCATGTTGGTCTTTAAGGAATTGGAATCATGAATATTCTTTATCTCTCTTCAGCAGTACGGATAGTTTCTTGTTAGTTCTCCTCATGCTCCAATTTGGAATAAAATATGGACCAAGGAGGCTATGCATAATTTGAGCAAAATCTTGTTCATTAGCCATGCATATCTTCAGAATTTCACATACCAGATATTTAGTGGGGAAAAAGAAAGACCATGACGCATTTCGGTGAAATGTATTCTTGTGTTATATAAAATTTCCACATTGAAAGACTAATCTTTTTCATTTAGATAATATTTTACAAATTTTAGATATTAGTTGAATACAATGCATATGGCAATAAAATAGAAGATAAAGTGCATTAAATAGAGTGACATATGGTGCGTCGTGGTGAAGAGTTTTGTAATAGCGTGTGTATATGTGTTCCGTCGTTGTTCTAAAAAATCAACATGCTCATTTAACTGGTGTTACTGGTCTATAATTAGGGTATCTAGAAATACCCCTATATGCTACCTTCTAAAGTCTAATAGTCAAAGTTACTCCTGCCTTACGAAACTTTTATTTTTGGTCTCAACCTGTGCCCTTTCGATTGTCATATTCTGTTCAATCAAATTATGTTTGACATTGTTTTGTCCAAACCTTTTAGAATCATGTTATAGTTATGGTATAATATTCATGCAAACACAACCTTTTGCTCATGTAAGGAAGAAGTTAACATTTTATATTTCAAAGGTTGAACTGAACTTCAGTTTTTAAAATTTTATTTTCGCCTGTACAAAGGTCATACCTGGCATTTGTTATGGTAATGCAACTTTGTTTTGTGGTATATAATGTTTGATATATAGCTTGGTTCTGTCTAAATTGACCTCCCTTCCCCGAAGAGTACCTGGCTCCACAATTGTGTCTCAGCTTGCTATATTTGAATTCAGATTGACCTTTCGATTGATTAATAACTGCTACTCAAAATAATAATAATTGGTTCATCAGGCAGTACAACTTGGAAGCCGCAAACGGCTGCTTGCTTTCTGTGAGGCTGTGCAGAGAAGTTCTCCAGTTAGTTCTTTTACAAAGCCCATAGCGGGAGCAACACCTGGCTATGCATCTGAGGTATTGGTTGATGTGTCTTATTCAATACAAAAGCGTGGCTCCCACAAAGAATTTAACTAAAATTGTAACAATTGGGAAAATGCTGGTAGAATCATCTCTTCTGAGTCTCACCTCAGTGACAATCTTTATGAATATGTATAATGGTTTCATAGCCTTCGTTGTGATGGAGCATTAATAATAAACAAACTCATTTTTTTGCATCTTATTCTTGTCCTATTCCCCTGTCCTTCAAGCATTTTTCTGATCTAGGAGATATAGCTGCATTTTGTCAGATAATAGTTTCAATACTATGCAGCCCCCTTTGTCAGTTCCCCTTGTTTTCTGGACTCCTATTTCTCATGGATATTACGTGGTACCTTTATTTCATATTGATTTTCTGTTTTTAACAAATTAACCTTTTTTCCTACAGAATATATCTGTTAATTAATTCAATTTAATTTGCTTTAACTTTCTCTTCTCGAGTAAGTTGTATTTACATCATGCTTCTGAATTAATTCTGAAATTCACTTGAAAATTATTCATGGTGTAGGTGATATTTGCTGATGGAACTTTTATCGATGGAAGTACAAGTGAACTTTCATGTGATGGACCATTGCGGGAGCCATACATTGTCTTTTGTCAGGTGTGAACTCTGGTTCTCCTTCAGTCCTTGTGATTAATTTTTTTAAGTTATGCACGCAAGACATACTAGTTTAAAAGCTTTAAATAGTGAAGTTGTACGCACCAATTACTGTCTATCATATTCATGTTATTGATTAATTTAAATATTTCATGTCATTGGATACTTAA
This sequence comes from Penstemon newberryi var. newberryi, assembly GCA_030819805.1. Classification (NCBI taxonomy): domain Eukaryota; kingdom Viridiplantae; phylum Streptophyta; class Magnoliopsida; order Lamiales; family Plantaginaceae; genus Penstemon; species Penstemon newberryi. The sequence goes on from JAUALY010000005.1 coordinate 40,282,871, forward strand.
TTGAAGTCTGTCATCATATATTGGGTACTTATTTGGATGGTTGTTTGAATTTCATGAACAGGGCGGCAGCCATTGGACTCAGTGGGGCCTAGTTCTGGGAGAGGTTCTAAAATGTTTATAGTACCGGAGCAAATATGGTAAGTTGTGATGGTGCATTCGACCAACCTTATTCACATTTTTGCCTGCCTCACACCTGGGTCGTTGAATCTTGATCGAGTCTTTGTTTCGTGGATCCTGGATGCGGAATTTGAAACTTGAATTTGCTAATGTGCCCTTAACATATCAAATCTTTTGTCAGAAAAATGAAGTCTTCAAAATGTTAATTTTTGTGGTGCAGTGACCAGCTTTGAGCTCCTTGCTTACGATTTTTTGTAAAAGATGCAGAGGGAAATGAAGTTGAGTGGGAGGCAGATGATATTTCATCGTAGATTGGTATAATTTAAACTTTTGTTCACATTATCCACTGCTGATTGTTTTTTCCTTCAATTTTTTGGTAAGATCTCTTTAATTAGGTGTGTCTGTGAAGAAAAACAAAACTGTGTATACCACAACACAAGAACACCATAGAGAGAAAGCCACATGTTGTGCTTTGAATAGGTTAATTGTTAGAGCAAACTTTGTAGGATTTAGATTGATGATCCTATTAATATCTTAAATATCACTGCCGAGTGTTAATGTTTCCTTTTTTATTTTGAAGTTTTGGTTATCACAAAAAAATGAGGTAAGGTGGAGAAATAATATAGTGATTTGAAGCCCACTAGTAAATTTACACAGTAGTTGAGATTAATAACAGTGTTTAGTGCAATGAAATGCAGATGACAATTGACGTGCCCAAATACCACGATTTTTTATTTTGCTAACACCTGGAAAAGAAACATCCATTAATAGAGTCGCACTTTGATATAATTGTTAAAGTCAAAGTCAATTTAGAACCTGAGATTTTAGTGTGCATCATTCTCTATTATCATTAAAGTGGTCTTCTTAACTCTTCAGTTACATGAGATCATTCAATAATTTTTGTTGTAAGATCATATTGATGTTCATTTTTATTCCTCTTATCTATAAGTCGAGTTTTAACCAGTTACTAATTCTAATACAGTGATATTTCCAATAACTCCAAGGATTTGAATTCTTAATTAACATGTTTTAACAAAATTTATGAATTCAGATCCATCAAATGCTAAAGTCATTTAAAAATCTGTTCTCCAGAAATTCAAAACTATCAATGCAACCAGTCATTATTATGAAATTCCGTATCACATTATAAATAATACCTCTATTTAAGTGTTATGGTACTAAGTTGTTCTAGTTTTCATCACAATCATTCGGTTAGAAAGTTAATGATGAATCCTATGTATGCAACGAAAAATAACAATAATTCTAATTAATCGTAATTCTTTTAGCTTCAGAGAATGAATAGGTGAAAATCAAATTGTTACAACACTATATATTTCACATTTTAAATTGAGAAAACGTCAAAAAAAAAAAAAAAAGTTTGTCATGGCACGAGTTGGTTGGCGTTGGTTCATTCGTACTTCAATAATATCGAGATCTGGAACCCACCTACCCAATCATGCTTATATAAAATATTTTTAATTTTGAATAGACATTTTTTTGGCTACTTATTAGCTTTCCACCTAATAGTCAAGAGTCTCCATCAAGGAGTTCTACAATTTTACAATACACCCTCAGTCCCATTCCCTTCATTAATTACTTCATATTTATTTATAATGTGAAAAATGTAATTTTTCTTGTATATATATTATTGAGTCAATACACGTAATTCTCTCGGGTTTATTCACCAATAATTTCTTCGTTTCTTCACTCCTTTCGATCAGGATTTACTGCCCCGGACTCTGTAAGTGTTCCCTATTCCTCTCTTCTTTTTGTTAGGAATCTTAAATCAGTTTGTACAGTATCTCTATCTTGTTTGATGCATTACTCCGTACGTTGACATGTTTTTAGATGAAACTAAATCACACTAGTATTATTCGAGAAGAATCCTTGTTAGCTTACGAAAGATTAGATGTTCTTGTTTGAGCCTTTTTTATTTATTTATTAGTTTTATGTAATTTCTAGATTTCCTTGTGGGACATTTGAAGCATAGGTTTGACTGAGTTTGTAATTTTTTTTTGTAGAATGTATAAAAAATGTTTGAGGGTGTACTTAAAATACAAATAGTTACTTGGGTATTTTAGAAATTCATACAAATCCAAAATGGTCCAAATAAGTGGTATAGATTTGTTTTTAAGTACTTAGCTCTATGTCCCTCAATTCAAACAATGCCATAGTGAGTTGTGAAAAGTTGAAATTGGACTTGTTTATTGTTAAATCTGAGATGGGCGAGTCTTGATAAAACATTCAGCTAGGTATGTGAATGAAAGCCCTTATAACTAGTAAGAAAGATAATGAAGGATGATTGTTTGATCACTTGAACAAGAAAAAATGGCATTATTGAGAAGCAGGGGAAGATAAATTTTGGAGAAGGACGTATAATTGCGTTTTAAGACTACCGAGTGTTTTTAGAGCCAATCCTCTCACGATGTTAAACTAGGGTAAAAAATACCATTCATATGCAAGAGCTGAGAAAAATAAGGAACCTGAACTATGAACAACATTTAGATTGATTCTTTAATTTCATTTGTTCTGTTTGTCACTTCAAAGATGCCTATTACCTTTAAGAAATGATAGTGTAAACGAAGAAAAACTCATTGAGCAAAAGTCTTATTTTTCATGAATTTGTGCTAGATTGCAATTGATATCAGACTTATATATACTTGCAGATCAAAACAGGAATATTTCTGTTAGCTCCATGATGGATCGCGTGCAATTTACTATGATGGGCACAACTGTGTGCCTCATGCTCACGCTGCACTTCTCAATACAGCTAGTATCTCAACATTACATGTCATGGAAGAAGGCAAAGGAACAAAAGGCAATAGTTATTATAGTCCTCATGGCTCCCTTATATGCTATTGACTCCTATGTTGGTTTGCTAGACATAAAAGGGGGCGAAACATTTTTCACTTTCTTGGATTCCATCAAGGAATGCTATGAAGCTCTGGTTAGTATTTTCAAAAATTAATTTCAAAAATCATTCATTAAGGTTATTGACTTCTTTAACATTTAATGGTAGGTGATGGCTAAGTTTTTGGGGTTGATGTATACGTACTTGAACATATCCATCAGCAAAAACATAGTGCCTGATGAAATTAAAGGAAGAGAAATTCATCACTCGTTTCCTATGACTCTTTTCCAGGTGTAGATAGCTATATGTCTCTTTTATTTCTCCATGTATTTATCAAATATTGTATTCGATGATGCTTCTAATTTGATGGATATATTTTATATATGCAGCCTCACACTGTCCGTTTGGACCACAAGAATTTAAAACTTCTCAAGGACTGGACTTGGCAATTTGTTGTGATTCGTCCTGTTTGCTCGGTTTTGATGATAGCATTGCAACTTCTTGATTTATACCCAGGATGGCTTAGCACGATATTTACCTTCATCTTGAATGTTTCAGTTTCATTGGCATTGTACTCCCTTGTGATATTCTACCATGTTTTTGCGAAAGAGTTGGCACCACATAAACCACTCGCCAAGTTTTTGTGTGTCAAAGGCATAGTCTTCTTCTGTTTCTGGCAGGTATATAATAAATATGTCTATCCTATAACAATTTCCATGTAAAGATGTTGTAATTATGCAATGGCTTGTTAATTCTTTACCATTCTTGCAGGGTATTTTGCTTGATATTCTTGTGGCAATCGGGGTAATCAAATCGAACCATTTCTGGCTTGATGTTGAGCATCTTCAAGGAGCACTTCAGAATATATTAGTGATTGTGGAGATGGTTTTCTTTTCTATCTTCATGCAATATGCGTATACTGCTGAGCCTTACCGCACTGGATCAGTTTCAGTTTCGGAGAAGAGTGAAAAGAAGAAAGAATGACTGGAAAAACTTAGATAACTGCGGCAACTTGTTTCCGGATGCCCAGTAGTCCATTACCTATATATGCTTTTCTGCTGTAAGTTGAATAACTCCATGGCATCTTTCTCGCCTGGTTGTGTTGGTCAGAATTGAAGGTTGTATAATCGATTGATTACTATGCGAACTTAGTTTCCAATTAGTAGTGTTTTTTCTTCGAGGTAGATGTGTTGAACTGTTTGATCCATTAAATTTGAACTGGTGCATTTAAGGACATTCTTCTCATATAATAATTTAGAATATTAGGTAATTCTAATTGGTAGTGTCTAATGTAAGCATACCTAGAATTTCTTAGTGAAGGAAACAATCAAATGTTTCCATCTGAAACTTGGAACTGAACCCTCTCATTACTCATTAGCCCTCAGCAATTTTATGGAAGGTTATATACTTGTAGTTAATTTTGTAGGATCATAACTTTTTCAATGATTAACGTATTGAGTTAAGATTTGCCGTGTTTGTATTAATTCCACTTGTTCATTGGTTTTTCTAATTTATGTAATTTGATTCACATTTATTTACTTTTGTATGCCCTAATTAATTTAATGAATTTTTTTATATTTTTCCTTAACTTCGTTCTAGGTTAATTCAAAATGTCATTATGATAAGGAAATAAAATACACAGTTGTATTCTAAAAAGTTGGTCGCATATATGTGTTTCATTTATTTATACGTTATGAAGAACAATACAAACTCGAAACCAAGCAGATCTAATATTGGATGGTGCATTTTCGCTTGACAAAAGAAAAATGTTGATTGATTTGTCGATTGGATCTCAAATTTCGACCCCAAGATGAAAGAAGATGAGTGAATTGGTGTGCATTTTGCAAGAATAATCAAAATGGTCTTTTTGAAATAACCTATGGTTTCTACTTTCGACCAAAATAAAAATAAAAAAAAAACCTATGGTTGGAGCGGACACAAGGTATGTCGTTGTTCTTGTTGAAGCGTTTATTGTTTTGAAAACCGACGAATATATTATCAAAATAAAGAAACACAGATGGAGATGCGGGGGATCGAACCCCGTGCCTCTCGCATGCAAAGCGAGCGCTCTACCATTTGAGCTACATCCCCATTTAAGATATTGTGTTTCTGTAATATATTTGAAGTATACGGGAGCGACTATCGCCTACGCATTTTCTGAAAAATCAAATCGAGGGAGAAATAAAATTGAACTGTATTTATTCCGTCTGAAATAAAACTTTACAAACAGCAAATAGAATATCTATTCAATTTTATCTTAGTCCTTATTACATACTTTGCAAATGAAACCATGAAATCAATTACTTCACCATAGACGAGCACCAAGAATTTCGCTTCACTATCAGAAAACTTCACCATGCAAGCATTAGCGCATATTCCCATCAATTCTCTCCACAAATACAATTATTCAAACAACAAATACAACATATATAAGTTAAAAATCTCAAAACCCATCAGTCAATATACTCATTCAACAATAAAGATTGAATCTTTTCATAAAGACAGGTTCAAGATTGGAGCTTTGAAAGATAGATTCCAATTCTCAGGAGTTAACAGGGGTCAAGATGGGATTTTAATAAATAGGGGGAGAAGGGTATTTGTGGTAAAATTCAATAAAGGCTTAAATGAGCTTGGTAGTGGTGGTGGTGGTGGGTACAAAGTTAACAGTGAAACTGCACGGGTTTTGGGGAATCTTGCTTTGGCAATTCTGCTGACTTATCTTACTATGACTGGACAGTTGGGTTGGCTTCTTGATGCTATTGTTTCCCTTTGGGTATTTTTCTTTTTTACCTCTTTTCTGAATCTTTCTTTTAAGGATTGTCAGATAGCTCTTTGTATATGTCTTTATTTTATGTGATTATATAGAGAGACATGTGCTCTTTGCCGAATTGTGACTGTAGGGAATGTGCAGGTGATTGATTTAGAGGCTCTTTTAAGTTTTGAGTTTAGTTCAAATCTTCCTTTATATGATAAGCTTTCTTGTAAGAATACCCATAGAATATCAAAGCTAGATAAAGCACGGGGAGCAAATTTGCTTTCAGTTTTTAAAATATCCTACTGCTAGAACTAATGGTCTTATAAATAGGTGCCAAATTGAGATTTCAATCTCAGAGGTGTTTTCACAACTTTTTCTGCTTCTAGGATAATGCCCCTTCTAGTGGTCAACCACAAAGCTTATCTCGTATCGTCTCACTAGCCAACCTTGATCCCTGACGTCATATCTACTATTCACAGTTTGCCTCGATTTGGAGGAAAGGATATAAAAGAAGAAAAAAAAAATTAAACACCTTGATGCAACATATTTTACATTCCTTGAGAGTTAATGTTAAGTTATAATCTAGTCTATGCTTATTGGTGATAATTTTCAAGTTGTTATAAGATCATATAACTACTAATCATACTGTTAAAACATACTATTAAATTTCCCTTTGCGGTGTTTATGTCAATGTTTCTGATCCGTTAGTTCCAGCTTCTTGCAGTGCTTGTACCAATTGTGGGTATAGGAGCTTTTCTCTGGTGGGCTGGACGTGATATAGTTCAAGGCAGTGTAAGTGATTCTTAACTTTTGAACCCATTCACATGATGAAATGAACTTCTTTCTAAATCTTAAGCATTGCTTGGAATGATGTTTTCAAGCAGTATTTGCTAATTTTCTCATTCACGCGTTCCTAGGACTGTTAAGAGGTTGTGTGCCCACCTCTTAGTAGGCATAAGCCACAATTGAAATCTTTCTTTCACCATTCATACGATATGTACACGATGGTTTTACTAGATGTTAAGATTAACAAAATATTTCTACATGCAGTGCCCAAATTGCGGAAACGAATTTCAAATATTCAAGTAAGGTCTCATTGTTTTGTCAAAAACATGTAAAACATGCGTAACATTTCATTGTTTCAATCCCCTATTCTTTATGTGGTGCAGATCTACCTTGAATGATGATATACAGCTTTGTCCATTTTGTACTCAGCCATTCTCAGGTAAAGACTAATTCTAAGCATTAGTTTGGCCCACTTTTTCTCTTGCAATTCAAAGCTTGCTAAAACATACTTTTCTAATTAGGTTTATAGTCAACAGTTTCATCCACCATGATACTTTCTACTTTGTGCTTATTAATTTCTTCTTGGTTAGTGTCTCAAAAGATACTGAATTGCACTTATTTATACTGCTATCAGAAATGAGCGCGGACACTATATTTGTTTAAGTAGCCCTCCATCTTGTGTTAGCTAAACCATTATTTTTGTTGTTTACAGTGGTTGGTGATGAGTTTGTTAGCGACCCAGTAAAGTTTTCCAACCAATCCACGGCATTCGATCAAGCATTCAGCAACTTCTCTCCTCAAACAAAGAAAAAAGGTTAGCCTCTTGTTTTACTTTAGAACACAAGTTGTTGGCGTCTTTTCTTTGTAAAACATAATGTCTTTTGAGTGGCTTTTCTGCACAACTATGGCATGGCACACTTGACAATCTGATGACTTCCTCAATGCTGATAACGTAAAACAGATACACTATATTTTCCATAAAGTAGTTACTTTTGTTTGAGCTAAAGGAAGAATGAAATTAATCGAGAAGAGGAAAGAAAGCACATAAATTCTGTATATGATCTTCTGGTACTACATACTGAGTATTACTACTAATCTCTGGTGTACAGGAAAGGGTTCTTCTGTTGCAATTGTGGATATTGAAGCAGAAATAAGAGATGCCGAGTGAGAGTCTTCTGCTCCCATCATAAATAAAACAATCGTATTCCACAACAGCGTCAATGGCACGGTCAGAGAAAAGTAAGAGAGGCGAGATAAATTCTCATTTTCTGCCCTTGAAGAAGATGCTCCATATATCATTTTGTATAGCACACCATCTATTTAATAGCTACATAATTGTGTGATTTATTCTGTAAAGCATGGACATTATAGAGATCACTTGATAGATTAAAGTATTACACTGCTCTGTTCATAAATTTTCGATAAAGAATTACCATCGATCAATGTAAGCCATATGCGGACAGGGAAAGAAGCGCAAGCCACCAAAGACAGCTTTCAGAATTGATGTTCTTCTCATTCCTCTAGTTCTACCTTTTATTATTATTTTAGATCCTTCTTTATTTTAATCAAGTTGAAATGGAGGTAATAGGTATTCATTCTAAAGATACTCTACAAATCCTTTTCTGGATGGGTAAAATGAAACTAAGCAAATAAACATTGCACCATAACGCCAATACTATTTCTTCAATTGCTTATACTCATGTAAATGAATCGTCTCATATAACATGTTCAAGCCAAGTTGAATGTGTCTTTATGACTTTTGTTAAATCTAAAATTGTATTTAAACATGGATTGATGTTAAAATAGACTGAGCTGATATGAATTTCGATAAAGTCAAAATTTAGATTCGAGTAGTTCAATTTTAATTTTACAATTTGCAGCATGCCTAGGCAACTTGAAGCTCTCGTTGCACGGCCTCGATTAGCCAATTCAACAAATTTATGTCAAACCACAAACAAGAGCTTAATAGTTGAAGTACTGAACTTTTTGTAGTTTCTACAAGATCTGAAAGAAAGAAAATGAGACAGACTTCCTAACACATTTCACTTTAACAAGGTTCTCAACATAGATCATAACATAACTTTATTCTTCATGTACAGGCGACCCCCAAACTAGTGTGCCCCTTCTCCAACTTTCTGCATAGATGCAAAGCAAATTAGGAGAACATTAAGTCAGCCATAATGCCTCATATTATTACGTCAAGATCAAGTAGAACTGACTTTGTGGCAAATATAAATTGCCAGACAGTTTGATGATCAATTCGTGTCCTGGTTTAACATCATATCAAGTTTGATGACTAAAGAACACTATACATATATATATTTGTACCTCTTCCTTGTCTTTTTTTCCCCCTGAGAATAATTTGTAACCTCCGTAAATGAGTAATCCCCAACCAGCAAGAGAAACAATCACAAACTGCAAAAGACCACGGGTACTTGTTGGGTCAATTTAGGTTATGGTTGGAACTTGAATTTAGTTAAAATGCGAGGAAATTGAAAATGAACCAAAAAACTAAAAACATAAATTTCTATTGTTTGATGGAACGAGAACATTATCCTTATAGTTTACTCACTAGAATTCAAGAACCAAAACATGCTAAACATTTTAACGTATCAAACATCTTTATACGAAAGTTTTAAATGTATTTCAAAACATCTTTATACAGCTTGCTTATATCTAAACGAATCATAAATCAACTATTTTCATGGGAAGGGGAAATCTAAAGTCCCAATTACTAAATAGTAGGGAAATTCAAGCTTTAAACAAAAATGTGGGTGGAACTAACAGTACTGATCAACAATTTCTAATGAAAATTATTGAATCTAAATGCAGGAAATTTTAGTTTAAACTTAGTTAACACAAACTAATGACAGTAAATTGAGTGTGACCAAACTAGATATGGATTCTCCAACTCCAACATCAATAATATATGCTGATATAGCCAAATAAAAATGTAAAAAAGGAATACACAATTAGTCGAACAAAAGTTAAGCCACAGGGTAAATTCTCAATGAAGTACAATAATAATAATAATAATAATAAAAAAGAGTGAAGAAAACGTACGTGCTCCTCTTTCCACTTTGATGGGCTCAAAGGATCCTGCCAGAAATTAACCTTTGGAGGCCCGTCATGATCTACATTACGAACATTAAGTAAATTTTATTAAACGAAACCAATAAAATCAAACAATAGTAACATAACTATGTATGGATGGAGTGCTAGCCTAGAAATAAATTGTGAATCATAAAGTGTAAAAATGGAAACCTTACCGCCACCGCCGGCGAGACCACGGCGCTGGACAAGGAATGAAGCTTGGGCTGCTGATCTGGGAGTGGAAAACCTAGCCAAATTTGCAGCTTGGCGAGCCGCGGCTGTAAATGCTGCCGCCATTTTATTTTATTTTATTTTGTTTTGTTTTTTGGTGCTGCTAATTCTGTGAGCAGTAGAGAGTTGAGCTAGCGAAAGTCGAAGAGGTTGTAGAAAGTGCGAGAAATGAGAAGAAAAAGAAGACTACTAGAGCGAGTCCAAATGTGGCCCAACAATCACTCAAGAAGAAGAAAAAAGGAAAAAGTGTGGCCCAACAACATTATCAATAGGTGAATTGCGTTTTACACCCTCAAATTGTACTAGTTTAGCACATTGCACGCTGAAAAGAATACAGTGGTAAAATATATTCAATTTTGAATTAATAAAAAATTGGAAAAATATTTTAAAATTTTGAAATGGACACTTTTGGACATCTATATTAACATTCGATTAGTGAATTGCACAATTAAAAAAAAAAAACAATTTGCATTCTGAAATCAATATTTATTGTTAATTGCACTGATTGTAATATTTTTTAACTTGTAACTCAAAGTAAGTCATCTCATCATCATATAAACATTCGTTGTCGACGAATACACGACAACTTCATAAACATATTATACTTAAAAAGATTTTTTGTTACGTGACATTTAAAACAAGACAAATGACATGAAGATCACGTATAGTAGTCATCCACTTTTCTAAACCTCGTTCCCATTTGACATGAAGTTTAAGGTCAAAATTGACGAGGTGAAGATTTAATGGGTAATTACTACTTGAAAATGATTTAATTTAATTCAAAATATTTGTACAACAAGTGCAAAATAGATTTACCTAACATCCCCACCAAAGTGGTCAATTACATATATTACAATAACAAATATATACGCTTGTTTTGTATTTGAACTAGTTATGTCAAACCCAACACAAACTATAATTTTTCAAATCTAATATCATTTTTGTATTTTTATTTTAAAAGTTACGAGTGTAGTGATATCGTTATTATAGATCTAATGTTATTTTTTTTACTAAAGAATAATGTCATCCGAAGAAATAAACAGTATTGATAGAAAAAAATTAGGAAAAAAAAGTTTTAATCAAATAAATATTAATTACTATAGTAATAATTAACTACAAATTCTTAAACTAATTATAAATTTATGGCCAACCTAAAAGCTTAAATGGCCCCAAGGCCAAGGCCAAGCCATTTCGGGCTAGTTTATGTTAGGCCCAAAGTCATCTTAATCGAAATTAATTGTGGGCCACCAATACGGTTACCCTTGATTAATTAATAGTCCTACAAACCTTTGTTTTCAAGAAACGCTTATCTTTACATGAAAGCGTTGGTTGCCTTTTTCGCGACTTTCTGCAGGCTGAATAAAAAGCTTTAGTCCAAAGGACCAATTTCAATTACTATACCTATACTGGATCTCTGTAGAAGAAGAACGGTGATGGGATTCACAGAGGATCTCCGATGGACCGCTGGAAAACTAATGAACGTAGGCAAATTTGTCATTGACTCCGCCGTGAACGAGTCCCTTAAAGGTGTCTTATTTCTTATCCTTCACTTTACCTGTATTCGCACGCGCACGCGCATATCCTTTATGACTTGTGTGTGTATTGATTTTGTGTATTTGTGCTGAAGTCGTGAAATTTATCTAGTTTTTAATTACTAAAAAATTTGTTGTGATTCTTTTGGAAACAGCGGTGACTGAAATTATTCACTTGATGCTATTTATTATCTTTCATTTTCTTTGGGCGGATTTCTTTTAGACGGTGAATAAATTCATACTCTCAATAAATCTTTACTTCAGAATCTTTTCAAATTACAATCAAATTACAAGGATAAACTAAGTACAAACACTAATAATTAACTAGGAAATACTCACACCTGTAGGAATCAAATCCAAGGCCTATTGGTCTTGCGGCCTCAACTTTGTCACTAGTCTACAGCTTCATTAGCTTTCCTTTGGTGGATTAGGGGCCTGTTGTGGAATACTGTATTGAGTTTCTGCATTTAACTTATCATTTCTAATTGTCAAAAAATTCATATGCATTAATTAAAATGGTAAGATACGGCCTAAAATGGAGTAATATTTATTTCACTCGTGTCATCAAGGGGTTTTTACCCTTGCACCTAAACAACAAAGATGGTTTTTGTCAATTAACAAAACACATGTTTAAAGCAATAAAAATAATATCATAGCCTCATAAGGAAGGTAATTGCAGAAACTCTAAAATAGGTGATAACAATTAATTTGATGCAGGATGCTTCTTTTTATTTCACAAACAATTGTGTATTGTAGATTATGTTTGCTTCTTGGATTTAGTGAGAAAAAGACTATGTTTGCTTCTTGGATTTAGTGAGAAAAAGACCATGTTGATTCTTGGATTTCAGTGAGTATAACGCTAAGGGAAGTGTTAATTCTTGCATCCAATGATGCAACGTTGAGCTTCATTTCTTGTTCATTTGCATTTTACTTATCATTTTACTCACTCAAATCTATCAACCAAACATAGCATTAATTTTCATTTGATACATTTCCTCGTCTTCTATGCATTATCTATATGTTGTTTTCTCATTTGGCATTGTATCCTTAGGCGGTAAGCAAGTATATGCAATTGTGAAAGGGAAATTGAAGGGCCAAGTGCCTTCAGAACTTTCTAATGTTATATTGGTGGAAGAGATGCAAGCAAAACTGGAGAAAATGCACGAAGATATGAGTAACATAGATAATATAATACATGGAACATATGAACAAGAGCACCTGAAACATTTCTCCGATGAGCCTCTCAAGAGTTCAACTCCTGAGGTAACCAGTCCAAAAAAGATTTTCATTCGTTCCCGTCTGTAAAATGGTTGGCCATGAATTTTAAGTCCTATAAATTTGTTGTAAGTATTAATGAAAACCTTCAACTGTGGCATTTTGAGTCAGTTAATACTCTTATCCAAAATTCAAGCCAAATTATTAGTTCAACCCTTGCGCACAAGCTCCATTTATTCAGTGGAATGAAACCTTATTCCATGACATGATCATAGGGGAAAGAAAATGGTGCATTTTCCATTAATACTCTTAATCAATTTGAACCTAAGCCAACTTCGCAGCGCATAATTTTGCCGCTTGGGTCAGGACTTTGAATTGGTTGGATCCGTTTTGTTTTATCCCTTCTATTTTTTTTTTTTTGTTTTTGCGTTTTTCTGTATGGAGATTTCCTATTATTGATTTTGTTATACCGTTCGTTTGAATCCGTGGAACGAAAGCCTTTAATCATACCCCAAAAAAAAAAGAAAAAAGAAAAAGAAAAGACAGACGAACTCGTGACCCCTATTGAAAATTAATTGAACAGACCCAGAGGACTAACCATTTGGTGGTTCATCCACTATCTATCAGTTTAGATGTAATTGCAGACGGGCGGAGAGAAAAATAGATTTTTGTTATGAAATATCACCAGTGCTTAGCACTAAGGAATCTCAATAATTGCATTTGCATATTTCAACTCCATCAACATAACCATCCACTAATCGCCAAACTCTACCTTCCAAAGAAAAATGAGATTCTTGACTCTCACTAAACATTGTATAACTAAACTTCAATCGCGGAAACTTAAGAATACATTTTCTTTATTTTGTTTCGGAAATTTAATTACTAATGTGATCAAATTTAAAATCAAATAAACTTTTTTCTTATAGTGTATATATAATGTGTGTGTAAGTAACGCTGCAAGTAAATGGAAATTCCATTAGAAACGATGAAACAACCATCTTATACTAGTATGAATTAAATCACACAACCACATAATAAGGACATAAAATGAAACATCTTTTTTATACTAGTATATGAATTAAATCACACAATACATAGAATAATGACATAAATGATGTGGAAAGTTGCTTAGCGCACCTGAACTTTTCACTTAAACCTCCCGTATAAATTTATAAAAATTTATCACTGATAACGTTGAATTATTTGTATACTACTACATGCTTCCAAACCACTTTCTAGTACAATTCTTAAAAAGATTATTTGTAGTCCCAATTTTGAAAAATGGGATACTAATAAAAAATTGTGGCATACACAGAATGCTAGTGCAATTACATGTTATTATATTTGATTAAATAATTTATTTCAGTTTTATAGAATTTCTAATATATTCTTTGATAATTGTCAACCAACATTCTCTAAAGTGGCTGCTGAAACAGCTATTAAACATACAATTGATCTATCAATAAATCATAAAACTTTCCCCACCAAAACAATAGAATGACTTTACTTATTAAATCCAACCATTCACACTCGACTCGAGAATAACGAAATTTCACCAGCAACTCCACTTCCACACGTACTAAAAATCTATACTTGAGCAATATTCTATGCTTTATCAAATAATAATAATAATATAAAATTAACAATAATTGTAAAAATGATAGCAGTAATAATATAATAATTAATAAAATAATTTGTAAGTACTGTTCTGTGAAGAAATTAAAAAATAGACAGCAAAATATCTGTATATTAATTAAAGATATTAAATCAGGAAAGAAAGGCAAGCCGGTGCGTTTTGTCTGTCTCCTCGCAACGTCACGGCGCTGGTCATCTAATCTGACGGTTGGAAGAAGAGGGGTGAGGAGAATATCGTAACCTTATTCCTTCTTCTTCAATCTTCACTTGAAGGATTGGACATAGCAAAATACCACCATGAATGAGAAGGCGAACGTCTCCAAAGAGCTCAGTGCTATGCATCGAAAGGTATTCTCTAATTTCCTGTTTTATTATTTTTCCTTCTTATTGTCTAATTATTTCTTTCTGTCGATTCTTATTTCTAATTACTTTATATCTTGTCTCAATTTTATTGTTATTTCAAATTGTTCATTATTTGGCGTGCTCTTGCCTACGTTTTGGTCCTTGAGTTTTAGTGAGAAAAAAAAATATATATATATATATATAAAAATGAAAAGAAACGAGAAATAAAGCAAAAATTCTAATGTGGAAACATTTTTCTTTGTTAAAATCTATAATCCAAACAGAATCGAGATTTTCAAAATAAGGGATCATTTCTAGCTATTGATTCGTCACAATTGTGTGAAATATGATTATTTACACAATTGGGTAATTTGATTATTTCAGGATTGAGGGTATATCACATGTTGAATTTTTGTGCTATTGGTTGTTCATCTTTCATCACATGCTTTAATTAGAAATGTTTAAGCTATGGTATCGAAATAGCTTTTTACGGAACTGAGTAGCTATTTAGTACATTTGATGAGAGTTACACTGCCACTACTTGCAAGGAGCAGAAAATGGCATTCTTACATAATTTAACTGTATAATGACAGTATAGTACAGAACAACCCGATTGAACACTATTTGGACATCTCAGCTGAAATATACATCATTGTTCTTCAGCAAGTACTTTGTTGTTAACCAGTTACTCTCCAATCATCAATCACCTCATCTTCTCATATCCTAGGATGATGAAGGTCTCAATACAGAGAAAATATTGAAGTATTTGAAACACTTTCTTGAAATCATAAATAAAATATATACTGCTGCAAAGGAAACACACCTCCATGTAACTCTTAGTTCTTTTTATCTGTCTGTTGTGTTCTATAAAGGAATGTAGTAGACTTCTAAAAATTAACCACCATCGTCTATTTTATTTCTTAGTAGCTAATCTTTCGAAGGGCTAGGTTCTAACACTTGAGCACATGCACTTACTGAAGTTTCCCCTATCCAGGCACGTCTTCTGTATCTTTATTTATTCAATTTCATATTCTCTGTCCTGACTTCTTAAAATATTGCCATTTATTTTGTCGTTAGTGGAGGCTGCCTGTTCAATAAATGGGCATTTTCCTGTCCATGCACCCCCCAACCATTTCATACCTTGGGGGGTTAGTGGAGGAGGGGAGTGGTCGGGAGTGGGATACGCGCCTTCTTTCTGTTTGGTAGGAAGAAAATATGGAAATGGGAGGGATATAACAATCCCTTCTCTTGTACATACCTCAGTCCTTCCTGATATGGAGGAGCTAGAGAAAGGATAGGCTTCTAGACATCGAAAAGAAATGTGTATTGCCTTTTAACTTTTTGGTTCCCCTCTCCATGATTCCAACTGTGTAGAGAGTACATGTATTCCATCCACTTATAGGTTTAGCTTTTAGAAAATTGATAGATTTTTTCAGAGATTATAGGGAAAAAAAAGAAAAAAAAAATAAAAATAAAAAGAGAAGTAGGGTACTTCATGTTAATAAAGTGGTTATGTGGTTGTGTTTTTTTAGAGATTATGGAAAGAAGAGTAGTAGGGTAAGATATGTGTTAATTTATGTCAAAACAATGTATGTTTTGTTAAGTTGTATTTTAAAGATTAAGAGAAATATTTTCTAGGAGGATATTGTTTTTGAGAATTGAGAGAGCAGTGAAATGTTTTTTTTAGGAAAAACCTATTTGTTTGGATTTCAGAGAGCAGTGAAATGCTCTCTGAAAAGAGAAACAAACAGCCCAGTGTGTTCCTAAACTGTTTTTTCATTATGGTGGAACTATTAGCTAGGGGAGTGGCTTATTGTCCTTCTTGTTTCTCCTTGTACTTTGACCATTTTGTTCTTCATAAATGAGTTCCATTTTTGGAGACCTTTTCTTCAAAGCTAATAAATTTTAGCTTAGTTGCTTCATTCTTATGGTTCCGCGCTACTGATTGGTAATACTGATCTCTGTGTTTTCAGGTTTTGGAAGGACTTCTTAAACTGCCGGAGAATAGGGAATGTGCTGATTGCAAATGCAAGTATGTATTTCTATTGATTTTAAAGTTGTTTACATTTTTTATGTTAATGGATCTTGTTCAAATTAACATCTCCCTCTAATGTTTCTGTGACCATCTGTTTTTCTTTTCAATGTCAGAGGTCCTCGATGGGCGAGTGTGAATTTAGGCATATTTATATGCATGCAATGCTCTGGGATCCACAGAAGTCTTGGTGTACACATCTCAAAGGTAACATCTTGCTTCAACTGACACTAACATGTTCATTAATTTTTACTCACATGTTCCTTTTCTAACACTAAACAAAAGTCTTTGACTAAGAGTCTACTATCTTTTAGCCTTTCCTGGTTTGGATCTTCTTTCACTCTTAATATCAGTTGTCATTTCTAATTTTCTGATCATCATCTTCTACTTTTTTCGTACAATTAAATAGTAGATTATTCATTGTTGACTGTGACTTGTGATTGATATATTTTGTTTTCTTGCAGGTGAGATCTGCTACACTTGACACATGGCTTCCCGAACAGGTTTCATTTATTCAGTGTAAGAATTATTGAGTCTGGATATCTTGAGTTGATGTTTATTTGACATTTGAAGTGTCTTCATGGATTTTTTCTTTTTTCTTTTTTTGGTTGTACATAGCGATGGGCAACGAGAAGGCAAACAATTATTGGGAGGCAGAGCTTCCCCCAAATTATGATAGAGTGGGGATTGAGAATTTTATTCGTGCAAAGTATGAGCATCTTATTCTCGAGAACTTCCTTTATATTCCCTTCTGTGACATGTCTGATTCTACAAAGTGATGTGTGGCTGATCTTGTCTATATTCAATTAAGGTATGATGAGAAGAGATGGATAGTTAAGGATGGTCAAACAAAGGTACCGGTGACGAAAGAAGAAAAAGCTTCTGTTCAGTGGCAAAAACCAAATGATAGAACTGGTAATGGACAAGTCAGAAACTCTAGGTACTCTTCTGATGAGAGGAAGAATGTTCCAGCTACAAAGGAACATATTCCTGCTGCCAGAGTTAGTGTTCCTGTGCCGCCTAGAGGATCTGAACATGTATGTTGATGGCATTTATTTTTCTCTAATGTGTCTTCATGTTGTGATAGTTTGGCCATTTCTCCATTGCTCCCATGCTACGCTGGTAGTAAAGAGAGTTCATGCAAACAGTTATAATTAAAATTTGTGAAAAAAAATTAATTTTATCAAGAAAGATCCTTTTTATATATTTCGTTCAACATGTAATTGTGGACGGAGGTAGTAAAGCAAAAAATCTTTTGATTTAGACGTAGAGCGAAGGTTTATGCCGAGAACACATAGAAAAGATGAAATGTGAAATACAGATGAGAAACTTTAAAGTTATGTATGCTTTGTCATGTTTGTTTGTGGACAGAAGTGATAACTTTTAATTCCTGCACATCTTTTTGAATTCCAAGTTGGCGTCACTTTTGACTGCTATATAGTGAACATTTACTTACATTGAAGGCTTATTTAGGATTTATTTATGTTGAAATTTTATCCTGAAGTGATTAAAATCCAAATGCCCCCTATGTTTCAAACAGGCTGCTCCAGCACCAGTGACCGAACAACTGACTCAGAAAACAGAGGCAGCTGCACCTATTGAATCTTTGAAGCAGGTTGCAGAGACAGTCTCTCCCCCTAAAGTTGATTATGCTTCTGATCTTTTCAACATGCTTTCTATGGATGGTGCCACAGGAGCATCTGGGGATGACAATACATGGGCCGGATTTCAGTGTAAGGCTATATTGCTCTCATGATTTTTCTCTGAGAGGTTTCATTTTTTCATTTTATTTTAATTTCTTATGATTTTTCATTTTGGTATATACATTCTTTTGGAAGTGACATTTGACAAATTGCAGCTGCTGAGGCATTGTCATCAACAACAGAAAAGGCTGGCCCAGCAAAAGTTGATGATAATAAGAGCCAATCCGCTTCTGGATTTGAAGATCTTTTTCAGGACAAACAATCAATAACACCTAGTTCCATGTTAGGGAAACCTCAAACAGATGTCAAAAATGATATTATGTCTCTTTTTGAGAAGGTATGTTTTGTGTAGAGTCTTAGAGAAGCATGAACAGACCCCTTATGTGCTGATTTTAAAGAACTGCAACTCTCCCCCTTTGAAATGTGACAATGTTACTACTTTATATACTAAGGAATTGTGTTGTGCTAGGTAGGAATAGTTCACTTTTAAAACTATGTAATTCTTTTAAATTATAATAGTAATTGTGCTATTATTGCTGCCTTTAGTAGTGTTTGAAAAATAATCTATGTGATCCTTATTCATATGCAGTCCAACATGGTTTCACCATTTTCTCTTCACCAACAACAAATGCTAGCTCAACAACAGTCTATTTTAATGGCTGCTGCAGCCAATGCTTCAGGCGCTAAGCCAAAAGCTCCTGGTAACACACAACTAGGGCTAAACGGCACCAACTTGCCCAACCAAAGTTGGCCAAATGTTGGCTATCAGTTCCCTGGAATGATGACGCCAGCAGCTGGTAAAAATGAGTTAGAGCAATATCTGCAGGTAGAATAAAGTGATATTTAATGCTGTGATTGACACTTTGACATCCATTTGTACTCACATTCCGCTTTTTATTCCAAAAACAGATGGGGAACATGGGAGCAACTCATCCAGTTGGGAACTCTTTCGCTCTTCCATTGTCTAGGTATTTATGTTTTCCATGGGCTATACTATGTTGAATTTCTTCAGGCCCAAGTGTCTGCACATTGCTTGAATATTTGATGGTCATTTTGCTGTCACTCTGGAAGATGTGTTATATCTTTTTTTATTTTCCCTCTCATGTTTCACATGAGGTTATGATATCCTTGTAAAAGAATTAGTGTCTACCTGATAACTATTTAAAGATTCATTTTCAGTGGCATGCTTATTTTTCCTTCTAATTTAAGCCATAAAAAGAGGACACTGGCCATGTTAACCTTTTCTAAATTTTTGGTGTAAATTTATGCTACAGACAGCCTTATGCAACATTGCCCGACTCTTTTGTTTGATCAATGTATAGCATTGTACCAAATAAAATAAAATGAACATTGATGAATTTCCTTGTGACCAAAGAC
This sequence comes from Penstemon newberryi var. newberryi, assembly GCA_030819805.1. NCBI lineage: Eukaryota > Viridiplantae > Streptophyta > Magnoliopsida > Lamiales > Plantaginaceae > Penstemon > Penstemon newberryi. The sequence continues at coordinate 40,302,540 of JAUALY010000005.1, forward strand.
CTCTGGAATCCCTGGTGCTGCTTAGAGATTTCAACCCAAAACACAACCCATAGGTTCACAGCTTCTTGCTTCGCAGTAGGACTTGCAATTTCTACTTTTGTGATGAGGATTATGACCTTTTATTTTATTGTGCATGATTTGTTGGAATTAGGGAGTTATATGTCACTGAAATGATCTGTGTTACTGAAAATCTTTTCAAGATTGCTCATCTTTTGTAGACTTGTTGCAGTACATATGGTGTAGAATCCAGTAATTCAATCAATGGCAGTTTGCCGTCTGGAGCTAGTAAACAGACAGCATCATTAGTTTCATCAGGGAAAGAATATGATTTTTCTTCCTTGACACAAGGTTTGTTCCCAAAAAACTAAAACGGGATGGTTCTTCGGTTCCTTCATTGCGCACTACACGAGCTCATTGCACAGATAAAATATATTTGGGGTGTATTATTTTTACTTCTTTTATTTGGGGGTTGTAAACTATTTGTAAAGGAGCAGTTGAGCATTTCATTTGTGGAGTAATAATAAATTGGTTTAGCTTGAAATGTTACTGTCATTGCATGTTTCCATGCTTATCTTCGCTTGGATGAGTTTCGTTTATGAAAAGGAAGAGAGAGAGCTATTCATATGTACAGAGTTATTTTTGCAAATAACTTGCCAGCGTGTATTACAAGGAAAAGAAATTTTTAAGGTGCCATCGCGTCATAATATTCTCACACCTCCAGAAATAACATTATTCTTATGAAAATGAAGCGAAGGTTCTGCTTTTTAATTTTATGGGGAACAATTACCCGGATGATACTATAGAGACGGAATAGCGACGGGGTTGTTCCGTCCTCCCTCTCTTCGTTTCGCCATTTTATGCCTTTGTTTTCTCCATTTGAATGCTCTAAATTTATTCCCAATACTCTTTTCTAATAGAAAATCACAGGAAACCTAATCAATTTTCTCTTTATACCAATCAAATAATTTTTAAAAGATGTAAAAAGGCCTTGGTTTATTGTCCCAACATATTGAGAACTGGCGATCCTTCAAATTTTCAGTCAACCCTGTAGGTAAGGATTGATTTTAAATTTTGAGAAGAAGACGACGGTGGTGGGCCAAGGGTTTGGGAAGGTGTAGGATTGTCAACTGCAAGCAGGCAGGAAGGAGGACAATTACTCTGGCTGGCTATATCAACAACCCTCCAAATATTCTCAATCAAATAAGAAGTGAAAATAAAGAACCAAAGGTAAAATATATATCTTGACTGTGTATAAAAGTAAGGTGTGTTAATTTTAGTGATCTATTACACAATAAAAATCATAAAATAACTGTACAAAATTTCAAATCACTTTGAAAACAAAGGGCCTGTTTGTTTGACGTTTGGGAAAGTAGTTTGGGAGAGTAGTGGAGGTTTGTGAAATAATTTCGATTTGCGTAATGTTGTTAGTTTGGGTTTTGAGAGAGTGGTTTGAGAAATAAAGTAGGTGTAGGTTTTTTTGAAAGAGTTGAGTTGTAGGTGTAAGATGTGTAAGACTTTATGTCAAATCATGTTTGTTATGTGAGATAAATTGTGTAAGAGATAGGTTACTTTATGTCAAATCAAAGTAGAGTTTGTATAGGTTTTGTTTAGAGATAAGAAAATTGTTGTTTGTTTGGCTTTTGAGAGAATAGTTTGAGAAAATTAATGGATGAAAAATTTATTTTTGAAAATAGAAAACATGTTTGTTTGGCATTTCCCAAACACGAAAAAATTATGGGAAACGCCAAACAAACAGGCCGAAAGACTTACATTTACGTTCGTAAATACGAAGAAGTATCTATATTAAATTACCTAGAACTGGCAAGAAAGTGTCAATTCGGCATCAAAACAATAGAATAAAATCTCTAGGTAGGAAATCAAATTTGAGATATAATAATATCCAAATGTGCACTAGGACACAATTTTTCTGGAGTCCTATATTTACTTTTTCCTTTATTAATTTAAGGGAATGAAGAAAATTTATTTTATGCAATATTTTGTCAATATATAAGTTTAGATTTTGATCATAAAATTATACTAATTTCTTATAATTTGAAAAATGAACAAATTTTGATTTATCTTGTACTAAATATAGAATAGTATTTTGGATGGTATATAATGCCACGTCACGGCCAAACAACCTGACATAGGCATCTCCGTGCACCTGCCACGATATACAATTTTACCATTTCGTCCCCGAATTTGAAATCCGATTATATAAATAAACCAATTCCCCTTCCTCACTTTCCAAAGCTCTGCTCTTCTCCACCCGAAAAATTGCAGATGCAATCCCAAAAATTGAGGGAAAACATGTTATCACTCAAGTTTCTGTTCAAATCAACAATCCTTCTGTTGGCGGCGGTTATGTTGAAATATTCAGTTCCAGCTCTCGCTGAATTCGCTGTTTATGAAGTCCCTTCAGTCTACAACGACGTCGTTTCCTGGCTCAGTCCTCCGTACTTGTACCTCATCATCAACTGCATCATCATCACCATCGTCGCCTCCTCCAAACTCCAATCGACAAAGGATGATGATATTTTGGAACCCATGGTTCCTGTAGTGATGCAGTCACAACCCCTGCCTGTTAAACCTACTCAAACAGATTATCCGGCAGAAGCTGAGTATAAGTACTCCACGACTTACGGTGTGAAGGAGGAGGATAAATTAGGTTATGTTTACGAGAAAGTGGAGAGTGAACCGGCGCCGTTTGATGCTACTGCAGAGGATGCGCTTAGCAATAAGGAGAATGAGTTTGTGATTGGTAAATCTACGTGGAATGTCTTAGATAAGAAAGATTCGACGGAATATTCTTCTTCAGATGTAAAGCCGCCGATTTCTGCGAGGTTCTATCACCGGAGAAATGTTAAAGCCAGTCCTGAAGGTATTCTCTTTTCTTTTCCTGGTATGTTTTACTAATATTTAATATTTAATATTTAATCCACACGCGCCCTTGGATCAAGGGTATACTGGTAAAATCGAGTTGGTGGAGGTGGGGTTCGCAAGAAAGTTTTTGAAATTTATCGGGGAGGTTCGCCGATAACGATTACTAGCTGGATTTGGTAGCTGGGGAAAAGAAAAAATATCACCGTTAGGTTTTGATTGCTAAAGTGTGCGGTGTAGGTGCACCAATTAATAGTGCGGTTTAGGTAGCTCACTCGTACCGCTATACCTATACGTGATTGGTCCAATTTAATTTTGCTTATGGTATTTTTAATAGTGAAAGATAAAAATGAAACTGCTAAATTACTAATAACTTAATTGAAAGTGGAGCGGTGGAGCGGGAGAATGGCGACAAAATATGAATTTGAACGATAAGCGCTAGCCGCCTTTCTATTTCTTAGTTGTGCTCCACACCACACGTGTGCTTTGGGTTTTTAACAAATAGTTTAAAATTAATTTAACTTACTTTATTCGTTCTACAAGGCCAAAATTATTAATGCATAAAGGGCCTTCAGCTGTATCTACTACCATATTGAAATGTTTAAGTTTGTTTTTGTCAGGGGCCAAAACAGTGTTGGGAGTGTCAAAGCAAAAGAAACTAGACACAATGGAGACTAAATGGAAAACAATCACCAAGACCAAGGGGCGACACTTGAGAAAATCCGACACCTGGGAGCGTGACGGCCACCAGGAGAAAAAGATGATAATGACTAAAGCAGAGACATTCAACTATAGGACAAACACCAACACCAGGAGTCTGTCTCCAGGGAAACAAAGGAGGGAGCCGTCACTCAGTAATGACGAGTTAACCAGGCGAATAGAAGCATTCATCAAAATGTTCAATGAGGACATGAGGCTACAACGCCAGGAGTCTCTCAATCACCACAAGGAAATAATCACCAATCGCAACTCGGTACACTAGCAGCTAGCACACCAAATTTTGGACAGTTGATCGATGATAATGTTTTCATGTATAGAGATCAAACTCCTTTTGGTAATTTTGATGGGATATCGAGCTTGGCGCTAACACGCCAACTGCTTGAAGCCTATAGGATCAATGTTATGTCTCTCTTTTTGTTTACCATTTTTTGGTTCTTTTGTCTCTTTAGTTGTTTGCTGTGTCGTTTTACTTTTACAGATCTATAGTGTCATGTAATACTACTTCATTATGTGAAGAAAGAAATTGATCACAAGTGAAATTTTTCATCACACAGAGTACTATCTATAATCTATTGGTTAAATTCTTTCATTTTTCCACTTTTCCTTTACAGTGTATTCTAATGTGCACAGCACTTGAATAAATGTTCAGTCTCTGCGCACCTTTCTGCAGTGAACTTCTATCATTAGTTCTTTGTAGATGATTACATTGCCATTGTCACTGGAAAAAGCCTATCCAGCAGGGAATACAGACCCCCACCCAGAAGAAGGGCACCACTGGAAACGAAACCAAATTCCCACATATTAGAAAAAAAAACAGAGAGCATTCACATGCATTTATTAATATTAGTACCTCATTGGATTGATCCATGCTGAAAACTTGCGGAATGAAAGCAAGCTCTGCATATGAATATACCCATGCATTAGAGAACTGCACGAGCACCGTTGTAAAAAATCTTTAGTAGGAGTATAAAATCATTGGTACCTGCAATGCTCCAGCAAAGGAAGCAGCAAGAAGAAGAGGGGCGACATAGCCAGTAGTGTACGTTAATAACAGGCTTCCTCCTATAAGCGGATCCTGTAATACAAAATATAACTTGTTTCATTGAACATACCACATTATAGTTGGTAATGACAAACCAAAGATTGTGAGAGTAAGTTACTTTGGTGGAAGCGACGTATCCAAGTAAAGTAGCAAGCACAGGAGTACTGCAAGGTGATGCAGCTAATGCAAATGTAAGTCCAGCCAAATATGCTTGCACACCTGATTCATTCATTACTCACATAAACAAGTAAATTTTAAGGGCACACATATTCTTCTAGTTTTTAAATAGGCATTGAATGACTGTAGGATTGATTACCTGAAGGAAAATTAGCTGCAGCTGCACGAGGATCAAAGTTGCTGAAAAATGACGGAAGCTGTAGTTCGATAACCTGCATCGCAGATCACAAGACTATGATTAAATACAAGAAAATCAACAGGTATAGAGCCATTGAGGACACCAGTACACAGCAAAGCTCAGCTTAATTATATGTTGCATTTGAGAACTAAAAATATTTATTCAAAAAATAAACAATGAGAAGAATTTCACAATGATAATGATAATAATTACCTCCAAGAGATTCAGACCCATGACAACAGCTAAAAAAGAAGCGCCAACAGGTAGACCTTGCCCTATCTGACCATATGCTTTACCAGCAGACGAGGCTGCTACACCAAGCAATGCAAGTGTAGTTGCCAGTCCCATTGCAAATGCAACCGAATTCCCCACTACCTGCGCAATAATAAAAACGCCATTAAATGCAGCTTAATAATGCTATGAAACGTTATCCGTAAAAGAACAAGATAACAGAGAAATCTTCCATTGAATAAGTCATCCATATACCTCCATTTTGCTTTTCCCAGAGCCAAATGCCCCTAAAATTCAAAAATATCTTGAATGAATAGGATATAGAGGAAACTATACAATAACATGAGATATGAATGTTTGATGCAGAATTCATACCAATGTAACCAAGAGTAAGAGGCAAAACACTCAGTGTACATGGTGAAAGGCTAGTTACAAGCCCGGCACCAAAAATGACTGCCAAACTGTCCAAACATGTCCATGTGAGAATCACAGATTATCTCACGAGAGTAGCTATAAACATAATGTAAAAATAAAAATAAAAATAAAAAATTGAAAGGATAAAAACCTAGTAAAGCTGAGAGCGGACAACTGATCCTGGACAGCTACATTAGCTTGTTGACCAGCTGAATATAAGAGGCCTGATATCCAATCTCCACTGCTCCCATCAGCAACAGTATACAAACAATCCTTTGCTCCCTGACAACAAATGAGAGGATATGCAATCAAGTTGATAATAGTTATACAATAGACAACTTCAATGTCAGTCAAAGTAGAATAATTAAGCCCCTGAGAACCATATAGGCAGCCAGAGGACAAGAGTTGGATAAATTTAGTAATCAGCAACATCATCAGAATTTACAATGTCATACATTTAAAACGGAAAGTAAACAATGAATACAGTGATTATAACAGTCAGTCAAAGTAGAATAATTAAGCCCCTGAAAAAGTTCAATTATAAAAATACCCCTGAAATTAATTAATAAGTTTCTCACCGCCAAAGTTTCCATGGTTAGAGCATTAGCCATTGGTGTTGCAACCAAAACCCCAGCTGAACATTAGAAAATGACATCACTTGATGTAATTAATAAATTGTGTTGCAATATAAGCCAGATTTAATAATAAAATACAAAATACTATCAAATTGTAGAGGTGTCCAATTTTGTAGATATTCATCACATAATATCTCAGTATCAAAAGAACAAAAATATAGAGCTCCATCTAAAAAACAAATTCAGAAAGAACATGAGCATATGCTGAAATATAACATACCTGCAACAGAACTTATGAACGCACTAGTAAGATTGATTTTGTTAGTCTTGAGGGATTTGTGGTGCTCCCTATCATGATTACCTTAGCCAAAAAAATGAATATCAATAATCAGGAATTCAGTGGCATAAAAATAACTAAGAAATAGTGGGATTTTGCTTTTTGGATAATACGACTAACCATGAATTTTGGAGGGTGGGTGTTTAAAGGTAGAAACTGGGACTGGTCGACTGCAGCAACAGTTTATTAAACCCAACTTCATTTGCAATCTGACGTTCTTTTTCCGTGCAGACGAGAGAGATGGTGAGAGTTATTACTTATTAGAGGGACAATTTGTAAGATATTATCATGTTTTTCCTTCTTAATTTTTGGGTTTTCTGTAGCAAGGATTTTTTGCGGCTTGCATCCTTCCAAATGAGTCATTTGGCATATTGCACCTTCGAAACCAAAATTTGATAGAATGTATTCTCGAAACACATTAGTTGTTACAAGTTGCATCATGTTCTTTAGCCATTAAGTTGCCGAAAAATTGAGAAAAATTAGAAAGGCAAGATTGTCTTTGTTGCTCATTTCCAACCATTCTTCAAATATATTTCTGATTTTCTGTACATTGGCAATAAAAGACAATTATTGTGCTCATCCATCATTAATTTTCCTCTACTAATAAATAGGATAGAAATGTTTTTCTTATTTTCTAATTAGGTAACTCACTAATCCTTGATTTCTAGTTAGGGATGGACATTGAGTTTGGGTTAGACCCGTCCCGTTTTAGTTAGGTAATCACTCCTCCTTGATTTATAGTTAGGGATGGACGTTGGGTTCGGGTTTTCCAAACTCGTCCCGTCTCGTTTTTCTTAAAAACCCAAAAGGATCGGGTATTTTAGATCTGAGTAGCTGAATTCAAAGAACTCGTATTTTGTTACGAAAATATGGGACGTCTTTATGACTAAACTCTTGAGTATCGAATACCCGAACCCACGTATATCAGTTTAGTACTACTTATAAAGTATATTTATTAGTTAGTTAATAGGAGTCTATTTAGCTAATTGTTTAATTAAAGCAGCATCAAGTAAAGAAACACACTTGTTCAATATAATAAGTCGGCCCTAATATGTAATTTCTAGGTTCTCTAATCTGTAAGTTTATGACTCGTACACATTTCAAACACTTCTATGTCTCAATTCAGCGTATGTTTGAATATTCCACTTCCAGTAAAGGTGTTACTACTTTATGGTTGAATCTTGTTCTTATTGATCTTCATTTGCCATTTAATTATAGTTGATTGGATCTTATTGCTAATGTATAGATTAGTGTTTAGATAGTTGGTTTAATATTAGTCAACTTTGGGTAATTAAATTATAATTTGTTGAAAATTATTACTTTTAAAGTTTGATGACAAACAATATTCTTGTTCCGATTAGTCTCTTATAGTCCATTTTTTTTTAAAGAATGGAACCCGAAATTCCATCCCATAATAATTCGGGTATTCGTACCCGAATTATTACGTAACAAGTTTGGGATTGAAAGTCTCAGTCCCAAAAATTTTCGATAATTTTATTGGTTGAAGAATATTAGAGAGTGCAACTTGCAACTAATGTGTTTCGAGGATACTTTATGCCTAATTTTGTTTCGATGGTGTAATGCAGCAAAAACTTATTTTCAAGGGCGCAAGCTGCCAAAAGTCCCTTCAGTAAAATCAAAGATTGTAACTCCAAACTAAAAATGTAAAATCAAAGGTGGGGTGGTCTATCTTGACTCACCCCTCATTTAGAGTCACGAACGACTCAACACGGTGCTGACACGTGTCCATGTATGACACCAAGAAAGAATTGTGTATGAACCCCATTTAATATGTGTAAATACCAAAATACCCTTCTACATTTAAAAATGAAAATTGAAACATTTCATCTCCCAAAATTATCCTCCTCCCCAAAACTCTAACCCACAACTGCCCCCTCCCCTCATGGCCGGCCGGAAAAACAAGAACACCGACTGGAATTTGTTAGCAGTTCAAGTAGTCTTAGGAATAACCGGTATCAATTTCATGTTCTTCAACAATTGAAACACGCAATATAAAGAAACCCAAATAAAACAGAACTTAAAATAATTTTCAGATCGGGAAAAAAAAAAAATCTTCACAAACCTGCAGAGATATCAAATCAAATTCTACCATTAGCATTTTTAATTAAGTATGATACTTAAATATATTGAAGATGCATTTCACACAACGATTCGGTTTATCATGTCCTGCCCTTAATATTCTACCAATAGTATGGAGGCTTCCTTCACCTGTGAAAATCTCATTCACGTGAAGAAGATGAATTTTATAATTATATTTATATATATATATATATAGGCTCGAATTTGTTGATGGTTGATTTAATTTGGTGCGATTTGAGTTAATTTAGCGGAATTAAGAGTTGGTTTTATATGTGTATTTTATTCCTTCAACTGCTACCTGTAAGAAGTTGTGTTGGGGAAGATGACATATTCGCACATTCAGCCTCCAGGTTCTGTCCCTGGTCAAAATTGCCCTCAAACTTTCAATTTTGCTGAAAGTTAAAGATTTTGTATAATAAAGTTTAAAATGTAATAGCGTGATTGATTTAAATATTGTTGGTTTTAATTTTTAAGTCTGAAATTTGAAAAATACGAAATATCTAGTATGAATATAAAAAAAACGACTTAATTATAATTTCTGAAACAAACTTATATAAATCTTAATTAATACACAACACATCTTGAATAAAAAACACAACTTTTTTTTTAAGATGGTGAATTTCCTTTTTTTTTTTCAAATTCCTTTTTTTTAAAATTTTAATTCATTTTTAAATTACAAAGTGATCATTTCGATCAAACTGTCTTCTAGATGGTTATGTAATACTAACTCCTCCGTAATTTGAAAATATATTGATAATTTTAAAAAAATTGATGATTCGATCATATTTCGATCAAATTATCTACTAGATGGTTATGTAACACTATGTCTTCCGTAATTTGAAAATATATCGACAATTTTTAAATAATTGATGATTCGGTCATTATTCCGATCAAATTGTCTATTAGATGGTTATGTAACACTAAGTTCTCCATAGTTTGAAAATATATCGATAATTTAAAATAAATTAATGACTCGGTCATTATTTCGATCAAATTATCTTTTAGATGGTTATATAACACTAACTCCTCCGTAATTTGAAAATATATCAATAATTTTTTAAAAAATTGATTATTCGGTCATTATTTCGATCAAATTATCTATTAGATGGTTATGTAACATCAAGTTCTCCGTAATTTGAGAATATACCGATAATTTTTTAAAAATTGATGATTCGATCACTATTTCAATCAAATCGTCTTTTAGATGGTTATGCAACACTAATTCCTCCGTAATTTGAAATATATCGATAATTTAAAAAAAAAATTATGATTCGGTCATTATTTCGATCAAATTGCCTATTAGATGGTTATGTAACACTAATTCCTTCGTAATTTGAAAATATATCAATAATTTAAAAAAAAAAAGTTTGATGATTCGGTCATTATTTCGATCAAATTATTAGATGGTTATGTAACACTATGTCCTTCGTAATTTAAAATTATATCGATAATTTTTAAAAAAATGATGATTATGTTATTATTTCGGTCAAATTGTCTATTAGATGGTTATGTAACACTAAGTCCTTCGTAATTTAAAAATATATCATTAGTCTTCCGTTTGGATCCTTAATTGACCAAATTCCAATATATTTCCACCAATTTTGATTTATGGAGGAGTTAATGATATTATACGTGTTAGTCTTCTGTTTGAATCCTTAATTGACCAAATTTTAACAAATTTCCCCCAATTTTGATTTACGGAGAAGTTAATGACAACTTCCCTCAATTTTGATTTATGGAGAAGTTAATGATACTATACATGTTAGTCTTCCGTTTGGATTCTCAATTGATTAAATTTGAACAAGTTTCCTCAAATTTTAATTTACCGAAGAGTTAATGATATTATACTTGTTAGTCTTCCGTTTGGATCCTCAATTGATAAAATTTCAACAAATTTCCCCATATTTTAATTTACGTAGGAGTTAATGATACTATACGTGTTAGTCTTCCATTTGGATCCTCGATTGACCACTTCAGTTATGATTATACTTAGAATTATGATTTTATTTTTTTAATAAATACTTTATATTTTATAATAATGTTCAATTTAATTTTAACATATCAATTATGATTTTAATATAATCGTTAAATTCAAATAAATCATTTAATTTGAATATAGTCGATATATTTACATAAATTTTATAATTTGACTATAGTCATTTACCAGCTTAAAAACATTATTCTAATTTCATATAGTAATCAAAATATACCCCACCCGTTAGAGATATATAAATATATAGATGTTTAAAATTATGTTCGATTTTTTCAAGCCAAGCACAATAATATTAACAATAACAAAAATAAATTGGTATTATATATAAAAAAAATTAGATTTAAATATTTTCAATTTAAAAAGAAGCATTTTCTTTATAATATAAGTATTTTTTACAAGAGTTATCATTAAATCTTAATATCATTCATTCTTTTTAAATATTTCTTTGTATCATTAAGTATTTAAATGTCTTTCTCTATTTTTTTAAAATTGAATTTTAAATACTAAAAAATAAAATTAAAAAAATTCAAAAAAAATTCAAAAAAACGTTGTCGTCTTCTACGAAGCTTCACCGGTGAAGAAAGCTTCACCGGTGAAGCCCGCCAGAACGGCGGCATTGGTTTCTGCTCAAAGGCCCATTTGTCCTTTCTCAAATCAAAAATCCCTTTTCTCCTCCAATTTTTCAATCAATTTTTGCTACCTACTCCCCCTCAAAAACCCCTTTTAGACTTGAAGAACAAACATACTCATTCCATTAGAACCCAGAAAGTCAAGCTCATTTTTGGGTTCAAAAAATCAGACCCACATTCTATTCTCTTTTACACTATTCACTAAATTTATTTTATTGATTTGGATATGAAAATCTTAATACGACTCTTGAAAATTTAATAAACAAATTCCGACCACAGTCATGGAGGGAGGAGGGGAGTGGGGCGGCGGTTGTTAGGGTTTCGGAAAGGGTTGGGGTTGGGATGGAGGAGAGAGGTAAAATGGGAGGGGCATTGGTAATTCCAAAAATGTGTAAGGGTAAATTTATAAAATCGCACTGTACATCCAATTTAATGGGGTTCGGACATTTTAGTTGGGTGTGTACACTCCATACACTCTGTACACATCATCTCGGCCGATCCAACGGCCGAGAATACTTATGCCATTTGACTCACCAACAATTGGTGAGTCAAAATAGACAACCCGATCAAAGGTTGAACAAAGTTCAGATCAGTCGACACGCTACGGTCTCCGGGCCACGAATTAAATTGGTCGTATTATAAAAAGAAATTCTTATGTTATTCCCTTGTTTTCTTCAACCAAGTCATTATATATACCAAGTAATTGTAGGACTACTCTGCCTAAAAAATGTTACCGATACTTGTGAAATATATGAATATAATATGAACAAAATGAAAGTTAATTTAAGCTAGATCTTTATAGTTCTTGAAATTATATAAATAAATTCAGTTCAATTGGATATTATGGGCCTGTTTGTTTGGCGTTTGAGAAAGTAGTTTGGGAGAGTAGTGGAGGTTTGTGAAATAATCTCGATTTGAGTAATGTTGTTTGTTTGGATTTTGAGAGAGTGGTTTGATAAAAAAAAGTGGGTGTAGGTTTTTTCGGAAGAGTTGGGTTGTAGGTGTAAAATGTGTAAAACTTTATGTCAAATCATGTTTGTTATTTGAGATAAATTGTGTAAGCGATAGATTACTTTATGTCAAATCAAAGTAGAGTTTATATATGTTTTGTTTAGAGATAAAGAAAATTGTTGTTTGTTTGGCTTTTGAGAGAGTAGTTTGAAAAAATGAATGGATGGAAAATTTATTCCAGAAAGTAGAAAACATGTTTGTTTGACATTTCTCAAACACGAAAAAAATTTGGGAAACGACAAGACAAACAGGCCCTATATTTTTCATTCTTCCTTTGTCCCAATTTGTTTTTCTCCATTTGGGTCTACATCTATGCAGACCAAGACATTCCTTTAAAATTTGTCACCGAGACAAATCCCCATCTGGACTATCTTAAAGAATTCTAACATTGTACAACATTACAACTAAGAAAAGTTCCATGCACATTGCTTGGTGAAACTTCCGAAGAAAATTAGGCATTCGGAATTCTAATAATTACCAAACGATAGGACATACTATTATAAGTTAACCAATGAATAACCAAATTGTATTATACAAACTGTACTGTAAAGCCTCGTAAGACTAACATAATAGCCCGGCGTCAATTAGTCATAAAGATTTTTAGCAAATTTAGTTCTCAATGATTTGCTTTCAGTTTTAGAAACTTTCTCTTCTGACTTCTCAGTTTGAGATAATGCTTTTGCTATGGCCTTCATCTTCCTCACGTTCTTTGATCTCTTCATTGGTCTTCCTTTATTCAACTTCCTGATAAACCCAATAATATAAGATATTTAAATCAATATGCATCATACAGAAAAGGTAGCTTTCAAGTATAACTAATTTTGTGTCTTTTCATAAACAACACTAGGAATTTTTCAGGAAGTTTTTTTTTTTTTTTAAATCAGGGATCATAAAATAAGTTGGGATAGATATGTATTCAATCAGAGTGTGCCATGGGCCCATATATTAGGAGACCAAATCATTTCTAAAGGTAAATGAGGTTGGATACTTTAAACTATGATGCAAACTGACGTAGGAAAAGGAAATCTAAGAAAATTAGCTAATGCAGACAACTTGAAGTGTGTTCCTTCTATTTCATTTTCTTCTGTGTTGTTTTGTCTAAAATTCTTCAGTCAGCTCACCAAGAGCTGTGATTCGGAATCAATTTAAGATGTTGGAAATCTATCTTATTTGAAGGGCGAAGTCTACTTCAACTATAGCACAAACAGTTGGCTCTCTTTATCTTCTTATCTTTCTCTTCTATTTTAGAATTTTTAAGGAGAAAGACTGGGCGAAGTCTAAGTCAGGCCTGATTTCGGCAAACCAAAGTTATTTGTAAGGCAAGTGGATGTCATTGGTTCATCACTCCAAGTGACCAAACACAAAGTGAAGTGCAAATACAAATGCCCTCTGATTAGTTGGGTCTGGTCTAGTTCTGTGTAAAACCGCTAATTCTTGTCACACCTTTCTTCCATTGACAATAAAAATTATTGAACACATGTAATATCATTGTAAATTTCAACTAAGAAAGATGCAACAAGAAATATTTACACACAACAACTAAAAGCCAATACATTCGAATCCTAAATAAAAGTGGCCTAACAGCTGACTCAAAAGTCTTGATTTTTCCAATAAACTAAGCTCTTAGCTCCACCAATATATCAGAATTTGTGCTTCACTAATATCTAATTTACTTTTTAATATCTCGTGTAATTCAAACACACTATCACCTACATAATCTCAGTTAATAAGTAGTCTTGTCTTATCAAATTCAAGTTATTTTCGATACTAGCAAATATCAATACTTTCTTTCACAATTGTGATTCAATTAAAATAAAGATCATATATTATAGAACTGCATAATATAATTCAATTGAAACAAAGGAAAAAAAATATCGAGCTGACCTTAGGGGCGCACCACCGACAGAAGAGTTTGAAGCTAGGGTTTCTGACGTGTCCATTGCTGCGGAAAAAAGAGAGCAACAAATTGAGTATGTTTCAATTTTATTAAATGCAAAAGCAAAAACAAAAAATAGAGTATGAACCTTGAGCTACATCCATGACCGTTTGATTAGCGGAAATATTATCCACGGCCATTGAAGTCGACGCATTTTTCTTCTTGTTTCTATTTTTCGCCATCGTCGAATTCGGAGAGAATTTGAGAGGTGATACGCTTTAACCCTAGACGAAAAGATTTGTTGGTCTCCATTAGGCCCAAATATAGAGCTTTTTGTTGGGCTTTACAGAAATTCGCTTGGGCCCAATTTCTCCCGATTTAATTTTTATGTTAAAAGTATGAAAAGAAAACTCCATGCAATTAAAAAATAAATGAATTCACTCCGATTAAAAAAATAATGAATTCACATTTGTCTGAACTCTGAGTATAATAATATTTCCGCACTTCAATCTCCACTAGTTATCTTCATTAGATTTTCTTTTCTTTTTAATAATAAATATTTTCATTAGTTCAATCACCATTCTTAGCCATAAATAACAATGTAACGTGCCCAGATTTTTTTTATTTTTGGTAAAAAGTACGAGTACCGTTTACATCCAGCAGGTTAACTGTGAAGAACTTTTTGGAGCAGTGGCAATGCTATCATTTGGACGTGGAGTAGACATTATCATGAAATACTAGTGGATGTTTTGCAGTGAGATTAAGATAGCATAGCATCAACCTCCAACTTATCGAATGACTAGTACAAGTGTACAACGTCGTAACTTAATTAAGACTAAATGATGCTACACATGTTTGTTTAATGCATGCCTTCAACTATGAACAGGCCAATTTAATACTTACATGGTTCCTAGATATTATAATTTTATATGCATCCAAATATGGAAAAAACTTTGTAATTGGGAAGGCCTTATTTCCCTCTCTTTCATTCCCTGCGATGTTTTTGTAGATTTTTGCTATCTTAACTTTCTTAGAATTTTTGTAACAAACTTATTTTCGATTCTATATGTTTAATTATTTGCTTATAAATATATATATATATATATATGCATCCAAATAATTGACTAAACCAACGAGCCACCAAATGTACTTGTTCCATTTGATGTGTAGGCCACTAAATTTAAATAAATGCAAGTCTCCTGTTTTTTGGACCAAGTCTTTTTGACTTCAATTATATCTTAATCTAGTTGAATAACAAATAAGGATAGATAACAGCAACATCAAAACGACACATCAAAACGACACAAGTTTCGTTTTCGCTTCTCCAGTGACATGGCTTGTTAGTTACTACTGTTTTGTTACACATTTTCTTATTCTTATTTCCATTTTTTTTATAATAAGAAAACAATTATTCAACTAACTAGGGAAATTATGTTTTTTTATTTTATTTTAGCATTCAACAACAGAGACTTCTTCCTAAAAAACATTCTTGAAATATCATCTTTCTTTTTACTTAAAATAATGATGTGACAGAATTAACTCATTATCCACTAATTTTCATGACGGATGAATTTACACCTAAACTTTTATTGTTATAGGAGCATTTAAGATTTGACACCATGTCAAGCAAAGCATAATATCATGGTAAATGTGTTGAGACTAAATATCTCATGTGAATTGAATATTAAACTAACTACTCATTATATGGTTTTGGACAATACTCGCCTTTAAAGCTAGTTTTTATGACCCAAACAAGATAAATCTTACTTCAGTTCATGAGTATTTAATAGAAGAAAATATTATATTTTATGTGACAAATATATATAGTATCATCTTACTTATGTTTAAATAGTTAAACATATTCTTGTGTGATAAATTTTGAACTACAAAGTAGTGCATCTTCATACTTGAAATTTGATTGTCAATGTCGACCCTCGACTCTTTTTCCCCTGTTGGAAAGAATTCAAACATTTCTTATATAGCAGGAATGATCACATAGATACCTCCTAAATTTGTAGAATATATTTCGTGTAAAAATTGTATATGACTAGTGCGACTAATTTGCTTTTTCAGTTACATTACACGATAAAGATGAAATATTTAAAAGCTTATTTTATTAAAATTTTTATATAGATGTGAAATTTATATTGCAAACTTCTTTGTTTTCTTGGAGTAGAGGGAAAAAACTTGGACGGATAAAGAAAACCACAGTTCAAAATTCAAAAATAGAAGTGTTGAATATGAAGGTTTAAAATAATTGAAATTTGTCCATATTCACTATTATGCTCACCAAATGAAGAAATTTGTGGAGCTCCAAGGAAATACAAACGTGGATTAGGATCCAACACCAGCAGGTTTAGGTTAGGTGTGTGGCCCTGCCCCAGTTTTGGATTAGGACGTTGCTTTTGAAATTATATCTTTTCCTTGCACTTTTTATTACACGTCACTTCGCCTCAATTGTCGGGGGGCGGGGTCACTTTACCGTTATCATGGCGCCTTACAATTATACATAAAAAAAAACTATAAACTAGTCTAATCAAATTACTTTAATAATCCACATTCACATCTACCTCTCTCTTTTTTTAGATTTCTAAGATGTATGACCACGAGGATCTCATCCCAAAACACGTACACACATTTTGGTTGCGAGGAACATAAAATTCAACAAAAGAAAGTGCAATCTTTAGATATCCACTTTAATTATGTGGATCAGTAGTCGAACAAGTTGGTAAATGCTATCAAAAGAGATTCGGGCTAATGATTCAAATGAAAGTTTTGATTTCTTGATTAGGAATGTAAATTTTAAGGTTTAAAATTGTGATAAATTTATCGCGAAAACTCTGTTTGTTGATTTTATAATTCATGAGTACCTCATGTGTTCGACTTTTTATGACGGAGATTTCCTTATTTTTGAACTTTGTACTCATTTTGGTTTCGTCTAATAAAATGTTGATTGGAATACAAAGACTTCAATAAAGAAGACATAATTGACTCTAGATCTAGATATCTCTATCACAAAAATTGAAAGTTCAGATTTACATCCTTCAGGGTTCTATGGCAAGGGTTCTGAGGGTCCAGGATTAATCTAGTGTAAGCTTGAACACCTGGGTTATCAAAAAAAAAAAAAAAAAAAAAATTGAAAGTTCATAACAAATTTGTTTATATTTTTGGTTTTACAACAAAATTTCACTATTAAGACGTATGAATAAAAAAGTTGAACTCAAGGGAAAAATGCACGATAATACCTTGTGCTATGCGAAACTACACCAAATTATCTTGTGAAATTCTTTTTGCACCAAACTCCTTTATACTTTCTAAAACCCTGCATAAAACACACAATCCCGTCTCCTTCAGTCCATTTTTTAATGCGTGTGTGTTCTACGCGAACAATGTGCGACTTTTGTTGTTTTTTGCATAATTTTTCAGCCAAAATTCACTTGTACTTTTGAATGTTATGCGAAACTTTTGAATTTAGGGGTAATTTAGGTAATTCAATTAAAAATTAACTAAGTTAGTAAATAACAAAGATTGAACGTTTTATGCAGAATTTTTGAAAGTATAAGGGAGTTTAATGCAAAAAAAAAAAAACACAGGATAATTTGTGCAAGTTTCGCATAACATAAGGTAATATAATGCTTTTTTCCCTAACTCAAATTAACTTTAGTTTATCCAATTTATTCATATATCTATATATATACATTAATTTGTCTCGTAATTTGATTTACGTGAGATCACATTTACCTTATTACTCAAGATTGTCCTCGAGCTTAGAATTGTGTTTCCATATAAACTATTATTGCTATCATTAGTATTTGTACGGATTAAAATTTTCATATGCTTCCAATAAAATACGTAAGTATTCATATTTTTGGATTAATCAAAATGATCATAACAAAAATATAGAACAGTTTATACTTTTATATATTTATTATTTGATCCACAATTTGATTCAACGAAATATACAGGAGAACCGAAATTTTAAACCATGATTATTGTTGATGATATTCATATCCAAATCTACGACCTTGTTGTGTTATAGTTTGCTATAATGAGCAAACATACATTTTTAATTCTTTAAACTTTTACTAGGTGACAATATTTGGTAGTTTTCTCCGACGAATAGTTTTAGTCCTTCTAATTATAGTTTTTCATCGAAAAAAATTATAGTGCTTTAAACTTTAGGATATGTTAGAATTCCAACTAAATATTTAACAACAATCTCGCTTCATTGCTCCCATAATTTAAAAATTGGGAATATTATTTTTTTGGTACCATAGTATAGGCTAACTTGCACTTTTGGTATCATTGAATATGAAAATGCAGATTTGGTACCATAAAATAGGTTTTCATTGCAATTTTGGTACCAAATCCAATTTTTCTACAAAGTTAATGGCAATTTACCCCTATAAAATACATAATATTCAATTTACCCCTCTAAAATTTGGAAAAAAATCAATTTACCCCCTGTTAATTTTTTAATGAAGCAATTTACCCCCTTCAGCCGGAGATTGTAACTCACTTGCTTAAATTGAGAGTAGGCATGCAAACTATTTTATAACACAGGGGGATAAATTGCCATATTTATCATAACATAGGGGGTAAAATGCCACATATCATAATAAAAGTGGATAAAGTGTCGCCTATAGAAATATCAGGAAGGCAATGTGAAACTTTTATAAAATTTTAGGGGGTAAAATGCTCTTTTTTAAACAACGAGGGGGTAAATTGAACATTATGCATTTCATAGGGTTAAATTTTCATTAACTTTGAGGAAAAATTGGGTTTGGTACCAAAGTTGCAATGAAAACCTATCCTATGATACCAAATTTACATTTTCGTATCCAATGGTACCAAAATTGCAAATAGGTCTATCTTATGGTACCAAAAAAATATTTTTCCCTTTAAAAATTATATTTGAATCTAGAACTTTTTGTCACTTGAACAACACATATGATTTTACTCAGTTGACGTCCATGCTTGAGTCTAAAAGTTTTTGGTTATGGGTTGCTCACATAACAAAATTCCGGCTAAAGTTTTTGAATCTAAGTAAAATAAAAAACTCCCAAAATCATCACTTAATAAAAATTAAAAGGACTAAAAGTAAAATTACATCATTAGAAAGACGTTTTGAAACACATATGTAAAGATTAATATTCAAATTTTCTTATCTGGACCATACCAAATTGAAAATGAAAAAAATTTAGAATTGGCATAAATTGATTTATTTGGACCACCACGATCTAAAGAAAAGAATATTAGAATAAGGAAGCCTAAAAATGTCAATTAAACTACGTGCCAGGCCTAAATAGGAACATTAGAATATTTTATCTACTATCTTCCAGGGCCCCCCTTTCCACACTCTAATGTCTCTTAATTAGCAAAAAGGGTTTAGCAATATTTCAAACCTTATACTTGCAATTTTACTTCCTTATCAGATCTAAACGGTTTTTATTTCGTCCCCCTGAAATTATTTGAAAATCAGCTTATTCCATATTTACTTATTTTCTGTATTAATATTATCCATCGTCTTTATCGCTTAAATAACTATCCCCCTATAAAATCTCTCTTAAAACCAAAAACACCTTTTCCTTTTAAAACCTTGTTTCTCTTCATTCAGACAACCACCATTTATGTACATCTCCGAGGTTAAACTCTCCTATTTATTCCCAACAAACCTTAGTTTTCACGTAACGCTTTCTGCAACATGAGTTTCCTTCTACTCTCAATTTGCCTTTCTGTTTACCACTACTCTGATTAATTAATTCATTCATTTGATGCGTTTTTACCTGAGAATTCTGTTCGATTTCTGAGAATTAGGGTTTTAGCTTAGTAGGATCATGTTCTGAACAATGTCACATTGGACATTGTTCGAAATCTGAAGAAAAGAACATTTTTTGCAACAATTCTGATTCGAATTGGAAGGTTTTGTGTTCAAAGTTCTGATTTTATATATAAAAATGTTGTCTATATCTCCAAACTCGAGAACTCGGAGCTCGTTAGAGGAAATGCTGGATTCTCTTCGGAAAAGAGACGAAGATGAGATGCCGAAAGATATGCCTCCGGCGCTTCCGACAAGACCTAGGCCGATATCGCGGTCTCGACTTCCCTCAAACAAGCGCCCCCTGCCTACAAGCAACGAAATTGTGGAATCCGAAAACAATTGTGATGTGAAGAAAGATGAGATCAAAGGAGTTAGAAGGAATAGTTTTGGGACTAAAAAGGTTAAAGGAGTGGAACTAGGAGAATCGCCTTATGTCATCGAAGCTTCTGATGAGGAAAATGATAACGCTAAGCTTGCTAACTCGGCCCCGGGATCTCTACCGAGGTTTAGGGAGTCTCAGTTGGATGATAATGTGGGGTATTTCATTAAAAAGGTAACAAACTTTTTTATTGTGTGATTTATGATCTATAAGATATGAAGGGTTTTAAATAGATGAAACAGAATTGAATGGGACAGCTTATAATGCGTTAGAATTTTTGATTTCACAACCTTATAACATACTTAAAGATTGACTTTTTAATTTTGACAAGCTTAAGACATACTTAAAAATTGTGATGAGTAATGAAAATGATCTTAATCTCCTTGTTTAGTAAAAGAGTTTAGTATGTTTACACTTTGCTTGCTATATAGATCTGATCAGCAGCATCTCATTTTAAAAGAGTTTGTGTTCTCAGAAACTTCGTATTTGGTGTCGGCCACGTAATTGTGGATGGGAATCAGGGAAAATACAATCAACTTCAGGAGAGAAAACTTCTGTTCTTCTGTCAGATGGAAGTGTTAAGTTTTTACATTCTGTTGTTTCTTCACTGTTATGATGAAGCTAAAGAACTTGAGCTATTCGATATTAACTCGCTAACTGTGATACCACTATAGGTTGTGACGGTTCCTACGCAGGAGCTCGTACCTGCCAATCCAGACATTCTTGAGGGAGTGGATGATCTTATACAACTTAGTTATTTAAATGAGCCTTCAGTTCTTCATAATATTCAGTGCAGATATTCACAAGACGTAATATATGTATGTAATGATAAGGCACTTTTATTAGTGAGTAAAATGAACCATTGTTTATATGCTCTTGAAAATTTTCTTGTCTCTGTTTTACCTAGAGTAAGGCAAGCCCTGTGTTAGTAGCAGTGAATCCTTTCAAAGATGTCCAGCTGTATGGAAATGAATTTGTTACAGCTTACAGGCAGAAGCTTCTGGACAGCCCTCATGTTTATGCTATTGCTGACACAGCATA
This sequence comes from Penstemon newberryi var. newberryi, assembly GCA_030819805.1. NCBI lineage: Eukaryota > Viridiplantae > Streptophyta > Magnoliopsida > Lamiales > Plantaginaceae > Penstemon > Penstemon newberryi. The sequence continues at coordinate 40,323,944 of JAUALY010000005.1, forward strand.
TGATGAAATGATGACAGGTATTATACAATACCTAAATGTGTTTGGTGAAATGCTTATTATATTGTTGACATTTCTCTTAGTTGAAGTGCTACTTCTCATTTACTTTGGTGAATTTCACTACTTCTCATTTGGTGTTGCTATTTTTGTGCATTTTGCAGATGGAATAAACCAGTCCATCATTATAAGGTTTGTTGAAGTGTTTCTACCTCTTCTTTTCAGTTTCCACAATTGGCCCCTTTTCAATGCTTTAATTTGCTGATTGACTTTATACTGCTCTATTGGATTAATGCTTTTTCTTTGGGGAGTCACTGGTGCTAACTTACTGCTTTGATTATCAAATGAGCATGTAGAATATCAATATGTTCAAGAAATAACTTCTTTTTGGGTGACATTTAGTGGGGAGAGTGGTGCTGGGAAGACTGAAACAGCTAAAATTGCAATGCAATATTTGGCTGCACTTGGTGGTGGTAATGGTGGAATAGAGTCTGAAGTCGTACAGACGAGCTGTATACTAGAGGCCTTTGGTAATGCTAAAACATCCAGGAATGACAACTCTAGCCGATTCGTGAGTTCTTTTCCATCCTCGATGCTTAATTTTCAAGAGGAACCAATCAATGCATATGTATTTGGGTTGATGAAATTTTAAATTTGGTGCAGGGAAAGTTAATCGAGATCCACTTTAATGGTACTGGAAGGATATGTGGTGCCAAAATACAGACCTGTAAGCATGCTTGTTCTGGCCAAGTTGAACTTTGTGAATACCATTTATTGTTTTCTCTTAGTCATAATTAACTGACTTTGATTCTACGATTTCGTGCATATCAAACTTACGATTCCTGAATTGATGGTGTAGTCCTACTTGAAAAGGTTAGCGTGTCTATTAGAAATAATGTTGACTTTCTTCGCTTTTCTTTATCTCTATTGTGGACTAACATTTGAGATCTTATATCTCACTGGAGCAGTCAAGAGTTGTTCAATTGACCCACAGAGAGAGGTCATACCACATTTTCTACCAACTTTGTGCTGGGGCTCCTTCAGATCTACGAGGTCTTTCTTTAAGCTTATGCTCATGTTCAGTATTGCCCTTTACCTTTTGTTTTGTACATTTATCAAGTTTACCTAGGAGATCTCAAATGATTTTTGACGTGTGGTTCTTATCGTGGTTGAAGTTTCTTATATTAGTATTTCATATGATTACGTTTTTTTGGGTGGGAAGTATGCATGAAACTTGTTAAATGGAGAAAATGATGTTAACTTGTATTAGTGGTTACTAGTAAGTTCTTCCAACTACTTGCAGGTTTTTTCATAATTTAATTTTTTATTTACTGAATAATCAATAGATTCACAACTTTAGAAGAAACTTCAGAAGTATAAGAAATATGGGCTCCAAATTTTTCCATCTGCTGCTACAAGTTGTTAGATGCTGTTGTTCTTATTCTATCTTTTGTTTTCTCCAAACGTCCGAATATTTTTTCGTGCAAGATCAATGCCTTAATATAATATTGGAGACATCGACTGTTAGTACTATTTTGCTGAGCTTGTGCACGTGGTTTCCTTTTCAGGTAGGTTGAGGTTAACAAATTCTTGTGACTACAACTATCTCAATCAGAGTGATTGCGTGGAGATTCATGGCGTTGATGATGCTCAGAAGTTTTCTAGCCTTATGGTAGAGTACCAGCACTCACTCACATTGAATGTTATGCTTTGGGTTTCTACCCACTGATTTAGCTATTTACCCTTACATTTTACCAATTCTCCCCTCTGTCACATCTGAAGGGGTTTGAATTTTGAGTATCAAAGTTGTGCTGCAAGTCTATTATTAACAAGTAGATTTCCATGAAGAACATTTATTCTTTTGGGTATTTTTCTAGTTTCCTTTGCTGTTGCATAATGTTGCTAATTCTACAATGCTTTTCTTTCACTAGGGAGCTTTAAATACTGTCCGTATATGCAAAGAAGATCAGGAGCATGTATTTGAGATGATTGCTGCAGTGTTATGGCTTGGAAACATATCATTTCTTGTAATTGACAATGAAAACCACATAGAGGTTGTTGCTGATGAAGGTAGCTATGTGTTCTGCTTCAGCTTTCCTTCTTTTGCTTTAGGACTTCTATTTACTCTTTATTGTCTCCTTAAAAGAGATACTGTATCTGAGTAGCATAAGATATATTCTGCTGTTCAGAAAGCAATTTTATAGCAGATAAATTTCTTCTACAAGCACCTTCTGCCACACACTTGCTATTTGTAACCTTTATTTCATCAATATCAGGTTTAAGCTTATCATGCCTTAAAATGCTTTAAATTATATTTACAACTCATTCTGTTCTTATTTTCACATGCAAATGCTTTGTTGTTAGATTGTGCTAATTCAGATATTGATTTGCATCACACTTGCTAATATTTATTAAAGTAGTTCTCTGGTTCTTCCTCTCTCTTTCTTCCTTATGTGACCAACTCACAAGTACATATAAGTACATGTTTCTGCTATCCGAAGAACTCAATGTTAACAATGTCTTTGTTTGCAATAGATATTTAGGCACCACTTGCTTTTTATAAAATAAAACTACAGGGGGCTGAAACATCTCCACTAAATGAGTTGGGACTCTGCTTGTTGTTTAATTTATATGATTGCATCACAGTTGTTCCGATAAGGAAAGAACTTCAAGAATTTTCTAGACTAATGATTTTTGCACTCCAACATTTTCTATCTAGCAGTTTTTTTTTTTCCCCGATTCCATGAATTGTGGATAAGAAGAAACCGACTCTCCTATGTATCATAAATAACATAGGCTCATGAAAAATGTTTCTGCTTTATGATATCTTTCGTGCTTCATTTTTTGCCAGTCACTTGGGGTCTTTTTTTCTTCTTAATGCTTTCTATGAACATAATTCCACTTTTCAGAAACTCTATACTCTATACGCTGAATAAGGCTTTGAGATCAGATGAATAATTTGGGAAGTTTAATTATCTCATATTCGCATATAACTTTTGAGATCATCTATTACCTGTAGATGTAGAGCATTTTTCTATCAAATTTGAAGCTTATGCTTAAAATATAATATGCATGCTTACCTCTAGATGCTTTGACATAGTGACATGATCTTCCCCTCAATACAGCTGTTATGAATGCTGCTGGCTTGATAGGCTGTGATACTGATGACCTAATGCTTGCTCTGTCAACTCGTAAAATTCAAGCTGGAAAGGACCATGTCTCCAAAAGCCTTACACTACAACAGGTTAATTTGTTTTCAAATATTCATGCTATTAAACCACATATTTTTTCACGCTACTTGTTGAATGCATGAATTTGCACAAGCCATTCTGCCCATGTTTATCTCAGTTGAAGCTCTTTTCCCCCTTAATGTAGGCAATTGATGCAAGAGATGCATTGGCTAAGTTTATCTATGCCAGCTTGTTTGACTGGCTTGTAGAAAAGATCAATTTATCACTTGCAGTGGGAAAACAGCAAACTGGGAGATCCATAAGCATTCTAGATATTTATGGATTTGAATCATTCAAGGTAAACTTTGGCTAAGCTGTTTCTGGTCTTTTTATTTGATGCAACTGTGTATCACTCATATTGGTTTCATCATTTTCTTTGCTCCAGAAAAATAGCTTTGAACAGTTTTGTATAAATTATGCCAATGAAAGGCTCCAACAACATTTTAATCGACATCTCTTCAAACTTGAGCAAGAGGTAAGTATCTTCAATATGTTCCAATGAGTTTAAAATAGGGCATAACTGGTCTCTGCATTCACAGAAGTTGAGACAATGAACTATTTTTCTCTTATCTCCTTCTCCTAAACGTTGTACATGGTTATCACATGAAGCAATTCATGTCATGCAGACCATTAGTGATTGCAAAGATGACATATTTGCTTTCTGTGAATTTTCCTAATATTTGCAATTTCTGCCAATTTTTTCTAGAAGAAGTCTTTATAGTAACTCTATTGAAATCAGAATGTCAAACAAAGTGATGGAACTTTTTTATTGCAGGAGTATGAGTTAGATGGAATTGACTGGACAAAAGTAGAATTTGAAGACAACCAAGATTGCTTAGATCTCTTTGAGAAGGTATTTTTCTTCCCTAATGCATCAGTAGCCCATATTTAAGAATCTCAATGATGTGTTCTGTTATCTTTTCTCCTTTTTAACATGTCTTTTCCCTGGGGAAGGGAGTTAATTTTTTTTTTTTAATTCTTCTGAATAGTTCATGAATCGACATAGTCAATTTTTAATTCACGTGTTACGGTTGCTTATGGCTTACACTGGTCTGCTAGTACAGAAACCTATTGGGCTGATATCTTTGTTGGATGAAGAATCAAATTTCCCCAAGGCTACAGATATAACTTTTGCCACTAAGCTTAAGCAGCACTTGAGTGCCAATCATTGCTTGAAAGGAGAAAGAGGTGGTGCTTTCAGTGTTCGCCATTATGCTGGAGAGGTTAGTTTTACACACGCTCTGAAATTCCTTATGAACTCCTGTCAGAAAAATAACTGTAGCTGCAGTGTTAGAAATTTAAGCAGACACCGGATTGATTTGTTTAGTGTAATAGTAATACCTATACTTGATTGATTATATCTTGAGCTAACGATACGATGTGTGCATACTATTGATATATGTGACAGACTTTCAACTGGCTGATTTAGTAAAGATACTGTAGATTGTGTTTGTAGTTTGCAAAAGGTATTGGAAGTATAGCCATTTTATGGTGGGGATCAAACAACATTCTTTGAAACTTTAGTTAGATATTTTGGCAAATTCAATAATATCAAATTTCTGTTTGCATTAGTTTGTGGGTTGAACATCTGATATGTTAAAGCTCAATAGTCAATATGCTTTGTGATATTTTCTTCCACGAGTGACAAGGATGAAAAGCTAAGATGGAAGTTATGAAGTGACACTGGTTTTGCATGTGGTACCCTATTGATCCTCACGTTGTATGTTTTACTGTATTTACTTATCTTAATTTTTTTTTAGGTTCTTTATGACACGGGGGAATTCTTGGAAAAGAACAGAGATCCATTGAATTCTGTAACCATTGAACTACTCTCATCGTGTACCAGACGACTACCTAAGCTGTTTGCTTCTGCACTCCAACAATCCCAGAAACCAGCAGGTTCATTAATTCAGTCGGGAATGTTGGCTTGTCAGAAGCATAGTGTTGCCACAAAATTCAAGGTTATTAAGATATTAACGGCTTGTATTTATTGTAAGAAAGGTCGCGCACCAAAATATTGAATTTATTCTTCTCTGGATTTGTCAATCTTTAATTTCTAATGCAATGTGATATCTTACGTATTATGATGCTTCTCTCATTGACATAAAAGTTATTAGACAAGACAAAAAAAAGTCATTGGACAAGAACTCCTGATCATACATGATACGTTTAATAAACTTACTCCCTTCCACGATTGCAGGGTCAGCTTTTTAAATTAATGCAGCAGCTTGAAAGCACAAGACCCCATTTCATTCGTTGTATAAAATCGAATAGCAAGAAGATTCCTGGTGTGTTTGAAAGAGATCTGGTGTTAGAGCAACTTAGATGCTGTGGAGTTCTAGAAGTTGTTAGGATTTCGAGATCTGGGTACCCCACCCGAATGACGCATCAAGAATTCACGAGAAGGTGGAGTGCCACTATCTTCCTTTCCTTTTACTTCTTTTGATTACTTTAGAGATATTTATGGTCTACTGGCATAACTTTCAGGTATGCTTTCCTAATTCCGGAAAATAATGCACATCAAGACCCCTTAAGTACATCAGTTGCCATTCTGCAGCAGTTTAATATACTTCCTGAGATGTATCAAGTTGGTTATACGAAATTATTTTTCCGACCTGGACAGGTGAATTCTTTATTATTATAGCATTGATACTTGAATCACATCTTCTTTAGATTGCTTAAGGAAACTTAAAGCATTTTGCATATTTACTTGTCTAATCTTCTGGTGGTGGACTGCAGATTGGTGCTTTGGAAAATGTCAGAAAACAATTTTTGCAAGGTACTCTTGAAGTGCAGAAGTGCTTCCGTGGTCATCGTGCTCGTCGCCAGTTACATGAACTTAAAGGAGGAGTAGTAACATTGCAGTCATGTAAGGGCTACACCTACTACATCAGTTTGTAATTAAAATTGATCAAATTCCACTTTAAGCATACTGATTTCATCGAAATTCATTTTCAAATCATATATTTTCATTACATACCATGACTTGCTGATATTTCATGTCGTTGGTTGGATAAGAGTCACTATTTTCATTTAGGATTCTCCCTAATCCTTTTTTGTGATTTTTTTTTAAAATTATAAATGACATATTAGTTTATTACTTTTACTTATATTGCGACAATTACACATCTGCAGATATTCGTGGTGAGAATGCAAGAAAGAAGTATGATGGGTTACTCAGGTTCAACAAGCAGAATGCTCACAAGAAGGAAGACGAGCAGTTGATGGCAGTTATGCAAATACAGTCTGGTAAAGCTTCTCTCCATATAAAGTCTTTTCAAAGAATTTCAATGGGGTGTCTAAATAAATAAGTTATTTTCTGCAGTAATTCGTGGATGGTTGGCTCGAAAGCATTTAAGACTCCATAATATTTCAGAACAGTCGAATCTTAGCAAAGGGAAAGCAGGGAGGAAGACTTCTGAAGTCAAGGTATTTCACGATCGTGCTCCATACCTATATTATTTAAATTTGTTGTCTGTCTTATGAAAATAAAGTTATTTCCTCCCCACTCCCCCTTCTTATCTGTCACTGATATATGATTATTCGATCTCTGTTCATTGAGCAGGATCTGTCACCAGAAATCTCACCTTCAGTTGTTGTGGAACTTCAAAAGAGGGTAATGATGGCAGAAGAGACAATTGCAGAGAAGGATAAAGAAAATGCTGCTCTGAGAGAGCAAGTACAACAATTCAACTCACGGTGGTCGGAATACGAAGCCAAGATGAAATCCATGGAGGACATGTGGCAAAAGCAGATGACGTCTTTACAAGTGAGTTCATTATATTCTTTTCCAAGTATTGCTATTGTCAGTTTGTAAGAAGCATCTGCATTTATAAATCGCGTTTGTTATCTTATTGCGCAGACGAGTCTGGCTGCTGCCAAACAGAGTCTTGCTACGGACAGTCAACCTGGAAGGCTTGATGGTGCCCAGTCACCTCATTCCTACGATTCCGAAGATATATCTACTCCTGGTGGCAGCACCCCTATCAGATATGCAAATAATGGTATAAATGGTGTGGCCTCAAATGGCGCTTTAAATCCAGTCAGCCCTCTTGTGAAGGAATTTGAGCAAAGGAAACAAACTTTTGATGCTGAAGCTCTAGCAATTGTAGAGGTCAAGTCAACTTCTGTAAATCCTGTAGAGGAATTGCGGAGACTGAAACAAGTTTTTCAAGCATGGAAACGGGATTACAAGGTTCGGCTAAGGGAAGCAAAAGCGAAGGCACGCAGGATGGGGCATCCTGAAGGTCGAAGAAAATGGTGGGGAATGAAAAAGTAAATGATTTTAGCAACATTGTAATAATGATTATGAGGCGATTCTTTGCAGGAATTTTCTAGTTCCCCACAAAGTCGAACGGGTAAGCGGTAATTAGGCACAATCTAGGAGAGTATTAGTGTGTGTATATATCAATTTTGTTGTTGACTTAAGGGGTCAACTATCCCTCTGCGGACCTTCATTGGATTCTGTCGAGTTATTCCTGTGATACATAAGTTGTGTATAGTGTTGTGTATTGGTGTAGTTCAGATGTACCTAGTGTGGAAGAGAAGTCTTCTTGTTGCCTCTCCAGTTTGGAAAATATTGAAACAGATTGTAAGATATTCTGTTCTTTGTTTCCGGTTATATGATAGTGATTTGAATTAGTTAAATTTTATTCAGTGTGTGATATAGTGCAAAGAAGCAGATTTGGAGAAACCAGATAAGGATATAATACCAAGTATCATGGAATCACAAAATACATCAGTTTCCCAGCAAATAAATATAATCATAATCTACACACATTAGATTGATTGAGAATTGAAGCTTATGATCCAGGGGCAAACTTGGTGGCATAAACCCAAGCATTGTTAGCAACAGGGTTATCAAGGTGGTCCAACAAATTCTCAAGTGGGCCTTTTCCAGTGACAATAGCTTGAACAAAGAATCCAAACATAGAGAACATGGCCAGCCTTCCATTCTTGATTTCCTTCACCTTGAGCTCCGCAAAAGTCACAGGGTCATCAGCGAGGCCGAGTGGGTCGAAGTATTGGCCGCCAGGGTAGAGATCGTTGCCCTCGCCAACTCCATCCAGGCCGTTGATTCTGAACCCTTCGACAAGTCCCATGAGGATAACTTGGAATCCAAGAACTGCGAGTATGCTTTGAGCGTGCACGAGGTTGGGGTTGCCCAAGTAGTCCAGCCCACCCTCGGAGAAGATTTGGGCGCCGGCCTTGAACCAGACGGGTTCCTTGAAGTCAACTTTCACCCATTTCTCAAGAACTTCTGGGGTTATGCATCCAAAAGCTCCAAGCATGGCCCATCTCCCATGGATAACCTATATATATATAAAAAAAAGAAATTATTCAATCAACATCCATTAATTATTGAAAAACTATCAAACAGAAGTAACTGAACTCATGTTAAAAAAAGACACCATAATGAAGTAGTACCTCAAGAGCTCTGTTCTTGGCAAAGGCTTCAGGATCAGCAGAGAGACCAGCAGTGTCCCATCCGTAGTCACCGGGGAATTCTCCGGTGAGATAAGATGGAGTCTGAGCTGAGAATGGTCCCAAGTACTTGACACGGTCAGGCCCGTACCACAAATCATTACCCTGTTTAACAATCACAAACACGAGAATTTAAAGAGTCATAAGATTTTAGCCAGTAAAACGCTAAGAAAAATGTTTTTTTTTTTTTTTTTGGGTTTGTTTCTGGGATGAATTGAAGCATATAGAGGGATTGAGTAGTTACCATGGTGTATTTGCCATTAGACATGGAGACAACATCTCTAAGGGGATTGGCATTCTTGGTTTGGCCCAAGAATGGAGTTGCCTTAACAACAGAGGTGGAGCTGGCAGTGGCAGCCATTGATGCCATTTCTTCTCTTCTTTTTTTGTTTTTTTTTTAAATTTTTTATGCTGGAGATTTAGAGAATGTTATAATTTCAATTTGTGAGGGTTGGGGGGAGATTGATTATATTTTATATGTGAAGAAACTGGAGAATGAGAGTCAGGAGGATTTGTGGTTTAGATTGTATGAATGGAAATTGTGGCTGGTGATAAATATGCAAGTGTTTTACTGACCAATCAGAAGCTTTATAACGATTTCAAGTGCTTCATCTCATATCCTTCTATCCACAATTTATCCTGTCAACAATAGGAACATCTTCTTCTTTTTTTGGTACCTAGTTCTATCCACAATTATATAAACACCCACTGAATTTTTAGAAGTAGTTATCGTACATCCATTGTTTAATTTCGTCAAAAGCAACAAAAAAAAAAAAAAAAAAAGAATGTATAAAAAGTAAAACACTATTTTTTCCCATCAACTCTAATTTTAAAAATACGGGTCCAATATTTTAGCACTAAATCACTAAAAAATGGTCTAAATTTCTGCCTCTATACCATAGCTTTCAACTTCTTTTGCTATTTAATTAGTTAGTCAAAGTGTCAAACACAAATTTTATTGAAAATATTTAGTGTATTATTCACCCAATTAAATTGTAATTTTGTCAATAATATATTATATATATGTTAGAAAGCAAATAAAGGAACCAAATATTTAGTGTATTATTCACCCAATTAAATTGTAATTTTGTCAATAATATATTATATATATGTTAGAAAGCAAATGAAGGAACCAAGGAAAAAGAAAAAAGAGAAATGCGGTGAACGTGGATCGAACACGTGACCTTCAGATCTTCAGTCTGACGCTCTCCCAACTGAGCTATCCCCGCAATGTTGATAGTTAATTCCGCTTAATTTATTTGTTTAATTATTTTTCGACAGCACGAGCTGCACCATGTATGGGCCCGTTCAAGATCTGAAAGTTTTGAAACGAAAGAAGCATAAGCTATGTTGCACATATACTTATGCGGGGATACGGATACAGTACGATACGGATACGTGATATGAATTTTTAATTTTTATTGAACATAATACGGCATGGATAGGGATGTAAAAATATAATTTAAATTTATTTATAAGCAACTATATAATTCAATTTAAGTCCTAAAAGTAAAAATAATCCACTATGATACAAACAAAAGTTATATAACTCAAAAAACAAACATAATTCATTCTTAACATAGCGCCTCAATGGAAGAAATTCATTTTTGAGATTTCATGACCTAGGAGATAGACTTGAATAAAGAGATAGAGTAGTGATACTAGTCGTTTATGTTTAACTCTAGAGACTTTATCATTTTTAATAATTTAAATATGACCCGAAATATACATGAAAAACCTATCGGTGTATCCTGATGCCCAATTAGTGTATCCGATACGTATCTATATTAATTTTTATTTATTTTTATTATCGATACGCACGTGGCGTATCGAATACATATCCCACGCGTATCCTACGCGTATATGTATCCTCCGTGTATCTAATACAATACTTTGCCTTTTTTTGGAGTATCCGTGTATCATAGATCAGAAGCCGTGGACATCTTAAAAATTCTGAAAAGTTAAGTGAATACAGAACCAAACAATTTTGGCCCAGTGGTACATCCACACCCCTGAAATTTGATGAAATTACTGATACACTCTTAAAGTTTCTTAAAAGAATTTTAAATTATAAAGAAAATGCATTCTCATTAATTTAGAAAATTGATTTATTTCATATATTAAAGATAAATATTAGAATTTTTATTTCTTTATATTTTTTAGTTCAATAATTTAAACGTAGTTTTAGATATCAATTATGTTGAGTTTTTTAATTTAAAATATATGTACTTTAAACTTTTTATATCATACAAAAGAGAGAATTAGACTTTCTCCCCTGAACTTACAATTAAGTTGCGTTTTTACACCTGAATTTAAGTTTTTTGCATTGTTTCTCCTGAACTTACATTAGTGTTGCTTTTCCCCCTGAACTCTTTTACGACCACTTTTTCGGCCACATAGTTTAGTGGGGAGAGCTCAACATAAAAGTTCAGGGTGGAAAGTGCAACAAGGATACAAGTTTAGAGGGAAAGTGCAACCTTGATGTAAGTTCAGGGGACACAATTTTTTTTTTTTTTTTTTTTTTGCAAACAATTATAATTCAAAGTGCAAAAAACATTAAATTTTAAAAATTATGTATAATTGTAACAAGATATATAATACAGAAAGAAAAAGTAAAAAAAATTGCTTTACCCCTTAAACTCATAGTAGAGGAGCACTTTCGCCTCTTAATTTACACCCTTGTTGCACTTTCCGCCTTTGTGTTGTACTTTCTTCCCTGAACTCTTTGGTCGGAAAAGAGTTCAGGGGGAAAGTGCAACATTAATGTGAGGTGGACGGTGCAAAAAATAAAATTTTAGGGAAGAAAGTGCAACTTGACTGTAAATTCAAGGGGTAAAGTGTTATTTTTTCCATACAAAATATGATAGTATACTTGTATCGATTTTAATATTATTAATTTTTACTATTTAAGAAAATGTGAGTTTTCAAAACTTTCTACAACTCATTTTTGTTTATTGTCTGTGTAAAAAATTGGTATTTTCATTATACAAGTTGATTAATTTCTATGTTAATATTAAGTTATTAACTAGTGGTAGTAAATGAACATTATGTTCAAAAGTTTTTCATGCTGTAAATTTCCATTTTGAAAATTAACGATAAAAGAAATGCGTAAGGTTTAAAACATTGAAACCTTAGTGCGAGTTTCTCTTATTTCAATTAATTAAACCTTTCTTATAATATATAATATTGAAAATAAGTTTTTATTGTATAAGTTGAATTTATAGAGGCCACTTGATACATAAATAGTTATTGAGAGAGGCCGCGGGTATAAAGTGTGAACCCAATTTTCCTGAAATGAGTTCAGTAGACCAAATGGGACACACAATGACAAACAATAGAAAGCTGTAGCATATATCATTCTTGGTTTAATCCGAAATTTTGAGCAAACCCAAAATGGTCAATTTGCACAACAAGCAAGTTCATTTGGGCTAAATGTAAACTTATATATATATGTTGAGTATTTCAACTTGATCAAATTCAAGACCTAGTGGAAGTGAAGTATTCCGTGGATCTAGGCCTAAGCAATCAAAATGAGATGGTCCAATCATTTCCAATGAATTGAAGGAGAGTCCAAAAACAATTTTTTTTTTTGGTACACCCAAAAACAATTTTTTATTATCCTAACAAGCAATCAAGTTTAAATTTTCTATTTGTTATTAAAAATTTAATCCAACTTTAATTGCATTCTTCTAGAGGATCGCTATAGACACTAACAATTCATTGAAAGTAAGGACTTTATTTTTTATATGTTTTTGTTCAGTTAAATATTAAAAAGAATTTGAGAACTGTTTTGAAACCTATCAAAAATATTCAAAATAATTAAAATAAACATATTTAGAGGCTGAAAACATTTCTTTTTTTAGGGAGATTTAAAATTTTAAACCCATGATTAAAATTACTGCTTTTATTGATGTTACCTTTTATATCATTATCAAAATTGTGACGTACTTTTTCTTCTAATGGTTTTTCTTCTATTTTCGGAGTTTTTTCAAGGAACAGATGATTCCTTATTTGTTCAGTCAATTAAAATGTTGAACATAACTCTTGTCTATATTGAATTTGAAAAAACCCATTTCTTGAAAAAGTATCTAGATTAATTCTGCAAGTTTTCTTTTGATGAATGACTAATACAGTAATACTCCATATACGTTTAGGATTTGACTTGCGATTGCAATAATTGAAGACCATAGTGATGAATTACTCATATATCTTTCCATAATTTATCAATTTTTCTAGAGAAGTCATAAAAAAATGTTTTGCCTCATCTGTGGTTTACAAACTAATTGCAAATCGTCATTTATCTATTCTTTGAAAAAACAGAAGCCATCGGGGACCGTTGTACGTTTCTGTACTAGTGTCTTGGTAGAAGTGAAGCGGGCCATATACATATTATATAGAAGGTACTTGGATAAATCAGATTTTAACTGTTTAACTGTTGGTTGGTCCAAATTAATATGATAAGAAATTCCTTTTTCTTTCTTCTTTTTGTGTGGTTAAATGACACTGGTGTCCTCTCTATCTATAATTTTTTACAGAGTTGTTATTCTTGTATTTTTTTTTTTCATGTTAGTTTCACTATGGGATTTTTGTTTCACTTTGATAATTTTCAGGCGGTCCACGGCGGCTCCGAGCTCACGTGATATGCACGTGCATATTTTCACCCATTCACCATGATAGTGTTATACTTATGTCCCCATAAAATATATTTGTATCAAATTAGTCCTTGACTTTTATGCGAAATAATAATTTTGAAAAAATCATTTAATAAAAATCTTTATGAATCAAAAATTATGTAAAAAGATTCAAAGAAAAAAATAATAAAAATAATTATAACTCACCTATATGTATCAATGTAAATTAGAAAATAACATAAAAAATCGAAAATTCAAAATAGAAATTGGAAAAAATTATATTAATTCACCATTTCACCTATTTATGTCAATATAAATTATAAAATAATTTTTAAAATAAAAAAAGTAAAAAAAATAACATAAAATTATCAAAAATAAAATAAAATAATTCACCTATTTGTATCAATATAAATTAGAAAATAACTGAAAATGAAAAAAAATCAGAAAAAAAAATAATAATCCACCTATTTATATCAAGATAAATAGATGATTGTTTTGATTTTTTTATATAGATACAAATAGGTGAATTAATAATGTTTCTCTTATTTATATTGATATAAAGAGGTGAATTATTATTATTTATTTGATATTGATTTTTGAAATTATCTTATAATGAATTATTATTTTTAATAAAAGTCAAAGACTAATTTGTTACAACCAAGTTTTATGGGAAGTGTAAGTATGTAACTCTATCATAGTGTACATACGAAAATACCTTAAAAAAATTATAGATAAGGAGGACATTACTAGTGTTTTTTACCCTTAATAAATAGCTTATATGAGAAAACTCAATTGTCCAAATTTTTTTTCTCAAAAGTTGAGGAATCATTTTAAAATCCAAGCAAAATGGGCATTGTTGGACTTCAATTGACTACGTAAGCATAATTATGTAATAGATCTGAAAGTAATTCATAAAGTAGTCGTAGTTATATGATAGAGATGAATAGAGAACTTAATCATTGTCTATTTTATATACATTGTGATATATGTTGCTGTTCAACCTATCAAGATAAGATGCACTGCAGGGGAATTGATATTTCGAGCGGAATCTAGGGAAAATAGAAATTACCCACTTGTAAACCTTGGTCAAATTCTCCTCTTAATTTTTTTATTTCATTAATTAAATCTCTTCTATTGTTAGATTTCATATACAAAATATAATAGAACGAGTATTTATTCTCTTTGGCTCAAGGGAGTCCATATGGGCTTGAATAATTGAACTCCGTGAAAACAAGAGAAAATTGAAAATAGATAATACTTAAAATTAAAACGTATAATCGTAATGAAATTTTAAATAGCCTTCATTCTGACTAGTGCAGTATACCCACAAAAGAATTAAACCGGATAAAAAATATCAAGACTAATTGAAAATTAAATCGAATTTCTACGTTTGTACGAACATCGATTATTGGTGTGATTTAGCCGGTTACCCAAACTGGTGCACATGCCAGTGGTTATCTAGAATCCATGTGTTTAAAGGAGACAAATGCCTCTTTCTTAATTTTGTTCGTTCATTTTCTGAATTTATTTTCATTTTGGTTGCAATATCATACTTGTCGTTTCCAAATTTAATGTTGAATAAACATTGGAAGTTCCCAGGCCGGCGGTGGCCCAGGCTGTCGGCGGCGTGGGAAGTGTTGGGGTGGTTTGGGAATTTTTTTTTTTAAATTAAAATTATTTATTATTTATTATTTTAATAAATATTAAATAGTTTTTAATTATATAGTTTATTATTTTAATAAATATTAAATAATTTAAAATTATATATTTTATTATTTTAATAAATATTAAATAGATTAATACTATTATATAAATCTTATATTTAAAAAGAATATATTTTTTTAATTTTGGTGATATTTATGTTAAAATACTATTTAGTTTATAAATCAAATTAGTTATTTAAATAAAATAAGTAAAATTTTAAATTGGTCTGCACTAGGTATTATTTGAGTCAATTTTAAAATTTGGCAATAATGTAGACTAAGATCGTCACAAAATTTGGAGATGCTGGGCTTTTTTGGTAGCGTGAAATATTACGGGGTAAAATTATCAATCAACATAAGTAATGTCATCAACTTTGCAAATGTGTCACAATTTGTTAAAGCGTTGTACCAAATGTATTGGGCACATAAATCTCTGTATCAAAAGTGAGAATTGACCTAAAGCTCAGTATCAAAAATTCAATTTTCTCTTGAAAGTTATCATCAGGGAAAAACACTTTTGATACCAAACTTTAGTTCAAAAAACACATTTGGTATCAAACTTTTTGAAAAAACACATTTCATACCATGATTCATACAATCTTGACACATTTAGTTTTGTCGTCAATTTTCGGACGAAATTCAGCACGTGATGCTCATGTGCACATTAAGTTGACAATGGGAGAGAAAACATGCACGAGTTTTAAAGACCCACAATTGACGGCACGTGCTGAATTCCGTCCGAAAATTGACGACAAAAGTAAATGTGTCAAGATAATGTGAATCATGGTATGAAATGTGTTTTTACGAAAAGCTTGATATTAAATGTGTTTTTGAACCAAAATTTGGTATCAAAAGTGTTTTTCCCTCTATATTTCATTCATCCTTTTTCTTTTCAATTTTTTTTTTGTTTTTTTTTTGGACATGAAGCAATCGATGTGTTCAATTGTGAAACCACTCTTCATGCACCGTAGCTATTCTGGCTTAGAACGAATTTGTTATATATATACGGAGTAATATTTTAATTTTGTTAGGCGATTAAAAATATTAATAATTGAGAGACTAAAAAACAAAAACGAGGAAACTGCATAGAACCTGTGTTGTTCGAACTTATTTGAGAATGAGACCCCTTTAGTTCTGTGCATGTTCTCTTTCCTTACCATCTCTGCTCACTGCTGCCCTACTACACTCAAATTCTTGCTCCTTATTTTCATTTCATGTCCTTTACTCCAAACATTTTACCAAATGGCCCTTGTATCGTGATGCCTTCTCTAGATGATAATTATATCGTTACATCAATTACTCTATCGAATATTTTATTGATATCAAAGTAAAAAGATAAACTAATTAATTATAAAGACTAATATTAAACTAGAGAAGTACCCAAACTAGTGAGAGTTAAACCCACAACTTTTTGGTCATGAAGCCTCTACATTAGTCAACATGCTACGGCCTCATCGACATGATGCATTTTCAAATAAATCATTACCAGATTAAGAGGTCTTGTTGAGTATTTTTTTTCTAGTTTACTACTAATTCTTGAAGTTGATATTTGTACTTTGACAGTATTAAAAATATTCTAATAAATTAATTGATGTATTAGTATATTCACTGTATACCAAAAAGGTCGTTAGGAGTAAAGGATATAACTGTATAATCACTAAATGAGTATTTTAGGGCAAGGATATAAATGTCCGTTTTTTTTTTTAAAATGTCAGTATATTTCTGTGGGAGATTGTATAATAGGTTTTAATTAGTTATTTAAAGCAAACTAGCACTTAATTACTGCTCATATCATAAGAAATATGCCTAAACCAATTTAGCAACAAAATTTTGAGTCTAAAATATACTCTAGTAAACAAGAATGACTGACTGTACAAATTAAAATTTAATGAATTAAAGTAAGTGGTTACAATCTCTATGATTCCTCTGATTCTAATCTTAAAAAAAAATGTTTCTTGAACTTGATCTTGGAAAATGTTGATTTGATCTTCTCCAAAATGATTTAAGTGAATAACGTTAATTCAAGGGCAATTTTGCTTAATCTTGAATCAAACGTGAAATGATTTGAATATCATCGACGAACGTCTTGAACTCCGTATTGGATACTTTGATTTTTAAGGGATTTGATCTTCCTTGAGTCGTCGTAAATCTCCAATAACGTTAAAATGAGGGCTTCTTAGCTTGGTCTCGAATCAAACGCTGGATTTCCTTCGATCTTTTGAAGAACACTTTGAATGTTGTGAAGAACACCTAGATTTAATGAAAAATATTTTAATGAAGAATGCCCTTGTATATGGTGAAGAACGTCTCGTAGAGAGAATTTTGCTCCTTCAACTTGTGCTCCTTCGAAAATGTGTCTTTCTTCTAAGGGAGGACCCCTACTTATAGTGGTAGAAAGAAGAGTCCAAGTGAAGTTAGTAAATTGAATGATGTAATTTTGATTGTCTCTCAGTAGTAGAAGACCTACATACTTCTCATCGTCTAAGATATATGAACTCTTTTAAATGTCTATCACTTGTAGGAGATATGTACTCTTTTGATTGGTCGTGACACATCATCTTGAAAACTTGGCATGATTTAATTGGCTTTTTCAGTGAAGAGTAAAAAATAGAACTTCATTGGCTTAAACACCTCAACTTGACACTTGGCGCGATTTTATTGGCCAACAATATATATGTAGAGTTTAATCAAATTAACTATTTAGTTTGGAATTTAATTTAATAAAAGTCCAAAAATAGCAAATTTTATTTAATTTCTAATATGTTTTAATTAGACACAAAACTTGTGTGTCTACAACCAATTAATCTATTTTACAAATTAGATATATAGGACATATGCTATGTAATTTAGTCAGTTTTCTAAAAGTATATATCATTCAATTTCAAAATGAATATATTGCAGTTTGAATGCAAAATCTTTTGAGTTGAACTGAATATGAAGAAGAATTAGGAGCTGCTGGTAACGTCATTAAATGGTGAGGAGTTGGCAAGTCTAAATAGACATATAACTGCAAGGGCATTATAGTAATTCAAATATCCTTGGAGGATTCATCCCATCTCTTCCAACCTCCGTATCATCGCAATTATATGATATGTGTCTTCATCTAAACATATATCTCCCATCACCCCACACAAACTACACAACAACACTTATTTAACCAACCTACCTAGCAAGTACCCACCTCCACCTCCACCTCCACCTCCACCCCATCAATTAATTAATAAATATAATTAATTAAGCATGCCAAGTCATCATAGTGACAGTATAAGTGATTCTTCTTCAATGGAAGATGAAGAACTAGTAGATGATGAGGTGGAGGAGGAAGAAAACTCCGGCTACGATTCGAAAACCATATGCAGCTGTTTCGGCCGCCACCGCCGCCTTGGGGGTTGGTTTTGGGGTAGGGTGTTGGACCCTAGGGCAATATGGGTGCAGGAATGGAACAGAATATTCCTTTTAGTATGCGCCACTGGTCTATTCGTCGACCCTCTATTTATCTACGCTCTCTCCGTAAGTGACAATTGCATGTGCCTTTTCATAGACGGGTGGTTCGCCGTCACCGTTACCGTTCTCCGTTGCATGACGGACGCCCTCCACCTCTGGAACATGTGGCTGCAGTTCAAGATGAACCACTGCTCCCACCACCACATAGCCGACGGCGGAGCTGATTTATTTAATGGTAGAACAAGAAGTGCTCGTGTCGTGGCCTTGAAATACTTGAAAGGGAAAAGGGGTTTCTTTCTTGATCTCTTTGTCATCCTTCCATTGCCTCAGGTAAATTAATTTTTTTTTTCTATTAAGGGTATTCAAGTTTCAAATCTGAACTAATATTTCTCGAGTCACCGTCGGACACATTATGTCAACACAATTCCTAATGGAAATTCAGACCACGTTTTTAGTGACTAGTTAGCCCTTTCCACTGGACCAAAATACATTTTTCCTTTGTTGCATATATATATTTTAGTCAAATTTGTGTTAAAAAAAATTCAAAATCATGGGCTACAAAATTCTTTTGGGAATTGGGGATTAATTAATTCCTTTGTTGAAAAATCATTGTCATGAATTCTTGTATATTACAGCTAGGACAGGGAGTGGTGCCAAATTTGTAAGGATTTCATTTTGGATTTATTGAGAATATAATGCAATGTGACAAAAAAGCATGCATGTCATCCGAAAATTAAATTGTTTGTATGCATGCAGTTATAAGCAATAACCTGCAGTTACAACTTTCAACCGCATGTGGTATAGCAATATACAATATCTACTGTGTATATGTGGGAAATGTTGAAATAAATTAATCTAGGGGTGGTTCTTCATTTGATAATTAACTTTGGGTTGAATTTAAATTGAGCTAGATTTTAATCAGAGTATATTTTATGCAATTATTTTATAGATCTTTAAAATTAATGCATTCAAGAATAATTATAGAGTATATAACACCTTCCACTAAATTGCGAGAGGTAAACGAGAATGAGTTATGATACTTTAATTTAATTATTGTTATATAAATTGAACATTTTTGTACTAATAATTGACGAATGTCAAACAATACTTATAATTGTAGAAGTGTAACTCTAGATTTTCACAGATATATTATTCTGAGACAATTTTGTAATATTGACTATGGCCTATGGGCCGGGACCACTTTGGACTTGTGGAATAGCCCATGGGCTAAGGATTAGACTAACAGACTAAACAAGGATGTCTTAGTATACTCCTAGTTGTTAAATTAAACATTTCCTACCTTTTGTTTAAATAAATTAGTAATTGGTTGTTTTATTCTTGATGACTAGATAGAACCAAAAAATTAATGGATCGAAATATTGTGATTAAAATTTGCAGGTTGTAATGTGGGTAGGAATCCCTTGGCTGTTGAATAAAGGATCCACAACGGCGGTGATGACCGTACTGCTAATAATGTTTGTTTTCCAATACCTGCCCAAAATCTACCACTCCGTCTGCCTGTTGCGCCGCATGCAGAATCTGTCCGGCTACATCTTTGGAACCGTTTGGTGGGGAATTGCACTCAACATGATTGCTTATTTTGTTGCATCCCATGTAAGCATATACTACTATTATACACATCAACTCATGCACTCGATCCTACAATGGTATTAGAGTCAAAGTCACGTATTCAACTTTCAGTGGCACAATTTTGAGGGAAGAAAATATTGGTCTGGACTGGGTATGACGACAATTGCCTTTGTGTAATGGGCCGGATATATCTGTGTGCTTTATAGGGTCACATGACTGGATGCTCAACACTTTTAGTCCCACGGTTTAAAAAATAACACTTTTGGTCGAATTCTTTTAATTCCTTGATGAAATTATACAGGCTGTGGGAGCATGCTGGTATTTGCTAGGCATCCAAAGGGCTGCAAGATGCTTGAGAGAACAATGTTTGGTGACAAAGGGCTGCAACATCAGAATGACGGCATGCCAAGAACCCATATATTATGGAACAAAAGATCTAATTAGAGACAGGGCACGATTTGTGTGGGGAGAGAACAGAAATGTTAGGTCTACTTGCCTAGAAAATTACGACAATTTCGACTATGGAGCTTATAAATGGACTGTTCAGCTTATAACCAACGAGAACCGTTTGGAGAAAATACTGTTTCCTATCTTTTGGGGCCTCATGACTCTTAGGTATTGTATTATTATATACTACTATTAATTTTTCAATTAAAATTACTTGGAAATCAGCATCAATATAGTAAAGAGTTTGTGAATGAAACAGTACTTTTGGGAACTTGGAGAGCACAACAGATTGGTTAGAAGTGGTTTTCATTATCATTGTCTTGACCACTGGACTTCTCCTTGTTACAATGTTGATTGGTAACATCAAGGTAATAAACTTGCATTAATACATTATACATATTGCTCTTATTATGTACTCATAAAGGGAGTCTGTCCTCTGTTAAAAGTATCCTGATTGATTTTTAATGTTGTGATGAATAAATGAATCACAGGTGTTCTTGCACGCGACTACCTCGAAGAAACAGGCAATGCAATTGAAGATGAGGAACATAGAATGGTGGATGAGAAAAAGACGTTTGCCACAGGGGTTCCGACAGAGAGTGAGGAATTACGAAAGACAAAGGTGGGCAGCTATGCGTGGAGTCGATGAATGTGAAATGACAAGAAATCTCCCTGAAGGCCTTAGAAGGGATATTAAGTATCATCTCTGTCTAGATTTGGTTAGACAGGTACAAAAAAGCTAGCTCAAATTCGACCACATTTTTGTCGTAAATTAGTTAAAATTTAAAGTTGCATTCATTTTTGTAGGTACCTTTGTTCCAACATATGGATAACCTAGTCCTTGAGAACATTTGTGATCGCGTCAAGTCCCTCATATTCACAAAGGGAGAAACAGTAAGTAAAATGCTCTTGCATTAAATGATAGAACATTGAGCGAGCTCTATTTCTTGTGTTTGAGTTTAACTTTTCATATCATTTTACTCACTGAAATCCAAAAACCAAACATATCCTAACTGTAAAAATCTGATTCTATTCTCGATAACAATTTGGTATTGGAAGATAAGTAGAGAAGGTGATCCAGTACAAAGAATGCTATTTATAGTAAGAGGACATCTACAAAGCAGTCAAGTTTTACGCGATGGGGTAAAGAGCTGTTGCATGTTAGGCCCGGGTAACTTCAGTGGAGACGAGCTTCTTTCATGGTGCCTTAGAAGACCCTTTGTAGAAAGGCTTCCACCCTCTTCATCATCGCTTGTAACTCTCGAAACCACAGAAGCTTTTGGGCTCGAGGCAGAGGATGTTAAGTACGTAACTCAGCACTTTCGTTATACTTTTGTGAACGAGAAAGTGAAGAGGAGTGCTCGATATTACTCGCCTGGATGGAGGACATGGGCAGCAGTTGCGATTCAGTTGGCGTGGAGGAGGTATAAGCATCGTTTGACGCTTACGTCATTGTCTTTTATTCGGCCTCGAAGGCCACTGTCGAGGTGCTCTTCGCTTGGGGAGGATAGGCTTAGGCTTTATACTGCTTTGTTGACCTCACCAAAGCCTAATCAGGATGATTTTGATTTCTGATGTGGGATGATTTTAATGAAATGTCTAGCTGCATATATATTAATTTGTTTGTACGTACTTGGTATGTGTGGGGATTTGAATGATTTTTGGAAGTTTTGTCTTAAAATTGTCTAGTTTCTCAATGGAGACTAATTATGTTGTAGATGGAACTTTTCACTGGATTATGAGAAACATAGCAAAGGGATCATGATTTATTTTAAGACACAATATGAGCCTGTTCCTACTATATTTGCATTGCCAACCACACATCCTGTCAAATTCCTGCAGCAATTCATTAATTAATTTCACAACTGTATGTATAATCAATGATGTCAATATAGCATGAGTAAAAGCTGTAAAATGAAGTGCATCTTGTTGTATTGCTCGGAGCATATCAGCTTCGCCAGTAATGCATAGTGAATTAATTGCTTTCAAGAATTTTGTGAAACTAATTAATATGAAGGAATTCACCTTGATTTTATAATGTTCTGATCTCTTAATAAATGAAGAGAAATTGTTTTACTTCTTCACTTGTTTCTTTCGTATAATTTGGACATTATATATATATATGTGAATATTGGTCACCTGTGGATCTTATAAGGGCTGCAAATCCCTTGTTTGTTACAGTTAAACTTGTTAATGCTATTGCTATGGGCAAAGTTGCAATCATTCATTCATTCTCCCACCCGCTCTCGATATTGGAAAATATTTTTTTATCAATTACTTTAATTTCAAAATAATCTAGATCTCCTTTTGAACTGCTGCTGAATTTCAATTTGAATTTGAATTTGAATTTGGGAACTAATTACTAGTACACATATACTATTTAACAAAGCAAAACAGTCTCAAATAATTTTAAGAATAATCATATATATAAAGCTATTCTTCGTTTTCGTATAGCCTGCATCAATGAAATAGTCCTAAAGTAGCTAGCAGATTAAGGATCAGAACCTAATAGTACTGGGACCCAAACAGCTCAAATCAATGACTTTCTTCATAGACTGTTCTGTTCTTTTTATCTTGTCTGCATTCGTAATCATCAACATCATATTGCCGCCAGGAGAAGAAGAGCAATCGGGGTGTGATGTTTGGTAATAGGATTGGGCAGTGGTTTTGGCACGGCGCTGGATTGAGCTGAAAGCATAGTTCCATCTGCACACGCCTAATTGATCTTTCAATGCTTCCACCGCTCCAATGCTTGCTGCTACAATCAAACCACCTCCTCTTCTTGCGGCCCCGCTCATACTCAAATGTGTACGTGTGTGTGTAGAGAAATCTCAAATGTGTTTGAAGCAGTTTTTCTTTTGCTCTTTAATTTGTTTGGGGAATGGAAAATCAACTTGATATATATATACTAGGGAGAAGAATGAGAATTTATTTTATTCAAGGCTTAAACTCAGAGAGAGACGAAAAAGAGATTAAATTAAATACTTTACTATATAAAATTGGATGTTGTACAAAAACTAGGAGCGGTTTAACCTATGGGGTATAGGAAACAGCCAAAGGTTTTGTAACTTTGTTGAATATTAAAACCAACTGCTTTCGTTACTAGTAGTTTTCTCATTTCTGGGTGTATAAACCCATGGTTTGTGGATGTACGGTAAAAAAACAACCATGGTTTCCCCCTTTATTTTTTCCATAAAAAAAAAGAGAAAATAATAATAATTATTTTTTTTTTTTTTGGTATTCAACTCCCTGTTTTACTGACAAGAAAAGAAACTCCCTACTGGTATCAGGAGCCCAGGACAAAACGGGTTAAACCGTGTGGAAAGAAAAATTATAGTGCTATGTTTGTTTCGTTTTTCATTAGTTTAAAAATTGAGAAATAGAATAAGTTTCTTACTCAAAAGGAAAAAAAAAATTGTTCTTTTTTTAGGGAGCATCAAAATGCTATTTAAAAAGCGAGACAAACAAGTCTATAGTTTGAGGTATGTTCAATAAGGAAACAAAAATTAAATTGAGTCAACATAAAAAATAAAAATAAATACTTTGTCGGGAAAATTATAAAAATGATTTTGTAACTAAAGCTCGTTGGCAAAAAACTCATTTGAGGATACATGCCAATAATTAAGTCATGTAACCAAACTAATTTGACAATTTATTATGTTCTCCAAAGCATTCTATTTACCCCTTCAATTTTGTCTTAAATCAACTTTACAGACGAAATTGCCTGGTGAAAAGGAGAGATGATAGAACACCACATTGAAAAAATTTCAAACCAATTAAGTCACATAACATGTACGTGTCTTAATGTGAAAAAAAGAAATAAGAATCTTTGGTTGGAATAGGATTAAAATTGCTAAGTTCACATAATTATAGAACTTAACTGTGAGTAAACCTCAGTCACATAACTATTTTGCATTTTCATTCAATTAGTTGAGTCACTTGCACGCGACTCAATTTACGGAAATTAATAAAAGAGCCGAAAATGGATGTAGCAAAAGCTTGTTCAAAATTTGGTTTGATCTTTATTGTTTACTTTTTTCTAGTCATTGTAGTCACTATGATGTATTTTTAATGTGTTTTGTTTAATAATAGAAATTATAATTAACTATCAAAAAAAAAAAGTTTGTTCAAAACCCAGAGACTAACTTGACCCAAGATGCGTGGACTAAAATTGTTAATAAATTACGAATATCCCCCTCATGTAAGGCCTAATTACAAAAATCCCCCTCATGTATTGGGTATTACAAAAATTCCCCTCAGGTTTGTCACATTCTTACAATTAACCCCTTGTCCCTAAAATGTTCCAATTTTGCCCTTGGAAGTTATTTGTAATGTTTATAATATGTTATAAATTTTAAAAATTGGGTGTTAATTGTTATATCTTGTAAATATAAAAATAATAATCATATATTTAACACCAAAATAATTGATATAATTTATAATTTCCCATAAATTTCAATAAATATTTCAATTTATAATACAATATAAACTTTAATAAATTAAAATATCTTATTTATAATACAATATAATTTATTAAATTTACTAATTTAAAAAATAAATTCATTTAACTAATGTGTAAGCAATTCGTATTGATAAAATATATTATCAAAATTCTATTTAATTTAATATTTTACAATTTAAATTGCTAATAAATATATAAATACCCTTTTTTTTTTGCAATATTTATTAAAACTTATGGGCAATTATAAATTTTATCAATTATTCTGGTAGTAAATATATAATTATCTCTTTTCTAATTTATAAGATATAATAATTAGATCCCAAGTTTTAACATTTATAAGACATTACAAACAATACAAATAACACCCAAGGGCAAAATTGAAATATTTTAGGGGCAAGGGGTTAATTGTAAGAAGGTGACAAACTTGAGGGGGATTTTTGTAATATCCAATACGTGAGGGTGATTTTTGTAATTAGGGCTTACATGAGGGGGGTATACGTAATTTACCCATTTAGTTATTGAAATTAGAGGTTCCATGACCAAGAGGTCATGGGTTCAACTCCCACGAATGTGGGTATTTCTTTAGTTTAATACTAGCAGTTTAACAATTGTAATTAGTTTACTTTCGATTCGATATAGTGTCTGATGTAACGATGTATTTACCATCTAAAAAAAAAATCTTAGAAGGATATTTTTGTCTAGGAGCCTTAGTTACAAGACCATTTTTCTAATTTCTCCTACTATTTCGAGCCCTTAAAAATTGGCAAATTAAATTGGTCCAATTAAAAAAAAAACTATTTGGATCATTGAAAATTGACAAGTAAATCAATCCGTTGTCTATAGTTTGTGTTCAATTGCTATTGTAAACATCTTACTTAATCAGCAAATAAGTATTAAAATTATTCAGGGTGTAAATTAACAGGGGTTTAATAAATGAATGTCTATGCAATTACTATATTTAAGTGTAAAATGTTTTCATTGAATTTGATACAACATCATCATTGATAATTGAAATCATTTGGAGTTAGATAGTGAAATTAATTCATATCGATCCCAGTCAAATTTAAGAAGTGGAACATTCATTCATTCTTACTTAAATTTAATTGAGTACTCCCTCTTAGTTTACTTATCCGGAATATACTTAATTGAATACTCCCTCTTATTTGATACTTTAATGATGTTATTTATATAAAAATTTAATGATCAGGGACAAGTTTGTGAGGTAACTTGTATGCAATATATACCAGAAGTTGAATGAACAAGTAAATTAATTCATTTGATCGATCTCAAAATATTTGTATGTACAAGAATTAATTGGGACCCCAGCAGCTTAAATACATAACTTTTCTGAGTGACTCCTCAGATTGCTTCAATTTATCTTCTCTCATCTTATTTGAAATGACAGATGAGGAAATTAGCTTCTTGGATTGAGTGGTGTAGGACCTGAGATTGTTCTTTGCGTGTTGGTGAAGAAGCTTCATTGCATAATTCCATCTGCAAAATCCAGCTTGATCTTTCAGTGCTTCGATTGTTCCAATGCTTGCTGCTACCAACCATGCTCTGCTTGTAGAACTCATCTTTACTTTGAAGTATATATAGTGAAGTGAAGTGAAGTGAAAATTAAACAGATGATGTTGTAATTCAATTGTATGTGAATTGATTGATGATGGAGAATTGGAGTTGTGTATTCTGATATTTATATAAGGAAGTGGACGTGGTTTGGGTAATAGATAAGGAGGAAAGGAATTCCCTTCCCCCGGTTTTCAGATTTGTGCCAATGGATTTGTTTGGGCATATAAACACACTCACACAGTCGTTTAATAAATAATTAATTAATTAAAACCACGCGGCACGGGACCATCTGCCAAAGCAATACATACATATAAAAATAATAAATAAATACATAGCTAGCGGATTCGCCAAACATGTCTATGAATATCAAAAATATATTTTTAATTCAAGACATGGATGGATTTGGCTGTCGCTTTCCGACTAGATAAGAACGTTGTATTTGAGTCATGTACTCATCTTAGATTTTTTGGTAATTCTTATCCAAAATCTACATAACAATTAAGACAAATTGTAATACACAATATTTTCTAATGCTCAAAATATGTACAATACATTTGTATTATGATTAAATAACTGTGGTAAAATTCAATATAGATAAAAAAAATTCCTTTAATTTTAACTGGAGTTACAGCATAAACGGTAATTTTTTGCTGAGACTGGATTAGACCACAACCAAAATATTTACATCCTTGAAAATGGCCAAATTCATAACAATATTCAAAAACCTTTTTTTGGGAAGAATAATAACCCATGGGGTCTGAACCAGTTAACCAAAAACATGCATTTATCATGTAATTAATTTCTCTTAAGTGTATTATTTTATCGCTACGCTTTTCTTTTAAGAATGAATTATATATACACTTTGTAATGAAAAATTTTGGGTTCGACCACAATTAGATTGAACAAGAGTACCCTTTCCACTATGGTTGCCAATATGTAGGGCTTGAGTAGGCCCATCATCGGTACTGGGACCGGCACAAGATCAGGCCCATGGACCAGTATACTCTTGGACTAGTACATAAGATAAGCCCAAAGAAAATCGATGTAAAGCAGCTGCTGCCAATATCAGCATCGAATCGGATCCATCCACCACAACTAATTTATTAGGCCTCAACTGATAGTAATCTAATACCAAAAGAGAAAGATACCCTCACCTCACCTCACTCGCCGGCCGCCGGAAATGCCCTCCGATTGTACCAGATAAATAGTTTAGCTGAAATCTCTCATGTCATAGCATCCAGAGAAATGCCTGCGGTCCACAGACGGACCGTACACCATACCACACTTCATTCCTATGGCCATTTCAAGGTTCACGTCTCGACTCTTTATTTTTCTTTCTGATAATTTGTTTTTGATATGTTAATTAATCTTATTTAAAAGAGCTATAAATCATTTAATTTTTCCGAATTTCTCATTACATCTGCGATGGGGAGCAGCTATAGAATTTTTTTAAATCATTCATGTAAATTTGATTCATTTCTATATAGATTCGAATTTTTGACTAAAGAGTTAGTATAAGAGCATTTTGATGAAATGAATTTTGGATGCTGTCATTTTTAATACAGTTCATTTTAAAAAATGCAGAGTTTCAGCAATTAGCAGTTTTAGGGGCATTGCGAAATCCCTTTTCTCTACTGCATATCCGTCGAGGATCGATATAAATATTTGTCAACCATCTTCTTCAAAAACTGGACTCTGCAACATTTTGTGCAGATTTTATTCACGCGCCACAATTCCTCGTGGAAGGTGTTGTTCACATACATCACATGAAGTTAAGGAGATTTTTTGGAAGAGTGGAATACACAGAAGACTCCTTTTATCATCTACAAGTAGGAGATTTTCATGCCACACACAAATTGCATGGAAGAGGCTTTTTCAAGTTTATTCCTGTAGTGGACCAAGTTTACCTCCAATAAGTAGGATTACACGTGCAGTGAGCCTTTCTTTGTCTCGCTCACACTTACTAGTTCCTGGAATGTTGGCCTTCATTATTGGAGAGTTAACATGGAACCCTAGAGTTTATGCCCAGGCAGAATATCTACCCATGAAGGATACTCTCTACATGCATGCACAAGATGGGCATATGTTTGTAACTTCGTTTATCTTGTCTCTTCTAGAAGGTTTGATATTGGCTCTGAGAGCCATGTACTTGGCTATCTTGTTTTCTCCTTGCATAGTCATGGCACCTTTTGCAGATTCCCTTGGCACTGAGTTCAGGAAATCATGGCTTTGCACTGTACGTGCAACATTAGAAAAGGCGGGCCCAGCATTTATCAAGTGGGGCCAGTGGGCAGCCGCAAGGCCTGATCTATTCCCGAGTGATCTATGTGATAAGCTCGCTGAACTTCACACCAAAGCACCAGCACATAGCTTTGCATATACAAAAAGAACTATTGAAAAGGCATTTGGCAGGAGACTTCCTGAAATTTTCGATAAATTTGAAGAGGAACCTGTGGCATCTGGTAGTGTTGCTCAAGTCCATCGAGCTACTCTGAGATTCAAATATCCTAGTCAGCGCGTAGAGCCTATGCTTGTTGCTGTGAAAGTGAGACATCCAGGTGTTGGTGATGCTATCCGTAGAGATTTTATGTTGATCAATATTTTTGCAAAAGTTTCAAAGTTCATCCCTACGTTAAAATGGTTAAGACTGGATGAAAGCATACAACAGTTTGCTGTTTTCATGTTGTCCCAAGTTGATCTTGCTAGGGAGGCAGCTAATTTGAGTCGTTTTATCTATAATTTCCGGCACCGGAAGGATGTGTCATTCCCAAAACCTTTATATCCTTTGGTGCATCCAGCTGTTCTGGTGGAAACTTATGAGCATGGAGAAAGTATTCTACATTATGTTGACAAGCTAGATGGACATGAGCACATTAAAACTGAACTAGCTCATATTGGAAGTCATGCTCTCCTCAATATGCTCTTGGTATGATCTAAATATATATATGCGCCAGACTTCATTGTCTTCTTTATCCGATGCTATGGAAATTTTCTGCTCATGCAGCTGAATCATAGAAAACTAATTGTTTATTAAAAAATGAAATTGTTTATCACTCATGCATAATAATCCAATCTACCCACATCAAAGAAATGGTCATTATGCCTATGTTTGGTTTATGAATTTCAGTGAGTAAAATGATAAGTAAAATGCAACTGAACAAGAAATGAAGCTAAATGTTGCTGTCATTGGATGCAAGAGAAAACATTTTCCTTAGCGTTTTAGTCACTGAAATCCATGAATCAAACATAGCTTATAGGAAAACTGAATGCTATATAAATCTATTTTATTGGTTTTTCCTACGTTTATCATAGATCAACTTTGTATTATGGTTTCTTTATAATTCATACATTTAACAGACTATAGCAAACTTAGTAAATTGATTGCACTTAACTCTTTAACTTTCAGGTTGACAATTTCATCCACGCAGACATGCATCCCGGAAACATTCTTGTCAGAGTATCACAGGGAACGAGTTCGGGAAATTCTCTGTTTAAGTCGAAGCCTCATGTCATTTTCCTGGACGTAGGCATGACTGCTGAACTTTCTAAAAAGGACCGAGATAATTTATTGGAGTTCTTCAGGGCTGTGGCACTTCGCGATGGCAGGACTGCTGCAGAGTGCACCCTGAAATTATCTAGCAAACAGAGCTGTCCATATCCAGAGGCCTTTATTAAGGTGTTTAACTTACCTTGTAGAATTTGTTATTCTTTAGAGTTGTGCTCTTTTGATAAATTGTTTGTCCATCCTTAAATACTCTGTATATTGTTTGCATGGGATGTTAATTGAAAATGAATAAAGTACATTTGAAAGACATGGTTAATGCGCTAGATTTATGGTACTATGAATTGACAACTGTCAAAATTTCAATTTTGATTTTGAAGTTTGAGAACATATTATTTTGCTTGTTAAACTAGTGTATGCTCAAGAGAAAAATCTGTACTGTGAACCTTCATCTTCTTGAGCACTGAAAACTTTTTATATATACATAGGATGTGGAAAAGACTTTCCAATATTGGAGTTCGGATGAAGGTGACTTTCTTCATCCTGCTGATTGCATGCAGCAGTTGCTTGAGCAAGTTAGGCGTCACAGAGTTAACATTGATGGCAATGTTTGCACTGTAATTGTAACTACTATGGTATTGGAGGTAACTTCTGTCTTGCTTATCTTTTTCCTTTTTCTTTTTTTGATATGTTGCTTTTGGACATTGGACAATTGTGTAGCACATGCATCAACTGCATGGCTTGCATCAGATAGAAGTATTTTTTTTAACTAGTCATTTTACTATCAACCGTATAGTTTATTCCATACTACTAGCAAATTTACTCCATAGTACTAGCAAATTTACCCCATACTCCATTTGTTAATATTATAATTTATTTTAATATCTACCGTGTATTTTTCAGCAAGTTCTGTAGAAGTTTGATTTCTTAGTTGTGTTAAAAATATCTAATACCACTAGTACCTCTATTTCCTCTATTTCTTCAGAATTTGTTTATGAACCCTGAAAAAACCTTTCTCATATACAATTATAAGTATAACTGGTTAATTGGTTAATTCTTTTCATCAAATTCGTAAACTCATTGCTACTGTATTTGTTTAGATGGTCAGAAAGCATGTAAATGCTTTTGCCTGATAGAATTACCTTTACATATTTTGTTCATACCCAATTACCAAACAAAGGATCTATTGATTTACTATGCTTTTGATATAATGTTCTTCACTTACTTTTTGTCTCTGTAGGGGTGGCAACAGAAGCTTGATCCAGGATACGATGTGATGCAAACCTTGCAAACATTGCTTTTCAAAGTTGACTGGGCAGAGTCTCTTTCCTATACAATCGAAAGACTCATGGCCCCGTAAGGTGCTTCACATTCTTCAATGTCTTTGTTTTTTCCCATGTCTTTATATAACTGCTTAGATAGTACAAGGTATAAGAGATTGCTTTCCTATAAGAACAAAATTTAATATACTGAGTCGAAATAGAATAAAATCAAATACTGAGATTGTGTTTTTTCTAATCATTCGCCTTTCCATTTTGTGTTTATTTAGTATTTCTGCTGGGGTGTCTTTTTTTTTTTGGCTGGGATGTCTTTAAATTTTCTAATCATTGATTGTTATCTTTCAAAGATTGAAACCCACCCCCTTCTCTCTCTCTCTCTCCTTTTTTTTGGAACAAGGGGAGAAAAGGCAAAAATAAGGAGGAACAAAATCACTCTAAAGTTAAAATTGATGCTCAACAAAAATATATTAATAAATATTGCCAAAAAGTTAAGAGTAGAGTATTATAAATATATGTTTTTCTGTCCTTGGACAATGTAATGCATAAGGAACCGTTCAGAAAATATAGTTTTACCTTTTCCTTAATTCATATGTTTTTTGAATCTCTCAGTTTGAAGTTTCCATCGCCTCTTAGGATTGATATTTTGCAAGATACAAAGCTACAAATATTAATTAAATTATGGGTTTGGTGATTTTTTATTGTTGTAGGAAAAGTTTTATAAAGTCCCTGCCTGTGGGACAAGATAGATGTTAGTTCAGCTGGGTGGTCGAAATCCAATTTAAGTAGTTTTAGTTTTTGGTCAGAGATGCTCTTATAGATATGGATGTTTATTGTTTATCTGATCCTTTTCAGATGTTCTAATTAGTTTCTGAAGTTTGATATATATTAATTGTTAAAGAACCTCTGAAGATTGCAATGCCCTCTCAGTGAGAGACACCCATTTATTACCAAAGAAGAAGCAAAGCTCCTGAGTAGAGACATAAAGGAACAAATAATGCTATAGTCAGTGAGAAACTAAAGATAAAGGGTAATGGCCCTGTAATAATGCTTTACTTTTTAGTTAACCAGGTGTTTTCAGAACCTTTACTTTCATGCTTTCTTCTTTGCTGCTGCTTTATACTAATCGTGCAACCTCTGCACTCCCCCTTGTATTATTCTTTTATTAATACAAGTGATGTTTTGTTTTAAAAAAAATGCTTGCATAATAAGGAAAGATGCAGCAGATGTGAAATACTGAACATGTATTGTTCCTGAGATCTATTTCTCCCGGTATACTAAGAAATTAAGAATGATGTTCGTTATGAGGACCTAGCTAGACAGTGGAAGCTTGCTATATTGCCAAGAGCAATTTCTTTTGTTATTTCACCATAACATTTTTTTCTAATTGACTATCATTTTGCTCCTTTGAGTCAACTGATCCCTACCGAGCACACTGCCTATTTTAACCAAATTTGCACCCTCTCCGCGATGCTCTATCAAGTGTCATATCTTCATCTTCTAGTGGAATATAAGTAGTTATACTTATGTATATGAGCTGTGAGAGAAGCCTAGAGGATTATAGTTGCATTGACTAACAAATATTGTATTTTCCATGTAAAGGTTTTTAGTTTGGTGAACCAGATCTAAACTAAACTTACCGAAAGATATGATGTAGTGTTAGATTCGTAATAATAAAAAATTTGCTCCGCATTGCGAAAAAATATGTTTGTTGAGATCCTCTGGACTCTGTAGTCTTTTCTTGTACATAGTTTATATTGATTAATATGAGTTCCAGTAAATTTAATAGGTGATTCTTATTCAACTCGAGACATTCACGTGACAAGTGCAAACACTTGCTATAAAAATGAATAAGACTCCCGAAACTATGCAAAAAATAATGATTAAATTTAAAGTTTCCATAATTATTTAGTACATATATGTATGCCTCATTCTTTTGTTTCAAAATTATAGTTCTCATCTATTTTCAAAGAAACTGAATGCATTCACTTTTTTTAGTATTTAAAACTTACAAGTACAACTCCTCGGGTAACTATATTTACGAGTACGTTCATTCGCCTATATCTTTCTTTGACGCCAGTCTACTTTAAGGTTGCAAAAAGTATTTGCGAAGTGAAACAGAATAATTAAAATTTTGATAATTATAAAACATCAGCTTTACTTAATTGGGAAAATTCTTGTGTAGACCAAGTCTTTCATAGACAATGAATAAAATTAGTACATCTAATAAACATATTTGCAAGATTTTGTGTATGGTCTATGAAAGACCGGGTCTAGGCAAAAAATTTCCACTTATAAGGGAGTATTTAGAGAATTATCTATATATAATTATGAAAAACTTTAAAATGCTCCCTAAATTCCAACCACCTGAAGTGACAAGTAACTCAGCCTACCTAGTATTCTCTATCAGAATGCAGAAAAGAACAAGATAGAAAAAGACACACCAATTTTAAACATCTCAATCAATTCTGAAACCAAGGTAGTCATGCAAGGCAAATCAATATTGAGTTGTTGATATGCTGAACCTATTGTCCCATACCCATTGAATGAGTCTAGTTTGTAACTAAAGGGTGTCATTTTTATTTTCCCAATTTTGAAGCGGCTGTCTGTATAAACCGTAAGCATGTGAAAAGTTAGAATGAAACAAACATATTTGTATTGTATGACAACAATGGCACTATGAGAGAAGAAACTCTCATCTCTCATGCAGAAAACAAAACATAGCCGATTTATTCCAGAAAATAGCTCGAAGCATATTTTCAATCTTCTGTACTCTTATCCCCTCGCAGCAGTATGTATGTGTGTATGTGTATTCAATCAAATCAACTTTCAATCCTCTCAAGGAAGTATAAGTATGCCATGTCAATTGGAGGATTTTTAGAAGCCCCAACTTTATCATCATCGAAAATCACCCACCTACCGTCTTTATAGACGTGAGCAACATAATGCCCACAGTGTATTGATGTGCCAATGTGGCTCACTATTCCCTTGAGCCGATATCCTGCAAAGTGTACACAAAAGTCTGAACACAATATCTGGTACAAGCAGTACGAGTTCTATGCCACGTATATAACGAACATTACCATAATGTTTTGAGGCAAGAGTTCTTAAGATTATTTCAATGACTAGCATGTCTGGCTAGAATATAGGTGTGCGACAATATATTTGATGAATATCTGATTTTTTTTATTTTTTTACCTTTTATGAATTTTGAAACAATAAAGATAAGTAGACCCATAGACTGAAGATTTTGTCCATAGTATTGGTAAAAATTACTTTTCGGTAGATATGTCCAGGACTCATGGTATTGGTTGCAACGTAAACTATTATGAAGAAAAAGAAACAAAGTTTCTAAAGCATTAGTATTACTTATTAGGGCAGTCTTCCAACTTCTAGTGTATATTAAATAGCAGTAAAGCATAAACAAAAAAAAATTCATTTAAGGAGGAATAAGAGGGACTGACTTCCTTCTCCATCAGGAAGAGGACGAGTTTCAGTGACTGCAGTGGTGCTGCTACAAGGTGCACTTGTAGTATCCATACTTGATCTAACAGAAGGATCATATACCCATTCAGCAGCTTTTTCAACATCACCACCCTGTAAGAATCAATTACAGGTGTTATAGCTCCTCCATCTCAGCTACAGGCAAGTGTTCTCTTGAAGCATCTTAAAAATCAAAGAGATGGGTTATATGTATTATACCGACTCCTGTAACGCCTTCCGAGCAACTAATTCGTCAATACCAATATCTAACAAAGTACGAAGCTTCGATTTATCAACAACTGGAGCAAGCATCTGCTCTTTTACGATGGGTGCGTTAATGTCTGGGATTCAATAGACCTTTTAGTCCATAAATCGTGGAGATTTAATCAACTTAAACAATCACATCTGCAAGATCCTAATACGGAATACCTGGATCATACATATGGTCAAGCAACCAATTCATTGCTGCTTCCACTCCAGTATTGAAGGTATATAAAACAGCCTTTTTACAAAGAAAATACTGAAATCCCTTTGATGCAAGTTGGAGAACAATGTCCTCGTTGGCATTTATTCCATCGTCGCTAGCAGCTACACATAAAAACAGGAAATGAAGAAATAGCTTAAGGTATACCCGCAGATAAACAAAATACATCTCCAGGAAACCGGCAGTCAGATAACACAATAAAAGTATTGGCACTCTTGTGCAGTTGTTTGTTAAAATGAATTCCGATTACAACTTTGTTACCATTTAGGAACAGAATCAGACAGCATGATGACTCCAAATCTCACTAGTAATGAAACTCAACAAAAAAACTTACTTGATGATTTATATCACCATATAATTATGGTTTTTGGAAAGATCTGGAACATCATAAGCATAGATAGTATAAGCAAGTTCTTAGCCAGTTGAAGTATAAAGGTACGCAAAAAGAGCCTAGTTAGATGTTTGAAGCACAAGAGGAAGGAGGAGAATATGATGAAAAGTATCAAGAAGGGAAAGTGGTAAATTCCAGGTTTTCATATTTCGTGGAACCATACAGAGATGTAACAAGTCCAGAATCAGCTTACTAGTTCCCATATCATCAAAATCCATTATAAGTTGAAATGCCAAAGGAGACATATAAAGGAAAAGGGCAGGTTTCGACATACAAGGGTCGGGTAACAACTCTTCCCCAGGTTGGGGACCTGGTAACAATTCTTCCCCAGGTTGAAGACCTTTGCTGCGCATATGATTGATGTCTATGATATCAGGAACATCTACACAGACATCTACAAAAACAATCCAGAAAAGAACAGTAACTAATAAATATTTCCAATTAAATTATTTTATGAAATCAACTAAGTTAAATGAAAGCAGCTACCGAGTTTCTTAGGGACCCCGCCCTCCTCCACTACGAATTTTCTCATGTGTAAGACCAGATAACCAGGAAAGGAAGTCAAACCAGCAGTTCTGCAAGGGCAAATTATCAATATGGTCGATATGAGAAGTACATAAATTTCCGAATTTTAATCTAAAGCCCACTAAATGAATTTTGTTCAGCAGGCCGACAAGTAGTACCAAACTTTGTATGCACTTCAAAATAAACTAGAGAGAAGTGGAAACAGAGCTTTATTCCTTGTTCCTGGGGCATTGAAACGGGGAGGAGAAAACTCACTTGATTGCAGTTGTCTTAGCATTTAAGGCAGTGCTGAAAAAGTCATGCAACTCCACAGGAGCAGAAAAGCAATCTAGACAGTCCATCAATGGTACCCTTGGACGAACTATTTCATCAGATGACCTGAATATGATATTATTAGCAAATGATGTAACAATTTGAATTCATACATCAGTAGGAGGGTTTCAACTCACAGTTCTTCGCCTTTTGCATCCTTCTCAGCTTTAAATTCTTGGAACTCTTCTAATTCTTCTGAATTTTTGAGAAATGTTATTTTAGAATAATGGATACAGTATTCAAACCTTAACATGATATTATGCTTACAATAACAAATTGAACTCACTTTTATTTGTAGCCTTATGCAGGGGAATATCTAGAGAAAGGATATAGTCATCTCTTTTGTTATACGAAACTTTGCCAGACGGGCATTTCAGTCGCTCTTCAATACCAAACTTAAAACTCCTTGAGGGATCAAATTTGGGGTTTCCGGTGTTGCTCTGCTCAACTTGGTCAAGGAAATGTAGGAAGAACTCCAAAGCATCCTATATATAACTTTCTTTCAGTCTTATACAGAACACAACAAATTTAGCAATCACAGAAAAAACAAGCAGAAAACTCAATTTGCAATATCAGATTTAAAAGACTAAAATAAGAGAATCTCTCGAACAAACCAGTTTATACCATCCCTAAGACACAGCACTAAGAAGTTGTCTATTCACACAAAAACAAAAATAACCAAAACCTAAACAAAACATAAACAAAATAATGAAAATCAAAATAGCAAAAACTAAAGCAAATGGTCTTTTCGGAGTCATTGAAGGCTCCCTACTGATCAGACATTAAAATATCCAAATTAGCGGAGAAATTCACAAAATTTCAACTATTCAAATATTTCAATAACCTGCTAACAAGTCGGATCATATAATTACACTCAAAATTTGTCAAATCAACTCTGCCAAGTAGTGCAGTCATCTTGCTCCCAAAAAATTTTTACTTATAGGTTTTGAATTTGTATACTAACCTGCTGTCTCGTAGTCGAAAATTCAGGATGTTTTGCAGAAATGAGTGATTTGAACATACCAGGAGGGATACCCTCTTGTTTCTGAAAATTGGAAGCAGACAATCATTCAGGAATAGGACTAAAATGAATCCCAGAGAAGCAGTGCAGATGAAAAGCATGATCTGTTCTACTTTAATGTACCATTAGTTATCATATCCAAGCATCTAATGTAACATAAGTCCTTTCACTCATTCTTCTTTTCTTGCAGGCTTCATTACATGTCAATAATGATTTGGAAAATAAGAGAATCCAGAAAATTGATAACATGCTAACAAAAGTGGATATTGTAATGGAAAGGTGCTAACAGCAGTTAATGTAGGTGGATGCACTGCATCTCCTGTATCGTGTTTCTGGGAATCAAACAGCTAAATGTAACAACTCCTAAAAAATTAAGCATAAAGGAACATACCATACCTTGGTAGCTGGATTGGAATATTTACCAGAAAGCAAGCCATGAGCTAGCTTTGTTCTGCATAGAATATGGGTGTGTTAACCAATAGAAGGTGGAAGTAGCAGCAATCAAAAGATATACGTATAATTGATTTTATCCCTAATATCTTGTGTAAATTACCAAAGCATCATTTCATGCTCAAATGCCATTAGAATGATAATGATGTTTCATCAGGCCATGAAATAATTAATAGTAATTGTAAAAGAGATATGAAATTTTCAATAAACAAATTGATCTCGAACAGGCCATTATCACATAGAAACAGCAATGATCTTCCAATAATTTCACTCATCTTGCAAACAAAGTTATTGCTATATCAGACTAAATTTCCTAGCACAGAAACACGTTGCATCTTACATTTTACATAAATTGCTATGATCTTACGTAAACCTCAACCACATTGCGGAGTGGAGGGAGCAATAGTACTTCGTTACAAAGAGCCATAGGGAAAATTCTAGAAATTACAATCTGAGAGAAAATCATTTACATAATTTGTTTTCATATAAAAAAAGGCAGTTACTTACAATTGCATGTTTAGGTCCACTGTTGGATCAACTAGGGCATTATCAAAAGCCACATCCAAACTCTGGTTGGAGTAGTATCTAGACACATCAAAAAGAAAGTCTATACTATGAAGCGATGTTTACAAGAAAGATAGCTCAATGCATGTCACAAATCAAATTAACTATCTGAAAGCCAGTAACTGACCGTGAACGGAAGCCACGTGTAGAGAACACAACTTGCATAGTTGCAGCCAAATAACAACTGCAAAGAAAACAATGAGGAACCAAGATGGAAGAAACAGCACGAATATGCAGCACCATTACTATAATATAGGTAAGATAACCTGTTGCCAAGATTTACAAGGCCGGTGTAGCCTGGTCCAGCTAGTGGCTCAACTTCCTGTCCACTTTCTTGAATACGGTTCCAATTGAAATCGGTGTTTTGATCAAGTTCTTTTTCAGCAGTCATTATTTCAGTCTAATATTACATGGCCAACTTCAAAATTAATGATATTGGTGTAAATTTAAAACAAAGAGACAGAAATCTTATTTTATGAAGCAGCAAAGCTATGAGGATGATGGTGAAAAAGCAACTTCAAGTAAAGTCAAATAACAAACAAAACAACAATCTTATTGAAGCATACCCAGGAAACAGAAAAGTAGAAATGAGCAGTCTAAATAAAGCTGTATTCAAAGATAGAAACCCCTTGATAAAGAGAGTTAATGTCTTTGTGACTGGAACGAGAAATTAACAGTTTGACATGAAACCAACAGTGACAACAAAAAGTTAATATATGAATTAGCTAATCAAGATTTCTTACATCCATAAATATCCGAGCAAGCTCTAGATTACGGCATACACATACAAACAGATGAAAAAAAGAACTTTACATGGATCAAATTTGTGGCCTGTTACCTTCTGGAAGGATGACAAGTCATTGCCCAAATTTAGCAGATCCTGTGCTAGAACGGGATCCAGAACACTTGCATCCTCATCATAACAGTTAACATCTGAACTTCAAAATTTAAACATGATTATTTTTGATAAAGATAAAAAATATTTGTGCTTTTTTATTTTTAAATATTTTTCTTTAAAAATATGAAGGGGCAGAAACTTGAATTTAGCAGTTTCTATGTTCTCCCACAGGTTTTATTATTGACATTTCCAGTCATGCCAACTTGTTCAATTTACAGCATACTGGCATATTAAGTACACAAATCTCTTTAGCAATAAGAATCAAACTCCAAATAATGGTGAAAAGTATAGTTCCGATATATAGCCAAATCATAGTATTGGGTTCTGCGAGCTATCATACTGACTTTTTAGCATATACCACATCAAATAATTATCAACAGTTTTAAATTTTCAATGCATATTCTTGATTTCTGTATCTCACGAATGAAATTGAATGTAACTAATAAAACACCATAAACAGCTTCAAATATTGTCATAAATTGATAAAATCCCTAATTTATCTACATCATCTGGCAATACTTATTGCTAAATATAGATTCTTCATTCTGTAGTTCTTGAGAAAAATATTGGAAACATTTATTGCCTGTAGCCAACAAATTGCTCCATGCAACCTGGACCGATGCAGGAACGAGGGTCCCATCGTCAAGCTGTTCCGAATCCATGGCCTGTTTGCCTTTGAGTTTCATATCAGCAGCCCAGGTGGCGACCTGCTCCTTTCTTTCGGCACCCGCATTCGTAATTACTGCCTCAACAGCTAAAGAAACCTGTAGGAGAGATAAAAGTGACCCACAAATGCAAAGACTATGTGTGTATTTATACCATTCACTTATCTAGACATCATATATAAGTAACAAATAAAACACAAAAGAGTGGAAATACCTTTATCGGCAACTCCATATATGGAAAAGGTAATTTGGCATAACCTGGTAAAATGACTATTTTATATATCAGCTCATATTCTGGATCACTGTTACCAGGTCCACCTTCGACACCTACAAACAGAAAAATATGTTTAGAGGTCATCGCTATAACTAGTTGTTTGAATCAGAATAACAAACAGCAATCTATAATGCATAAAAGTAGAGGATTTGGTGCATGTAACAAAAAACCAAAAGGGAGCAATGAGCATTAACAATATTTAATCCCAAATCCTTAGCCAACAAGCCAAAAGGACTTATTGCGGACTCATATGTCCCATAACTGAAAGGCTGAGGTTCTTCGTCACAGAATCTTTTCCCTGATATATTATATGTTTATTTTCCTTTCTCTTGCCGAACTTGTGATTTGAAAGAAGATTGCATCACTTCCACTCATAAATAGATTATTGAATTCAGTCAACGCACCCTAAGTATGCCTTATCATTTTATATACACAATGATGTGGTACTCAAGAATTGCACACCAGCAGGGATATGCTGTACCTGTTTATGGTCCCTTTAAGTAATAGCCCAAGCATAAACAAACAACACATCAATAACAATAATTTTGCACCTCTATTGAAAGCACTCTGCCAGAACCGTAATTCATTCAGTACCTATAGCTAGAAGCAGCGCATCTTCAATAACTGGCTTTTGAATCTCCTTAATGTGCAGGTAGACAGGGCTTCCAGTCTTCTCATAGTTCCAACCCACGTAGTCCTCCCCGAATGCAAGAAAGGAATTCAGATCCACAAATAGTCCACCCTTTGATTTCTGCAACAACGAAATAAGTAGCAACAACTATTTAAAAAAAAAGGACAAATTATTATTTCTTCAAAATATTCCAGATTATGAAGTTTTATCAAGAAACGATAAATCATTCCTTCTAATTCCAACTTGATGTAAAAAAAAAATTATGATAATTCACCACATTTATCAAACCTTTTGTCACCTATGAAATAATAATTAAAAAAAAAATCAACATCTTATAGATTCACTACATTTTCTTCAAAAGCAAATGAAAACTGCCGCTTACTAATGTGGACGCATCCACTGTCATCTGAGCAAGAAGATCAATTACATTTTATAGCATGTAGGTTATTGTCATGACTTGCATTACTCTCTCCATATATCAAATGCAGCATACTTACGAGTACTCATAAAGATCACATAATTAAAAATAAAAAAATTACAGAGCATATCACTTAACAGAAACCTTTCACTTCAAAACTTAATCAAAGAAAACACGGAATCAAGTTTCTGAAGAATTTCAAGTCTCGATATAAGGTAAACTAATTCACAAATTAAAATAACAAAGAATTATCAATTGAATCCGAGGCAAATCATAATTCCAGAAACGCAAGACGTATAATTAATTACTAAATAAGTAAACACAAATTTACTACCGGAGTATCAAAGGAAATGCAGCATTCATGCTTGTAGACACGATTGGTAGGTTCAGGAATCTGAACGTAATGGAGATTGGCCTCGAGCAGGTCCATGGGGTCCGAGGGGTCGAAAGAAGTTGACATTCCAATATTACTATCAGTTATCCTCTCAGCTCAGTCTCAACTAAGTAGTAGAAGAAATTCCACAGCGGAGAGAGATTTTACGTATGTATGTGTGTATGTGTGTGTATTCTACTTTGCTTTTGCTCTAAGCAAGCTGTTATAGAGTGAGAGAGAGTAGAAAATCAATGGGAACCGTTCTGTTCTGTTCTGTTATATTTGTGGTGTGACTTGTCAGTTGTCAGTTGTGAAGAGAGGGGAGGGGAGGAAGGTGATTTGGTGAGGTGGCACTTAATACAAATTAGAATTAATATTTTTATTTGTTTAAATTCAAACTTAATTTTCTTTTTTCTTTTTCTATTACACACAATTAAAATTAATTAAGAAAACGAAGAGTCCCAGCTCACAAGGGGAACTAATTAATTAATCAGTTCAATTAGACAAAAATGCCCACGAGACTAATTAAATTGTGGAGTATGAGAGAAGTGGTGAAGCTTCCATGTTGGTCAAAACTCCATAAACTTTGTTAGAGTTTATTATTATTGTATTTTGTAGGGGTGGCAATATGGATCGGAACCAAATCCGATCCAAATCCGATGGATCCGATCCACAATGGATCCACTAAATTTCACTTGGATCGGACCCGGTTGAAATCCAACAAAATTTGAATTTGCTATGGATTCACACATAAAAGGTGTGGTTCTAGTGTGGATCCATAATGGATTCTGGAATGGATCCGTAGTGGATCCGATATGAATCTATAGCTGGATCCACTTAAAAAAAATAAAAATTAAAAATTTCAACTCATCATCCACATCTACTTACCCCCACCCCACCCCAGCTCACCCCACCCCACCCCAGCCTCACTTACCCACCCCACCCCACCCCACCCCAGCCTCACTTACCCATCCCCACCCACCACCCACCACCCACCCAACCCCCACTCTACCCCACCCCACCCACCCCACCCTACCCCCACCCTACCCCACCCACCCCACTCGATTTAACTCATTTCTTCACCATTTGCATCGATCTTTTCACTAATTTCATCGATTTGAACGATTTTTGACCGGTTTAACACGTTTTTTTACTAATTTGCATTGATTTAAATTATTTTTGACCGATTTAAACAATTTTTTCACCGTTTCGCCCATTTTTTCACTAATTTCATCGATTTAAACCGTTTTTGATCGATTTAACTCATTTTTTCACCGTTTACATCGATTTTCTCACTAATTTCATCGATTTGAACGATTTTGATCGATTTAACTCATTTCTTCACCGTTTTCATCGATTTTTTCACTAATTTCTTCGATTTAAATTATTTTTGACCGATTTAAACAATTTTTTCACCGTTTCGCACATTTTTTCACTAATTTCATCGATTTAAACCCCTTTTTTTTCGATTAAACTCATTTCTTCACCGTTTACATCGATTTTTTCACTAATTTCATTGATTTGAATGGTTTTTGATCAATTTAATCAATTTTTTCATTAATTTCACCGATTTAAATTGTTTTTGACCGATTTAGCCCAATTTTTCACCATTTTCCACTAATTTCATCGATTTAAACAGTTTTTGACCAATTTGACTCATTTTTCAACGTTCAGGTCGTTTTTTCACTAATTTCATCGATTTAAACCGTTTTGACCGATTCGACTCATATTTTCACCGTTTGCGTTGTTTTTTTCACTAATTTCATCTATTTAAATTATTTTTTGACCGATTTAACCCATTTTTCACTATATTCACCCTTTTTTCCACTAATTTCATCGATATAAATCGTTTTTGACTGATTTAACTCATTTTTCACCATTTGCATTGATTTTTTTATCTAATTTCATCAACTTCAACGGTTTTGACCGATTTAACCCGCTTTTCTCACTAATTTCATTGATTTAACAGTTTTTTTACTGATTTAACTCATTTATTCACCGTTTGCATCAAAATTTTTCACTAATTTCATCTATTTTGAACGGTTTTTGACTTATTTAACCCCTTTTTTCACTAATTTCATCGATTTAAATTGTTTTTTTAATGATTTAGCCCATTCTTTCACCCTTTTCGCCCGTTTTTGACCATTTTCATTAATTTCATCGATTTAAATAATTCAAAATCGATGAAAGTAGTGAAAAAATAGATGCAAATTGTGAAGAAATGAGTTAAATCGATCAAAAATGGTTTAAATCGATGAAATTAGTGAAAAAAAGGGCAAAAACGGTGAAAAAATGGGTTAAATCGGTCAAAAATAATTTAAATCGATGAAATTAGTGAAGAAACGAGTTAAAACGATAAAAAATCGTTCAAATCGATGAAATTAGTGAAAAA
This sequence comes from Penstemon newberryi var. newberryi, assembly GCA_030819805.1. Classification (NCBI taxonomy): domain Eukaryota; kingdom Viridiplantae; phylum Streptophyta; class Magnoliopsida; order Lamiales; family Plantaginaceae; genus Penstemon; species Penstemon newberryi. The sequence goes on from JAUALY010000005.1 coordinate 40,368,161, forward strand.
ATCGATGCAAATGGTGAAGAAATGAGTTATATCGATAAAAAACGGTTTAAATCGATCAAATTAGTAAAAAAAAATGGGCAAAAACGGTGAAAAATGGGTTAAATCGGTCAAAAATAATTTAAATCGATGAAATTAGTGAAGAAACGAGTTAAAACGGTAAAAAATCGTTCAAATCGATGAAATTAGTGAAAAATCGATGCAAATGGTGAAGAAATGAGTTATATCGATCAAAAACAGTTTAAATCGATGAAATTAGTAAAAAAAATGGGCAAAAATGGTGAAAAAATGGGTTAAATCGGTCAAAAATAATTTAAATCGATGAAATTAGTGAAGAAACGGGTTAAAACTGTAAAAAATCGTTCAAATCGATGAAATTAGTGAAAAAAGCGATGCAAATGGTGAAAAAAGGAGTTATATCGATAAAAAACGGTTTAAATCGATGAAATTAGTGAAAAAATGGGCGAAAACGGTGAAAAAATGGGTTAAATCGGTAAAAAATAATTTAAATCGATGAAATTAGTGAAAAAACGGGTTAAAACGGTCAAAAATCGTTCAAATTGTTGAAATTAGTGAAAAAATTGATGCAAACGGTGAAGAAATAAGTTAAATCGGGTGGGGTGGGGTAGGGTTGGCGGGGGTAGGGTGGGTGGGGTGGGTTAGGGTGGGGTGTGTGGGTGGATGGGGTAGGGTGGGTGGGGTGGGTGGGTGGGGGTAGGGTGAGGTGAGGTAGGGTGGGGGTAGGGTGGGGTAGGTGAGGTTGCGGGTCGAAAATGGTGAGACCATAAGAGGGAAAGTGAGGATTATTTGGATCCAACATGAGTCCCACCATGGATTCATGGTGGATCCACCATGGATCCACCATGGATCTATCATGGTTCCACATATTAAATGTGAAAATTCTTCAATTGGATCGGATCCATATAAGATCCATAATGTTGGATCCATTTAGGATCCGATCCATTTGAGATCCAATCCGTCCAGATCCGATCCGGGTGATCCATTTGCCACCCCTAGTATTTTGTATATATTAAGTAGAATGGTGGTTTAGTATTATCTTTTCATTCAATTAATAGTTATTAAGACTATTTGTTTCTTTTGAGTTATCAAACTTCATTTAAATATTTATTTTTGGAACTTGCATTTATGAATTGGGATTGGATCCTTTAAAAAATGATAATTTTTCTAGTGTGACAAATTCAAATTCGAGGAAAATATTCATCTAATAAGTTCAACTATATCTCGAAATTAATTAAAACTTTACACCTAGATATGATTGAGAAACCAAAAATATTATTGGCTTACATAAATATATGTACAAAAACAATTTCTGAATGAACTTTTCTTTGGGTGCAATACTCATAATAGAGGCTTTCAATTGACTTAAACGAGTCGAAAATACAGTTTTAATTTTGAATTTTAATGCTTTTATTTTTAGAATATTTTTAAGCTTGTGTACCGGTTTCTTTGTTCCAAAGGGGTCCATTTCATATTTTCTTATTTTTTAATGTCGACAAAATGCTAGTACTTTTTTTGGGCAAATAGGAATAGTAACGTAGAATTATTGGCCACATAAACATTGCTTACTAGTCAACTACAGTGTCCATTATAAATATTGAAGATCATAAAATTGTTGAAAACGTATATTCACGAATATGAAAAATATGAGCTATGAATGTGATAACTTATTATGCGAGATTGTGATGTTTGTTTAAAGGCTTCATATTGCAATTAAAAACTTGAGTATTTCTGCCTACGATGTCTTAGCCAAGTGGTTAAGGATGAGGCTCCATGATCAGAAGGTCATGAGTTTAACTCCCACCAATATGAATATTTTCTCTAGTAATTTCTTACTAGCATTTCTTTAGTTTAATACTGATAATTAGTTTACTTTGATATCATTGTAATAGTTTAAATTCGATATAGTGTTTGATGTAACAATGTGTTCACCATCTTAAAAAAAAATCTTAATCTCGACTTAATCCATTTCGATGTGATTAATTTAGTTTTTTACTTAATTTTAAGAATTTTTAATGGCTATTTCTAATTTTAAGTATATAACCTTATAAACTTCTTATAGAATTGTGATGCATTATTTTTTATCTGTTCAAAAAAGGGGGACTAATTTTTTAATGTGTTTCAATAATAGCTTTTTATTAATTTCTAGTGGTGGAGATAATTTAATATTCCAACATTCCACCAATTATGACCTTCTAAAATGCAAAATCTTTTTTGCTTTTATTTGACCGAATCATTGGGAAATTGTTTAAATTTTAACCTTCAAATTTTTTTTTTTTTTAGTCTACAAAATACTGATTGAATTTACGAGGATAAAAGCATTTTCAATTTGTTGGAGCGTTGTAATTCATTGTGCACTTTTGCAGATTACAACCTTTAAATGATATTTTTTTTGGTTCTCAATAGACATTTTGCCCTCCCGATACGGTGAATTTCGATAAAGTAATTCAAGTAATGTATCAATAAGTGTCGATATGGTATATATATTTCTAGTACGCAATATGTCAAATACTCTTTAATTTACTTTTAATTTCCAAAATTCCAAAATTGAAAACTTCAATTTTCAAAAAAATCAAATATAACCTAACGTGTTTCTTAAAAAACTTACTTAAAACACATTTAATTTGTAGGTTGCAGCTCAATTAGGAATCATCGAGGCGGATCTAGGAATTTGGTGCAATGGGGGCTAAAGTTCTACAACAAATTTAATATTTGAAATACAAAAAAAAAAAATTTAATCAAACAGTCAAACTTATTTTATTCAAGAGAAAATATATGAGAAGATAAAAAAAAAAAAAAAAAAAAAAAGGGGTGAAGTTTAACAAAAAATAACACACATAAGTTACTTTAGTTAGATATGATATCTCATTATGACGGAAAAATTGTATTATAAAGAAAACTACTGACTGTATCTTTTTTAAAATTATTAATAACATCTTATTCAAATAAGTGTATTGAATAAAGAAAAAATAACATCAAACTATAAAAACAATCATAGTTCATAATTTTTAGAAGAACACATAAAATATTAAAAATATTATTAAGGCCAAAACTTGAAAGAAACCAAAAAATAAGTTTCAATCTAGGTTTGAACTTCAAACCTCATGCTTCTTCTTTTACAATCTTACCAACAATGTATTACAATTGTTTCATCAAAGAACAACCAGTGCAAATATTTCTATATATATATATATATATATATATATATTATATACATATAAAAGTATGGGTTGTCAAAGAGAATTTCTTCCATTTTTTGTGATGACTAATATACCCTTACTTAAATGATAAATAACATAATTGAATAATCATATATTTTTACATGAAAAAGAAGTCTACTTTAATATAAACACTGTTGTATTAAAATAATAATAAATACAAGAAAATAAAAATTGGACAATGCATAAAATTGGTGGACTTAATAATGTAGGTGAAGTTAAAAAAAAGATAGAAACTTAGAAAGTTGCTTACGGAAACTAATACGAGGACTAACAAATTTTATTATCGTTTATATATATATATTTAATATATACAAATTCTAATTTTTGCCATTATTAAATGTTTGAAGAAAAAGATTGATTTCTATCTAGCTATTCCGCAAACGAGTAAAAACTGAAATCAAGTGAACACGGGATAATAAGAAAAACGGATCAAATTGATAAAAGAACAAGAACAAAAAGATGAGTTAATTTGGCAAAAAAAAAAGTGAAATAGGTGAGAAAAAAGGTTAAATCCACAAAAAAATAAGTAAAATCGACTAAAATTGGGTAAACATGAGAGAATGTGTGAACTGATTAACGAATGAGATAAAATCAACTAAAATTGGGTTAAACCGAAGAGAGTGGAAAAAATGATTAATAAATGGGATAAACCACAGAAAATAGGTGAAACCGGTGAAAGAACGAGTTAGAATAATAAAAAAGAAATGGTAAACTCAGTGTAAAAGCAGGTGAAATCGATAATTCTTTGGGAAAGCACTTTCGAAATAATCACTTATTAAATAACCTAAAAAAATGCCACCTTCGTGCCATATTAATAAAAAAAAAAAGGTACTATTTAATTAACAAAAACACTTATAATTGGCTTAAGAAAAATTGGGTTGAACATGAGAGAATGTGTGAACTGATTAACGAATGAGATAAAATCAACTAAATTTGGGTTAAACCGAAGAGAGTGGAAAAAATGATTAATAAATGGGATAAACCACAAAAAATAGGTGAAACCGGTGAAAGAACGAGTTAGAATAATAAAAAAGAAATGGTAAACCCAGTGTAAAAGCGGGTGAAATCAATAGTTCTTTGGAAAACACATACGAAATTATCACTTATTAAATAACCTAAAAAAATGCCACATTCGTGCCATATTAATAAAAAAAAAGGTACTATTTAGTTAACAAAAACACTTATAATTGGCTTAAAAAAAATAAAGTCAGAACATAGAAATGGTTAAAATCGTTGAAAACAGATGAAATTCGATTTAAAATATATGATACACAAAATGGTAAAATCAATGGAAAAATATGTTATATAGAAGACAAATGAGTTAAAGCAAAATAAAAATGGTGCAATTGATAGAACAACGCGTTAAACGGGTAAAATCGATAAAAAAAGAAGAATGATATCAACTAACACGGGATAATATGAAAAAAAAGGGATCAAATCAATAAAGGAGCAAGAGCAAAAAAAAATGAGTTAAATTGGCATGAAAATGTGAAATAGGTAAGAAAATAGGTTAAATCATAAAAAAAAAAAATAAGCAATATCGACTAAAATTGGGATAAACCAGAGAGAATGGAGGAATTGATTAACAAATGTAATAAAATCAACTAAATTTTGTGTTAGACCGGGGAAAATGGGTGAATTGATTAACAAATGCGGTAAACCACAAAAGGATAAAATCGGTGAAAGAACGGGTTAATATAAAAAAATATGAAAATATAAACTCAGTGTAAAAACGGGTGAAATCGATATTTCTTTGGAAAGTTCTTAAAAAACTATCACTAATTAAAGAACCTTATAAAAAAAAAATTGAGTCACCTTCGTGCTATATGAATAAAACAGTATTATTATTTAGTTAAGTGAAAACTTATAAATGGACTTGAACCAATAAAAACTCAAAACACTGAATTGGTTAAAACCATTGAAAAATGGGTAAAATTCGATTAAAAAATATATGATAAAAAATAGTAAAATTAATTGAAAATGGTTTAGATCGAAGAAAAAAAGTTATAGCAACAAAAAATGGTGCAGTCGATAAAACAACATGGTAAACCGATAAAAATCTGGATAAATCGATAGAAGTGAATGATATCGGCTAAACACGTGATAAAAAAAAGGGTCAAATCGACGAATGAACAAGATAAAAAAAAATGAATTAAATAGACAATAAAAAAGGTGAAATATGTGAGAAAATAGGTTAATCTGCTAAAAAATAAGTAAAATCAACTAAAATTTCGTTAAATCGGAGAGAATACGTTAATTGATTATCAAGTGAGATAAACCACAAAAATGGGTAAAATCGGTGAATAAACGATTTAGTATAACAAAAAAAATGATAAGTTCAGTGTAAAAACGGATGAAATCGATGAAAGAATATGTTAAATAACAAAAAAAAAACTCAGTGTAAAAGCGGTTTAAATCGATAAAATAGGTTCACTCGGCAAAATTGAGGAGAATTGGTAACAACGGGTCAAATTGTTTAAAAAATGGATTAAGCATGTAATAGAAAATTGATGAAATCAGTAAAAGAAATGTATAACAGGTAAAACTGGTGAAATTGATAATTAAAAAAGCGGTTATACCTGTGAAAATGGTTTAGATGGAAATATCAAGGTCAAGAAAGAAAAGAATTGATGTTGTCCATTGGTAAAATCAATGGGAAAATGGGTTAGATTGAAAGAAAAACGAGTTGAAGCAAAAAAAATGGTGTCATTGATAAAACAACAAGGTTAACCGACAAAAAATGGTAAAACCGGTAAAAGAAATGAATGACATCGGCTAAACAATTGTTAAAACCGGCAAAAACAGTTAAATTTAGATTAAAAATATATGATAAAAATGGTAAAATCAATTGAAAAATGGGTTAGATAGAAAGAAAATCGAGCTAAAGCAAAAAAAAAAGGTGCCAATTGATAAAAAATAACAAGGTTAACTGACAAAAAAATGGGTAAAATTAGTAAAAAGAATGAATGACATCGGCTAATCACGGGATAAAATAATGGAAAAAATCGATAAAAGAACAAGAACAAAAAATGAGTTAATTGGCAAAAAAAATGTGAAATATGTGAGAAAATAGGTTAAATAAGCAAAAGAATAAGTACAATCAGACTAAAATTTGGTTAAACCGAAGAGAATGAGTGAATTTATTAACAAATGTGAAAATCAACTAAAATTGGGTTAAACTAGAGAGAATGGATGGATTGATTAACAAAGGGGATAAACTACACAAAAAGGGTGAAATCTATGAAAGAATGGGCTAAAATAACAAAAAAGAAATGATTAACTCAGTGTAAAAGCATATAAAATCGATATTTCTATTGAAAGTTCTTAAGAAATTATCATTTATTAAAGAATCTAAAAACAAAAGGCCACATTTGAGCTATATGAATTGAAAAAAGAGTATTATTTACTTAACTGAAAAACTTATAATTGGCTTAAGCCAAAGTAAGTCAAAACATAGAAGGGTTAAAATTGATGAAAACTGGTAAAATTCTATTAAAATATGTATGATAAAAAATGGTAAAATCAATGGAAAAATGGGTTACATAGAAGAAAAACGAGTTAAAACCAAAAAAAATGGTGCAATTTATAAATAACGGGGTAAACCGGCAAAAATGGATAACTGGTACAAAATGATGATGTTGGCTAAACATGAGATAACAAAAGGGGGGGGGGGGGGGTTCAAATCGATGAAAGAACAAAACAAAAAATGAGTTAAATTGGAAAAAAAAATGTGAAATATGTGAGAAAATGGGTTTAATTAGCATAAGAATAGGTAAAATCGACTAAAATTTGGTTAAAGCAGAGAGAATGGGTGAATTGATTAACAAATGGGATAAACCATAAAAGTGGGTGTAATCGGTGAAAAAAGAGATTAAAATAACATAAAAACAAATGTTAAACGCAACGTAAAAACGAATAAAATCGATGAAAGAACATGTTAAAATAACAAAAAAATGGTAAACTTAGTGTAAAAGCAGGTTTACTCGACAAAATTGAGGAAAATTGGTAAAATCGGGTTAGATTAGTTAAAAAATGGATTAGTCATGTAATTGAAAATATATGAACTCAGTAAAAGATAGGTAAACCAACAAGATTGGTTAAATAGTTAAAAAAAAAAAAATTGGTTAAACCTGTAAAAACTGGTTTAGATGGAAAAAATATTGTTTAGATGGAAATATCAATGTCAAGGAAGAAAAAATTTGATATTGTTCATTCGTTCAAATGGTTGTTTTAGAATAATAATTATGTAGACATGCAGTTTTAGATTGGAAATACTTAGTAATTATAGTTCATTTTTTATTTTAAAGTTTTGAATTTAGGTATTTATAATAATAACTTTAAATTCTTGGTAACGGTATAGAAATAATTAAATTGATGAAAAATAATATATGAATCAACTAACATAGAAAATTAGTTAATCACGTGCAACGCACGTGTACTTTTCTAGTAACCCAAAATATATGAGTGGGGTCTATAGTCCCCAACTTGTCCCTCTCTAAATCCGCCCACGATGAACATGTGTCACTCACGTGAGTATGTAATTAGCCTTAGCAAATTGCTCAATTTTAATTTCAGAATACAAAGCACAAAAACAAGATATTTTTGAAGTGTATAGACTAAAATACATCAAAAGTTTTAAATTTGAGTCCGCATAGGCATAGGTATTGTAGAAAAAGGAATTAATTGATGAAAATTCTTATATTTGGCAACTGGCCAGTCAGTAATGGACAGAAAATTTGGAATAAAAATTACCGGATATCCAGAAGTTTTATTAGCATTTTCATAATTTTCTCACTTAAATAAAGTGCGGCAAAGCCGGCCTCTCACTCTCCTCTGTTTCTTAAAAACGCACACTACTTCGTTTTCTCCGACACCTGTCCCCTAAATATACGCCATTTTCAGATATTATTACTCCCTTTTCACTTTTTCTTTTGTTATTAATTTCCTCTCCTCCCCTCGATTTCCTTAACAAAATTCACATTGCCTATGGATTTTGTTTGGTAAATATTTTTTCTATGGATCCTGTGAAGAATCGAGGGAGGAAAAAGTTTCTTACGTGTTTTAATCCTGTCAGCGCCGATGTTAAATTACCGAACTGCCACTCGGCGTCGCCACCTTCTTCTGACGATGAGAGTGTCTCGAAGAGGAAGAACAAGGCCCGCCAGAGTTTCTCCGGTGCGGTCAAAGCCGTTTTCTTCAAGGCATCATCGGTAAGAATTCTCGATTAGTTGTTATGTTATCTCAACGGTTCCTTATTTATATACAGTTAATAATTTAATTTGTTTGTAATTCTTATTTTTTTGCTAGTTCGTAATTAATTTGTCTATTTTTTTTTTTAGTTTATAAATTCATGTTTGTTAATTTGTTTCAATCCAACAGCCCATTTAGTAAAACCCATTCCCATTCTTAAATCTTCTTAATTACTTAATATCATGCATGAATAGTGTTGTTTTAATGATTTGAATGGCCTTTTATATATTTTCTAATTAATAATCAGGTAAAGAAATCATCACGGAACAAAAAGTCTAGAGAGAATTCCTCCAATCGGTCAATCAAAGATGACCTATGTTCTGTAAATGAAAAGGATGGCCCCGAAGAAATTACCCGAACAAATTCAAATTCTTCATTATTTTCATCAAGTTCTAGCGTCACAACAGCTACATCGTCGTTGAGGTCTTCTTCCGTTTCGAGAACCAGTTCAGTTTCTCTTGATCTCAAATTACCAATCAATACAAACAACAACGATAACAAACAAGTCGTGGATAGGATTCGATATAGCCCTATTGCAGTTGGAATGTGCATTTTTGTGGTTATTTTAGTGGCTTTGATTATTTGGGGGAAGGTATTTGCCATAATGACATGCACTTCAACTTGGCTTTACTTTCTCCCTGGCCGCCGGTCACAAGTCTTTGAAGAAGTTGTGGACTCGGATGAGTACAAGAAAAGAGTGATCATGGAAGGCTTGTTGGAGAGGGAGGAAAAAAGGAGAAATTGATTAATTAGGAAATACTCCTATGTTTGTTTTTGCATGTGATTGTACTTATAGTGCTTCTCCTGTAATTTTTGCATTTCTCTTTCTTTATAATTGTTAATTATGGGGAACTATATATGAACAAATTAATTTAATTTATAGGATATTGTTTTGGTTGTTCTATGTACAATTATGGATTTCTAAGAGAGATTACTATAAGCGTACAATCTCATTCTTTTATTTTTTACAAAATTTTGTTATTACATTATTTTTTGCTCTCCACATTTTAGACATGAGTGTGAAATTCTAATACAAACCAATATTTAATCTTATTTCTTTTATCAATGTTATATAATCACTATGTTTCATTTTAATTGTTACATTTGACATTTTCACACAAATTAATAAAATAAATAATTATTTATTTTTTTAAGATAAAATATAAAAAATATCATGTTAATGATTGATTGATGCTATTAGTTTTTGTGTATATTGATAAACGCGTAAACCTATAAATAAAAAATGATAAAATTGAATAAAAGTGCATTGTGAATCAAATGCAACAACTAATTTTTTTTTTTTTTTTCAAATGTGACAATTAAAATGTAAACAGAAGGAATAGTATGATTATACTGTTAAGTTGAGTATTATATATAACATGAGTAATGATTCTAAATTGATGATCAAAGTTGTATCTTTATATTTATGCTTTTAAATCAAAAATAGTTTATCAGTGCTATTTAGAATATTTATGTGAACTTTTGATAATGATAATTTTATTTTTGGAAATGTCGTCTTGTTTTGAACAAGTTCAAAAAGAAAATAAAAGTAAAATTTACGGAAGAAAGAAAGAAGTATATGATAAATATTATAATTATTTGACTTATAAAGAATTGAATCAAAATATATTCAAATAGTTATTTCATATAGAGTAAATCACGTTTTTGGTTCTCCTTATGGGTTAACTTTTGCACTTTCGTCCCTTTTAAATTTTTGTAGAAGAAGTATATGATAAATATTATAATTATTTGACTTATAAAGAATTGAATCAAAATATATTCAAATAGTTATTTCATATAGAGTAAATCACGCTTTTGGTTCTCCTTATGGGTTAACTTTTGCACTTTCGTCCCTCTTAAATTTTTTGTAGCAAATTCGACTCTCTTATTAATGTAGTGTAACATATTCGACCCTCTTATCAATCTAGTGTAACATGTTCGTCCCTCTTAAATTTTTCATAGCAGATTCGTCCATCTTATCAATGTAGTATAACACATTACTACCTTTTAAATACAAAATACATCACTTAAATTCAAAATATTTTCTATAATGGACAAAAGTTGATGTGATTTTGATTTAAGAGGGACGAATGTGTTACACTACATTGATAAAATGAACTAATCTACTACAAATAAATTAAGAGGGACGAAAGTGCAAAATTTGACTCGTACGGAGGATAAAAAATGCTATTCACTCGAACATAAATATATGAAAATCTAAAAAACCAATGTCTTAAAACACCGACACTAATCCTAAATAGGCCAACATGGACCGTAAATCCTAACACGAGCGACTTGAAAAGTGTTAAGGGTAAACTGTTGCAATTGAAGGGAAAATTACAGAATTCAGGATCTCGAGGATTCAATAGCTTCGAAGAGGTCTGTGAGAAAAGGTAAGAAAGTGGTTCCATTCCCATTCAAATGGATATTGATCCATTCCTATGTATTTTCAGCTTTGGGCTTCGCACGCTTTACAGCAAGCAACAGGTATCTTCACTCTTTCTTTGTAGTAATTAATCTTGATTTATTTATTGTGTAAATTATTTGTTGACTGTGGTTCCACTTCCACGCAGGTACCAGAAATTGAAGGTGATGGTTTTTTTGTATATATATAGTGTATCTCTTATTCCCCATGTTTTGACATTCTGTTATGTGAACATGAAAGATTAACGACTTTGAACTGGAGAACTTTATGAGAATGCCGATGGGGATTTCTAGACCCATAAAATTACTGAGGAGTTGCCTGAGACAATTTGTTGCCAGGTATTGACAATTTGTGTTCTATGTGTTTCTGTTTTGTTGCCTGGTATTCCCCATTTATCTGTGGATGCTGTATGTGTCAGCTTATGTTGTTGCTTCAAATAATACTATTTGATATCATTATTAGTGGTATCTAGATATTAAACTCCCATAATGTTAGGATTTTCTTTTGTAATTTGGGGGACAAACTAAGTAATACATTAAGTCCTTTGAATTGCCATGGTATACTCCTAATTTTTGTTCTTTTTATATCTTGTTTCCTGTTTGAGTGAAACTACAATGACATTCATATTTCTTTCTCGATTACTGGATACTACCACGTCACTGGATTGCAATAATCATATTCTCAATACATTGAGGAGGAAAACATATACAATTGTTGGAGTTCTGTCACTGCATATACCCAAAGAAGGAAGTAAAAGATACTGACTAAATAAACAGAAAGAAAACTATTTTTATCATGTGGATTATGTATTTGCATGTGATTAAACTTAGGTACCATATCCATCTTATGTACTTGTTTTTTATGAGAGTGTGTTCTGTTGAAGAAAGGGATTATCTTTGCTATTCTTTTGCTTGTATATGTCAAAATTAACAAGTCTTGCATCCTCATGCGGTTAACTTACGTGCTACGATGAGATATGGTATCTATATGTGATCAGCTTTTGAACTTGTTAAATGCAACTTGACTTTGTTCTGTGATTACTGGCAGCTGAACTAGGAACTTCACTTAAGCAAAATCAATTGCTAGACAGCTTTATCTCTTCCCATTTTCTAGGAAATAGTGTTACTAACCCTGCCCCCACCCCACCCCACATCTTATATTGGTGCATCAGAGTATCAACCTTAGAATACTTGTGACGATAACTTAGAAATTGTATGATAAAGGCTCCTGACCCTTTATACAAAGTGCTGATATGGTGATTAAACAAAGTAGCTATAAAATTTCTACAGTGAACTCTGTCAAACCGTAAAATTGTTGTATAGGTTAATTTTCTTTCTATTGGAGTTGTGTAAAATCTATGCCTAAGATAGTAATGGTTTCGTGCATTGATTATTAAAGAAAAACTACGCAGAGATATTAAACTGTTGTTCGTACATTTGGGGTAGTTGAACTATATGCCACGTTGCCATGGAAATAGTAAGATGCAAGATATTTTGTTGGTTATAATTTGAATGTTGTATGCAAGGGAACAGCAGAAGTGAAATTCTTTAAACATGTCTGTTTTTTCTGTGTGAATGTTCTGTATTCCTAAAACTATCTTACCTTATTGTTAGTCAGAAAAATGAAGTTGCAGTTCGAAATTTTAGCAGGAAAACACTGATTTGTTACAATTGTAGTCAAAAGTGGACGGCATTTCCTTGTTAATATAGCAATAGCATAAGCCTCAAAAGGGCCAAAGATACTAGCATAGTGTAACGTAAAATGATGTTTACTACTTCTCTCTCCATATTTAGGACTCTTACCAATACAGATCAATGATAAAATCATGAATTGTGACTAAACGGTGATTGCACTTGATTATTTAAAAATGATAAGACATGGCTTGTGTAAACTACAGAATTATGAATAGATGTTAGACTATGGCGATATTTACTTTAAGAATTTGCTGAACTTTCTCGAATGCATCCTCATAATAGGTGTAAGAAGTTTGGCCTGATAACTTGGACTATTTGTTACCATTTAAGTGTCCATCGAAACCTTAGTTGCTATATTCAAATTTGATGAGTTCAAATAGTAAGTATATATGTTTCTGGAATGCTTCCCTTTCAGAATTTCAGATTTTTTCTGATAACAATGCTTCACTTCATCACTTGGCTACACTGCTTTAGTAGGGGGTTTTTCTTCTGAGACCATTTTTGTATTCAAAACTTCTCTGCTCACCATGAATTTATTTATTGTTTAAACACTTAAAAACAGGACGAACAACGCTGATAATAACTATGTGTTGTGTGTTTAAAAATTCTCTTTGCCTTGTCAAGTCTAGAACATATGAACTCAAGATTAAATAGGAGTTCTAATAACCAAAATATTAGCATGTGTTTGTTTTTTAAGATTTAGTGAGTTAAACGCAATTTTCTTTGCCTCAAATGATATAACACTATTGTGCTTCATTTTTTCTTCATTTCCGTTCGACTTATCAGTTTACTGAATCAGAGAATCAAATATTGCCTGAAAGAAAAGTTTGTTCTACTTATGCAACTAACTTTCAATAGACTATTGCCTAATGGTACTTTGTGCTGGGTAGTCTTATGCAGTCAGGATACCTTAAATGAAATCTTTGGTGAGAAGAACACAAGTGTAAACTACTCTTTAACAAATCCATGTTGCTCTAAGATTGCGCCTGTTTATCACTTAAAGTGAGAGTGTTATCATGCTATATTCATTGAAAATAGCTAGTGATGCATCATGCTCATCGTATGTTTAACCTTTCATAGGGAATGGATAATGTGTTTTAGAGTTTGAACTTCTTGTGATGCAACTAATTGTTCTGAAAGGTTAAGGGCGACTTAACTGTTCAAGCTAGTTCAAGATGAACATATTGAATAGATGTGGTTGAATCAAGTTTGTACATGAATTTAGACATAATAATATAGTAGATGACATTATGGTGATCCCCTGAAAAATTTTGAGTGACATTGATATATGTTTGATTGCCATTTCATAGATACATTTATCATGTTGTATGTTCTATACAATGAAAGAACACATTCACCAAAATGTATTTGGTCTAGTGGAAGTTGGTCTTCCACAGTGTGGTGAATCCAAGTTCGAATTCGCGCCAGGAGATGTGTCAACTTAATATATCCTAATGTCTCGAAAAGATCAAGTATTCAAAAAAGGAAAAGAACATATTCCCTTTTTCAATTTCTTTGCTATGAAAATTGTATTTATGCTACTATAATCTTAGCTTAAATTTGAAATCTGATTTTGCTAAAAGTACAAGTTTGCTGCTGCAGAAAATGGCACCTTGAGGAGGAGGACCACATATAGCAGACATCTGTTCTCTCTCTCTCTCTCTCTCTCTCTCTCTCTCTCTCTCTCTCTTGGGCATTTGTTATTTACTGTCTCTGAGGTACAAACACAAAAGACAGGTGGACAGGTGACTCTGTTTGTTTTGTATTGAAATGGGTCCCAGTCTAAAATTGTACAGTAAGCATACATTTGATATGGTGATATAAAAAGAAAACCATACGGACGGTTCAGATTTATCCTCAAAGTTTGTTTGTATTCACATCTAAAATCTTTCATTAATTCATTGATGGCGACGTAGTACTAGATCAGGGTTCACACTTCACACTGTCTAGCTATATAACTAAGATGGGTTAATTTTTCAGTGATATTTTTACCATACTGTGTGACTACGTGAGAGAGAATTAAAGAGAAAGATATATTATATAGAGAGATTACAGAAAGTATAAATGCAGATATGAATCTGAACTGAGATTTTGGTCTCTCTCTCTCTCTCTTTCTCTCTCTAGTAGTATGTATTTACACCAAACAAAAATCTGACGAGTGAAGAAGTGAGATTTGGGCAGTTTGCCAGAATTAGTTAGTCTTTCACAGAAGTTGCATAAAGCTACAACTAACAGTTACTCTAAGCCCCACCATTCTTATGGCAATTCCCTTGAAAAAAACAACGAGTACAAACCTTATTTATAACACTACTTTGTATTAATTAAACACTCTGAAACGGCTTGAATTTAAGACAGTAATTAATGGTATTCTTGATGTCTATGAAATTGGATTTCTAGTTGTTTTTTCCTTTTCTTTGGGATTGGGGGTTGATTATGTAGGGAAGAAAAAATGGCATAATGTTATTTTCACGAGTACAAAAGAAGTAATGTAACAACTATATCAAATGTAAGGATTTGGCTGCATGAAATTGATGTATTATAGTCTAAGTTGTAGACTTCATGATAGTTTTTCCCCCAACAATTTTTTGGCAGGAAATTGGAGTACCTTCCGCATGCATATTTTCTCTCCAAATCCTACCATTTTAGGATAAGGAGACTGAAGAATTCACAAGACCAAGAAAATTGCGGTTCAAGTCCTAATTCCAGATATCTTTTTAGAGGCAATAAAGATAATGTGTAACAAAAGCAATATATTTATTATGTACATGGTAGATATCTAATATTGTATGACTAGCTCAAGATCAATAAAATAGTTAATTGTGACATTTCGCTGTGTAAGGTTATTATTGTTAACCTTTTCAATTGTATGTTTCTAAACTTTATCTTAGACTTTGCATTGATATAACTAGTAAAATTCGGAAAGAATAAAAAAAACTCAAAAATTGAAGGATCATCGTATACGAACAAAATTATATATTTTATTCCAATAAATAATCTCATTTATTTTTCAGTCATTTAATTGAAATCCTACCACTCCATGTTTTAGTCAATTGGGGGACAAATGACGTCTGCAGGAAATTACTTACAATGACATTAAATCATGAATTATAGGAAACGTCTAGCTTTTCTTTTCCTCAATCATTTTCTCCATCACGAATCCGGATTTAACTTCGATTATTTCATCATTTTCTCTCAAATGCTTCTAAATTGACAAGGCAAACCCAAATAAAATCACCCACACATTCAAAGAATGTAATCATTCTAAAACATATTTTGAAATTACAATAAGCTTTTATCTATCAATTTTGTGTGAAATACAGTGTAATGTTTCTAGCTACCATAAAAGTCTCACCTCATGAACAATTGAAGAAATTCAGAACGAGAATTCAATATATTTATGTCCAAAATACGGTGTAAATTAGAATTCCTATTCCCTAGTTATATTTTTAATGCATGTAAATAAAAATTTAAAGTTATTTTAGGATTTCTATGTGTGGCTTATCCCATGACTAGTGAATGGAAAATTAGGTAGGAAAGGTGAAAGTGATTGATTAAAAAAAAAACTTAATTGGTGTTAAGATAGGGAATCTGATATTACAACTATCCAAGACCAATAAAGTTAATTATTCAACAATGAACAACATCAAATTAAATTGGGTCGAAATTAAAATACAGAAGAATGTATTTTTCTGTTTCTATATAATACTCCCACTCTTAAGCTTAGCACTTTAATGTAAGAAAAGGTTAAAGATCCTACCAAAAGTAAAAGTTCAAAAATCCTACAAAATTTGTAGAAAAAAAAAAAAAAAAAAACAGAAAAAATATCCTACAAAAAAGCTTTAGGGTTAAAAATCCTAACCGCGTGACCTACGACGTACCAGAGATGTCGCGCGCCGCTCTATTTGTTAAACCCCAACAAATAATGTAACGCCACGTCATAAGAAAGGCCCACATTTGCCATTTCAGGGTTTCCTAAAATTTTGAAATTCATAGGCGAGAAAGGGAGAAAGAGGAAAGTTGATCATCACGATGATTAGCTTTACCGTGGAATCTTGTGGGGTCCTGTGATTTGATGGTCCCCAATCTACTAGGCGTGTCCACGTAGTGTGGGGTGGAGCTGTAGAGAATTTTTTTCTCGTAGGAAGGAGAAAAGGTTCTGGGAGTGTAATGTACGGAAGGCGGCTGAAGAATAGCGACGTGGAAGGCAACAAATGGTTGTTCCGGCGCGTGAGGGACACACGTTAGAATGGGGGGTTGTATTTGTTGATGTTTGATTTTGGGCAGACATGATGGATTCTAGAGCTTTGGGGATAGGTCCCTAGAATAATTTGGGATTTGTGCCTAATCTAAAATCTTCGTATTTTGCCTGTCCTATAGATACTGTCTTGAGAAATAATCCTACATCGGATCTTTCTCAATACAGAGAATTGTTTTATGTTTTGTGCTTATAAGTAAATTAATACCGTACATTATATGATTAACATTAAAACAAATACAAACACACTTCTATATTTTTATTATGTTTCCAAAAGTTCAAATGAACTCATATGTTTAGCCAAAGATCAAATATTAGATTTAATCTAGACATATTTTTACATATTTAAAATTAAGAAATCAATGGGTCGCAACCACTTTAGATCTATCAAATTCTATATCTGTACAATATCAATTTACTTTTTTTATTTATTTTAACCTTAAACTAAATATTTTTAGTCGGATTAAGTATAAAGTCCTGAAACGAAGAAATCTATCAAATTAGTTTTTACCAAAAGGTTCGTCTACAACAATTTTTTTGGCGCCACATAACCATTCAACTTATTATAACGATTAGTAGTATATATCGATTTTTATTTTTGTTTACCATGGGTTTAATTCATTTAAAGGCGGGTTGGACAAATTAAGTGGGTATCTGTCCTAACAGGAATTCGAACATGGGTCTACTACTTTGTAGTAACTAGTTCCTACCACTAGACCAATCACATGTTGGTAGTATAATACCGATAAATATTACGATTCAAATGCGATTTCCCGGGAGTAAAACAACTATGTAGACATTAATGGTCTCTTTTTTTATGATTTTATTAGTAGTCTAATTACTGAAATACATAATTGTGGAGTATATTGAAATTAATTAATATGATTTGTAATAATTAATTTTGATTGGAGAAGAAGTTTGTGAACCACGAGTCTCGAGACCTTTTCTTTAATTTCTAAGTTCCAAAACATTGTTGTGCAAGAAATGTTATCGTTAAGCAATCAACTGTTTGAAAAGCATTCAAAAGCTGAAGATTTGTTCAGGCTTTAAGGAATTTTCAGTAATAAAATATACAGTAATCGATTAGGATCACATAACATGCATATATGATCAGATGTAGACGGAAAGGTAAGTAAATCTCAGTGTATATGATTGCTTTTATATGCTGCTTTAAATGTTCATACATCCTACACTAAAACACACCATTAGGGAGCCCTAAAATTAGTAAGCGTTTTGAAGGGTACTTGTACTTTTTACCTTTTGCTAGGCTACTTTAATTTAATTTTATTCTCCACACCCTAGCTATTTTCTTTTAGAAAACATAGCAGAATAAACATAAAGAAAAAGGATTGTAAATATGGCTGGACTAAGGGTATTGGTAGGTAAAACTGGATGGGTACAAAACGAATGGGAGTTTGACTTGGGTCGTTGGGAACTTTGGACGAGTACAAATTTCGAGACTGGGTTGTTCCTTACTTTCGTCAAAATTTGTAGGTTTTAAAATATAGGTAAGTAAACTCGAAATGAATTGAGAAAACAAAGTAGGACAAGTTTGGTTATTCGAATCAATTGCCAATTTGTGGGTCAGAAGGTGGTGTATGGCGAAGTTTTAATCCACATATCACTATGTAACTGACACACTGCACTGTATATACTTGTGTGTAACGTGATGTAGCGAATGAATAAAATGTTTCTTTGTTATTTTGGATAGTAGTAAAAATTTATGTGTAAGGTATGTAGGATAATGATGTAAAGTTAATATGATATGGTACAATCATGTTTATATGTCTCACACATATATATGATGTATAGATGCTTAATCTACTTAAGGAAACCAAGGCTTCATTATCATACTTAAATTTTACTCTATTTTTTATATAAGTTTCAACAATTTCTATAGAAAATCAAAATTCCAACTTGTCATTTTTCCACTTTCCAGTATATTAGCATAACTTTAAAGTTTAAACAAATTTTGTGTTGACTAATTGGTTTTCACTTTTAATTTACAAGACATATATATAGAGTATTACGTATATATAATTATATATATTTGATCTATTGATTCAAATTAGATATTAAACAAGTGCAAAAATTTAAGATTAGAAAATGGATACGTACCAGAGTTATTTTTCCAATAACTTATTGTGATACCGCTAATTATTAGATCCCAAATCATTTCATAAAAAGCTTCCACCCATCAAATTTTTACAACTAAGAAAAAGAAGAACAAACATTAAATGAAAAACAAACTAAAACTCATACTACTGGTATTAGTAATAATGTGTTTTAATTAAGTAATTAAAGACAAAAAGCCAACAACTCTTAGTAGTGTAGAAAAGGACGTAAAAATACCAAAACTTTCTGTATCCATATATATATATATATATATATATATATATGGATCGCTTTTCACAAACACTAAAGAAAACCCCATCCCCACATTTTGCATTTCTCAGCTGTACCTTATAGTTTCTGGTTGGTTACATTTTCACAAATCTCTTTCTTCAAAATCTCACACAAACAAACACTCTTATCAACAAAAGGAGAAGACGACATTAATTAATGGCTACTTCTGTTGTCATTTCCAGTGACAATAATGCGCCCTCAACCGAATTAGTTCAAGATCAGTATCATCACCAGCCAATACGACGTAGTATTTCTGGGAGAAGAAAGCCCAAAGGCAGCGAGGAGAAGAAAAAGAAGACACCGCAGAGAGGAATGGGTGTAGAGAAACTTGAGCGTCAAAGGGTTGAAGAGATGTTGAAAAAAATGGCTGAACCCACACACAACCAGACTTGTTTTAACACTAACCATATTATTGGTACTGGGTTTGGGTCTCCCCATAACCAGACTACTTATTTGGGTTTTCATGGGTCTGTTTCTGATCGGTTCCAAACTGATCATTTTGGAATTGGGGGATCCAGTACTACGAAGTTTCACTCTTCTTCAATACCAAATCCTCTCAACTTTATTAATTCCTGCCACAAGGTAACATTATTTGGATGATTTTCTATTATATATATAGTACTAATTAATAGTATATGTTTTTAATTGGTCATTTTTATTTCTATGATCTTGCAGAAAAAGAAGGTTAATAATGCTGAAAATTTGGGAGTAAGACCAGAGACATATATGCGGATGCATTCGGATCAGGCCGGATTTCTGGGGTTGAGCGTCGGAGATAATCAGAAAATCACTAACCACACAACCAAACAACCCCCCTTGGTACCTCAACAAGGATGTCATAATGTTCGCTCTACCAAACCTGTAATGTCTCTTTAGGCAAATTAACATCTAGTACTTAATATTTTTGCTTTTTGCATCTTTTTTCTTTTCTGTTCTTTTATCAGCCCATCTTTTAATATTATATGCTCTGTTTTATTAGATACATAGTGATCAGGGTTTTTTTTATTACTTTTTGTAGGGTGTGGAGGTTGTTGCAGTTCATAGAAAAGGTTCAGAAGAAGGGAATACTCATGTTGTTATGGAGTATGAGTTTTTTCCAGGTGGCCGAAAGGATTGTTGTAATAACAATGAAGATCATGAGGTAGTGATGATGAAGATGATGATGGGAAATTCAGAAGGTTCTACTTGTACCACTTCTTGTGTTGGTTTTGATGCATCCCCAACCAGTTCTATTGATTTGTCTCTTAAGCTTTCTTATTAGGATGTCTGTTTTTTAGGCTTTTGGCTTAGTGTTATTTCTGTGAAATGCATGTTATCAACAACATGAAATACAGTCTTTTGTTTTACCCTTTTGGTTGTCATGTCAAACACTATTTTCTAACTCCGAATTGGGGCAATACATATTCTGGGTTTGGTTTTAGTCTCTCTTTCTCTCTCGTATATATTGATATTTAATTGTGATCTTTTACTGCTATCTTTCATTTGGATGGCTTTGTGGAAACTCTTCCCTAGCTTAATTTTTAAATGACCTTTTATTTACTTTAATCATTCATCCCTAATTTTTAACACCTTTTGTCTCTAACAAAGTACTAATTTATTTGTTATAGATCACTTATACCTCATATATTTGATTGAAAATTAATATGAAATTGAAATCTATTTTTAGATTGGAGTTTAGCCATGTTATTAGGAAAAATTTACCATGGTGTTACATTCGAAATAGACAATTTACCTACTCGGAAAAAGAATAGTTAAAACACTTCCCTTTAATATTAAAAAATAGGTTCACAATCTCCGTTAACCTATAATTTTTTTTTTTTTTGTATTAAGACTAAAAACATACGTCTATAATAGCAAATCAAAATAAAATAATTTTTTAATTTGTGTGCCCGGTTGCATGCTTAAGGAGGCATATCGCTCGTTTTTAGTTTTTTCCAGGGATTAATATGCAGTTTTTTATAACTGAAACATAATTGTCCATAAACATATATAGGGGATTAAATTGCTAAAACCTTAATTAGTTTAATTAATGAATACTGCAAATTAATTAAGTTCAAAACCCTAGAAATTAATTATTTTTCTGTGAAGTATTAAAGAGAGGGTGATCAGGAATTGCCTTGCAGAGTTTATTTGTGTCTTGTAAGTGCTGAAACAAAAGGATTTGCTCTGAGGCTTTTCTGTAAGTGGGAGTGAACAAATTAAACCCCTTTTTGAGAGTAATTTGGAAAAACGAGAAAAAAGGATAGAAAAATGAATCGAGAAAAAAGAAACAAGATTGGTAGCAAAGTAGTTAATATTAGTACAGGGAAAGGAACAGACTGTACATATATATATATATTAGCAACAACTGCAGCAAGTAGTACAAGTTCTGTAATTGAGTATAAATTTTGCAGAAGACTCTCAGTATAAAACACAATAAAGCTGTGGGTGAAAAGCTTTTTGGTCACTATTTCTTATTGGTTGATCAGCATCCATCTGCACTGCTTTATATTTTTTTCTTTTCTTTTTCCCATGTTTTAACTAGTTTAATTTAATTTAAGATCATGTGCCTGTTTTTTGGATTACTTTATCATGACTTTGTACGTGGGGACTAATTAAACTTTGAGATGAAAAAGCACAAATTATCCACACAAAAACCCTAATGAGTTGACACAAATGACACTTGTTAATGAGTTATGATCATCTTTGTAAAGGAAATAATGGAATTTGATAAACTTAAGCCATTCGTAATCTTGTCCATTTTAATAATAATAATAATAATCTAATTGATTGAATTTAACAAATCAATATTTTTCCAAATCAATGTGCGTTAAGGAAACAGGTACCAATAAAGCATTTTGAACAAAGAAAATATCACCAGGCCATGTTATGATTATTATATATGTTACATTATTGGAATTGCCAATCTCACCCTGTACATGTATTAATTGTAGGTAGCTACTTAAAGCTGTTTATATATTAATATTAATCAGAATATTTCTTAGTTCAGTATATTTTAAATAGTCAATTTTCAATTAAAACCAATAAGTAAAAGAATTTAACAGACACGGCCCTGTCTCAGGTTAATTGCTTCATGAGCTAATTATAACTTAATTATATGAAAATTACAAATATCTTTTTGTTTTACTAACAAACTTTGGCGATTCTTAGACAAAATTTTCAAATTCCAATATTTATAATATTTTTGTATATATAAATACTTTAATGAAAAACAAACTAAAAATGCTGATTTGACTTGTGGCTACAAGTTTCATCCAAGAAAAAGACTATAATTGTTAGTCTTTAACCAGTCAAAAGAGCAACAATTTCCCCAAATTGACGTATGATATTGGGCCTTGGTCTAGTCTTTAGATAACCCTTTATGCATTTCAGGTATAAATTGCTAGGGCTAGTAAAAATGAAGTCATGACCAACCTTTGCAGTAGTTTTCACATGGCTATATTTTGTCTATCTCTTATATATCATGTCGCAATATTTTGTCTATCTCTTATGTATTGTTTGGTTGTCGGGAAAGTTAGGGAAAGTGAAGGAAAGTCAGTTTTTTTTTCTCCCACTTGTTGTTTGGATAGCAGGAAAGGAAGTTACTATTTTCCTTCAACTTTCCTGCAGGAAAATTTTGTGAAGAAAAAATTTCCCCACCAATTTGATGGGGAAATGCTAGGAAAATCTAGGGAAAATTTTAGAGTAAATTGTAAAACAATCCTTGTACTTTGTCTAACTATCAAAACCTCCTATTTTTGATTTTTTTTTAACAAAATCCCCTTTGTGCTTATTTATTATTAGCAAACAAATACTCTCTCAAGTCATAATAGCAATTATACTCCCACAAAATATCGCAAAAACACCCATTTCAGACGCAAACAATCCAAAGAAAATGAAATTTTTATCTTGAAACTAGAAAAGTACAAATTGCAAAAGACAATATCAAGTAAATTTTACGTAAATCCCAACAAAAGAAAAAGTTAAAGATTTTAATTATATATATAGATAAAAGATATTACTTCTTTTTCTAAACTTTCTTGACAACCAAACATCTACAAGAAAATAGTTTTCCTGACAACCAAACATGTAGAGGAAAATGACTTTCTTTTCCTTTTCTTTTCATTTCCTTTCTTTTTCATTTTCCTACAATTTTCCCCCACTTTCCATACAACCAAACAAGCTATTATATATCATGTCGCAAGAATTCTGCATGCACCTTATTTTATTAGGCAGTGATTTATGGTTCGTTTTTTAATATTCAGAAATTCAAGTATTATGTTATATACGTTGATGAATAAAACTCACTCCACATTTTAATTTACAACGAAGCAAAAAAAATCGATGTTTTCCTATGTTTTTGTATCGGTTGTGGAAAACCAATTTTGGCCAAGAGAATAAGAAAATTCAATGTCATGAGATGAAAGAGGTGGATTTTAATTAGTGATTCAGCTATTTCATTACATTGTATTGTGTTGTAAATTTGAAATACAGCAATTAATATATTGACATTGATCACAATAAATTATTAGATAATTATGGGGAAAATTAATAATTAAGTGAATCAAAAGGCTATTTGTTGTAATTTTATTTTGTCTAGACAATGTAATATCTAATTAAAACCCTTATTTTGAATACTAATGTTTTAATTTCATTGCTCATGTAGAATATTTTATCTTTTTTTTTTTTAATTCAAATAAGAAAATCAACCATAATAAAAAGATGAAACTGATGGTTGAGGTGACACAATGATATAATCGATAGAGTCAAAACATTCACCGCCAATAATTGAAGGGGACAGAATGGAGTTCAGAAAAGAATTTATCAGCCCAAACAATTGTGTAAACATTTAACTTGGGAAGTTAGCACTTGGCAGAGAAGGTTAAAAGAATGAAAAGGAAAATCGTGGACGGCAGGATTCGAACCTGCGCGGGCAGAGCCCACATGATTTCTAGTCATGCCCGATAACCACTCCGGCACGTCCACTTGATGACAGTAAGTCTGTTATTATTTTTCTTATAAAAATATCCGACTCGATTTTTATCAATAAAAAGAGTCTTCGATTTCTAAAAGTTTTATCTAAAAGGAAGGAAATATTCATTTGATGTCAAACCTAAATTAAAATAGACATATATGGGAAGACTATTAAACGTTTTTATTTTATTTTTTATTGATTAATTATGTTCATAAGTACCTTATACACATACACATATTACCTACACATAAAAGAGTCGTAAATTGTTAATTTAATAGGCTATTTTCTCATGTTAATACCATATATAGCATATAGGTTAGAGATCAAATTGAGCGACTCAAATGAAAGCTTCTTTGAACTCGGTTATTCATACATATCAAATAAACTTAAACAATAATTTACATTTGGTATGTAACTTGGTACGAACTTGACTAAATAAGTTAAAATGTATGTAGAGCTCAAGTAGTGTTTTGACTAATTATTAGACAATCAAACCAAGTTCAGAACACAATCGTAAACTCGATTAAAGTTTAAAAAAATGTTAAACAATATGTTGTTCTACAGTAGTCGACTATTTTCACCCCTAAGTGTATATAATATAATATTTGTTTTCCTCGGTCATATACTAATTGAATTTCAATAAGTAAATTCACTCGAGGCAATTAATTGAGAGTAGTCTCATTCATGCAATCAGGAACTAATAAACAACTAAATATCAATCTTTTTCAATAATTCACGTGCATAGAGAAAACTGGAAATTCAAACTGTTTGAAAGAACTTTCTTTGGTCAAGTCCGTCCACTACCAAAAACATAACTATGAAAAAAGATTGCGTCCATAATCAACTTCGTACGGCCTCTAGGAAGAACACAAGTGTTCTGGAGTTTGATTTAAGGATTAAAATACTAATTTTAAGTTGTTGCGTCTTAAATCTGGTAACTGTACAATACGAAGGAAACAATCCAAAAGTCCTAACTCCTTTTACCAAACATAATGAAAATTAATCAGAAACACTCCAGTCCAATTCCTCAATACTAAAAGTCTATACACAGGATCATTAATATTATTTGAAACTCTTGCCTAATTTAGGTAAGCTAAACTTTATCTTTCCACCAATTTTACATTAAATCATCTGTTTATGAAGAATTCATTCTCTAATGGCACGTTTCGAGTTCACCGCAATTCTTTACTTATTTATCCATTCTTTAACTTTTCTTAAAATTATCTCTAATGGAGCAGACATTCTTTTTCCAAACCAAACTATTTCCACCTCACAAACTTTAATCTCTCAAAACCAAATTTTTGAGCTAGGATTTTTCTCCCCTGGCTCATCACAGAACACATTCTTGGGGATATGGTACAAAAAAACACCAGATGTTGTTGTTTGGGTAGCCAATCGAAACAACCCCATAACCTATTCACAACCACTACTCTTATCTTTAACCATAAACGGAACACTCAATATCATCAGAGAAACAACCATTATCTGGTCATCAAATTCATCACTGGTGGTCGGATCAGATCCAATCCTACACCTGTTAGACACCGGAAATCTTGTCATCAAAGATATTAATCATGTAATAAACGAAAGCAGCTTCATATGGCAGAGTTTCCACTATCCATGTGATACCAGATTACCAGGAATGAAGTTAACAATTAACCCTGATTCCGGTTTAACCTCGTGGAAAACCGCTAACGACCCTTCGGTTGGAGATTTCTCTTACAAGATAGAAAACCAGGGCTTGCCTGAGATGGTGGTTTTTCATGGAAAGGGTAAAAGATACCGTACTGGCACGTGGAACGGGCTTTACTTGAGCGGGGGTCCATCTTTTCTAGATCCGATTTTCAGACCTGAAATGATTTTCGATGGAGAAAGGTTGATATCTGTTTCCGACACTTACAATGATTCAATTCTCCAAAGATTGAAACTTGATGAGTCGGGGTTTCTCCAACGATATATGATGAGTGAGAAGAACAATAATTGGAATCTTATGTATACAAAACCGAGGGACCCTTGTGATAACTATGCTCACTGTGGTCCTTACGGTATATGTAGAATCAATAGAGCGCCCATTTGTGAGTGTTTGAGTGGATTTGAGCCTAAATTTCGACAAGATTGGGATTTACAGGATTGGAGTGGTGGATGTGATAGAATTAGGCCATTGAATTGTTTGAATGGAGATGGTTTTCTAGAGGTTAGAGGGGTAAAATTTCCTGATATGTTGGCGTTTTGGGTAAATACAAGCATGAGCCTTCACGAGTGCGAAGATGGATGTTTAAGAAACTGTAATTGCACGGCATATGCTAATGCGTACATAACTAATGGTGGCAGTGGTTGCTTGATGTGGTTTGGGAGTTTACTCGATACTAGAGAGCTTCCTGGAGCAGATAGTAGGCAAAATTTATATATCCGGTTACCAGTTTCCGAATTAGGTAAGTCTAATGTTTGTTAATTGTTACCTTTCATAGTTAAGCACAAAAACTAACCATGTAATTGGTCCTTTTCGTTGTAGAATCACGCACTGATTTGAAGGAGAAAAAGAATAAGAGAAGGTCTCGAAAGCTAATACTGATATTAACTGGTTGTGGTGTTCTTGTCATTGTCTTAATCTCTTGTGGTATGGTTATAATGAGAAGGCTAGGGAGAAAAGGTAACAACACTAAACTTTCATAGTAAATATACTGCTTAAAATCTGCCTTTGGTTTTTCATGAGTAAAAACACCACTACTCTTGCACTAAAGGACGGTATTATGGCTTTAATCTTTGTTCATTTGCATTTCCGAACATAGCGTTAATGTTCTTTTACTTGATAGCAGAAAGGAAAGATGAGGATTTAGAATTACCTTTGTTCAAGTTGACAACAATTGTGGCTGCAACAAACAACTTTGCCGAGGAAAATGTGATTGGGGAAGGAGGTTTTGGTCCTGTTTACAGGGTAATGCAGATGACTTGAACTAAAAAAAAAAGTTTTTTCTTTTTTTGGTAAAACCTAAGATGCATAGACAGGGTAAATTGTCAGGAGAAGAAGAAATAGCCGTGAAAAGATTGTCAAGAACTTCAGGACAGGGTCTTGAAGAGTTAAAAAATGAAGTTATCTTGATTGCCAAACTTCAACATAGAAACCTCGTTAGACTTTTGGGATGTTGCATTGAAGGAGAGGAAAGGATGCTAATCTATGAATACTTGGAGAATAAAAGCCTGGATTATTTTGTTTTTGGTAAAACCGTAAATTAAATC
Organism: Penstemon newberryi var. newberryi; assembly: GCA_030819805.1. Classification (NCBI taxonomy): domain Eukaryota; kingdom Viridiplantae; phylum Streptophyta; class Magnoliopsida; order Lamiales; family Plantaginaceae; genus Penstemon; species Penstemon newberryi. The sequence goes on from JAUALY010000005.1 coordinate 40,395,618, forward strand.
CTCTTCCTTAATCTCATTCTTATGAATTTCAAAGAGATTATCAAATATCTTGTTTTTTAATCATGTGCAGATAGAAATAGAACGGCAATGTTGATGTGGCCTAATCGCTTTGACATTATCATGGGAATTGCGAGGGGACTGCTCTATCTCCATCACGATTCAAGATTAAAGGTCATTCATAGGGATCTCAAAACAAGCAACATTTTACTAGATAGAAATTTAAATCCAAAAATTTCAGACTTTGGCTTAGCAAGAACTTTTGGAAGTGATCAAACTGTTGCCAGAACAAAAAGAGTTGTCGGAACATAGTAAGCTCGTCTCTTATACTAACTTAATTTTTTCAACAAGAACTTGGTGAATTTATAATTTGTTACAGTGGCTATATGGCTCCAGAATATGCAGTTGATGGGAAGTTCTCAGTAAAATCTGATGTCTTTAGCCTTGGAGTTGTATTGCTAGAGATTGTGAGTGGAAAAAAGAATAGGGATTTTGATCACAGTGAACACCATCATAATCTTTTGGGACATGTAAGTTGTGCAAATAAATGTAAATTATTTTCTAGCTGAGTAACAAAGCTTGACATGGTCAAAATTGTGACAGGCATGGTTGCTGTGGAAAGAGAACAGGGTTCTGGACCTAGTGGACGAACGTTTGAATGATTCCTTCGTCGAATCTCAAGTGAAGAGATGCATACAAGTGGCATTGTTATGCGTTCAAAAATTTGCCGAAAATAGACCAGTTATGTCATCTGTGATTTTCATGTTGGGAACTGATGGCGCAATTCTGCCTGAACCCATGGAACCTGGATTCTTCGTTGAAAGGAGTTCCAGTGGTAATCGAGGAAGACGTATGCCAACAAGTCAAGATTCTGAGCAAACAATAATCACCATTACTGATATGGAGCCCAGATAGATAATATCGTGCATCATAGATTATTGAGGACTGAGGAGTTTTTCTTGAAAATATATTCCACCGATAATTTCTAAATCTTGATTTATTAGTGATTTTCTACTCTGAGTAGTATTGAAATATCAGACCTAACTAAAGTAATTACCGAATATTACATGAGAATATTCCAGGCACAATCTTCTCTTATTAGATGTAAAAGAATTAACTTAATTTGTTGTAATTATCAAGAACATAAAATCAAAATCCAAAATTGACATCATTCAAGATCTTGGAACTCTATCCAATTCTTCGTTCAGAAGTGAGGTTGGCAATCGCACAAGTGGTTTGCTATCTGCCCTCTAACATTGTAATGGTCATTTCATTTGTAGAATTTGCTGCATTTGTGCTAGTTGCAGTGTGAGCAGCTAAAACATCTCGTTCAGTGAAGAAACCAGGTTGTTTTGGTTGAGGAAGTAATACACCTTCATTCCCCAACATCATAACCACAGAAGACATACTTGGCCTATCTTCCGGATTTTTTTGCACGCATAAAAGGCCGACGTGGATCGATCTTACTACCTCAGAGAAGTGGAAAAAGTTACCTAAAGAAGCATCGACTAGGTCCAGTGGCCTATCTTCTTTATAAAGTGTCCACACCTGTAAAATTAAGTACCCAGTCTGTCCATATTCATATGTTTTCCTTTAATTGTAATAAATCATATTCAAATTAAAACAACACTTACATGTCCAAGAAGGTTGAGGTTGTGGTCGATGTGGGAAAATCCTCTGTTTCTCTTTGCACTAACAATTTCAAGAACTAGTACGCCAAAACTAAATACATCTGATTTCACCGAGAATAGACCGTCCACTACATATTCTGGAGCCATGTAGCCACTGCAACACACAGAACAATATTACATGTAACGAAATTAGTTGAGATATCTAAGGTGGTTTGTAAAGATTCTTACTATGTCCCAACAACTCTGCGTGTCTTAGCTTGAGTTTCATTCCCTACAAACCTTCTAGCTATTCCAAAATCTGATATCTTTGGGTTCATGTCAGAATCAAGCAGTACATTGCTAGCTTTGAGGTCTCGATGGATAATTCTCAACCGAGAATCTTGATGAAGATACAAGAGTCCCCTAGCCACACCATTGATAATATGGAAGCGTTTTTCCCAATCAAGTAGCATGCTTTTTGTTTCATCTGACAGTTTTCTTTATCATTAGTAATCTAATGCAATTCAATTTCTTGATATATAGCAGCACTGTATAGTATTAGAACGCTCACCAAATAAAATAACATCGAGGCTGTTGTTGGGCATGTATTCATAAATGAGCATACTTTCCTCTCGTTGAATGCAACATCCTAAAAGACGGACAAGATTTCGGTGCTGAAGCTTGGCAATGAAGACAACTTCGTTTTTTAATTCGTCACACCCTTGCATGGAGTCCTTTGATGACCTTTTCACAGCGATTTCTTGTCCCCCTTCTAAAATGCCCTAAGTTCATAAAAACTAATTCATGAGAAAGGTAACAGAAGCATTCATCTCATATTGCAAAACCGAAATAATATTCAAGAGAATAATGTTTAAATGATTTTTAGAACTACCAAGGGACAATCCACCGAAGGACAGCGTTCTTGAAAACATATAGTTCAAAAATATCGAATATTAAGATATGTTCATCTAAAGTTGTTACTTTGACATGCTGTGAACAAATTAAGTATTACCTTATAAACAGGTCCAAATCCACCCTCGCCTAGCTTCTTGTTGATTGAAAAGTTATTAGTAGCTTTTGAAATAGTAGATAAATCAAACAATGGTAGATCCGATTCTTTCGGTTGACTTCCATCATACAACCCTGAAACAAGAAAATGATAATACACAATTTTAACATCAGTTTCATTGTGTTAATTTCTTCAAGAAATAGTGGTACATTTTCCCTACCTCTTCTCATCTTCAGATCATTCTTCTTCCTCTTCAGAATACATAAAAATAGGCTCAGGCTAATAAGAACAACTCCAATAACTGATGTCAAGCTCGCAACGAGTATCTTTCTATTCATTCTTTCGGAGTCTGCAAAACCAAACAAAAAGGATTATATGATAAGATAAAAGAGGTCATATTTCCAGACTTTCGAGTTCAATTAAATTCTTACCCGATTCCGAAGAAGCCATTCTGATGTAAATATCTTGTCCATTAGGAGATACACTTCTGATGTCAATCAAATCTTCGTACCAAATCAAACACCCACTTCTTCTGCTTATATCTAACTGCGTGTAAGCCGTACATGAACAATTCCTTAAGCACTCGGCTCTGCACTCTTGAAGCGTCATGCTCGTGTTGTGCCAAGAGAATCTAACATCCGGCAACTTAATCCCGGAATACCTACGAAAAACATCTCCTCCACAACTCAAATTTGTCCTTCGAACGCATCCATTTGTCCAGTCTGCTCTAAACCAACCCTCGGGATCTCTTGGCACAAACCTATCCAAGCATCCACAAGAAGGAGAATTTCCAACATTGCAAATGCCATTTGCACCACACAGTCCGTAAGTATCACATATGTCTGCTGGCACGGTCACGTACACCACCCATCCTCTTCCATCTACCCATGTCAAGTTTTGCATAACACCATTGTGATACAGACTAAATCTAGACAGAGGTGATCTGTTATTCGAAGGTATCATGTAGTATAACTCGTTCTCATTCATCACAAATGACATGAAGTAAGTGGGATCTTCCCTCGCGTCCATTGTCCCACTGAACTGAATTCCATTCCAGGGACCAACTCTGTTCTGCGGAACATTACCTCTTTCCAGGAGTATCTGTGGATATCCAGTAGGATCTAGATGATACCTAAATTCTCCTGGAGCAGGGTCGTCATTATTCCTCCATGACCGTAAATAAACTTCTAAACCTGTTACAAAGTTCCATCCGATTCTCATACCTGGTAAAATAGTATCAGTCGGATAATCAAAACTCTGCCAAAGGAAATTCTCTGGCCTGTCATCACTCGCGTCTCTCAGGACAAGATTTCCCGAGTCTAGCAACTGTGCAATTGGATTCTGGACGGTCCTAGAAGTGTTGGACGACCATATTGTTCTATTATTGTTGTCATTGATTAGGACAAGAATTCCAGGATCGGTAACGGTTAAGAAAACGCCTGTAGTATTTTGTAATGGGAACTTCTCTGTTGGCAACCCATACGATGATTGTACCTGTTAGGTTCCTGTACCACATGCCAACATACCGATTAGTGGAATTTCCAGGACTGAAGAATCCCAGTTCAAACGTTCCACCAGAAGACACCAATGTCTCACCATCACTGATTCTTTGTGTAGAATTTATAGTATCTGTAGAAGCAGAAACTAAAGGTAATATGATCAGTTGTAAGAATAGGAGAAATAAAGAGAAACCTTCACATGATGATGTTGTGTCCATGGGGATTCAGGCAGCTTTTGGCAAGTGTTATTATTTTACTAGAAATGATGCTAGGAGTCAATTTAATATTGTACTAATGTCTAAGAAACTACTATCTCGTTCCAGATTGATATGGACGGACAGTGATTCTTTTAAGTCAACCAAATTTTATTAAGTCAATATTGGCGATTGAAATTTAGGCCATTGTTCTGTTGCCATCATATGGAACTTGGGCTAAAAGAGTTAAATGTGAGTACGTAAACCCCTTGTATAATTTTTGAATGACAAAACTATACATGTGTTATTTATATTAGCAATAAAACTCCCTATAAGATAAATTGACATTTTGCACCTCATAAATATACTATTTTAATGTATTTTACATCCTATAACTAAAATATTGACATATTACATTCTCAAATTAAATATTTTTTTGGCAAAGTGCAGTGTACTGAGTTGCAAAATGCCTATTTCTTGAAAAAATCTATATAATTTGATGATGTGATGTGCCAAAATTTTAAATATAAGGGTACAAAATGCAAAAATTAGGTGTTTTTGGTGCGCAAAATGCCAAATACTCAAATAAGCACACTTACCCCAATCTTAATTTGCATCTTAACGCCGTTTCCTCCTCCGTATCTGCCTTCCAAGTTCCAACTATAAAAATGAAATTATTGTTCTTATATACTTCATAGTATATCCAGCTTCCGGATTTCAGTTGAATTTGATGCGGCATCCTTTGTGTATACCATAATTGCATTTTTTTAAAATAAAAATGATATTTATTATGAAAAAAAAAGGTTGAATTTAATCTAAGTATACATAATTTTCGAGTTGCAATTGAATAGAAATGGGTTTTTGGCACTTTACATCCTGAAATTATAGGATTTTGGCACTTCTAACTTAAAAGTCTTGGCACTTTACACCCTGAAAATACAATTTAGTTGGCACTTTGCATTCTAGTGTGTGTTTTGAAGAAAAAAATTAATTGATGGAAGAATAGAATAGTCATTTTCGAATATTTTTGCCACTAATCACCCTAAAAGTATAGATTTTGACACTTTGCACCCTAAAAATATAGTATGCTAACACTTTGTACCCAAAAAATACATTTTTTGGCATTTTCAACCTCGACTTAATATGATAATCTAAATAATGTAAATAACATGCTAGATTTGTAAACGTGTATTTTAGATATAAAGTAAATAATCTAGAGGATACTTGAAAACATAATGAAGACAATGTCTTTTTTTAAATCCAAAATTAACTGAAAGAAAATGTTAAAATAAGTTATTATAAAGTAAAATAAATTAAGAGAAAACACATGAGGGTGCAAAATGACATACAAAATAATATTTTTAGGGTGCAGAGTGTCAAAAAATTTAAATCGGGATGAAAAGCCCCAACATTTTATAATTTTAGGGTGACAAATGCCAATATTCAATATTTATATGGTGCGGAATCTATATTTCCAGCGTGCAAAGTGTCAAAAAAAATCGAGAAAGACTATTATACCCTTCTACCAATGAATTTTTTCACCAAAACACACACTAGGGTGCAAAGTGTCAAATAAATTATATTTTCAAAATACAAAGTGCCAAAGCCTTATAATTTCAGGGTGCAAATTATAAAATGCCAAAAACCCAATAGAAACACAATAAAAGCAATGCTGCCGGAAATAGTTAAAAGAAAGAACAGGCATTACTATGTAATACATGTTGCCTTCCTTGATTATCAGGGGCCGGCCCTAGACATTTTGGAACCCTAGGCGAAATTAAAATTCCGGTCCTATATTATAAATGTGTAAAAGATATTTTTTTTATATTTTTTAAAATACAAAAGTATTGATTAATATATGGTTTAGTTTTTTCCAACTATTTTTTATATAGATAAAATGATAAATACACTTAATTTTTTGATCTAGTTTGTCGTAAATATGTTATCATTAATTCTTAGTTTTGAAAACTTTTTTTCAGCAAACAAATATTATAAGTGTGATAAATGTAATAATAGGAGTATAATAAATGTACATTAATAGAAAATGAAATTTACTTGTCAAAAATCAATTAATATATAGTTAAAATATAAATTTTTATACTCGTTTAACATTGCTACAAAATATGGCTGATATAAGCAATGTCAAAGTAGATAAACAATTCAAAATCTAATAAAATCAAATCAAATCACTTTATATTTGATTTGAGTTTGGCCAATAAAAGGTGACTTAGACCACATTTATTATAGAGTTATGTTAGACTCGATTAAAGCTCTTTTGAGCTCGTCTTAATTAATTAAATACAATCTCAAGCTCGATGAGAAAATTAACCAATTTGAAAATTACATCGTTCGATTCTATTTTGCTTACATTCTTAAGTCTTTATATATCATCTAACCATGTATGAAAAATAAATCATATTTCAATTATTAAATTACAAAATAAAATATACATTACAACCGCCTAAAGTACCTAAGGGAAGGGCAGGCCCTAACGATTATAACATTGCAGGTAGTACCAAGCTAACACGCAGTAGGCAGTAGCTAACATGGAGCTCTCCATTTTTGGAATTCACTGACGGGGCGATGCCTAAGCTATTAGAGCATCTCCAACAGACAGCATAAAAAAACAGCATCAAATCACTCTTTAATGTCTGCTACAGTGTTTTGATACATACATAAAAGTTTTTTACTCCAGCAATAAGAATAAAAATTGAAGCATCATTTTAAATTTAATTTATCTAAATTAGGTTAAATTCAAATTCAAATTAAATTAAAGCTTACTTAAATGTAAAAAAAATTAAATTTAAATAAAAAAATGTTAAATAATCGTACATTGCGTTAAATTATCTAGATAAGATTTCTGAAAATAATTTTATTTACATGTCAGTGTCTGATTCAATATTGAGATATTTGATAAGGATTTTCATTGAGGGAAAACACTTTTGATACCAAACTTAGTCCAAAAAACACATTTGATACCAAAATTTAAAAAAAATACATTTCATACAATGATTCACACAATCTCGATACATTTACTTTTGCCGTCAATTTTCGGACGGAATTCAGCACGCGTCGTCAATTGTGGATCTTTAAAATCCGTGCATGTTCTCCATCTCATTGTCAATTTAACGGGCACATGAGTGGAACGTGCTGAATTTCGTCTGAAAATTGACGGCAAAACTAAATGTGTCAAGATTGTATAAATCATGGTATGAAATGTGTTTTTTGAAAAAGTTTGGTACCAAATGTGTTTTTTGGACTAAAGTTTGGTATGAAAATTATTTTTCCCTCGATTTTCATCCATATTTTTTTTATCAACGTGTCAACTTGTAATTCAATGTTAGATATCTTATAAGGTTTTTTATCGATAAGATTTTATATCAAGGTGTCAATTTGTGATTCAACATTGAGATATATGATAAGGATTTTTATCGATAAGATTTTTTTATCGAAAATCAATTTTCTCTGATTTTTTATTTTGCTCATGATTATTGAACTTGAGTATTTTAATTGAAATTTGTGGCCATTTTAATAGTTAAAATTTTTTGTACCATTCTAAAATTTGAAAATATAAGCCGTTTGGGAGAATTGGAAAGGACAAATAGCCGTTTTTAAATTTCCAGGCAAAAAGTAATGCCCTTTGCATGAGCATTACTTTTAATGCCAAAAAGTGTTGGACTTAAATTTAGGTCCAGTGGTAGTGCCTCTGTTGGAGCAGATTTTGGCATCATTTTGACAATTAAGGCACTATATTTGGCCTTGTTGGAGTTGCTCTTACGCATGATTGGTAAGTGTTTTGATGTAGTTTTATGAAAATATTGCAAATTTCTTCATCCTTTTGTGCTTTCTTTAAAGGGCTAAATACAGTTTGCACCCGTAAAGTACGGGGTTGTATCAATTATCCCCTAAAGTATTACTTGTAATACTTATCCCTCCGATATTAGTTTTGTTGATGTTATATTTTTTATGCCCAAACTGCCCTTCCCCTTCATACTTGTTTCAATAAAAAGTTCACTTTATTATTTCAACAATTCATATGTAAACTAAGTCCCAACGCGTGTCTTAGCTTGAGTCTCATTCCCTACAAAACTTCTAGCGATTCCAAAATCTGATATCTTTGGGTTCATGTCGGAAACAGCAGTACATTGCTAGCTTCGAGGTCTCGATGGATAATTCTCAACCGGGAATCTTGATGAAGATACAAGAGGAGTCCCCTAGCCACACCATTGATAATATGGACGCATTTTTTCCCAAGCAAGTAGGCATGCTTTTTGTTTCACAGCAATTTCTTGTCCCCCTTCCAGAATTCCCTTAGATCACTAGTTCATCAGAAAGGTAACAGAAACATTCATCTCATATTGCAAAACCAGAAAATAAATTAATTCAAAAATAATGTCTAAATAATTTGTGAAACTCTTAAAAGCGCAAATTCACCAAAGGCCAGCGTATTGAGTTCTTTTTTAGAAGTCAGAATGCATATTGAATTTTGTCTCCGCCATCTTTGATAAAATGAAATTCAGTTATCGCATTACCATCTCCCTTTTTATCATTGAAAGCCATTTTTAAAATGTCAAATATTAATGATATGTTTATTATCTAAGGTTGTTACTTTGACATGTCTGTATGAAGCCGTGAACAAATTTGTTGGGTTTTTGATGGTTGATGAATTAATTGTAAAATTGATATCAACTTGATTTTTTGATTTGTTATTTATTTGTAGTTATTTGTAGGAGAGTAATTTTTTTAGAAGAAGAAGTTTTTATTAAATTCATTAACTTCCTTTCTCTCTCACTTTACAATTGAGCAGTACACATATTTATATTTGCATATGGAACAATCTAGAATATCTAGTTTTATCCTAGTTTCTAGTACAATCTATACTTTCTAGATTTGTCATCATTTATCTTACTTAGATTTATCTAGATTCTCCTACCAATTTATTCTAGCTTATACATGATATATCTTGATCAACCTTGCAATTTCTAGAACCTTCAAGCAAATTATCTCACATTTCAACACTCCTCCTTGAGATTTTTGCTTGATAATCCAAGCTTATATCCAAGTATCTCAAATTTTGATTTTGGAAGTGTTTGATTGTATTTTGACGTGCCACAAGTGCAAATGCATATTTGTAGCTTAATCTCATTTTCTGTGCATTTCTCTTTGCAACCCACTTGGCCTTATGCTTGTTGATTGTGCCATTTCGATTTGCCCTTGTCTTATAACTCTTTATTGCACGAAGCACCTTCTTGTTTTTAGGTCCTCCCATCAGCTTCCGCGTTTGCTTTATATTGTTATTTTTTATCTCCTTCTTTATTCCAACTTTCCATTTCTCATATTGAGAAGTTTCTTCGTAATTGCATGGCTCCGCAACGGATTTGATTTTTTTCGGAGATTCAAATGATTTGCTCTTGGAGGAGTCTTCCATCATCTCTTCTTCTTTAATGTTGGATTTTTCCGAACCCTTCTTTGTCTCCTGTTGTTCAAGCATTATTGGTGCTTCTGGATTACTTATATCAACATCTTTATCCAAATTCTTAGTTGCAGTTTCAGAGGTGCAATTGTCATCATCATCCATTATCCTTTCTAAGTAGAGGCAAATCAATCTTTTGTGGGCATCCAATGCAAATTTTTCAAGCCCCAAATCTGTCTCTAACATTCTTAGCACAGAATTCAACGTCAGTGTATCGACTTGGTCTTTGATATATTGCAGGCGAGAGACAAACGCACTCTTGATTCGTTGCTTAATTCCTTGCTCTTCTCTTTCTTGTTTCGCCATTGAAATGCTCTCCAAGCATTGATATTTTTCTCGAAGAATCTCCCATGCTTCTTTGGCTGTAGTCGTAACGACTATCTTGATGAAGATTTCTTTAGTAACGGTAGCTTGGAGGAATGTAAGTGCCTTCATATTTTTTTTATATTCTTCTTTGTTCTTCTTTTGTTGGGGTGCGGTAAGAGTACCTTCATTTTTCGGTTCTTCATTACCGTTTTCAACAATTTCCCATAACTTATTTGCTACGAGAAAAGCCTTCATTCTTACCGCCCAATAGTCGTAGTCTTCACCGTTGAAAATCAGTGGTGTAGGAAGCGCTATATTTGATGAACCCATTTTTTGAACTTAATCCCTTAAGATCAATGAGCTCTAGATACCACTTGTTGGGTTTTTGATGGTTGATGAATTAATTGTAAAATTGATATCAACTTGATTTTTTGATTTGTTATTTATTTGTAGTTATTTGGAGGAGAGTAATTTTTTTAGAAGGAGAAGTTTTTATTAAATTCATTAACTTCCTTTCTCTCTCACTTTACAATTGAGCAGTACACATATTTATATTTGCATATGGAACAATCTAGAATATCTAGTTTTATCCTAGTTTCTAGTACAATCTATACTTTCTAGATTTACCATCATTTATCTTACTTAGATTTATCTAGATTCTCCTACCAATTTATTCTAGCTTATACATGATATATCTTGATCAACCTTGCAATTTCTAGAACCTTCAAGCAAAATATCTCACATTTCAACAAAATTAAATATTACTACCTTATAAACAGGTCCAAACCCACCCTCGCCTGGCTTGTTGTCGGATGAAAAGTTATTCGTAGCTTCCAAAATAGTATATAAATTGAACAATGGTAGATCCGAGTCTTTCTGGTGACTTCCATCATACAACCCTGAGACAAAGAAAGATACACAATTTTAATTGGTTTCATTGAGTTAATTTCTTCAAGAAACAGTGGTACATTTTTCTTACCTTCTCTCATCTTTATATCGTTCTTCTTCTTCCTCTGAATACAGAGAAATAGGCTCAGGCCAATAAGAACAACTCCAATCACTGATGTAAAGCTCGCAATGAGTGTGGTTCTATTCTTTCCTTCATGGTCTGCAACAATTTCTTCAAACAAAAAGGATTATATGACATGATAAAGAATTCATACATCCAAACTTTTCGTAATCAACTAGAGTTTGACCTGACTCGGAAAGAAGCCATTCTGATGTAGATATCTTGTTCATCAGAGGAAGAACTTCTGATGTCAATCAAATCTTCGTACCAAATCAAACACCCACTTCTTCTGCTTATATTTAACTTTGTATATGCAGTACTAGAGCAATTCCTTAACCACTCTTCTCTACACTCTTGAAGCGTCATACTCGTGTTGTACCAAGAAAATCTAGTGTCTGGCAACTTAATACGAGAATATGTTAGAAAATCATCTTCTTCACAACTCAAATTTGTCCTCCGAACACATCCACTAGTCCAATCTGCTCTAAACCAACGCTCAGGATTCCTTGGCACGAACCTTCCAAGCATCCACACGGAGTATTTCCAACATTGCAAATGCCATATGCACCACACAGTCCATAAGTATAACATATGTATGCTGGCAAGTTCACGTACACCATCCACCCTCTGCTATCTACCCATGCCACGCGCTATGCAACACCATTGTAATTCGCATTAAATCTAGTCATCAGTGATCTGTGAATTGAAGGTTCTGTAAAGTAAAAGTACACCTCATTCTCATTCATCATAAACAAGAAATCGAAAGTGGAATCTTGTGTCCCACTGAACCAAATTCCGTCCCAAGGTCCATAGCTGTACCCCACAGCGTTACCTCTTCTATGTAATATCTGTGGATATCCACTCGGATTCAGATGAAAACTAAATTCTCCTGGTGCAGAGTCGTCATAGCTCCTCCATGCATAAATTTCTGAACATGTTAGGAAGTTCCATCCAAATCTCATACCTGGTAAGTATGTATCAGTCAGATAATCAAAACTCTGCCAAGAGAAATTCTCTGTCCTGTCATCACTTGCGTCTCTCACGACAAAATTTCCCAGAGTCTAGCAACTGTGCAACTGGATTCTCCACAACCCACAAAGTGTGTAATAACCTTTGTTTTTTTTAAGAATAACGCAGCAGCTAACATGGAGCTCCTCGTAGTTGAATTCGCTGATGCCGAAGCTAGAGGATGAATACGCATCACTGGTGAGTTTTTCTCTGTATTTATATTATGATTTTTCGGGAAACTGTTACATGCCAAAAACGTGGAAAGGAGAATATGCTCTCTTAAAGAGGGGTGTTTTCGTTATTTTGCAGAAAGTCAGGGGTGTTTTAGTAATTTGGCAGGAAGTCCAGATTTTAATAAACAGAAGCGGCATTGGATAGAAGAGGGAGTTGAATGTTCAGTTAGTCTTCGTCTCCAACCTCTGATCGTCTCTCTAGAACCTTCACCATTGTTGGTTCGCTGTATCCGAGTTAATTCGAGTTCTACCATTTCCATTTCAGGTAATATGGAGATCTAGAGCTTGAGTTCAATTGTAATCGATTGTGCGAGATCAATCCTTTACAATTACTGTTCTACTTTGTATTTTCAATAAAATCCATGGATTCGTATTACGGTACGCATCAGTGGTATCAGAGCGGTCGATCCTCGGCTACTCAACAAAAATTCGAAAAAGAAATTGAAATTGAAACGGAATACTATCAGCCACACCATTACGGCCAATTGGAGAAGATTTCTGGAATTTGTGGCACATATTCGAGGAGATTCAGCAATTGGAATCAAATTGATGATCCTCCCAAAAGTCTTTCAACCCGAGCAATTAATATTGCGCAGGAGAGGTCTTCATCCACTAGAAATGTCATTTCAGCAGATTATTCATCTCGTGAAAATCAGGTATCTCTTCAATCTCATGACTCCAAATTTTACAAGAAATACAAATTTTATAGTGCGGTGGAGTTAGATGATCGGAGAGATAGAGGATTGTGTCTTTGGTGTGATGAATTATTTTATGAAGGACATGAATGTTGCAAGAAGAAATTGTATGTTTTTGAAATTGATATAGATGAGGATGTAGCAGTTGGTGAAAACAATCTTATGGAACCGATAGTAGATGTTAAATTAGTGGAAAAAATATCTCACTGTGATAATCAATTGATTGTGAATTGTGTGCAAAAAGATTCCAGTGAGTTGAGTAATTTTGTATATGGTGCTGAAAATGGAAGTTGGGAGGCAAGTGAAGTTTTAGGCAACAATTATAAAGTAGAGGATAATGCATTGCAGGTGTATGAAGAAATGTCAGAGAAGAGTTTAGTGGAGACTATGGCTGACTGTATGGGTTATACTATATGCTTAGAAGGTGAGATATTGAATACATGGAAGGATACACTTGAGAGTATGATTGAAAGATGTGTATATGAGACTCTAGATTGTAAAAAACAGAAGTTGTGCATTTTGGATGCTGCATTTGAGTGTTTGGATGTGTTTACGACCTCAGAAGCTCTATGGTTATGTGATGAAGGAAGTGGAGAATTGTTGGATATTGTGGTCACTGATCAGTTACCAAAATATGTTTGTTTGATGTTTAATCGTCTATCAATACTAGGGGGGTTTAATCAGTCATGGATAGCTTGGCCAGTGTTACCTTTACCTCTACCAAAACCACCCCCCAAAGCAGCTCTAAGCATATTTTCTGTTTTCTTAAAAAAATAAAAAATAAAAAATATGGAAAAGAAAAGAAAGAAAGGCCTTGATAGTTTCAGTAGCAAGAGTTGTAAGGGAAGAAGGTTACATGTATTTGCATAAGCTATAAGAGCAGTTGTGTTGGGGTGATAAGCTTTCATCAATTCTTGAGGATTCTTTTAATGGAGAGCTAGAGCAGCAGTTTCAGTTTTGCTTAAGCTGGAAGGAGGGCTAAACGGTTGCAAATGAGTACACGGAATGTTATAGATAACTTGCTTTGCAGAATAAGGACTGTTGTGAGGGATTCAACTAGGATTAGATGAAGGAAAGCTAAACAGTGGTGAAGATTTTGTTGAAGAAAATTCAAGAAGAGCAGTCTGCATTTTTACTCCTCACTGATGTATTGCAATAAGTTACTCAACATGAAAGTCTATAAAAATGTGGGGAAACTTGGCTGATCAAATAAACAAGGTCTTGTCTTGTCCTTGAGGACAAGGACCATTTTATGGGGCGGATTTGTTACATGCCAAAAACGTGGAAAGGAGAATACGCTCTCTTAAAGAGGGGTGTTTTCGTTATTTTGCAGAAAGTCAAAGGTGTTTTAGTAATTTGGCAGGAAGTCCAGATTTTAATAAATAGAAGCGGCATTGGATAGAAGAGGAGTTGAATGTTCAGTTAGTCTTCGTCTCCAACCTCTGATCGTCTCTCTAGAACCTTCACCATTGTTGGTTCGTTGTATCCGAGTTAATTCGAGTTCTACCATTTCCATTTCAGGTAATATGGAGATCTAGAGCTTGAGTTCAATTGTAATCGATTGTGCGAGATCAATCCTTTACAATTACTGTTTTACTTTTTATTTTCAATAAAATCCATGGATTCGTATTACGGTACGCATCAGAAACACCATGAATTTCTTCAACCTTTTGTGCTTCTTTGAAAGATATGGTGAATTTTGACGTTCAATGTGGCACACTAGAGGTTCGACGAAATGCCTCAATCTGGGTGGACGCGAACGGGGTGGTTGCTGATATTGTGATTTACTCGAATCCCTTTACGATCCCGAGTTTCCAGACACATCGCACTTCTGCTCGGGTCGAGGCTGCCACTCGGTCCTAAGACGGATCAAAGAAGAGTGGGGAACCTATCGCTTGTTTTTGGAATTCGACATCAGGAAGGGTATTAATGTCCTTTTCATCAAAGAAAAAATAATATGTTAAGCTGAATTGTAAATTAAGATTGAGGCAATTAAGTGTGCTTAGTTTTTCACTACATGAGGTGTTTATGCTAATAAAAATATGGGGGATTCTAGGGTGCCGTTGCGTTAGGTGCCGCTAATTTAATTTGAACCGTTAGATTATAATTATGTAATCAATACCACACAAAATTCAACATATTAAAAATATGAAAAATAAAATGGCAAAAGGTAACCTGTTTATCCGGTTAATCTAATTTTTAATTATCATTATTTCTTTCCCCTTCTTTCTTTTCTCCCCAAACAATTCTTTCCCCTTCTTTCTATTCTCCCTAAAATTCCCGTAACCATTCATCTGAAAAGCTCCTGTTCGCGTTCGCCCATCAGAAGAAATTTGGGTTTGCTCAAGTCCTCCGCTGCCATCGTGACACTGAATCGACCCCGCCTCCCCAAAAATCCTGTAACCCTTCATCTGAGGCTCCTGTTCGCGTTCGCCCATCAGAAGAAATTTGGGTTTGCTCAAGTCCTCCGCTGCCATCGTGACACTGAATCGACTCCGCCCACTCGCCACGAAGTTTTATTCTTGCTGAATTTAGGTATTTCTTGCTTCTATTTCTCTTTTGGCACATACTTGTCTCAATTGCTTTGGAAAAGATTCTTCACAAAGTTGGAACGGTAATTAAAAAAAAAAAAAAAACCAGTTGGTTTTTAGACCAAAACAGTTACTTTAATTCCTTAATTTCTTCCTGTTGACTGATTATGTTTGTGGGTTTTGTTTCTTGATTTGATTTGAATGGTTAATGTTCTGCTTTATGTTTGTTGAAATTAATTTTAGCACTTATTGACAGATTGTGTGATGGGTTGAGGTTCTTTTTCTTTATCAGTTATAAGAAGATACCATTTTTTTTTTTTGTGGTAGATTGTTGTTTTTTAGACCTAAAGTTTCCAATAAAGGAGAAGAGATAACATCATAGACAATATGGTTTTATATCAGACCTTATTATGTATAACCTTTATTCTCAAAAGTATCTGTTCTAAAGGTGTTTCATCTCTAAATTTGAGATAATAATTGATCTTTTGTTGCTTGTACAATTTATTCTTGTATGCCACTTGTGAATCTTGGGTAAATTTTGATTCTGCTCCCTTCAACTATTGCGATTGCACGTTTTGCCCCTCCGACATAAATTGCATCACTAGCCAACTCTATCAGGGGTCTCGCGGCCGCGAGACTGAACCTCGCGGCCGCGAGGAATAGGCCGTAAGTTTTCTGCACTGCCACACTTCCTTCCGAGCAGCATATCTTTTGATTCCGAACTCCGATTGTAGATCCGTAAAGTCCTTAGCGTAGCTAACTCACTCATCTATGACATATCCAAAATTCAGCTCATTTGGATCATCCATAAAATATATATGTACGTTTTAGTGAGAAGCTATCTACATTCTTCTACGATTTGCTTCGGGTTCTCTTTCCTTTGAAGCTCTTTCTGCGAAAAGGCTTGCATCAACGGCCACCGAGTCTTGATTTGATGGAATTGCATTGAATCATATCCTCTCGGACTTCCCTTTAGCCTTGCTAAATTCTCAAACCTACAAACAGAACAAAAACACGGCAAAAAACGACGAAAACAAAAGAAAACACACAAAAGCCCAACAAAGGACCAAAAACGCAAAAGAACACAAAAACAAGCAAAAGCACGCAAAACTCGGATCAAAACAAGATATTTTGGGCTTAAGGAGATAGGTAATAACGACGTTCTCACGGCGTTATCAACACCCCCAAACTTAAACACTTGCTCGTCCTCGAGCAAAGAAAGCAAAAACAAATACTAAACATGCATGCCTAAGATCCAAATGCCAAAACTTAACACTTTCAAATTATTTCTCAAACAAGCTCCACGTGTGTGTGTGATGACTTCGGCTAGGTTCTATTTTAGGTGAATACGCCCCAATAGATTAAAATCATCGGTTCTACTTGCATGGGCTCCTCACGTTAACATAGACTATCTCCTAACCTTAGGTTTCAAACCTTATGCTCCAATCACATCGTGAAACTAAGTTGTAGGTAATTTAAGAGTGTTTTCCCCTTTCTTGAACTAATTAACAATTTTAGTCCCTAGATCTTTCTCACATAAATGCTTTTCTTTTGATTTACAATGATAATATAGCATTTCGTGCTTTTACAATGATATTACAACACAAAACTAGCACTAATGATGATTGGTTGTGCTTCTAAACATTTGACTTTGTGGGCTACTAGCACCATTCCTTTCCTTTGTGCATTACATTTGAATTTTTCACTACAAAACTTGCACCATTACAACGAAATAGAGCAATTACAAAAATGATTCATGAATTTCATCAATGAAGGCTTAGCCTTTCTTTTCTCTCATAGAAGTGCATATATTTTAGCAACTTCTCTACTCGTTTCTTTTGAGAGCTAGGTGTTCAAAGGTTTTTCATTCTCGAAAAGGGTTCACTCCCCCAAACTTAGGCCATTTTGTTCCTTTTACACTTTGTTTTCAAACTAAAGTTTGGAGAGAAACTAAGTTACGCAAGAGGAGTCCTAGATCCTATTATCACTAAAGTTCTTTATCCACCCCAAATACAACCTAGCCTTAGCCAATGTGCTCAAATTTTGTAGAAGCATACTCAAATAATAATAAGAAGTTGAAAAAATTTGGCGGGTCGACCTAGCATGTATGCAAGTACTTGCGACCTCTCTCCCCCAAACTTAAAACGCACAATGTCCCCATTGTGTGAATTGAGAAAAATGGAGGGAGGTCGACACGACAACCACACAAGCACACAGAGGAAAGACAAACAAAAACAAAAACAAAACAAAGAAAACAACAAGGTGAATGATCAAGCACGGCTCTATCCAATTCAAGCAAGCATGGATAATTAAAACCAATCGAGTACGGACATATAGATATAGCATTGTAGGCGCAAAATAAACCAAACGGAATGCAAAAATGTAAAGGTTACGCCCTTTTGTCGATCATGGAGTCCGTGCATCCCGTGGTTAACTTCCGTCTCGAATCCTCAATCATGCTTGCCATTACTTCTTTATCATGCACAATCATCACCTACAACACAACACAAACAAAAACAAAACAAAACAAAACAAGATGAAAAAGGGAAAGAATGCTTGTTTTAAGTCACGAGCTTGACTTGATACGAGGGATGGTTTGATCGTCACCAAAACTACTCCCATCGTCCATGATTCCCCAAAAAACATAGGCTCATCAAAATCCTTAAGCTCTTCGCAATAAATCGATCGAACTTCGCAAAGAAACAAAAAGATCAAGATTAGCACGAAGTATCAAGCTATCAAATACAAAACTAGCCATCAATATCGTCATTTACTCCACACGTTACCACATAGGTCATTTAATTTGTTAATGAAAAGAAGGTAAACAATAAAAAAAATTCTGGTATTTTCATTTAGTGGAGATAGAAAAATGAATTGTAGGTAATTATGCATAAAGATGTTTATCAAGTGAAGTTATAAAGTTTTAGATATGATATTGTAGTAATCTAATTATGTCTAAATGATGTGATATTGAATTCAAGTTCTTAATTCATTACCATCGCTTACAAATCTAAAAGGAAGACCGTCTCTTTTGAATTGAACTACAAGATCAACAAACCATGAAGATGAAAATTGACAACTACTAGGCTATGTTTGCATTCGTAATGATAGAAGGGAGCAAAGCGATGCAATTGATAGTTAGTTTTCTTTTCATGGACAATAGTTGAGGGGGCTAAGTGAAATTTATCCTAGAATTTTACGATCGCTTGCTTCTTGGTTTAGTAGTAGATCAAAAGAGAATGAATTAAGAGAGCAAATTATCAGTAGCATAAATTGCAGCATTGAGAATGCTAAAAATTGATGATATGAATACTTGTTTGAGGTATTCATGGTTTTTTTTTATTGCACACTATTGTTTTGCTCCCATTGTTCTTTTTATAGAGATTTTGAAGTCAGAATGATTACATTTATTTTCAAATTCTGAATATTGGATTATATTCTTGATGTTGGTAATCCAAAATTATAGTTTAGAATCAACTCGACCAAATTTAAGTTACTTTACAATATATTGTCTATGTGATTGAGCAATATTTCTGGAAGATTGGTCGACCACCATATTCTCATTTAGTTGGCAACAAAGTGACCCAATTCCCCAATCATATAACAAAAAAAGAGGACTTCTGGCAACTTACACAAGTTATGTTGACATCCATATTTCTTTTATACACCTCTGTATACTCATTCAATAGTTGACTAATAAAGCATAGCCATCTGATCATTAATGTCTTAGAAAATGGTTAGATTGGACATCTTAGCTGCAAAAAGAAAGTGGTCTATTTGTATGTATATATAATTTTTCAACTCACTAAATGAATACTATAATGACTTTTTCTAAGTAATTATGCTTATGCTGAATTTGTCAATAGTTTATTCTCGAATTCCATGTTAGTTCATAGAAAGAACTTGTTACTCTGTGGTACTAAAAACTTTAAATAGTAGGAATGTTCGTGTAAAATCTGAAGAAGATATGAAATTCTTAAGCCTACTAAGGTATTTTTGTTGCATAGTCAACCTTGATTTGTAAGCAAAAATCATTGACTGAATTTGTTTAAAAGTTTTTCGTGTTATTATATAATTAACACCTTTATGAAAATTTATAACATGATTGCAGGATTCAAAGATGACCGATTCGATTATTGGTCAGCATAAGACGAGGTAACTTACCCCACTTTTAGTATAATTAAACTGTTTCCCCTTTGAATTGTAGTATATACACTTGTTTTTCATGTTAATTTAATTGTCACTGAAATTTGAATTTGTGGAGCAAAGTTTCACATTTATATTTTTTATATGACGCATTATTTGTATTTTAACCGAACTGAATCACAATACTTAGTTAAGAGATCATGTTAATATTTCTTATATTTTGAACAAGTCATGGTGTTCCAAATTTATTTACATGGTATACCTCTGTGTGTAGATCGAAAAGAAAAAAAAGTTCAGTTGTAAATAGTAGGAATGTTTGTGCAAAATCTGAAGAAGAAAAGGTGAAAAGGCCGGGATCTGCATGGATTTGGTTCTAGTAAGTTATATATTTGTATCATGCTAGATGTGATTGTGATAATGTGATTATTGTTAGATACATTTTGATTTGTGGTTTTGTTGCTTAATAAAAAACAGCTGAAGTTATATTGGGTACATTCATATATTATTTTCATAACTCTTGGTATATGAATGCATTTGTCAAATAAAAGTAAGTATATAGAGGAAATGAAACCTTTCTTCTATATACTTTCTTCCTTGACGGTCATTACACGTTTATATGCGAAATTGTGAATCATTATGTAGGGACAAATTTAGTAGATTGTAACTGCATCTTTGGTAAACTCTAAAATAGTTAAATGAATTGCACTTTTAGTCACATAGTACTAGATCCTTTTCACCTTAAATGTATAGTAGTTTTAGTCCCATCGCCTCATTTGGAAAAGTGCAGAATTGAGACAATGAGATCAAAATGCTAAATAGAAACTAATTTATGGGATGAAAGTGCAAAATAATTTGAAAAGCTGGGACAAAAACTGCAATTTTTGGAAAGAGCAAGGAAAATTGAGACCATGAATGCAAAATTCTTGTGATCCACAAACCTGCAACTTAAATGTGTCCGACATGGTCACTAAAAAAAACAATACCCAACTACAACCTCCTCGCTGAGCTAAATTCTTGTGATCCACAAACCTGCAATCACAATATTTGATGAAAGACACTTAGGGTTTTTTTAGTGCTCAACTATGAAAAATATAAATTTTGTAGTGCTCAACTATGAAAAATATAAAAAGTAAAAATTCACAAAGACCAAGTAAAAAAAGATACATGTTTTACCTGATTTGCCTTGGCAATGTTCCAACCATCATAACTGACATTTTGAGCATTCACACTGTTGTTAAAGGTAAATGTTTGACTCTACAATGATAACAGAAAAAACACATTAAACTAGTGCAAGATGCATTGAATAAAGACAACAATGATAGTACATATAGTGCTATACATATACCTCGTTTCCAGTGCTTCTATCATGCCCGTCATTTGACATATAATCAGCATTTGTAGTGAAATTTTGATGCAATGGAGTTTGTGATGCTGAATTCATATAGTCATGAGTGAAAAAGGTGTTGAAACTTGCATCATCGCCTTCGTCATCGACACTCATCCTTGTGTTTTGAGCATTTGTATTAGCATTCTTCTTTTTACACGTAGACTTGTTGTGACCTTGAAGTCTAAAAAGATGACAATAAAATAATAGTTATAACTTTCAATTGTATATTCCATGAAAAAAATATGTATAATATTTTACCGGCAAATGCTGCATTTTGGTCCTGATTTAGAACCATTTTCAGTTGCATGGTCCCCCTTTGTCTTCACGTTTTGCGGATCACGGACGTTGAACTTGCGAACACTTTCAGCATTCATAGTGCTTGCAGATTCACCATTATTATTTTTATTTTTCATGTATAGCAACTTCATTCTCTTTGTCTGTGTGGCTATGAAAGAACTTAATTCTTGAGGACCTTCATCAACTTGAGATGCATAGAAACACATTTCTTTGCACTTTTGGAACAAAGATCCATAACATGCAACTTGCCTTACATCAGCAGGGATCGAGTCATGATACGGTTGGCTTGCTTCAGCCTTGACCTCTACAGTCCACCTTTTGTTTATGCAACTTGATGGAATTTCCCTCATATTTTCAGATTTCATTACATTAAACAAATGCGAACAAGGCCACCCCACAGTTTCAAGTTGCAAACATGAGCATTGCATCTCCTGATTATTGACATTGATTGTTACCTTCCAACTTGAAGATTTTTCATACTCGGACATCGAGTATGTACAACTGAATTCATGTCTCTCGATATGAGTATACGATAAAACTGCAACTTTTTCAATTTCTTCTCTAACTATGAAGAACACCTTACGAGTGAAAATGTTTGCAGCATGAGCCTCTAGATACTTTAATTGAGTGATCATGGCTGGCATTGTATTCTTACAAATAGTATCTTGTTCAGCCTCCTTATGTCGAAGCCAACCCATAGCCAATTCAAATGACATGACAAACTCATACAATTTGATTGCTTGATCAACATGCTTTTTCAAAAATGAATTCATTCCTTCGCAACGTTGTGTACTACTCATTCCAGCGAAGAAATGTCCTCTCAGATATGCGGTAGCCCATTTATCTCGGATTGAATATGTATCATTAATCCAGTCACTACTCTCAAGATCAAACTTTGCAACAAAATTTCTCCAGCTCTCATCAAATTCATCTTCAGTACACTCTTTCCTTGTACACTTAACAAAGTTTTGAGTAACTCCGGCAATATGAACATTTTTAACAACATTGCGTTGTAGGTGCCAACTACACAACCTGTGACGTGCTTCTGGAATCACATCTTTTATAGCTTTACAAATAGCCTTGTCACCGTCGGTAACCACTGAGATCGGCTTTTTGTTCTTCATCAGGCTTAAAAAGGTCCTAAACACCCAGGTATATGTGTCTATAGATTCATCAGACAATAAAGCACATGCAAATATTGTTGTCATAAAATGATTATTCACACCTGCTAAAACAACCAAAGGCTTATGATAAGCGTTAGTTCGGTAAGTCGAATCCAACACTAATACATCACCAAAGAGCTCATAGTCGTATCTTGATTTTGAATCAGACCATAATAATCTACGCAATCTCTTTTTATCGTCTACATCATATTCAACAGCAAACATCGGATCAGTGTCTACCTTGGCATGCAGATAAGCTAATGCAGCTTCAGCATCTCCATCAACAATATCACATCTTTGTTTTTTATTCATGTGATTGTAGAGGTCCTTTATAGTAAACCCCACATCTCGATAGCCACCGGCTTTATTCGCGAAATACGACATGATTTGGCTTGTTCTAATTCCCACCCTGCTCATTGCACATGTCTCTGCAATATCACCATCTCTCAAATTTCTGTGCGAGTAAAGAAAAATAACAGAATCTTCGTTCATTAATTCATGGTTGTGATCTTTCACAAAGTTAGTCACAATGTAAGATTGTCTTTTCCTCGCATATAGAACTCGAAAGTGTGCTTTGCATCCACATCTTGTTAAGGCCTTGGACTCTCTCTTTCGTTCTTCTCTTGTAAATGACTTTTTGTTTCGGAACCCATTCTTGCTACACACCCATTCCCTTGAAGTGATTATATCTTTTGTTTTTTTCATGTCTCTTTTTCGAATGCTGAAACCAATACATTTAGCATATGCATTGTAAAAATTTTCCGCATCTTCTACACTATCAAATGTCATCTGCATGACTTCATTCGTATCCATATCATCAGTACACGGCCCAAATTCATTAAAACTAAAATTATTTTCATCCAAAGTTTCTTCACCATCTTTTTCCGACCAATCTTCATCATAGCTAGAATCTTTAGAACGTTCTGATGTCGGATCTGCATTCAAATCTACACCCAACTTTCTCTTTCCACGATTGTTTATGTTAGGCCCCTCCATCTAAAAGCTAATAGATGAAAAATAAATAATCATGCAAGTGTAATATACAACGAAATTTGATTTGATTAATAGAGGAGTGTTATGAATATGAACAAATGAATATGATGGTCTTCCTATACGGCATTTTATCGAACAATTGTTATCAATTTGAATCTAGAAATTGCTTATATGATGGTAAGTGCTAATAAAATAATAGCAATGGCATGATCAAAATGTCTTCTCGCCTTTCTCTACCAAAATTCTAGCACATATTCAGATTTCAAATTAAATAATAGCAATGGCAGGATCATACACGTAGAATCGCATTTCTCTACAACTAGCACATATTCAAATTTCAAATTGATTAGGCAACTTTTCTGTTTTGTTGTGTAGAAACAAAACCAGCAAATTTCTCCCTAAACTTCTCTGATCGTAATTATAGTAGAAACAAATATTAACAGGAACTATATTTACCTCATCAATCAATGGAGCAGCGAACAAAGGCGGAGTTGATGAAGGAGAAGAGAAACCTGCAAAATTGATTTAGCCGTTAGGTTTTCTAATTATCTAAATTATTAAAGTTGTTATTGCGTTTCTGTTATAGCAGCGTGTATAGGTTTATTATTTTCTGTATGTATTTTTACTTTTTTACCCCTGGTAGTTATGTATATATATAGGGGGTCTCTCGATTTCAATTGAAAGCCCTTCGTCTCTCTTTCAATTTCATTTGGATTGCTAAAAAAACTGATTGAGAATCTTGAAGATTTTGGTGAAATTTGGCAATTATGATTTGATTGTTTTGTTGAAAAAAACTAGGAGGGTGCAAATTCTTGGATTTTTTTAAATTCAAGGGTGCTAGGTGCTAGGTGCTAGGTGTTATTCTTTAGTTTTGAGGGTTAAATTGCTTATTTTGCCTATTTTGGGGTGGAAATATCCAAAAATCAAAATTTAATAATACTTGTTTGGTAAATTAGGTTAAGGGATTATTGATTAAATTTCATAAACTTGGAAGAATTGCAAAAGGATCGGTGTGATATTAATATAGGCAATTGATAAAAGTAATGTATAATTAAGTTAATCAGAATCGAATCGTTAATTGGCTTAAGGTAATGTATACTTAGATTAATCGTAATTCAAATCGATAATTGACTCGACTAATTTACTGAAGTCAACATTATTGACCTAAGGTTAATGTATAATTAAGTTAATCGTAATTCAAATCGATAATCGACTCGACTAATTGATCGAAGTCAACATTATTGACCTTAAAGTAATGTATGATTAGGTTAATCGTACTTCAAAAATCGATAATATGCTCGACTAATTAACCAAAATCAACATTGTCGAGGTTATTCCGCATTAGGTGATATTACCGTTAATACCACGAATGTGTATCACATTCTATGGTATAACTCACATGTGTACATGCTCACATTACATAGTATTAACCCCATTTATTTAGTATGATCCCATATCATGTAGTATTTATTCCACATTAGGTGGTATTACCACGCAATGTATATCACAATCTATGGTATAACTCACATGTGACAGTACGGGCTCACATTACGTAGTATTAACCCCACACCATGTAGTATTTATTCCACATTACGTGATATTACCACGCAATGTGTATCACATTGCTCACATTACATAGTATTAACCCCATATATTTAGTATGACCCCACATCATGTAGTATTTATTCCACATTAGGTGGTATTACCACGCAATGTGTATCACATTCTATGGTATAACTCACATGTGACAATACAGGCTCACATTACATAGTATTAACCCCATATATTTAGTATGGTCCCACATCATGTAATATTTATTCCACATTAGGTGGTATTACCACGCAATGTGTATCACATTCTATGGTATAACTCACATGTGACAGTACGGACTCACATTACACAGTATTAACCCCATATATCTTGTATGACCCCACATAATGCAGTATTTATTCCACATTAATTAGGTGGTATTTAGGGGTGCACATGGTTTTTAAAACCGTACCGGACCCTCCCGTACCGTACCGAACCATACCTAATGTTAGGTTTTTTTTTCTCAAAACTGAAGGTCTTGGTATGGATGAAAACCGTACCGAGTATTTTGGTATGGTTTTGGTTTTAGACTTCTCATACCGTAAAAAACCGTACCGTACCGAAATTGAGAAGAAACATGAATTAACTATTCGTTTTTTGATATATACATCTAAATTTTATAAATTTTTACTTTTCAATTTATAATTCAAATATTATCGAACACTATATTATTTATAATTTATATTATAGTCTATCATATTTTATTGTTACTACATTGTTCGCGTTCAATTAAAATAAATATGTTCGAATTTAGTATAAATTAAACTTGTTATATGTTGAAAACTTAAAATGCAAAAATTCTAGACAACAAATACCAAATTGTAATTTACTTCACATAATAAAAACAACGATCAAATAATTAACCAATTAATCTATTCAATTAGGTCGAATTATAGCGTCAAATTTGTGAACATTTTCTTTTCCAATGCTTTATTTAATGTAAAAAAAATAGTTTGTAAGATATTATAACATACATTTCTATATAATTGTCAAATGTAATCGACTATGTAAGAAAAAATTTATGAAAAAAGTTTGTTTGAAAAAACCGCAAAACCTTACCGTACCATACCGGAACCGCCCAAAACCGAGTTTGTTGGTTTGGTTCATACAACTTTAGTTTGGTTTTGATTTTTTTAAAACCGCACTAATTGGTATGGTACAAATTTTGTCAAAAAAACCGCAAAACATTACCATGTGCACCCCTAGTGGTATTACCACGCAATGTGTATCACATTTTATGGTATAACTCACATGTGATAGTACAAGCTCACATTACATAGTATTAACCCCATATATTTAGTATGACCCCACATCGTGTAGTATTTATTCCACATTAGGTGGTATTACCACGCAATGTGTATCACATTCTATGGTATAAATCACATGTGACAGTACGGGCTCACATTACATAGTATTAACCCCATATATTTAGTATGACCCCACATCATGTAATATTTATTCCACATTAGGTGATATTACCACGCAATGTGTATCACATTCTATGGTATAACTCACATGAGTATTAACCCCATATATTTAGTATGACCCCACATCATGTGTATCACATTGCTCACATTACATAGTATTAACCCCATATATTTAGTATGACCCCACATCATGTAGTATTTATTCCACATTAGGTGGTATTACCACGCAATGTGTATCACATTCTATTTTATAACTCACATGTGACAGTACGGACTCACATTGCATAGTATTAACCCCATATGTTTAGTATGACCCCACATCATGTAGTATTTATTCCACATTAGGTGGTATTACCACGCAATGCGTATCACAATCTATGGTATAACTCACATGTGACAGTACGGACTCACATTGCACAGTATTAATCCCATATATATAGTATGACCCCACATAATGCAGTATTTATTCCACATTAGGTGGTATTACCACGCAATTTGTATCACATTCTATGACTCACATGTGACAGTACGGGTTCACATTACACAGTATTAACACCATATATCTAGTATGACCCCACATCATGTAGTATTTATTCTACATTAGGTGGTATTACCACGTAATGTGTATCACATTCTATGGTATAACTCACATTACATAATATTAACCCCATATATCTAGTATAACCCCATATCATATCGTATTTATTCCACATTAGGTGGTATAACCACGCAATGTGTATCACATTTTATGGTATATCTCACACGTGACAATACGAGCTCACATTATATAGTATTAACCCCATATGTTTAGTATGATTCCACATCATATAGTATTTATTCCAAATTAGGTGGTATTATTCAATTTTTTAAAACTTAATATTAATTATTCAACAAAAATATTACATACTATATATTTTAAAATATTATTGTAATATTCATTTATTTATTTCCATAATAATTTACTATTTGATGTGACTAAATATATAATATAGTATCATTTGTTGTGGTATAGTACCACTTATTGTGGTAATATTATTATGACCTGTTGGCAACTTGTTTATCAGGTTACTAATTAATGACATGTCTTATTCCTATTGGTTATAACTAGCGGCACCTAACGTAGCGGCACCCTAGAATTTTCCTAAAAATATTAGAGCGGGGTTTTTGCCGGTAAGAATTTATACAGGTCCGGGGTGTATAATGCATTTATACCTGGTGCAAGAAGGAAATAATGTGTCTATCCCAATGGATTCAATTCATTGGGGTGCTAAATGAGCGACAAGTGTGTATAAGAGTACAATTTTTTATCCTCTTATGCACATGTGTTTATCATCCAACTTCTATGGATATAATCCACCTCTTTAATTGACGGGAACATATAATAATTTTTTTTGTTTGATGCATTACTAGTTAATAAGATTATTATTCATAAGTTGAGTTAAATGCGAAACACATGCGTCCCACTGTCTAAAGAAATAAAATATAACCATAAAAGTTAAACCAATTCTAATTCTTAAAACAAAACAAGCATATATCCACGTATGCATCCAGTCATGATTCCATAAGTATTACGTCAAGTGAAAATTCATTTTCTAGAAGACGACTTGCTCCCGCGGTCGTTCTTGGTAATATTTATCCAGTTTTGTAACTTATGTCTATTTGATTTTTCTTTTTGTTAATTAATGTCGAATTGATTGCAACATGAGAACTATAGCTTAAATTTCAATCCCCATTATTGATTTCATACCAGAAATTGTGAGCTAAATGCAAAATACTCCCTGTGCTTTGTCCAATTAGCAAAAAAAACCATGTACTTTTTTAGTAGCAAAAAATTTCATGTATTTTTTTTAATTAGAAAGTGCACGTACGTTGTACGTGTCTGGTAAATTTCATGAGTAAATTTTGTAAATTATAGTAAAATCAACTTTATCATATCACAAAATAACACAAATTAATGACTAATATTCAATTTAATTATTCTTAAAATTATTATTTCGTACAAAAATGATGACTTTCAATTATTGTAATCAAATATAAATTGATTATTGATTTGTTCATAAGATCTTGTGAATTTTTCTAAAATAAGATCGTAACAAAATTATTAAATTCATTCCATTATTTATGATCATAAGAAAATACATCATAAAATGAACGAAAATGGACGTATTTTAGATTTAAGAGGAACGAATGTGTTTCATTACATTGATGAGAGAGACGTATCCCGGGGCGGATCCAGGATTTTTGGTCAGGGGGGGGCTAAACTTATACAAAAATAAATAAAAATCTATCAAACAGTTAAAATTAAAGTTTATATTATTCACGAGAAAATATATGACGCGATACAAAAATAGGGAGGTGGAGTTTGACAAAAATAAACCCCACGAGATATTTTAATTACGTATGATACCCCGGTATAGTCCCAAAAGAACCCAAAATATCTACATATTTACTTTAATAATTGACCACGATGGTTTTTCATCTTTTGAAATCGGTCCATGATAGCGTCGTTTGAAATACTACTAAATATGTCTCTCTCTATAAAGACAACTAAACTATCATTTAGCCATTGATCGCCCATTCGGTTACGAAGTCGATTCTTTACTATCTTCATAGCCGAAAAAGCTCTCTCCACTGATGCAGTTGCAATGGGTAGAATAACGGCTAGGGTTAGGGTTTGTGTGATATTAAAATTATATTTGGGCTGAAAATTACATATTGGGCTAATTTATATATTTTGTAAAAAAAAAAAATACACCACTAGTCCAGTACTATACTAAATAAAAAAATAAAAAATTCCAGGGGGGGCTATAGCCCCCCCCCCCCCCAGTGTGCGTCCGCCTCTGGACGTATCTGCTACGAAAAATTTAAGAGGGACGAATGTGTTACACTACATTATTGTCAAATATTTAACTGAATGTGGGATGTTTTGGTATTGTTTGGTGGGAGTATAATTGACTTTTTTCAAGCAAAATATGTATTCTAGCTTGAGAGAGGTTTTTGTACAAATAAAATATAGCACATGGGGTTTTTGGTAATAAAAATAACACAAAGAGTTTTTGAATAACTAGATAAAGCACAGGGTTATGTTTGAAAGATGTACATCTAATCTAACATCCCATGTCAAAAAAATCAACGCCCTCCCTTTCAGTATGAAAGTTCAAAGCAAACGAGTTTGTAAAATAGTTTCTTACACATTACAAAATTAAATCAACTTCCTTCCAAATCATTTCCCTATACAACATTCAAGTGGACGAAAAAGAAAGAAACACCAAGATAAATATGGACATATCATGTGATCAAGGTATCATCTTTTTTCTCATAGTATCCTCACTAATTTTGGATTCAATTCCTGCTTCTACAGATACCATAAATTCTGCACAAAGAATCAGTGATGGTGAGACATTGGTGTCTTCTGGTGGAACGTTTGAACTTGGATTCTTCAGTCCTGGAAATTCCACTAATCGGTATGTTGGCATGTGGTACAGGAACCTAACAGGTACAATCATCGTATGGGTTGCCAACAGAGAAGTTCCCATTACAAATACTACAGGCGTTTTCTTAACCGTTACCGAACCTGGAATTCTTGTCCTAATCAACGATGCACAGAATCGAACGATATGGTCGTCTAACAATACTTTGAGGGCCGTGCAGAATCCAATTGCACAGTTACTAGACTCGGGAAATCTTGTCGTGAGAGACATGAATGATGATAGGCCAGAGAATTTCCTTTGGCAGAGTTTCAATTATCCTACAGATACGTATTTACCAGGTATGAGAATGGGATGGAACTTCGTAACAGGTTTAGAAGTTTATATTCGGTCATGGAGGAGCAACAACGACCCTGCACCAGGAGATATAAGTTACCATTTGGATCCAACTGGATATCCGCAATTATTACTGAATAGAGGTGATGATGACGTGGTGTACAGAATAGGACCCTGGAATGGGATCCGGTTCAGTGGATCTATGAACGCTATAGAAGATCCCACTTACAATCTGTCGTTTGTTATGAACGAGAACGAGTTACAATATTGGGAAACTTCTTTATTCAGTTCAGTTTTTTCAAGAATTACTGTGAATCAGAGTGGTGTTGCTCAGCGTTGGAATTGGGTTGATCGAAGAGGGTGGGTGGCATATATTAACATGCCTGTAGATTTATGTGATACTTATGCGTTGTGTGGTCCCTACGGTATTTGCAATGTCGGGAATTCACCGCCTTGTGGTTGTTTGGATAGGTTCGTGCCACGAGTTTTAAATGATTGGTTGAGAACAGATTGGACTGGTGGGTGCGTACGCAGGACAAATTTGAGTTGTGGAGGAGATGTTTTTCGTAGGTATTCTGGGATTAAGTTGCCGGATGTTAGATTTTCTTGGCACAGCA
Source organism: Penstemon newberryi var. newberryi (assembly GCA_030819805.1). Lineage (NCBI taxonomy): Eukaryota > Viridiplantae > Streptophyta > Magnoliopsida > Lamiales > Plantaginaceae > Penstemon > Penstemon newberryi. Next base: position 40,426,566 of record JAUALY010000005.1, read on the forward strand.
CCAGCATGAGGCTTCAAGAGTGCAGAGCAGAGTGCTTGAGGAATTGTTCATGTATGGCTTATACGCAGTTGGATATAAGTAGACGAAGTGGGTGTTTGATTTGGTACACAGACTTGATTGATATAAGAAGCTTTTCACCTAATGGACAAGATATTTACATCAGACTGGCTTCTTCGGAGTCGGGTAAAAATCTAGTTGAACACGAGAAGTTTGGAAATATGAACTCTTTATCTTATCATGTGATAATTTTTGTTTGGATTGAGATTGTTGCAGAGTCCAAAGGAAAGAATAGAACCGTACTCATCGTGAGCTTGGCATCAGTGATTGGAGTTGTTCTTATAGGCCTGATCCTGTTTCTATGTATTTGGAAGAGGAAGAATTATACCAAGATCAGAGGAGGTAAGAAAACTTTTTTCACTGTTATTTGAAAAAAATAATACAATGAAATCGGGTTAAAATTGTCTATTTTCAATTTCTCGTTAGGGTTGCAGGATGGAAGTCCTAAAAAAGACTCGGATCTACCCTTGTTTGATTTATCTGCTATTTTGAAAGCTACTAATAACTTTTCAAACCACAACAAGCTAGGCGAGGGTGGATTTGGACCTGTTTATAAGGTAATAATAATCGGAAGATAAATGTAGAAATATTCTTTACCAAATCATTACTTCAAATGAACTGTTTACTTGTTGTTCTGAATTTAGGGCATACTGGAAGGGGGACAAGAAATTGCTGTGAAACGATTATCGAAGAACTCCATGCAAGGGCTAGATGAACTCACAAACGAAGTTGTCTTCATTGCCAAACTTCAACACCGGAATCTTGTCCGGCTCTTAGGATGCTGCATTCAAGAAGAGGAAAGTATGCTCATCTATGAACATATGCCCAACAAAAGCCTCGACGTTATTTTATTTGGTGAGCGATTAATATATCATGAATTAAAGTGCATTAATCTACTATTAACTATTGAGAAAAAACTGGCAGATAAAACAAAATGCATGCTACTTGATTGGGAAAAGCGCTTCAACATTATCAATGGAGTTGCTAGAGGACTCTTGTACCTTCATCAAGATTCCCGGTTGAGAATTATCCATCGAGACCTGAAAGCTAGCAATGTATTGCTGGATTCAGACATGAACCCGAAGATATCGGATTTTGGAATGGCTAGAAGTTTTGTAGGGAATGAAACTCAAGCTAAGACACGCAGAGTTGTTGGAACATAGTAAGAGTCTTTTTGAACCACATTAGAAAATCAATCAATTTTATTACATGTAATATTGTTCTGTGTGTTGCAGTGGCTACATGTCACCAGAATATGCAGTGGACGGTCTATTCTCGGTGAAATCAGATGTATTTAGTTTTGGCGTACTAGTTCTTGAAATTGTTAGTGGAAAGAGAAACAGAGGTTTTTCCCACATCGATCACAATTTGAACCTTCTTGGACATGTAAGTGTTGTAAATTTGTACAAATATAATGAAAACATTTGCAAATGATCAACCGTGTCTCTATTATTCACAGGCATGGACACTTTATAAAGAAGATAGGCCATTGGACCTAGTCGATGCTTCTCTAGGTAACTCGTTTTACTTCTCCGAGGTAGTAAGATCAGTCCATGTTGCTTTGCTCTGTGTGCAACAAAATCCGAAAGATAGGCCAAGTATGTCTTCTGTGGTCATGATGCTGGGTAATGAAGATGTATTACTTCCTCAATCAAAACAACCTGGTTTCTTCAATGAGAGAGATGTTTTAGCTGATCATTGCTCAACTAGCACAAATGCACCAACTTCAACAAATGAAATGACCATTACAATGCCAGAGGGCAGATAGAAAACCACTTGTATGTAGTATAAACTTTGCAATCTTATAATATAGGTGTACTAAACCAATTGCTTGCCTCATTTATTGTGTCGTTTACATGCTTGTGTAGTTCTCCAATCTGTATTGTTTATGTATTCAGCCAAAGTTCTACTAGGCTTATTAATAAATTGGCAGAAATCCTAAATTTCGTAGTTCACATTTTGAGGCCTCTAATTAAGCAAGGCTTGGACAAAGAAATATTGGGAATCAATAGAGCACTTGTTTAAAACCAACTTATTTGATTATCTAATAGTATTAGTATTGGAATTAAGGTGCACGGATATTGTTATCCATGACGCCAAGTTGATAGAATAGGTCCTTGATCTCAGACTAGATTGGAGCCCTTATTTTATTCAACTAAGTAAATGTGATTTGATTTGGTGGTTAAATTTGACCTCCACGACACCAAGTTGATAAATTAAGTCCCTCATTTGAGACCAAGTTGGAGTCCTTATTTTCTTCAAATATTGAGTATTTAAATGGCAGTTTGGGTATCAAATTCAAGTTTGATACCGATGGTTGAAGTTGTTCAATAAACACTATATAAATGAGTGTGATCTATAATTTTTTAATATGTAAAATATGAGAGAGAAAGTGATCCTTTGTTTACTGAAAAACAAGGGGTATATTGTTACTATTAACTCGTTTTTGCCAATAAGAATTTATAGAGGGGGTATTTTTTCATTTAACCCAGGATAAAAATCCCAAAAACGACTGTTGTGCGAGTTTTCTGCTATTGACGGGAATGTAGGGCTTTTTTTATATTTATATGGATGTATTTCACCAAGTTCCGCTGGTTTTTGTTTAGCTGAAACATTAGATTGAGGTCGATTTAATAACAATTTAATCTCATGTGATATGTATAATGTTCAATTTATCTTCATTTTGAAAAATAGCACTTTATCTGCCTATAGATTTATAAAAATTTCACGCCGTCTCTCTGACATTTATAAACTAAAAAAAATACGAATTGACAAAATTACTCCTATTATATACTATACTTTGAACTAGCCAACTTATAAATGTAGCACATGTGTTATTATAAATATAGCACTTAATCTCTCGTGTTATTATAAATGTGGTATTTTACTCCTCCCTTCTCCCGGGTGTTATGATAAATGTGATACTTTACCCTATGTGTTATGAAAAATTTGATATTTTATCGCCTTGTGTATTGATAAATGTGACAATTTACCCCATAATGGTAAATTTATTTTTTTACGCAACACTTTTTTCATGCTACTCTCAATTAGGGAGACAACACTCTTCTTTGTAAGAAGTTAAATTGATTATTTAAAATTTTCAAATGAAGGTGGTAAAGTAATATTTTTCAAATCAGAGATAGATAATTAACTGAACATTATACATTTCACAGGGAATGAAATGGCATTAAACCGTTTATGGTCTAACAGAAGTTTCACTACGTTAACCAAAAAAATATCAAAATTCAACCACGATTACCAAAAATTGTAGAATACTAAGAGAGAGCTAATTGGACCATGTGGTTGTTATGACCAACTGTTAATCATCCACAATATATTTAAGTAAACAAAAAGGGACCACATTCAAAAGTCCAAGTGATGGAAAACCATGTTTTAATTAAAACGAAAATGAAAATCTGGAGAACCTCACAAAGAATTTAATCAGATGATACATTACAATCCTATGTACAAGTACCTTAATTATAAGATCAAGTAAAAATATGCATCTCCTTCTTCTCTTATAATTATCTCAAACCATGCATCCGGCGTTTGAGCCAGGGAGACTCTATTTTGGTTCTTCTTAATGACACAAACAACATCATATGGTATACTTCAAATATTGTTAATATATAGTAATATTTTTGTTAAAGGAAGTTTCTTCTTCACCTTCGGCGGTGAAGGACAACCATTGTTAAACGTACAGAAGATATTAACTTAAAATTCTTTGTTTCTTTATTCAAATCAGCCCCCAAATTCGTGTCCTCGTGTTAAAGCTCAAGAAATCGAAATCAGGAAATGAGATTCTTGAAAAAACGGAGAAAAATGAACAAGTTTCAACCAAATCAAATCAACCAACAGAGGGCGTAGCCGCCGTTCTGGTCGCGGCCGGCTAGGTGTGGGTGTGGTGGTGAGGCTAGGCGGCGACGGTGGTGTTTTTGGGTTAGAGTTTATGAATTGGTTGGAGAGAAATTTGAGTGGGGAAATGGTAGGGGTAAAATTGTAATTGTGACTATTTAGTTTTTTTTAAAAGAGCATAAATGTCAATTTAGTGGTGTCCATCCTAATTGGTGGGTTCATACATCCTTTCCCCACCATTGTACAATTTATAAAGCTTAAGATACAAATATATAAGCACAATTTCTCATGATTCATGTACCATGATGTCCCTTGAATATTCTCTTGGAAAAATACTTTCTGCAGTTAGACGGGAACCGAGATACTGGTTAATAAGATAATTATTGATAAGTTGAGTTATTTGCGAAACACATGCGTCCCACTATCTAAAGAAATATATTCACATGATTATGAGTGACAAATGAAATGATTAGGTTGGTCAAGTTCGGGCAGGCCAAAATAGATTGGGTAAAAAAAGGGTAACTTTCTTTGAGTCGAGATCAGGTCAAAATGGATCTTATAAAAGTGAGCCGATTTCGAGTTGGATTGGGATGACTTTTTTTTTCTTTTTTCGGCTAAAAAAGTATATATTGTTTTTATTTATCGTTGTATGCATTTATTTTGAGACAATCCCTCTGTAATGTACGTATGTCTACAACTGATCGTTTAAAACTCTAAACTATTTAACTCTAAAATTATCCTTGGAAAATAATTAAGAATTTATTCAAACTAAAATTTTCTAATATTAGCGCAAGAATTGCAAAAAACTGAGCAATTGTTGATTAGTTGAACTGAGTAAATGCAAAAATATTTCTTATGCCATGTCTTATTAACAAAAAATCTTCTGCATGATTTTATTATCAAAAATTCCGTTCTATTTTTTATTAGCAAAAAATCCCTTTCTATGTTGGATTATATATTTTACAGGAAAAAAGATAATTATATCCCCATTAAAAAATGCGAAAACACCCTTATTTACCTAAAAAGTTGGCAATATTTCCCATGTTAATTTTGACAATTGACAATAACCCTCTTGTTCAATTAAAAAAGTGGCTATAACCTTCCTATTGCATATTGATTTATGAAAAAAAAATCAAATGATGTTTTTTACTAATAAAAATAATATATGAATTTTTGTTAATAAAAATAAAAAATAGGATTTTTGTCAACTAGGCAAAGAACAGTGCATTTAACTCCAGTTGAAATTATTCAATATGTGAAAGTACAATAATAATAAATGGTATAAAATGTTAAAAATTAGATTTTGCAATATTTAAAGTGATTGCTTTTGTCATTAATTCGATACAATTCTTTTAATATTTATTTGGATCATTAGATAATTAGAGATACAAGTTCATCGAATTTCAATATCAGTAATGTCTTATATACCCATAAAAGTTAAACCAATTCTAATTCTTAAAACAAAACAAGCATATATTCACGTATGCATCCAGTCATGATTCCATAAGTATTACTTCAAGTGAAAATTCATTTCCTAGAAGAAGACTTGCTCCCGCAGTCATTCTTGGAAATTTTTATCCAATTTTGCAACTAATGTCGAATTGACTGCAACATGAGAACTATAGCTTAAATTTCAATCCCCATTATTGACTTCATACCAGAAATTGCTGACCATATCTCAAAAATGTATATCTAACATCCCCCCTGTTAAATTATTCACTGCCCTCCCCATCAATCCTGATGAAATTTCAATGTAAACAAATTTGTAAAATAGTTTTTTACACATTACAATATTAAATAGGACAAAAAGGAAAGAAACACCAAAACATGGACATATCATCTAAAGGTTTCATCTTTTTTCTCCTAGTCCTGATTTTACCTTCAGTTTCTGCTGTCACAAATACTATAAATTCTACACAAAGAATCAGTGATGGCGAAACCTTGGTGTCTTCTGGTGGAACTTTTGAACTTGGATTCTTCAGCCCTGGAAATTCGACCAATCGGTACATTGGTATGTGGCATAGGAATCTAGCAAGTAGAATCATCATATGGGTTGCCAACAGAGAAGTTCCCATCACAAATACCACAAACGTTTTCTTAACCGTTACCGAACCTGGAATTCTTGTCCTAATAAACGAAACCGATAATATCACTATATGGTCGTCCAACACTTCTAGGACCGTGCAAAATCCAATCGCACAGTTACTAGACTCGGGAAATCTTGTGGTGAGAGACATGAATGATGATAGGCCTGAGAATTTCCTTTGGCAGAGTTTCTATTATCCTACAGATACGTACTTACCAGGTATGAGAATGGGATGGAACTTCGTAACAGGTTTAGAAGTTTATTTACGGTCATGGAGGAGCAACGACGACCCTGCCCCAGGAGATATAAGTTACCATTTGGATCCAACTGGATATCCACAATTATTACTGAATAGAGGTGATGATGACGTGGTGTACAGAATCGGACCTTGGAATGGGGTCCGGTTCAGTGGATCACCGAACGCTATAGAAGATCCCACTTACAATCTGTCATTTGTTATGAACGAGAACGAGTTACAATATTGGGAAAATTCTTTATCCAGTTCGGTTTTTTCTAGGATTACTGTGAATCAGAGTGGTGTTGCTCATCGGTGGACTTGGGTTGATCGAAGAGGGTGGGTGGCATATATTAACATGCCTGTAGATTTATGTGATACTTACGCGTCGTGTGGTCCCTACGGTATTTGCAATGTTGGGAACTCACCGCCTTGTGGCTGTTTGGATAGGTTCGTTCCACGAGTTTTAAATGATTGGTTGAGAACAGATTGGACTAGTGGGTGCATACGCAGGACAAATTTGAGTTGTGGAGGAGATGTTTTTCGTAGGTATTCTGGGATTAAGTTGCCGGATGTTAGATTTTCTTGGCACAACGTGAGCATGACGATTCAAGAGTGCAGAGCTGAATGCTTGAGGAATTGCTCTTGTACGGCTTATACGCAGTTGGATATAAGTAGACGAAGTGGGTGTTTGATTTGGTACACAGACTTGATTGATATAAGAAGCTTTTCACCTAATGGACAAGATATTTACATTAGACTGGCTTCTTCGGAGTCGGGTAAAGATTTAGTTGAATACGAGAAGTTTGGAAATATGAACTCTTCATCTTATCATGTAATATTTATTGTTTGGATTGAGATGTTGCAGAGTCGGAAGGAAAGAATAGAACCATACTCATCGCGAGCTTGGCATCAGTGATTGGAGTTGTTCTTATAGGCCTGGTCCTGTTTCTATGTATTTGGAAGAGGAAGAATTATACCAAGATCAGAGGAGGTAAGAAAAATGGAACAAAGTTACTTGAAATAATTAACACAATGAGACCGGGTTAAAATTGTCTATTTTCAATTTCTCGTTTCAGGGTTGCAGGACGGAAGTCATAAAAAGGATTCGGAGCTACCGTTGTTCGATTTATCTACTATTTTGAAAGCTACTAATAACTTTTCATTCAACAACAAGCTAGGCGAGGGTGGATTTGGACCTGTTTATAAGGTAATAATAATCGGTAGATAAATGTAGAAATATTCTTTACCAAATCATTACTTCAAATGAACTGTTTACTTGTTGTTCTGAATTTAGGGCATACTGGAAGGGGGACAAGAAATTGCTGTGAAACGATTATCGAAGAACTCCATGCAAGGGCTAGATGAACTCAAAAACGAAGTTGTCTTCATTGCCAAACTTCAACACCGGAATCTTGTCCGGCTCTTAGGATGCTGCATCCAAGAAGAGGAAAGTATGCTCATCTATGAATATATGTCCAACAAAAGCCTCGACGTTATTTTATTTGGTGAGAGATTAATATATCAAGAATTAGAGATGCATTAATCTACTACTAACTATTGTGAAAAAATTGGCAGATAAAACAAAAAGCATGCTACTTGATTGGGAAAAGCGCTTCAACATTATCAATGGAGTCGCTAGAGGACTCTTGTACCTTCATCAAGATTCCCGGTTGAGAATTATCCATCGAGACCTGAAAGCTAGCAATGTATTGCTTGATTCAGAAATGAACCCGAAAATATCAGATTTTGGAATGGCTAGAAGTTTTGTAGGGAATGAAACTCAAGCTAAGACACACAGAGTTGTTGGAACATAGTAAGAATCTTTTAAACCACATTAGAAAAATCATTCAATTTCATTACATGAAATATTGTTCTGTGTGTTGCAGTGGCTACATGTCACCGGAATATGCAGTGGACGGTCTATTCTCGGTGAAATCAGATGTATTTAGTTTTGGCGTACTAGTTCTTGAAATTGTTAGTGGAAAGAGAAACAGAGGTTTTTCCCACATCGATCACAATTTGAACCTTCTTGGACATGTAAGTGTTGTAAATTTGTACAAATATAATGAAAACATTTGCAAATGATCAACCGTGTCTCTATTATTCACAGGCATGGACACTTTATAAAGAAGATAGGCCATTGGACCTAGTCGATGCTTCTCTAGGTAACTCGTTTTACTTCTCCGAGGTAGTAAGATCAGTCCATGTTGCTTTGCTCTGTGTGCAACAAAATCCGAAAGATAGGCCAAGTATGTCTTCTGTGGTTATGATGCTGGGTAATGAAGATGTATTACTTCCTCAATCAAAACAACCTGGTTTCTTCAATGAGAGAGATGTTTTAGCTGATCATGGTTCAACTAGCACAAATGCACCAACTTCAACAAACGAAATGTCCATTACAATGCCAGAGGGCAGATAGAAAACCACTTGTATGTAGTATAAACTTTGCAATCTCATAATATAGATGTACTAAACCAATTGCTTGCCTCATTTATTGTGTCGTTTACGTGCTAGCTAGTGTAATTCTCCAGTCTGTATTGTTTATATATGTATTCAGCCAAAGTTCTACTAGGCTTATGAATAAATTTCATAGTTCAGATTTTGAGGCCTCTAATTAAGCATGGCTTGGACAGCGAAATATTGGGACTCAATAGAGCACTTGTTTAAAACCTGCTTATTTGCTTATCTAATTTTTGTATTAGAATTAAGGTGCATGGATGTTGTAACATGTTTGACTAATTGCATGACTAGTTTTGTAAAGACTGGTTGGGGTTTCAGGACACTCTCTTGTGTTATTCAAAACTTACATAGAATTATCATGTTAAATTTTATTGCATAGAATTTCATGTATTATTAAACATTCGGCATGAGTACAAAATAGGTGAACGTAATTTGTACGGAATGAGGGTATGAGCTGAATATCTAAATACAGGGACCTATATGCAATCAATATTTCAATAGGGGATTTCGTATTAAATATTTAATACTACAAGAAAATTCTATGCAATAGATATTTCACAGGATAATTTCCATGTTTCGGAGTATCTTGCATTTATTATTGGCATTGTGATCAATTTTAATACTATATGTTAGAAAAAGAAAAAAAAAGTAAGTAGTGAATTCATATGCCAATTATATTAAAATACAATAGTTACTGTCAAGTATCAACTATTTCAAAATTTCAGTAGGTAAGCTTACCCCGAAAAAAAGAATCAATAGGAGCGAGTTCATCAGCTGTAAATGACCAATCTAGCCCCACCCAGCTGTAAATCTAATCAATAGGAAGCTTGAACAGAGAATGCTGAATTAACTATTATACCCTTCATAAGAAATCAGAAGGTGAGGCGCAATTTCTTGAGCATTTAAGACGAAGCCATCTTCCAAACAGTGTACTCTGACCTTTCCTTCCGCGTTAATTTATTCTCTGTTGGTTGATTCACACTGTATCTTAGTTGTCCAACATTATTTTTTCTTCCGATGGTGCCCCTCTCTTTCTTGGAAACCCCTTCTCTTCTCACCACCCACTCTTTTCCTTTCCCCACTATATTATCACAGTACCACTCCGCCTAAACCATCACAAAACAATCCCCTCACTTGAGAAAACGCAAAGCTCTCATTCCCATTCTCCAATTTAAATTAATAGGAAAAATACCTTCTTGATGGCTTCAAAGGACCAATCAAATTTCCAAGATTTCTTGCCCCTCATGGCAGATAAGCTTGGCGGGGATGGTTTGATTGGGGAACTGTGCAATGGGTTTCAGCTGTTGATGGATTCTAGTAAAGGTGTAATTACATTTGAGAGTCTTAAGAAGAACTCTGCTTTGTTAGGGCTTCAAGATTTGTCTGATAATGATCTCTATAGCATGCTTAAAGAAGGAGACTTTGATGGAGATGGGGCTCTCAATCAGATGGAGTTTTGTGTGTTGATGTTTAGGTTAAGCCCTGAGTTGATGGACCAGTCTCAGTTTTTGTTGGAAGAAGCTCTTCAACAGGAGGGGTTCCAAGATTATGACTTTTGATTGTCATGTAATCATTCTTTTAACACCCCTTTTTTTTTTGGTTTCTTACCTATTGTCCAATTCTTCTTGATATGGTTATTATACTATGAAATTGTACCAATTGTTGAGTTGTACTTGTACTTGGAGATGATAAATTCAAATTTATACAGAAGCTGACTGGGGGAATGAAATTTGTTGATACTAGCTTTGGTTCTGGATGCAAGTAATTACAACTATGTTTTGGGTAACTTTTCTTGTAGTTTTTGACTTAAATATATGGCATATATAATGAAGTAAGAAAATTGGATATTGACAAAATTTAATGTGAAAATTCCATTGTTGTAATGCCTGATTTTCCTGTCTAGCAAAGCATTTCCTGAATTTTGGATGAAATGGACTCCGACAGCATTATTACATTGTTTCAATATCATGAAGTCCTAAGACCATCTCCAACGGACATTTTAAATTCATGCCTCTTATCCTAAAATTTAAGGGGTGAATAGAGTTATACATTCCCACTTTTTACTCTGCTCTCCAACAACTTGTTTATATTTTAAGATTCTACTTTTAAATAATTACACCACACCACTCCAATCCAACTTTAACACACTACTTTTACTTTTAAGATTTCACTTTGGACTCTCAAATATAAGAGTCCAAACTTATAAAAATTTGGCATTCTTATTTTTTAAAGACTCCCTTGGAGTTCATTTTTTGTGTAATTCTTATAAATTCTCTTATATTTTGGGATATAAGAACTCCCTTGGAGAAGGTCTAACTAAGTAAGAAAAAAATTCAAAGTGAATTAATATCATTTCTGTGTATGAGTCTCAATTGTAGGCAGATTAGCTTGTTCTCTATTGTGGAACTGTTGCAATGAAATTATTAATGTTCATGAGTCTCAAAAGCTTTGTTTGTCAATGTTTAAAAGGTTTCAGGCCAAATGATTAAAACACCAAATTTTGTGGCTTAAAGAAACAAGATATGACATAAAGATCCTTACAGAAACTCAGATCTTATAGAAGAAAGAAATGTGCTCTTTTTGTAAGGAGATGATATTACTTTTGAGTTTTGAGGTAGTGGTAGTCCATAATATCCTTCAACTCTGAATTGGTGTTTAAGGTATCATAGCAATCAGTTACTAGACATCTGATCTAAGCAATCCGACAGAGCAGGTGGTTCCGCCACCACTACGCAGGCCAAGCCACAAATTAGAACAACAGAACCACGCCCTAAGCTTTGTTTCAAGTTCAATATATAAAATAACTTAAACATCCATCCATCCATCATATGGACCTATCCTTAACAACGAGACGTACTTCTGTTCTATAGATAATTAATCTGTATGTATTGAAGTTGGGGCATTTGGTGACTCTGGATAACTTGAACCAAATATACCGATTAATTATTTCATTCAATTTGAAAAAACAGCTCTAATTTGATCTATTTCTTTGTGGAGTAGGAACAATATAACAAGCAAAAGTAGTGGGAACACTTGTGATTGGTCAATAGATAGACTTTCCGAGAATTGCAAACAATACTAATATATTGAAATCATGAATGCAAAAACCGGTTCTTCCTTTTCTTTTGGGCCTTTGCTTTACTAGAAACAAAGAATCATTAATACAAACCATGCAAATTTTATTCAACTGTCGACCTGTCATTGGATATTTGAATAGCGAGCGTGATGTAATGTAACTTGAATATTAATGATTCATCTGGTTGGGAGACCTATTATAGAATTTTAGGATATTATTAGTATAATTACATATTGTTTATATATTTGATTAATTACGAAAATGGTATAATTTAGCGTTACACCTCTGTTTTCCCCTTAATTTTGTGTCTTTCATCATTTTCAACTAAAATCTTTTACTGCATAGAAAAACAAAATATGATTGATTTGATTGCATTTATGGGCCAAAATATCAACCTATATTCTGGGCTGACTAAATTTCTTCTTTGTCAGACTCAGCCCATAAATTAGCAGTGGGTGGGAGAGTGGGATCGGATAATTACATTACATCAGATTCATCCACTTGTAGTTGTATGTATGATCTAAAGATTCTAAACAAATGAATTATGATTCAATTCACATAACCGATAAAAACCCAATCAACTATAATCTAATCCACCAAACATCAAATAATTGAAATACTAGTCTTATAGTAAAATAATTGAAGCAGATCTTCTAAGGAAATATGAGACCAATCAATATAAGAGCTAGCTTAGTGTGATGCTATGTCTTTAGCCTTAACATCAATCAACAACTCATTTTGATTTTAAAAATCTCCAGATGATATATACATACAATCATAACAAATACAGAAAAAAAGGATATATAATTACTCAAAAATATAGACTTTACATCATACTTATATTACTGTATTAAATTTTATCTACAATTCTCTAGAAAGCAATTCAAATATAGTCTTGACATCATACTTATATATTTACTTGATCAGTTTCATATGAAACTATACTGAGGTAGTGAGGTAATTCTTTATGAGCTGTTTTCAATATTTTCTTAAACTTATATATATGGAGTACTTTTGGTCAACATACAACCTGTGATGCACTAACCAATTTCTTGTCCATACTCAAAGCTAATAAAAAAAAGGTCAATTACAACCACCCAACACCACGTCCATACTCAAATAATTGAATCCCACACAACAAGACTTCTACTTTTTCTACACCATAATACTATAAATTTAAATATCCAAAATTTAAATATCCAAACAATTATCTGGATTTGCATTTATTTGAGTAATTATATCACATATTTCTTGTTGTACCACGTCATTTATTAAATACTAATATCATACTATGTGTTTGATCACAATTTACATAATGAAAAACATGAACATATGAAGATTTTCTGAGACTTAATTCATTCTTGCATACGCAACCCACACCAACTCCAAGGAAGGATTACTCTTAAATTATCTAGAATCCCACTTTATTTCCCAAAAATAAATAAAGAAAATGAAAATGATAATGATGGTGGGCGTGAGAACAACCCATCATCACTAAAGTCAGCTTCAACGTCAATTCACATAACACGACGTCGTGCGCTCTCTTACTATAGAAAATAGTCTAATCTAATGTTAATTAAATGGGCCACTAAATACTGTTTACTAACTAATCCTTGGGTTTTTGTTGTATAAGTAAGGAGGCCTTATTAATCCCTTCACTCTCTTCTTGTCAACACCATTTCTTTCACCCACTTCGATCACTTTCATCACTAATGGCCACCAAAGTTTACATTGTGTAAGTATTGTAATTTATAATCTGTCGTTACTTTATTAATTTTTTTAATATCTTATCTGTCTGTGCTATTCTCTGTATTTTTCTTTGTTGAATTCAGCTGGTAAATTCTTGATTATATAACTATATTTCTCTTTTATTTATTCCGGGGGAGAAGATTTAATTAGCACATATTTGTTTTCCATTCTTAAATTGATTGAAATATTAACTTGTTTAAACAGTTTCCCAGAAATCTTAATAACCCTATGGAAATTAGGGAAGTTGGTTAAGGTTTCTTAAATTGACTGATGAAATCTGACTTATAGTCAGTTTATTTATAAGTTACCAGATTTTATTTGTGTATTTGAAAACATCTTCAGCAATTAAGAGTTGTACATTATATCCATATGGTTTGCTGTTCATTCTAGGTAGTCGAGCATGGAGTGGTTTTGCTATGTTTGATATCTGTATATGAGTAAATTTTATGACTCTATCAGCCAAAACAGGTGGTTTTGTTGTTTTTCTAGTCTTTTAGATTGTACTTTGTTTTGTGAGTTAACATTACTCGTCCTTTGGCTTATATCGTTTGTTATAGATTGTATTTCTTTCGTTTGAAGTGCGGTCTATTAGCGGTAGAATATCTCCTAGTGGAAATGTCAATGTTTGAAATTTCACCAGAATCGGCAGAAGAGGATCCTTCATTTCGAAAATTTTGTCAAGTAATTGAATTGAGAATTTAAGAGTTTTGGTTGAAAATGTAATGCAAATAGAGATGTTTTTTTTTATTATTGGTTTTGAGTATTTGAGATATTTAATTGTCGTGCAACTAAGGAACTATATATGGACAAAATTGAACATGAGATCTTACTCAGAATCAAGCAAAAAAACATCTGAGAATGACTTACATTTTCTATTACCTTTTTACGCAGGTACTATTCTATGTATGGACATGTGGAGAAACTAGCTGAAGAGATCAAGAAGGGAGCTGGATCAGTCGAAGGAGTTGAGGCCAAACTATGGCAGGTATGAACTATAGTTCCCTCAAGGTTCTCATTGCATATTTTACTTGAAGTAATTAATAGCTAAGACAAGTATCTAATTATCTATACTCGGTTTCATTATATATGATGATAGATGTGTACAACTTGAGCTACAAAATTACAAAGTGACATAAATTTACAGTTTCACTGAAGTTAAGGATTGTTAAGTATGAAATGTCTTCAATACTACTGATGTTTTCTCAAGCATACAACTATGGTCAAAGCACATCAATAGGCTTGTCTACAATGAACAAATGAAATTCTTTAAAGAATAAAAATATTCTGGCCCCAACTCCCAAGATTTGATTGTAAATTTAGTAAATTCTATGAATGTTTTCTCCTAAGTTACAAAACAATTCTTCCTAAAGCACGAATTCCATAGTTACAGTTTTTATGAATTCCGAGTTGTCCAGTTCAAGACCCTTTTGTTATATTTTAATGTTTCTCAGGCACTCATATCCACTCTATAAGTCGAGATTTGCGAATACCAGTTACTGTAACTTGTTACAGGAAACAAAAGCTAGAATTCAAGTCTCTGTTTTTCATATTCTTTTTCTAATATTTATTTATCCATTTTTTTTTTGTCTTTGGTGAAATTTTAGGGAAAGGAAGAATGCTTAGGGCCTGTTTGTTTGGCGTTTCCCAGATTTTTTTCGTGTTTGGGAAATGCCAAACAAACATGTTTTCTATTTTTCGAAATAAATTTTCCATCCATTAATTTTCTCAAACTACTCTCTCAAAACCCAAACAAACAACAATTTTTTTATCTCTAAACAAAACCTATACAAACTCTACTTTGATTTGACATAAAGTAACCTATCTCTTACATAAAATATCTCACATAACAAACATGATTTGACATAAAGTCTTACACATCTTACACCTACAACCCAACTCTTCCAAAAAAACCTACACCTACTTTATTTCTCAAACCACTCTCTCAAAACCCAAACAAACAACATTACGCAAATCGAGATTATTTCACAAACCTCCACTACTCTCCCAAACTACTTTCCCAAACGCCAAACAAACAGGCCCTTATATTTTCTTCCCCCAATTTAGTTATCCCTTTTTTTATGAATAAGCCCTATGAAACGGTATATCAGAAAGAATTAAAAATCACTTTGCAACATCTTTAGTGAACGTACCTCCTGCTGAAATTTGGAAACTATTTAAATCCTTTACTTTTGGAGTGAAGCCACGGCATCCTCTCCGTTAATGATCTGCATGAGGAAATTAATTTCCTTCTTGGCTCGAAAGCACAAACCGAAAACCTTGTTTGTCATGTTGACATATTACTTCTCTTTATATTCATTGCTTAAAAGGGTTATCCATAGCAATTTCCACTGTTCCTTTGTCAAAGGAAATGAAGAATTTTACGTAATTCTCAATGTAACAGGTCCCTGAGACACTACAAGATGAAGTTCTGACAAAAATGAGTGCACCTGCAAAGAGTGAAGTACCAATTATCACACCTAATGAACTCGCTGAAGCTGATGGCTTCATATTCGGCTTCCCTACGAGATTTGGAATGATGGCTGCCCAATTCAAAGCTTTTCTCGACGCTACTGGTGGCCTATGGAGAACACAGCAACTTGCTGGAAAGCCTGCTGGGATCTTCTACAGCACTGGATCTCAAGGCGGTGGGCAAGAAACAACAGCGTACGTAATTAATCTCTACTTCATTGTCGAGTAAATTTATTTAACTAACTCTATTTCTGATCTTTTATTTTATTTGGCAGATTGACTGCTATAACTCAGCTTGTTCACCATGGCATGATATTTGTGCCAATTGGGTACACATTTGGTGCTGGTATGTTTGAAATGGAGAAAATAAAAGGTGGAAGTCCTTACGGGGCTGGAACTTTTGCTGGTGATGGTTCGAGACAGCCATCGGAGCTCGAGTTAGAACAGGCTTTTCACCAAGGGAAGTACATTGCCACAATTACCAAGAAACTCAAGGGCACCCCTGCTGCCGCTGCCTGAGATACACAACTTGTTTGCATTCTTCTGATTTTTCTATTAAATATATCTTCATAGTATTTTACTTTATAAGATTGCATTCTTAAAATTCTGTAAAACTTAATTGGTACCACATCATGGACATCTTGAATTAATTCTATGTTACATTACACGTTAAATAAGAGTTCATGTATCTTGTACCTTAAACTAGTGTTTATCTTTGACAAATTGGCATGTTACAATAATTCCTATGGTAAAACTGAATCAACCTCTCTTAACTCCAGTTTGTATCACACATGAAAAAGTTATAGTAAGGACGTTGTACCATATTAATAGCGTGCTCACTTTGGGCGCCCGTCCAGCTTTTGGCGCTATATTATCTGGTTTTATCTCAACAATAGTGGTAATGTTGGTTGGTGTTGTAAGCTTAAAATTCTGGCCAACGTCCTGGGGAGTCGAAGCTTGCATTTATATTTTATTTTATTTGTGAAAAAAAGGGTTCTTGGTTTTTTGTATGGAGAGCAGAAATTAAGATTCAGGCCATGTTTGGTTCTTGGGATTTAATGAAAATGTTTTTCTTGCACTGATAGAATATCAAGTTCCATTCTTACTTATTTTCACTTTCTCATCAGTTTACTAGCTGAAAACCAAAATTCAAATATAGCCTAAAAATATTTATTATTCATATATATGATATGACAGTATAAAATCATTTCAAACCACTAACTGATATTCCTCAATATTTTGAATGATTAATTTAGAGGGAAAAGGGCCACTTAACTTGCAAAGCAAGATTGTGAGTTAGAAGAATATTTGAATTTTGGTTTCAATACATACAGTATATTTGAATTGTGGATTCAGGTCGGGCCAACCCAAAAAAAAAAAAAAAATTAATGGGATGGTCATGGACCGCCCGCTGGGTCCTGACCCATCTTGCCAGCTGCGCTAATTATATGTATGTATTGAAAAATATGTGTACATAATACAACTTGGACTCGAGTCGAGTTTCCTTCATTCTGTAACAAATAACTTGAGTCAGTTTTTTGCTAGTGAAAGAAAGAAAAGGAAAACAGAGTATATTTAAAAGGAAGATGTACAGTTAATTAGATTGTGGATGTGCCTGGTGATGTATATATTGCGTCAGATGATGCTATTCACGGCTAATCATGATCAATTTATATATATATATATATATATATATATATATATATATATATATATATATATATATATATATATTTAATGAGAAGAGAAATGCTTTTCTTTATGCAAACATACATTTTATGCTTCTAAGTCAAGTTAATTGTACATGGGCACTTTATAGATATTCCAGAGTACTTGATGGCTAGACATTTATATCTATATATAGAGGTCTACTCTACATCAAATTACTCTAATGCTGCTTATAGTCAAGATTACGTTTTATATTCTTTCACATATAATCTTTCTGTTGTTGTTAGTTCATTATTTAATAAAAGAAGTACATATATGTGACCAAGTGCTTCAATTGTGTCACCACTTATGCATTTGCGTAAATTATTTTATAGGGATCATATAAAGGGTGAATCGCATAAATTGTTCCTCTTATATTACATTTTTGACAGTTTTGTCCTCACTAAAAGAATTGTATTACATGATCAAGTGAAAGGCAAATGACAAATTTGTCACACTTATACTTACTAGTTTCACTAGCCACTTTTCAGGACAAGATGCGGTAGCGTTGGGATCAAGTGGCACATGACTACTTTTGAAAGTATATTTGTCCAATTATTTTGAAAAATAAAATATTTATTTAAAAAAAATCTTATTGGTTGTGACTGAATAGTCACGATTGGACGGTTAATTTTTTTTTTTATAAATTTAGTTTCAATAATAATTTTTCTTTTGTAATTTTATAAATATATTTCAAAGGTTGTTGTGTGCTTTGCACGTAATGCAAACACTGTTATATTTTGTTCGAAAAATTGATCAGTGAAATAAATAAGTTATACAAAATTTTTGAGGAGGATAAAAATGTCAAAAATATAATATGAAAGGAATGATTTGTTCGTTTGAAAACATAAAACAGTTTTTAAATACGTACGAAACCAATAAACTTAGAGCATGTTTTTAATTAGTTGCAATTTGATATTTATTATGTAAAGATAGAATAATATATATATATAGTAACAAATTGATAGTGAATTAATCATGAAATGAAGTTGGGTTGTCTTTAACTTCCAATTGAAGCGGTTGAATGTGACCATTGGATGGAAAGCACAAAAGGCACGGTTGATAGCTCCTCCTCCTTCATATCCTTATTCCTAACCTTTTTCTAACTCGAGAAAGAATATATATATATATATATATGTAAAAACACTAAAAGAAGTAGGCCCAATGGGCCATCTTCTGACTTCCACTAACATTATTCCAGACATACATAAACAATTCAAAAGTGAGATTTTACAATCAAATAATCCCCCCACTCACACCCTTCTGGAATTCATTTAATTAATTTCATTTTTTTTAGACAATTGGAAACCTAAAGTTTTATATATATATATATATATATATATGCATTGCCAGCAAATAACAAAGTACAGCACCAAATTAAAGCTCCTTTACATCCTTTCCTTGTGCTAAATTCAGCTACAAACAACAAAAACTCATCCCTAAACTAAACTAATAAATTCAGCGCCCTTTCTTACAACACTAATTAATAAATATATATATATTTCCATACAGTTGGTCCCTAATCGATCCTTTGCTAAAGCTGAATCATTTTGTCTGTAGCCATGGCCCAATAGTCTCCTGTCTTTTTATCCCTTTCCCCTTTCTCTTTCAGCATTCCTTTTTCCATCGCCTACCCAGGAATGGATCGATATTGTTACAAGCCATGGGATGCATATGGGGACTACATTAATATTTCCTATCTATGAATTTAATTATGACGGAAACTAATTTAATTAGATGCTACAACCGTGTATCCAATCTTATTGTTAATGTTAGTCTACAAATATAAATAGACCACATGTCGGTCGATCATCTGATCATGAAGAATATACTTGTATATTGTACGTCGTGTAGCATTTAACTTCTCATATAAATCCCACCCTGTTAGGGCAATTTGAACTAAACAAATCCATGATATATATTTGGCTTCATTTGTTGCTTCATTAATTATCGGAAAGTTCCTCCAAATGTAGGGGTCCAAAAATCAACCGTTGTTTCATGAGTCACCGGGAAGGTGCTAGAAACGGGTACCAAACATAGCCCTCGACTCCTTAGATCTTGCCGCGGCCCTTCTGGATCCTTTAACTTATCAGAATTCTACAAATGCGTAGAATAATATTGATTTGTTACTCGCAATAGTAAGGCAAGTATGATATTAGATAGCCTAACAATGCAAGATTCATTCTAAGATTCTTTTTTTCTAAAACAAAGGCCTAAACTAAGACACGTGTACTATATATATTAAATTGGTATTCGAGCTAGCTTAAGATAGATATATTTAATCTTTAGTGATTAACAAGGAGATTTAAGACACCAAAATTTTCTATACCTGCTGGTGATGTTGAATAGGAGCTCCGTTTTTCATGTATGGTGTACTTAACACCTGATAATTTACGTAAGCATAACGAATTAATTAGTGATTGTAACTTTGCAATGCATAAACTGATCGATCATGTGATAGTTCAGCTTTAAAAAATATTGAACTGTAAAAGAGACTTACATTGACTTGTTCATGGAGAAACTTTATGTATTCAATAGCTTCAGAAAGCACAGAAGCCGTATCCGTCTGAGAGAAATATATATATATATATATAAAGCTTTGGTTTAGATAAAAATGATGAGATCTTATGTCAGATTAGATTAGATTATAACTGGTATCCACTTGTGTGGAAATTATGGAGTATACCTTTCCAAAAGGTGAGACTAATTGTTGAAGTGCAGTTATTCTGTCTCCCATCTTTTCTTTTCTCACCTAATTATCAAGAACATTAAATTAAGCTACATGATCATATAAACCATCTAATTAACTTATGTATGTATCTCATGTTGTGAATAAAGATCAAAAGCTGAACCATTTCATCATCTTTTTCAAAAGTAAAAGTGATTGTGCAAACTTCATAGATCAATATTACGCGCGCATACCTTAAAAGCTGGCAAAGGTGATGGCGTTTCGCTCCTAGGCCTTTTATTCGACACCTCTGCGTTGTTTTTCTTCGTTGTTGTACCCAAATCCCGTACCTCGGAGGTAATCTTTGAGAAAACGAATTAATTCATTAGTTAGTATATTTTAATTTACAATCCGTCACAATGATATTGTATAAGCAAACAAGAGAAGATTTCATAAACAAAACCCTAAATTTCCAACGATATTTTATGTTGCAAAGAGGTTGGAATCTCACACTTTATATAGCACTTTCCAACAAAAATTTCCTACAGCAACGCTAATTGCCAACATGAACTAAATTTTCAAAATACTGTATTATTCCCCGGGGTTTTCACCATCAGAACGGATGTCAGAACAACAAAAAAAATCAAGGTTTCACCAACGAAAACTTTGGACTTTTTTTTTTCTTTTTCTTGCAGTGACTTATTTAATTTGTTGTTACCTTTGGTTTGTGATCATCAAAGGATGAAGTTGTGCCTGGAATCTGGGTTTGTAAAGCCGGAAAAAAGGTAGATCGAGCATTATCATTCATGGAGGGGGCGGAGGCGTTCCAGAAAGGAGTGTCGTTAGTAAAATGCAAATGGCTGCTGCTTCCAGCAGGCGGCGCCTGTTTTGGCGGGGGCGATGTTCTCAAAAACTGCGGAAATTTATTCCAAGACGATGGCATCAATTCAGAAGCACTGGCGCCATATCCACTTGTAGGATACGAATAATTGATGGGCCGGTTTTCATACATCGAGTGTTGCGGATTATTATTATTATTATTATTATTGTCAGATAATAACAAGCCGTAGGCAGAATCCACCTGAAAACCGGAAGTATTTAAGTTCTGCTGGGATGTGATTGTGCTGCTGTCATTAGAAGTGGCCTGATTAAACTGCGTTTGGTCTAGCGAAAATCCCCTACTTATTTGCTTGAAATCTTCCCCTGTATCTTCTTGTAGCATGGAACGGAAGTTTAAATTTCCCTCTGTTTTTTCGCCTCTAACAAAAATACAACAAATTTCACTCCACATAAATAAATAAATATATATATATATCAACTCCATCAATCAAAGAAATTTAAATTTTGTAATAGGAACTTACATGAGGGTCTGATTCCAATTATCCATGGTTTGAGAAGAAAGGCCTAATCCCATGATTTGCAAGTTGGTATTGGCTAAAATGGTGTTGGAGGATTGATCCTGACCTCTTTGCAGGACCAAGTTGGATCCACCGGAGTCCGGTTCGGAATGATCCATACAAGGCGGCCTGGTCGATTTCATGTCTGTTTGCCACCCATAACTAGCTATGGAATTTAAGGTTGTAGTGTTAATTGAAGTTGGTATAGCTGTTGTTGTTCCACTGTCAAATCTGTTTCTTGATGTATCCCACCAGTTATGAAATTCGTCCGCCATGGAAATTAATGAGCTTTTCTTCTAGCTAAAAAAATATGAAATGAAATCGATTTGCTGCATCTCAGTATTTATACTACAATGGAGGTGAAGAATTTTTAATGACAAGAATTTGTGGTTGACTTTTTTTTCTTTGTGATTTGACAAAGGAGAGAAAAAGTAATCTTGAAAGCAAATTCCCTGCTTAGCCAATTAGATATAATATTAATTTTCTAACATTTTTTATTTTATTTTGGTTTTGGTTTTGTCTTTATCAACCCATATGCTGCTTTTATTCTTTCTTGATTATGTACAATCAAAGTTTATTATTATTGTATCACCTGGTCCAGTTAGAAAAAGCTAACACTGAAAAATAAGCTTTTCTTTAAAACATTTTTTTTTTTGGGTAAATAAGCTTTTGTTTAATTAGACACTGCTGAGTCAATATACCATTGATCTCGATACAAGACAAAATGTAATCATATTTATAAGAAACCGTTGTAATATTATTTATCGTATTCTATTGCCACATTTTGAGGTTCAACAACAAATTCAAAGGTCCGTTTGTTTGGTGATTGGGAAAGTAATTTGGGAGAATAGTATAAGTTTGTGAAATAATTTTGATTTGCGTAGTGTTGTTTGTTTTGGTTTTGAGAGAGTAGTTGAGAAATGAAGTAGGTGTATATTTTTTTTTAAAGAGTTGGGTTGTAAGTGTAAGATGTGTAAGACTTTAGTCAAATCATGTTTGTTATGTGAGATAAATTGTGTAAGAGATAAAGTTACTTTATGTCAAATCAGAATAGAATTTGTATATGTTTTGTTTAGAGATAAAAAAAAATGTTGTTTATTTGGCTTTGGAGTGGTTTGAGAAACTAAGAGATGGAAATTTTATTTCGAAAAATAAAAAACCATGTTTGTTAGGCATTTCCCAAACACGAATTTTTTTTTATAAACCAAACAAAAAGGCCCTAAATATCTATAGACTGGTGTATAACTAAACTCGCCCTATGCATAATAAATACATTACAAAGATACTGATAAATAGTAAAACTATCACATAACTTAATTCATTCATAAATTATTTAGATTGACAAATTCAACAATTTCAATTCAATTTGGACCATTTGTTTTTTTTAGGAAATCATATTTTGCTTTCATTCATCACTCAAATCAGAAATAATAATGTTATGATTCATTGCAGGTAAATCATTAACATCATAAGTATCAATACTAATATTTGAATATGAGCTACTTAAAACCCGATTGACAGACCTATACATACATGACAACCAATAACGAGAAAAAAAATATTTTTTCTAACAACCAAACATATAAATTAAAGTATCATTTTATTTTCATTTCCCTTTACAATCTTTGCCTGTTATTTTTCCTATACTTCCATTTGAATTTGTTTGTAAAAGCAGACTATTTATATGCATAGCACAAGGATCGGAATACCCTTTTAAGTTACCCCATTTAATTTAACAATAAGATTGAATCGATAATTCAGTTTTCATTAGTTGTACGTAACTTGTAAGCTAGCTATTTGGCATTAATAGTACTGAATGATAATCAAACTGTAAAGGTAAAACTAAGACAATGATTAAATATACAGTATGTTCCAATCATTCAGATCATTACTAGTATCATATAACAATGTGTGTAGGCAATTAAAAATTCTGACTCATTTCTGTGTAATAAAGATCAACTATTTAATTTTAGTAGGGGTATGAACTCAACCGCATATTTATATATCATCATTGTTAGTATTAATCTTCATATAATTAGTTTATTTCACATTTTCCCACACGCTCTAAGATTCACTACTTCAAGAGATATTTCTTTTATTAGTAGTACATGTTACCCGTCCAATCTTCGACACGACATGAAATAAAAAGCACGGACCATATTGCGCTATTGAGTATTTGTAGAAGAAGATAATTTCTCCTGTAATGGGGTATTTTAGGGAGAGCGAGGAATATGAACAACCATCATGTTTGTAGCAAAGAGGTAAATATATCATTATTATATATCACAAAAAGGTAATATATTTATTTTCATATCACAACTGATTAAATTACATATTAAGTATATATATGACAGGGGGTAACTTGCCAAAAACCCAACATTAAAAGGGGAAGAAGTTTCAATATTTGTCATTGGTAATCTAATTACTAGGCCATATCAACAAGTTTAATACGTTAATCTACTAGAGGACCACGTACGCTCCCATTATCGGACATTGGCATATATATGTTTGCTTACTTTAGCCAGGTAGGATGAATATACTTTCTTTTCGGGATTCTAATATTAGAAATTATTCCTATCATATTCAAAAATAAAAATAAAAATAAAAATAAAAAATGGGTTAAGCTATATAGACGTCCAAGACTGCTGATGGTATATATAAAATTTCATAAATGAAACAGAATTAATTTATCCATTTAAATTTGCATTAGGATAAATTAAGGGTATCTTGTAATGCTCTTGAATGTAGGCAGACAATTATTACATCTCATAGATATATACTATTCAAAGAACTAGAGGATTCCAATGAAAATTTATCATTAACTAATCAAATCCAATTTGGTTTTTGTACGACGATGATTTTATTAGTAAAATAGAGACCTATTAGGTGCATAAGATTCGAACTGAATCAGTACTTTATCTAATTTTTGCTATTAATAAAAAAAAATCAGTTCTTCATATTATAAAAAGAACATATTATTAATAGAATCAATATTTAATTTTACTTTGGGTAAGATACTCAGCACTAATAAAGTATCTGCTTTGTGGCCTCAAGTTAGACTTGAAGGAAAAATATCCTCTCATGAATTATTATGAGTATTGAAAGTCTTAGAAAGCAGACACTTTGATTTGTTATTTGCAGGGCTTTCTTGAAATTAAATGAATTATTTAAATACTTTTGGACAACTAAACTCTTTTTTTTTAGACGGCAGCCAGAATTAATTACGTACAATCACTATTGTAGTTGTATCATAATAGTAATTACTGGCAAAATTAAGGTCTCATGATCAAGAGGTAGAAGTCATGGATTCAACTCTTACTAATGTGAATTTTCTTCTGGTTTAATACTAGTATTTAGTAGTAGTTTATTATTTGTAATTCTTTTTATTTGAGCAATTATTAAAATAATTTATGATGTAATGATTGATAATGTATTTATTCTAAAAAAAAAAAAAAGTACAACCACTATTGTGCACCTAATTTTCATTTTCTTAAAAATAAAACAAAAATATGAATTTGAGGGTTTTTTGCACTTTGCACCCCCGAAATATGGAAAATAGGCACTTTGCACCCCAAAAACTTAGATTTAGCACTTTGCACCCTCAAAATATAAAAAATGCAGCACTTTGCACCCTCTTTTATTTTCAGGCAAAAACTCAAGGGCAAAATAGGTAATTCAATTATAAATATTTGGCACTTTGCACCCCCAAAATAAAATTAGCACTTATCACCCTCGAATTAAGAACAAATCAGCAACTTGCAACCCAAAATACAATAAATGGACACTTTGCACCCCAAAACACATAATTAACACTTAACACCCTCAAATTAAAAAAAAATCAAACCCCTCATTTTTTCCGGCAAACTTGACCATCGGGGTGAAAAAAAACCTAAGGCAAAATAGGTAAGTTTCCGATCCGATTGAACAACCTACATTTATATACATATATACGAATTAAATACCATGAATTTGGAATGATTACATCATATAACAAATTAACAAGCCATAAATTATAGCTTGTACAAATTAAACGTGCTATGCACAACAATTGAATGAGTAAAAATTGGTAAGTTCAATTTTGTCGGAGAAAATGAGGTGTTTTGAGTTTTTTTTTTTTTAATTTGAGGGTATTAAGTGTTAATTTTGTGTTTCGGGGTGCAAAGTGTCCATTTATTGTGTTTCGGGGGTGCAAGTTGCTGATTTGTTATTAATTAATTTTATTTTGGGGGTGCAAAGTGCCAATTTCTCAAGTTTTGGGGTGCAAAGTGCCAAAGATTTATAATTGAATTACCTATTTTGCCCTTGAGTTTTTGCTTGAAAATAAAATAGAGTGCAAAGTGCTGTATTTTTCATATTTTGAGGGTGCAAAGTGCTAAATCTAAGTTTCGAGGGTGTAAAGTGCCTATTTCCTATGTTTCGGGGGTGCAAAGTGCAAAAAACCCTGAATTTGATCGTGTAACTTTGAGGGGCTGAAAAGATAGGTCATGAAATTAAGTGCAGGGGTACTAGTAATTTTGTTTTTACATCTTACTGATTAATGGTTGTGATTAAGGAAGGACATTTAGCAGAAAAAATCTATATCTTCAGCAACTACTCAATTTAAAATAACTCTATAAAATTCAAACGTACCTTCACATATTTTTCCATCTCAAATCCAACATCTCAATTACTTTTTATATATAAAAATCATCGATCTAATAACCCACACTTATTTTTCCATCTCAAATCCAAATATCCGAGCTCAATATAAACTTTATCTCAAGTTTTTACAATCTATAAAATTCAACAACAAAATTAAATATAAATCATGTAACAAATGTTTTGTTAAAATCATTCAAATCAATTTTTCTAAAGCGAATACACCCAACACCGATCAATATGAACCCTTCTCCTTTTCTTTTAGTATAAGTATCAAGTACACATAGGGCCGGGATTCTCACAAAAAAAAAAAAAAAATAGGGGTTTGGACGATTAATTTATGTTTGGGAGTAATGCTTGGTCTCATATCTAATAAAATTCAATCTCAAACTCAGGTAGATTGGGTCGATCAATTAAAAAAGGTGAAAAATTGTAATATTCATTAATTGCGAGCATGTTATTCTATCAAATGGGAGATTGGGTCAGATTAATTAAATCAATTTGTACTAATAAAGTCTTGACAAACAGCCTCTTAGAATTTTTCTTTTTAAATACTTAAAAAAAATGGTGAAAAAATCTTTAGGATGGGGAAAAGAATTTGATCATGTTTGGGAACTACAATTACCAATTAATGATCGAAAGGAATTAGGTATGAAGGCATAAAATATTAAATATCTAGGGTCAATTCATTTTCCACCAAGAAAATGATAAAAAAATTTAATAAAGTAGTTAAAATAAGCCAAAATCGGAGGAGTAAGTGGGAGGAGGTGGCGGCAGGTGCTGTCGAGGATGACGGAACGGAATGTAGTCTGACTCAAACGGTGCCGTCATCCTTATTTTGACCCTCCGTTGCCATCTCCAAGTCAACGAGTGGGTCCCACGCTGCAAGGTGCGCGTGCGGATGGCGGCTCCCACTATAACCTAAGAGTCAGAGCCTGATAGAGATGGTGCCTCTGTGTGTGTGTGAATTCTTAGGAAAACATTTCTTGGAGTAATTAATTATTTTGTTTATTTCGTCAATCCATCATTACCTTCTCTTCTTTTCTAACTAGCATTTCTATGTTCACACCTTATTTCCCCGGGCCTCAATTTTCTTTCTTCTTAGTAATGGCTGTTAGTTAAATCATATATATGCATAATCGTTGTTAATCCTTCTTGGGGTTGTTAATTACAAGATAATATAAAAAATTCATTTGATAAATTATATTCGGGTAATAATTTAATATAAATGATTTGTTTTCAATTATGGGAATATTAAGAATTATTAATTTTAAAAAGATTGAGCTAATCAACCCAAGAGATGGAAAACTTCAATCTTCATTAATTGTGTGCCATTGTGACACAATACAAAAAATAAACTTCAATCTAGCTTCTTTAGAAGGAGCAAGGAAATTAGATCACTTCCAAAATTTTGAATTCCTGATGTGGGTTATTGACTTCGAGAAGACAAAAACTCGAACAAATTAAAATTTCAAAATTACTCGTATTTTTATCACATCATATTGGTTGCTTATTCTTCTTCTTTTTTTTTTTTTTTTTTTTTTTGCATATATTGGTTGCTTATTCCAATTACACAAAAGTTGTGTTAATGAGCAAATGTGCTTGTACTTTTAAATCGGAAAATTCTTACATGGACCAGATTTATGATAGTTGCGTAGACTTTTTGGTCGATATCATTATGTTTGAAAACATGACATCATCACAACTGATGATGTGGTGAATTTACAACCACAAGATCTATGAAATAATTCTCATACACCTCATCTATGTAAGAATTCAAGAATAGATTTGTCTCATTATTTATTGCAAACTTTTTCTTATACTAATTAATCATATCCAAACGAGGATAACTTA
Source organism: Penstemon newberryi var. newberryi (assembly GCA_030819805.1). Taxonomy (NCBI): domain Eukaryota; kingdom Viridiplantae; phylum Streptophyta; class Magnoliopsida; order Lamiales; family Plantaginaceae; genus Penstemon; species Penstemon newberryi. The sequence continues at coordinate 40,454,820 of JAUALY010000005.1, forward strand.
AGAAATAAATGCCGAAAGTAATTATGTTTAAAATTGGTTTTGCCTATTTGCATATAACATCATGGTTGGCTGAAATCGAGTGAGTATTAACATAATTGCCCGAATACTAGGTTTCTTTTTCTGATGTCTAATCATATTAGCTAGCTAACAGTTTTATCTCTAGATATATATGTACAGTATAATTTAATTGAGCGTTAATCAAATTCTGGAGCTAGTCTTAACTCATTAATTTTCTTATCTCTAAACAAAACTTATATAAACTCTACATCAGTTCTAATCGATCGATCAAATTAATGAAGATGAATTAAGTATAATATTATTAACGGATAAAGAATGGAAAATGAAAATGAAAACGATTTACGTACAGAAATGAAAATGACGTCATCGTGACCGAAGGTTGAGGTGTAGAAGGTGACAAATTAAGCAGACAGCGGAAACAGGTGTTAGAAATATTTCAAGAAGAAGTGATGACCCCGCGCCAAAATTCAATCTTAATTTTGAGGGGAAACAACAATATGTCACACACATGACATGAAGCACCAGTCACCAGAAAGATCATTTAAAGGAGCACAGAGTTGACCAAATTGAGGTCCGGTCGGGTGGGGGTCTAAATACAAATAATAATATACTACTACTATGTACCAATTTAAAATATAAATAGGCCTAGACTTTTTTCTGGTCCACAGGTAAAATTCTTTCTAATTCCAAAGCCATCGTCGACTTCAGTTCAGGTCAACCAAGGATCATGAGTGCCAAATTCCAACCGGTAATCGGTGGTCTCAATGGGCCCAAAGCCCTAGCATTTCTAATCAGAATGAAAGTTCTTATTTTCGACATCCAAAAATTAATTTGATTTTAATTATTGCTGATCGAATTGGTCAACATGTATTTATTTTTATTTATTTCCGATGAATGTTTGTTGTAATGAGAGATATCCCTTATTCGATTAACCATATTTTCAATGTATGGAATGAAATTTAACTATCACAAAAGAAAATGTGTAGAATGGAAGTGTGGATGTGAGCATGAGAATTCAGATTTGACAAATTTCAAAAATATAAAAGTAATATAGTGACTAAAAATTTAATATTCAAAAGAAAAAATTAATAGAAAAAAGTATTGTGAAATCATTATTACCAATAATATCAGATTAATAATATTTCATAAAAGATGGATACAAATTGTTCTTTATATATGTGAAAATTTACTAATAAACACAGAAAATATTGTTCATGCAAATGTTAGTTCTAAAGAAGCAAAATATACATGCATGTACATTCCAAATAAATATCAGTTAGAAACTTCAAGGGCCTGTTTGTTTGGCATTTTCCAGAATTTTTTTGTGTTTGGGAAATGCCAAACAAACATGTTTTCTATTTTCCGAAATAAATTTTTCATCCATTAATTTTCTCAAACTACTCTCTCAAAAGCCAAACAAACAACAATTTTCTTATCTCTAAACAAAACATATATAAACTCTACTTTGATTTGACATAAAGTAACCTATCTCTTACACAATTTATCTCACATAACAAACATGATTTGACATAAAGTCTTACACATCTTACACTTACGACCCAACTCTTCCAAAAAAACCTACACCTACATTATTCCTTAAACCACTCTCTCAAAACCCAAACAAACAACATTACGCAAATCGAGATTATTTCACAAACCTCCACTACTCTCCCAAACTACTTTTTCAAATGCCAAACAAACAGGCCCCAATTCTTTCTTTACATGTCAGTACTTTAAATAATCAATAATTTATACTCCTACATATCAAGATTCGGTGAAATTGATCAATTACTACCAAAATATTTTAGGATGCATAATTTTATGATATGTGAAGTTGTAAGTTTATACTATTTCTTACTTCTTAGTATAATGTTGGGCTATCAAACAACCCAAAATCTTATTGGGCCATAAATAAGGCCTCAGATAAAAATGACCGGGGCTTAAAGATGGACTCTGTCAAACTATAGATAGGATTCGGGTTGGGTTGGGCTGGGTGAAGTCCAACATTGCCTTTTACTTATTATATGGATTAATGTTAAAGGATAAAACTAAATATTTACAAACATGCACATTTATTATTAAAAAAATGATTTTAAATATTCACATTTATAAGCCGAATAGTCTAATAGGTATATAAATAATATAAATAAATAAATACATAAATACATGTGTGTGTGATTATATTGGAATATAGTGACGTAGCACAACAACTTTATTGATTATATATACTAATTACGTAAACTTTTAAAAAGAAATTGTCTTTGTCAAAGTTGGATCGGGCTTGGGTCAAGCTCGAAATGTGCATTTATATCCGAGTTGGGTGACTTGGGTCGGTTGATTTGTTGAAAATTGGATTAACTTTATTGATTGTATCTAATTGGCCCATTTTTACCCAATTCTAACCCACTCTTCACAAACTCAATCCACCCTAAGGAAATATAACCCAATTCAACAACTTTTAGGAACCCATTCAGTGAATGAGAACACGAGACGATATTATAAATTATGTTTCCTTAAAGAAACAATGCATAATTAGATTTTTGAAGTAATTATTAGAAAAAAGAAAAAAATTCAAAATGTTTGATCCATGATGATTTCCTTTTGTTTCAATGTATAGGACTTTTGGCAGCTTGCACCCTAAAAAATGAGTCTTTTGGTAGATTGTACCCTCGAAAAATCAAATTTCTGATGTTAGCAAGGGTATAATTGTCTTTTTAACTCATTACCCTCCAAAAATTCAAATTTTGTGCCTAAATTTTCATTTTTCTTACACCACATATTTAAATCTTTCAACCATTTTTGCATAGTTCTTCATGAGCTCAGAAATTAATATTATTGCATTTAACATAAAAATGGTTGCCAAGACATAATAAACACATATAAACACAATAAACTCATCAACCCACAAATAAGAATTAACAACAATATTCATATTAATCTAGGCAAGTTCATATAGCTTTAAACCAAAAGCATCATATAAATTACATATAACCAAGTCTAAAAATCAAACACAATTCATCTTACTCCATATCTGATTCATATTAGACCACCACCACTGGGCATTCTAACTGAAATATGGTTAAATTATTAACTAGACAAAATAAGTTAAATATCAATTAGACTACAAAATCATTCACTTCAATGTCTACAAAATCCTTCAATTCAATGTCTACAAAATCCTTCAATTCAATGCCTTCACTATACTTCGATTCAATGTTCAATGCCTTCACACAAAATGAGTTAAATATCCTCTAGTTCAACTATAAACTCTAGTTATGGTAGAGCTGCCTTCACCATGTTGTGTAACAATTCTATCCTCCGACATCCTATAAATCCTTGTCGCAGTTAAATTTCCAGATGTCATAAATATAGACTCCTACATTACAAAAGAAAAATACTGATCACAAATTGCAATGAATGGTCATTAATAATGAAAAGTGGACAAAGCCCTAAGCGTGGGTTGCTGGAGCAGGTTTTATATTTTTCTTTTAGGAATTTAGATTAAATTAATGTGTAAATGGGCAAACTAACCCCTAAACTACACATTTAATTAAGTTGACTTAATTTTTTTGGCGGGTAATGATTTTTTTTGGAGGGATTTGAGTTAAAAAGACAATTATACCCTTGCCAAAATTAGAATTTTGATTTTCCGGCGAACTTTTTAGCCGGAAAAATATTTAGAGGGTGCACTCAACCAAAATTTATGTATTTCAAGGGTGCAATCTGCTAAAATCTAAATTCGAGGGTGCAATCTGCCAAAAGACTCATTTTCGAGGGTGCAAGCGGCCAAAAGTCCCAATATATAGGTACTGTAGAAAATATAATTTGTAAATAGCATCAAATACTGAATCAAATCAATAGGGAAATTTGCTTTTTTGGTACCATAGGATAGGTCTACTTACAATTTTGGTATCATTAGATACGAAAATACAAATTTGGTATCATAGGATAGGTTTTCATTGCAACTTTGGTACCAAACCCAAATTTCCCCAAATTTAATGATATTTTTATCCCTATGAAATGCATAATGTTCAATTTACCCCCTCATGGTTTAAGAAAGAGCATTTTACCCCCTAAAATTTTGTAAAAGTTTCACATCGCCTCCCTGATATTTTTATAGGCGGCACTTTATCCATTTTTACTATGATAATGTGGCATTTTACCCCCCGTGTTATGATAAATGTGGCAATTTATCCCCCTATATAATAAAACAGTTTGCATGCCTACTCTCAATTTCGGCAAGTGAGTTACACTCTCCGACTGAAGGGGGTAAATTGCTTCATTAAAATTTTTACAAGGGGTAAATTGAATTTTTTCTAAATTGTAGAGGGTTAAATTGAACATTATGCATTTTATAGGGGGTAAATTGCCATTAACTTTGTAGAAAAATTGGGTTTGGTACCAAAATTGCAATGAAAACCTATTATATGGTACCAAATTTGTATTTTCGTATCCAATGGTACCAAAAGTGCAAGTTAGCCTATCACATGGTACCAAAAAATCAATTTTCCCCAAATCAATATATAGGTGTAACATTAACATTTTTTCAGCAAATTTAAATGAGACATTGGTTTAGTCTTGATAGTTTCATTGAAATATAACCAAAAAAATAATAAGATACTGTGCTTTGGAGTAATTATAAAAAAGCATATTCAAATAAAAAGAAGGAACAAACAAAAAGTTGAATATTAGCATTTCTAGTCGTCTAATCAGGAGATCTGATTCCCAAATCTTTTCAAACTTAACAGCACGTGATATATCAACACCTCAATTAGTTATGTACTAGCTGCTGAAGATCTAAGTTACGAAAACTCAGGTGACATTTAATTTTCTTCTTAAGCTTTATCTTTGAGCAACAAATCCCTTCAATCCACCTGCATTATTGCCAAAACACATATAATATATAAATAATTAAATATCCAATTATTTATTTTTCCCATCAACTATTCATGAATTTAAGAGATATACTAATATAAATCAACTCACCGCAATGAATAACGAATAATTTCAAAATATCTGTTATTCAAAAGCCAACTAACATGTACCACAATCCCCAAACCCACAATCATTTTTTAATAGTTTTCGATGAAACATCAAAATGTTACAATTATTTAATAAGGTGTAGTTTTGAAATCTTTTAGTATTTTTCTTAATTTAGTAATATTATAAGTATAATTTTCACGATATTTTTATATAAAATTTCTAATATTTGAATTATCGAATGAGAAATAAAATTTTGATCCATGTGCAATTAAAAAATCAGCGGAATCCAAAAGGACCCTATATATGAAGAAAATTTAATAACATAAATTAAAAAAAGAAAAAAGAAAAAAGGGAAGGTTAAATATATATGTACTGACTTTTGGTGGTGCAATGAGGTGGATCTTCAAAGAGAGAAAGAGAGAGTTGTTTATGAGCAAGTCCAATATCAATAAGTATAACCCCTGAGGTGGGATCATCTACAATTATGTCTTTCACCGGAAGCCAAACAAAAAGCTCCTCCTGCGAAATCCCCTCCACTCCTGTCATGCTACCGTAGGTGAGATTAGCACGTACCTCGCTCTCGTATAAAGCCATTGTGTCAAACTTTGTCAAACACGGCCCGTACAATGACACTTCAAGGAAGCCCGAGCCCGAATACTTGTACGACTTCACTTCCTTTGGTAGCAGGCCCGCTGGGAGGCCCATGGAATTGAGCAGTTCGTGGATTGATGACGAGGAGGACTGACAAATTGGAAGACAGAGAAAGATGAAGGTGAGAAAGGGTAAGAGGTGATTATGTGTGAAGAACGCCATGTGAATTCAATAGCAAAAATGGGAAAGTAGAAATAGATACCTTTTTAATTTTAAAAGGGAATCCATCGAGTATTGGTTTTCGTTTTTCCTAAGTTGTCCTTTGGATATGAATTGTTTCAAGATTGCGATTATTTTTTATTTGGACTGTTAATAACAAAAATAATAGACTTTCATCTGAATATTGAATAAGATACGATTTTTTTTTATTTGATATTTTACTTTTTTAGTATAAAAAAATGAAAAGTAAACTTTGAAGGGCAGGATCCAACCAATGCAATTAGACACCGTTCAACCAACGGCATGGCTCCGAAATTCCGACCTTTTTTAATATTAGTTGTGTGAATCAAATTGATGCATCAAATGTCAAGAATTTCAGTCCAAAAGAATAGTTCCTGTTGGACTAGAGGAGCGACAAAACTAAGAAACATTCAAAGGGTAGAAAGGTAATTTTATACTGTACCCAGATTTTTTTCCAGTTCTGTTTTGGTTAGTCAGTCAGAGTCCATGTGATGAGAATTTAATAGTAGCTTTAACGGAAATGAAGCATGCTTGCTAGGATCTGAGACTAGCTGGTTCTGAAGTTCTGGTTTTTACCTGGAAAACCTGTCACTGGTTATTCTCTTGGTCGCGATGGACTCCTTCCGTTTTTTTTATTTGTCGTTTTAGTAAAAAAAAGGTTATTTACTTTTATTTGTCGTTTTAGGATTTTAAATTAAAATTAATATTTTTTCTTATCAATTTTATATCCTTCTTACCAATACTTGTCACTTAATTATAAGATTATTTAATTAAAAGGATATTTTAAATTTTTAATTAAAAAAAGTGACTATTTATTATTATTTTTTATTTATGTGCATTAAAAAAAAAAAAAAAAAAAAAGGGAGTATAACACTATTGTTGTCCCCACGCGTGACAGATGAGCAGCATTATGTCCTTCTCAGTTATTTTGATTCTATATTCAGGGCCGACCCAAACTTTTTGGAGACCCTAGGCGAAATTAAAAAATGAGTCCCTCTATCTTAAATAATATTTTTGTTTCCGTGAAGCAAAAATATATGTTAAAACTTGATGTTTCGTTTTTGTAACATTTTCTTCCCTAAGTAAAAATATTTTTGTGACTTGATCAATTACAAATATGTTTTCTTAGTTTTAGTTTTCATAAATTTTTTTACCATAGATTGTTAGATTATATTGTGAATATTATCTTATAATGAAATTAAAAAAAAAAAAACAATTATCTTATAATGAATTCACATTTGTAGCATATTATACTTTTAGTTTAAGTTAATGGTCTATAATACATGAATTGATAATCATATACATACAAAAGAACATAAATTTCTTTATAATTGGTTACATATTATATTTAGTCAAAAAAATATTAATTTAAAAATATAAAATTTGAGGGCCCTCTAGAGTGGAGGTCCTAGGCATTGGCCTAATTTGCCTTATCCTTAAGCCGGCTGTGTCTATATTAGGAGCAAAATACAAAAACACCCCTGTTTCATTTTTAGTTGGAAATTACAGCTGGAAATAATGGAAGTCTACATATAAATCATGGAAATAAAATTTGTTTCAATATGGAAAAAAAATTTATTTTAAAATAAGATAGGCGTTGGAGGTTTAATGCTGTCATCTTAATTTTTAAGGGTAAAGTTGGAAATCATTTAATTTTTGGTACTATCACAATATGACCAATCTTATCCTTTTGGACGAGGAAGTAAGAAAGAAACGTAGGATCACGGGAAACAGGCCTAAGTCAATTTTTTTTTTTTTTTTTTTGTTACAAGGCCTAAGTCAATTCATTGTTTCTTCTTCATACCTAAATTACATCCAAAATTTCCAGGTACTCTTAATTTACTTTATGTTTGTTTAAATCCTGTGCGCATTGATTATGATCAAGATTAATCTTTTAGTGAGTCCAATTCTGTAATAATTTTGGGATTCAATCAAGATTTTAGTATTCAATGATAAGGGGCATATATTAAACTTTTTGTGATTCAATTTACATTTATTAATTGCGATGCTGCGTATTTCTAGAACTAAACTCTCTCTCTCTCTCTCTCTATTTTTTCTTTAATTATAGGCTATTTACCCAGACCAATGTATAAATGATTTCTTGAATAATCATGGACTTATTTTTTTGGTTAGAAATTTGTAGAAAGATTGAGAATGGAAGAAAACTTGCAATTAAAGTGCTTGTGATGGTTTGCTTAGATTTGTAGATGTAAATAGAATGACTCATCTCCCATTGAAAGATTATTTCCTTGGTTCTATTGTAAAAAGTTTATCTTCAAATTTCTGTATTTAGGTTTGGAATAGATATCAGGATTTGTGTTCTCATAATTAGTTTTCCTCCCAATTACAAAATGAATCAAGTTGAGACGAGTAATCTATTTTATAATGATGTTTGTCTTTTGGTCGCTATAGGAATATTATCTGTTATTCTCTTATAGTCTTAATATTCCACAGTTTGCAGGGCTGTTCCACATCTTAAACTTACAATCGGCTTTTGTTTACGAAAAGATGGCATTTGATAGAGGTTACATATGTTTTCAATTCCTTTTGCTTTCCTTTTAACTTATAATAGTTAGTGAGTTGATACTGTAAAAACCTTAATTTCTGAACCTATATATATTTATGTGTTATCGTGTCGTTTTTTTTATTCATGATCCGTTAGCTACCATTAACAGGAATAGCTATTGTCCTTATGGGAGTCAGTGGTGCTGGAAAATCGTAAGTCTAATATTAATCTATCCTATTCTTATTTACATTTTCATTTTCTTATCTTCTTTATTGTATGCATCAATTCCAAACATAGTTAACTGCATCGTTGCAAATCCCAAACTTCTATTTTCAATTTTGTGGTAGTTTTTCTAAGTGGCCAGAGATTCATTAACTTATTTGCTGCTGGTTTTTGTACGAACTAGAAGCAGATATATGTATGACATATTTTGGATAATATGGTTCGGCTTCATATATAACCTTAAACAATCACTAGCAATCATCTCATAAGCAAGTTCAAGAAAACAGAATGTCTTGCTACGCCATTTGAAAGGCCTTTCAAATTATCTAGTGTTCCACTATTTTGGTTTAGGTGTTTGAATTTTTTCCTTAATTTTCACGTGGAATGTAAAAATGACATAACGAAGAAGTATAGAATGTAGTGAGTTATGGTCACAAGAGTGAGGTGTTAGGTGGCGCTCCAACTCTGTTATATGATGTCAAATCATGTTTTTTATGTCAATTTTAATACGAGCAAAAGACAAAAACACCCCCTATGCTTTGTCTAACTCCCCAAAACCCCCCTGAATTATTTTAACTCCCAGAAACCCCCCTGTGTTTGGTTTTAAATACCACACTTGACCCAAGTAGTATATACTTATAATTTTATTTTTGCTTTTGGTGGAATGACAAGATTACCCCTATGTGTTTGTTTTTTTTAAATTTATTTATTCTTTTTGAAAAATTAAGTATATACTACTTTGGTCGAGTGTGGTATTTAGAATCAAACACAAGGGGGTTTTGGGGATTTAAAATGACACATGGGGTTTTTTTTTGGAGTTAGACAAAGCATAGGGGGTGTTTTTATCTTTCGATGTTGGGGTAAAATTGTCATATCAAAAGCAAAATGTGAACAAATACTTGCAATTTTGGCGTTTGAAACACACTCTTTTTTTTTGGGGTGTATTTGGCACTTATTTGAGATCACAGGGGATTTTTTGGGAGTTAAAATAATACAGGAGTGTTTTTGGGAGTTAGACAAAGCATAGGGGGTGCTTTTGTCTTTTGCTCATTCTAATACTGAAATTTTCACTTTTAAACTAAATTCTGAGTTCTCCCCTATGCGACAGAAAGCTGAAGTTATATAAGCTGCCTTTAACAAAACATTTATAATTTTTAGGCCAACATCAATAGAATATATGATTTATCTTTTAGTTCTTGCCTTCCATTTTACTATCATCTAAGTTATTTTGCATTGTTACTCAATTGAATGTTGCTATATAACATCCGTTTAACGCTCAATCGCCTTATCTTCTGAAGAACAATAGGTGGGTTGCTAGCAAACGCAATAAATGGCTGCTTCATTGATGCTGATGATTACCACTCACAATCAAACAAAGGTAGGTGTTCTAAATCAGAGATTATATTTTCATGAATCATGTATGTTAATAATGTATTATTTTCATCTCCTCCTTGAAATTAAACAGATAAGATGAAGAGTGGTATCCCTCTTACAGATGAAGATCGTATTCCTTGGCTTGAAACTCTACGTGATGCCCTAAGAGTACGCTTGGTAAATGGAGAAACCGTAATTCTTGGATGTTCGGCTTTGCAGAAGCATTACAGAGAAATCCTAAGACATGCAGACCCAAATTACGTACTAGGCTCATATGTATCTGATGTTAAATTTGTTTTGTTGAATGTCGGTTTTGAGGTGCTTGTTGCTCGGATGGAGAAAAGAATAAGAGAGGGAAATCATTTCATGCCGCCTAAACTATTACATTCTCAATTAGATTCCCTACAGATTGATGAATCAGAAGGCATACTTCAAGTCGATGCTTCACTAGATCCCCAGGTCACTCTGGATAAGGTACAATCTTTAGTTATTCCAGGTCTGTGCAGAAAGGAAAACAGTCATGACTTGCAGTGATTGAAATTCTTTGTTTATGCTTTAAATCTCGCGCATATCAATGGAACATACATGAAATTCCCTGAAAAGATAATTGCATATCTGGTTATCTGTTATTTGCTTGTAAACCCAATCCTGGCATTTAATTGTTTCTCATCAAACATCTTGCTGCAAAATTCATTTTCTTTTAATGAGCCTTAATTCAAATAAGTGGAGCTACAAGTTGTAGTCAAAATCGACGCTTACTCTGAGTTGACACGTGCATGTAGTATGTATGTATGTGTGGAAAATTAATTTTGTGAGGCCACTTGCACACAACGGCGTGTTGCAGCACATTAATTATGATGAGAATATTCCTTAAATTGTAGAATATCGATACTCTAATAGCCTAATAGGAGTATTTTTCAAGTGCTTGGTTGTTGCACAAACCCATTATTTTGGTGGATGCATTAGAAATGAGTAGATTTATGGGTAACCAAAATGCCTTCTTTTGTTTCTGCAGTTCACATCTTTAGCCTCCAATTAATTATTTTGATTCAATATGTTGGACCCAAATGGTGATAACTCATGAGTTGATCGAGTCCGGATTGGGTCATGATATTGTTACTCTTATAAAACGGGTTGGCAAGTCAAACTTGGACCAGGTGTCGCTACTATTTCTTTTCTGTATGTTTGTCGATGAGCCCTAACCTTTTTAATGTACACTAACTATGCCTACCTATTCCAAATGCTATAGGTTTCCACCTTTGGTTGGCCAGCACTCAAATTTTGAGAAGTTTTTAGTCGAATTTTCACCATTTTAGTGTATTTAATGACAATATTAGGCCTGTCAAGGGTCCGGTTGGGTCTAGACCCGGACCCAACTCTAAAAATAATGATAGGACGGAACCGGGTCTGATACCTGATTTTTTTTACTGATATTCGATTTTTTAGAGTTAAAAAAGGAAAAGAAAAAACCTTTTTTCAAAAGAACTGTGTTTCATTTATGTTCCTTTTGTATTTCCAAGTCCAAATCTTGAATCCCATTAAAGAAATCAAGAAGGGCTACTTAATGGTGTTTGATATTTCCTTTTGGTCTATATGCTCATTAAACAAAGTCTTGAAAAATAAGGTATTTTTTGGGGTTAAAATGTCAAAAATGTGGCACCTTACTCAATTTTTTTTTTTAATCTTGATGACATCCACAATTTTCATATTGTCTTGGTTATTTTCTAGTTCTGTTGATTTTAGTATTTTAATTATATATTGGCCTGTTCTTGGTAGATTTTAAATGATTTTGTGTGGTCACTAGTTAACTATATATTGTATATAAGTTATGGTATAACTAGTGTTGCCTGCCCTCAAAACATTGTAGTAAAAGAGAAAATGGGCGTAGATTTTCTCAAAATATTGGCTTGATGATCTTAGTTTCTCCAAATGCGAAATAGTTAAATTTTAGGTGTTTATAATATTTTGGCAAGAGATTTGAAATACACCATTTTTTCTTGTATAAATGAACTAACTTATTTGTTTCATCACTGAATTTTATATAATATTTCATGGATATATGCATTAAGTCAATTGCATTATACATGACGAAATTCAAGTCATACCATACTTTGTTTTATGTGAAAAATAATTTTTAAAATCCACGTAACGGATAATATGATTGAATTAAGTAAGTCTTCATTTTTTAACTAATATCATGGTCGAACCATCATACCCAAAGAAGAAGAAAATGGGTCGAGTTTTAGGGTCATACGGGTTTGGTTTATTTGATCGAGTTTGGATTCGAGTATGGTCGGATCCAAGTCTTGCAGTGACACATTTGATAGATCTTCATTAGGTTCGGGTACAAACCCGACTCTTGATAAACCTAGACAGTGTAGTATACTAAGCTGATTCCCTGAAATTTTGTAATTTTCCTAGTTAATCTTACTCCTAAATAAATCCATGTAGCTAGTAAGCCAAAAAAAAGCAATTCCGCTAAATTAGACCATAGTTCAGCCAAATGTGACAATCTGCAACATTTAAAATAAATGAAGAGGGGGGTTTAAATGCTAACGGAAAAGGGTTAGTGGGGGAATGCGCAAAAATGTTCATAGTTTTAGAGGGGAAATTGTTTTTTTCACCAATCATATACCTTAAACTTAAATAAAATATATATTATTTCAACATTCACATACAAGTAAAATATAATATGAAGTATATAAATGCTGGAAAAAAAATAACAAGAATAGATAGACATATTTTACAAATGCCTTGAAGGATTAAAACTACTAAAGGATTGGTATGTGATTAGAATCCACATAAATTTGAAGGGGAAAAAAGAAATTTAGATGATCCGGAAAAAGATGGATCCTACACGATCGAATTGGTCGATATCAGATCATCAGCTACTGGGTTTAGTGTGCAGAGACCATTTTGATTGCACGCATTATCTAGAGTTATCCAACTACTTCCATTTTAGTTTTTAATTATTCCGAAACAAAGAATATATAATATGTATGTGCACAAGAACAATAGGTACCAAATTCTTATTGAACAGTTATGTTTTGGGAAAAGATTTGAGCTACACAAATGATACTTGTTTGTCAATGAAAGATAGATATATAATAATCGAGATGATCATTAGGTATTTGGGCCTAGAGACAGATTGGGTTACCCCACTCATTAACTTCAATGTTTCAGATGGGCCCTCTAAATTATGGGCCCATTTGTTGGACCTATGAATACCTTACAGACCACTTTGTCTTTATTTATGATATGATATGATATGATATAGTCCCCTGTATTCCAAGGTTGTCATCTTGCCACAGTTTCCTTGTCTTCACCTTTCATTTCATGGAAGTGGAAGTCAACTAAAATATAAAATTTACATGCCCTTTTAACTTTTTAAATTTTGAGAGTCTTTAGGATTGATTTTAAAGCTCAATTGTCGGGTTAGTTGGTTGTATCTCTTTCATTTTGAAAGTGGAATTAATAAAAGATAATGCAGAATCAACATAAGAATCTTTGGCCTGCAGATAAAATATTCTCTTGTACTTCCTAATTAAATCATAATTAGTTGAATTTGAATCCCATTTTAAGTAATGAGAAAATTAAAAGGGTGGTTTATTTCTATACTATTAGTATGTCAACTCATGTCTCCTGATCAATATTCTTGATATGACATGCTACAAAAAAGAATATACACGTCTCAATATTTATCTCAACCCAACCCATTAGGTAGTCTCTGTGCACAAATATATAATCCTACTTGTATAATGTAGGTGGTCTTTTCAAACATCCCCTTCCACTCATCTCAGAAAAAAAAAAAAAAAAAAAAAAGACTTTAATATATATTATAATTCTATAGTAGAAGAAAAAAACAGATTGAAATCAACACTCCCACTGTGTGAGACAATTATTGGGCCATAAAAACTGGGCCGGTGGGTCTCGTGCGGAGGCCCGACAAGAGAAAAACAAGAAGAGATCCTCACGTGTGGGTGGGGGTTATTGTGTGAGGTCGAGGTCAATGCTCCTCCACACGTGCTGGTGTCAGTGTCTCGTTATAAGTAGACACGTGCGAGGTGACATGCCAAGCGTGCTTCTACAATCTACACTACAGCCTCCTAAAATTTATTATGGGCCTCATCAAAGGCAAAATGCGACAATTTCACGTGATTATTTTGGGCTAATATACCCGGAATTTCGTGGATGTGTTTCTTGCTTAGCCAAATTTATCATTTTTAATTAATTTAATTATGAAACAATACTAGTGTGTATTTATGCTATTTTGCTGCATCAATTCCCTGTATCGAGGGTCCTGCATTTAAGATTGGAAGTCCCAACTTTGACTCAATTTTTCGATTTTGTTGTTTTCTTTGGTTACCCTTCTTGTCTTGCACTATAAATTTAATTTCAGATAAGTATTAAAAGATTTAGTTGGTCACTACCGATATTAATTCAACATATTTTATATATATAATACCGACACTAAGTTACGAATATATCCTGAAACTCTTTTGAATTCTATCCTATCCAAAATAAAATTTATTAAAATTATTGATATGCCTTTAAATAACCGTAAACATATATCTAATATACACTATTCATGAGGAAAATTATCTTGTAACTAAAACTCTCTAACAAAAAATCTTTTAAGGTTTAGGCTTATAATTAAGTCATATACTTAAATTGATTTTGTAATTTCAATCTTATTGTAGCTCGAAATTTTTTAAACTTAGTCATGTGCGGTCATAGTATTCAAGTAATTGAAGAATTGGAAAGACTTCTTTTAAATTTGAAATGATAATACAAATACATCTCATTTGTCGATAAGGGATTATATATGTCAAACATAAAACCTTGAATACCCTTGTAAAACCAAAATAAATCTGTTATATAATTTCAATCCTATTTCATCAATTTTCCATGACGTAATTCGATCCTTAAAGAACTAAAATGACGGTGATCTATAGTTAAAGGACTATTATTTGCAATTTGCCCTAGCTAATTATAACCTAAGGTGCAATTATCCTGTTCCTAATTGCAGACAAGCATTCATTAATTATTAGGCAGCATTAACTTTAAACTCATCATCCACCAATAATTACTGTGTTAAAATTCAACATCAGCAGCTTTAAAGAGAAGATATTTAATTACTATCTGGAGTTAATTAGAGTCGCCATTGCCGTCAGCGTCATTGTTGGGTGGAATTGTCTCCAAAAAGCAAAACTAACTTTCTACATCAAACTTTAATTTATTTATTTTTTCTTTCCAGTTTGTTTAATCTATCAATCGCATTCGAAACCCTTCAATTTCGCCATTATTGTTACAGTTCCATTTCATCAGGAGTCTGATGTCACGATCCAACGGTCTTCAATAATTGAATTTCTCTCATGATTATCATTGCAAAATGGAACAAGATTGGGATCCAGCTTCAGAGCTGTCCAATTTATTGGAACAATATGTGCTATAATTAATACTACTAACTATTTTCAGGCACTGCTATGACATTCTAGTAGAATATTGAAGTAGTTGGTGTTTGAAGCAACTACAGATTTGTTTGGATATATTTTGCTTCATTAATTTGCAAGTACTAGAGTTTCGAGTGGTAAAAACTTTTATTTATTTCAAATACTTTGTCGCATAATTAGATGGGGCATCCAATCTCTTTTTTTAATGGAGACATTCACGCTCATCCACGTTTTCACAATTTTGAATGGAAAATGAATTTCGTGTATCATTTTGCAAAGTGTATATGAATTTTATGCAATAAAATTAATACAAAGGAGTTTTGTGCATGTTTCTCAAAACAAATGTGAATTTTTTGCTTTTTACACAAGTTTTGATATCGAAAATCAGAAGGAAAAAGATATTTAGATCAATTGGAGATATAAAATTCTAGCAAACATACATGGTTAGCATTTTTAAATGAATGATGATAACATTATGTTCCAAAATTTTGCATAATTTCAGAATATAAGTTTAACCAAATTCTAAAACACCAAATCAAATAAAAATAAATCAAAATTACTAGCTCATAAGATTTTCAATTATGAAAATATGTGTTCATTCCAGAATATTAAAATGGGAAACATTTTTCTTCAAAATTATAAATGTGGCCCAATTAAAGTGTTGCAAATTGTAAAATATGACTAAAGTCGATGCGCATGTGATTTGTGAAAGTATAACTAACTATGTCAATTATTTAATAAGATTTTAATGAAAATTGGAATACAGTCTGTATAAAAATAATGTCATGAGAAGATGATTTTATTCTCTGATTTCTCTGGTACCTCCTGATAAGGCATTGCCCTAATTAGTGTAACAATATTGTCGGGTATAATTCCTTTGTCCAAGTAAATATAGCTATTTTGGTAAGATGGGGTTGGATAAGAAAATATAGAGAACCATTAGTTCATTGCTGGTGTTTGTTTTGCCCATGAATTTTTTTTCCTTTTTCGTTTTTGTTGAAAACAATGAGAAGTTTATAATTTCGAAACTATTTGTTTGCCTTAAAACTCTATTACTCTATTATGTTTCTCGATTTAGTGATTTTTTTTAAAAAAATTTCTTATTGTGGTCGAAACGTTTCCGAGAATTCTCAAAAATATTCCAATATTTAACTGAGCGAAACATACTAGAAACAAAACTTTGATCCATAGTTTTATCGTAATTTGGCCTTTGAGAATTCGAAAACCATAAGCGTGTTGGTATCAACTTTTAATGCTTTATTTTTTTAAGCAAGAGTATAGTCTATTTGACGTTTTAGATTAATTTATAAATAAAGACAATAATTAAATATATTTTATTTGAAAATTCGATGAACTTCTAACAAATCAAATTAAATTACCTCATTTGTAGTTGGTTATACATAATGTGTTGTCAAACTTAAAATTATTAATTTAATATTTGCATTTTGTTTCACGCACAAAGACTTTTCTCTACACACACTCTTTCTACATATTGAGGCATGCTGAAAACTAACAAGAAAACACATTTAAAAGTTGTGCCCGGCATCTCTTATAAATTATAATATACTCCATCTTTTTAATCTCTAGTCTCATATGTGTAATACATATTTTACTTTAAGTTAATAAAATATTTTTTTTAATAATTGTTAAGAGACAGATTCTCCGTGGACTCAAAATCATAAAGAAGATTTAACAAAAATCTTGTACTGCTAGTAAATTGAATATATATATATATATATATATATATATTAAATTGAAAGTAGCTTATGCTGAATAGTTCTTCACCGATATCCATATTGTTCTATTATTGACAATTCAAAATAGTTTGTCACTATATATTATACTTGTTATCATTATTATCATGAAAAATTAATATTTTTGTCACTAAATATATGTAAAAAGGGATAACTTTTATTTTGTTACTTAATATTTTATCATTAAATACACAATTTTCTTGTAGTGAAATTCAACGGACCATAGAAATTATTCATTCAACCAAATTGTGCAACAAAAAATTAAGTACTCATTCATAACACATTTACCTTCGTAAGATGATTAATTAATTCTGAATTATATATATGAAAAAAAGATCAATTAATTCTAAGATAAAATCAGATTGGTACGTACGTATTGGGGAAATTCAGATTAAAAAAGGAAGAGGAGAAGCGAGTAGAAATTAATTAGTTATTTTTCTTTGTGGTTTAATTTGTGAAGATGTACCAGTCGGTCACTGTGTCTACAGAGCATTGGCCATAATACTAAATTTTTTTTTTTGTTTTTTTCTGAAATTAAGCCTGCAAAAAAAGGAAATGTTTTATGTTTGCTCCTTTCTGCAGATGCAAAGAGGGAACAATTTCTGAACGAGAATCATAATTATCTTATCTGTCCTTTGTTAAATCGTTTTCATTCTTAATTCAAATTCAGTAGGAGGAGTACAGCTGATAACTTTTGTCTTCTCCTATAGCTAGTAGGATTGATATTGTATAGTACTTACTGTATTATTCATTCATTCAAATCAAATGTAGAACGTACTATATATATATATATATTCGGCCATTTATTTTTGCATGCAGCAGGACCATATAGACTGCACGTACTGATCGAGGTTCAGTCAAACATGTACGTATGTCCTCTGTTTGCTTGTTACATGTGTTATCACCATCATGCCTTCTTTTACAAAATCAAAAGCATAACTTTAGTTCAAGAATTATTGTTACATGCAAATATTGTATAGTTTTTATTTTTATTTTCATTGGATTCTTACTGAATATTATACATATATATAATAATTTATTTTGATTAGTTTAATGAAAATTAGTTACTTATATTTATTTAATAGCAGCTATAAAATCTTCAAATCTCAATTTGTATGTATCAGATGACAATTCAATAAAACCATCTGAGTAGGTTAATGTACAGGGTTGTTACTCCACCTAAGCCCATTAAATTTATTTATAAAGTGTAGTGTTGGACTATAATTATAATTAAATCAAATAATGCATGGTATTGCAATATCTATAAAATTTCTTTTGGATTGGATCTCTCATAAAAGACTACAAAGCAAAGCATATGTAAATCAAATATTAAATGCATTTTCTCAACAAAAATAAGAGTACATAGAAGAAATTATATTGTACCACGTACGGTAATTGTTAATAAAATTTCCAGGTTTGAAAAAAATGTATGTTCCACCGTCCACATTAAGAATGATAAATTGTTCAAGGATGACTGGAAATAAGATGTATCTCTTTTGGAGTATCAATTCTGCCTATGCCAAATATGGAAGCTTCTGCTTCAGTTGTGTGGATTAGGCAGCTATCCATATAGCTTGTAAAGGGAAGGCCCATCCATTTGTGAGTTTTAATATATATATCTATATATATATCTCATTCCATATTGTCATAACACGTCTATGATAATATTGATTATATTGCTGAAAATCAATTATTGGTACCTCAAAAATTACCTAAATTACCTTCACATCCTGATGTGTCTACTGAGGTCAAATTGTTCAATGTTCCAATTCTTCTAAAGGACGCGGATTTTAAAAGAATTGCATTTTTGGTATCAAACTTTATATCGATTTTCACTTATGCTAACAAAAAAAAAAAATCAGGCCAGCACATTTGATACCGTCATTAAAAATTACCGTTAAGTGGGTGACGTGACAATTATGTCAAATGTGAGTGAATTTGTTACATTGACTAAACCGCCACGTTGCCCCCTCTTAACGGTGATTTATAACAGTGGTACCAAATGTGAGTGAATTTATTAAATTATGGTACCACATTTGTTGGCCTGATTTTTTTTTGTACCATAAGTGGAAATCGATAAAAAGTTTGATATCAATTGATACCGTCATTAAAAATTACCGTTAAGTGGGTGACGTGACAATTATGTCAAATGTGAGTGAATTTGTTACATTGACTAAACCGCCACGTTGCCCCCTCTTAACGGTGATTTTTAACAGCGGTACCAAATGTTAGTGGATTTATTAAATTATGGTACCACATTTGTTGGCCTGATTTTTTTTTTGTACCATAAGTGGAAATCGATAAAAAGTTTGATATCAAAAATACAATTAGAATACAAGGTAACCTGAGCGGGCACTAAATGTAGACTTATCCAATCCGTTTACAATATTATAATCGTAAAATACGAAAAATAAAATTTTAGTCCCTCAAAATGTAAATATCTAACAACATTAAATTGTTTTGTCCAACCCAACCAACCATAAAACTAGTGATTGGTTGAGTGTTATACAATTTCAAATCAAATATATTACAATTAATACTTGGATGTGTTTGGTTTGGCCAAAAATTAGCCTAGTATGTACACCTGGATTCGTGTAAGCAAAAGCAAAAATTGTGATTGAAGCGTATTGCGTTAGCCATTGACTAATTTATGCATTAAGAAATTCTATCCAAACGTTTCTGTTCAAAGGAAGAATTGAATGAACACTTTACTTGAGTTAATTAATGATCTCTTCATCTGGGTCCCCTGGTTTTACGGAACAGCTTTCTCATATCCACCTCAACGGAAAAAAATTGATTGTACAGGATGCTTGTAAAATGTGACCAAAATTACAACTTTTAAAATTATACTAGTTGTTCATTTTAAAGACAGCTCCAAAAGCCTAAATTAGAGATTACTTTATTTTTATTAAATAGTAAATAAATAAAAGCTTACTTGACTCTTGGTTTGATTCAAAATGACATAAAGTTTGTTTGCTTTTCCAAAAAAAAGAAAGAAATTGTTGTTAAAAGCAAGGAAACCCATCTGGGATATGGTCACTAGCTGTTGCAGTTTTAGTACACATCCCATGAGAGATCAGTGGGCGTAAATACTGGCTGGAAATAAGAAAAAACTAATTCCCACAAATTATAATCATAGTTAAATAAATTGAAATAAAAACAGCTGGCACTATGCAAGAATTTAAAATAAAGTTTCCTTCATAAAGGAACTGTTTTTGTACAGAGCTACTAAATTAATTAAGCTTCTACCATAATAAACAAAGGTTAAAAATTACTAGAATGATGAGAAAGCATAAAAATGACTGGCTACGAACTAACCCTAAAATGACCACAAAATTAAACACTTTTTTTTTTTTTCTGTTTTTGTTTTCCCTTGTTCAATTGATGTCGGTCCATTGTTTGAGGCCAGGAGTGGTCCATTTTGGGCACTTTGGACTGAAATAGGTAGACACAATCCTCGAGTTCAATAACTCCACAATTGGTGCAAATTTCACACACCTTGGCGTTTTGTACTGATTAATTGAAGCCCCTAAACTAATAGCATAATCCATAAGCTTATCAAATGTTCCAGACTCAACAATCTTGATCTCCAGTGGTCCAATGGCCTCGAAAACTCGGTTCTGTCGATAAACATTGTCGAGGGACTCTTCGATTGTGAGGCAGCAGTCTTCGAAGACCGATGGAGGAATTTGGGTCGACCCATTTTGACTCAGCTCCCAGTACAACACATAGTGACCCGGAATTGTATTAGTATCCGCATAGCTAGTGTACTCGATTAGCCTTGCACCAAATGGCATCAAATGGGTAACCGCATTCATGACCGCGTTTTGTAGCTCAACCTCGTCGGTTTTATCAGTGTCAATACTCAACACCACATTCTTCCTGCAAATAAAGTTGAACTGAGGTGCATTGTTCTTAAATCCAGCTACACGAAGCACATCTCCAACTCTGTATCGGTAAAGCCCTGCATCCGGCCACAAAACAAAATAAAAAATCATAAATAAAAAATCATAAAGACAAGACTAAAAGATTAGCTGAAATTAACTAAAATTACCAGCATAAGTGGTGACAACTAGCTCATATTCTTCTCCAAGCTTAACATCAACTAAATCAACCAACTCTTGTTGTTCCTTCTCATTGAGGGACTTAGGCATGGCGATGGAGTTGGAGATACAGTTGTTTCTATGAACTGGCAAGAACTCGTAATAACACATATTCGGAATAAGTGTATAGGAAACGTCACTTGGTTTGCAAAGTGGGTTAAGGTTAACCCCGAAATAACACTCGGAAGAAGCATACATTGTGCAAACAAGTGGGAGCCCATTGCTATAGTAATCAAGGGTAGGGATATACTGTGACATGGTCCCAGTGACAATAACATCTATGTACTTGGTATTAGGCCAAAGCCTAGTAATAATCCCCTGCCACGAATCTTTACCACATTCGGACTCAATGTAACCCGCTAAAACAGGGTCGGGTTTCAGGATCCCCATAACCGCATCCCTTACGGTTTGATCAGTGATTAAGGAATTAAGAGTCCCTGTTTTAATATCATGGCAAAGAAGGGTCCAGTGTTTTTCCAGAAACCGGATAGCCCTGATGAACCCGGAGGCAAAAACTGCCCCGACCCGGAGGACTTCATTGTTTTGGCAAAGGCCACAGAGCATTTGGGAGTACATGCTTTGGTAAGAATCAGAACAGAGAATGGTTTCATTTGGGGAAGTGTAGTTTGTGTAAGGGTCATATGGTCTTTCTTTGAAATGGGAACTTTTGTAGTAACTAGTTAAAACAGGGCGTGCGAGTAGGCCACCTGGTGTTTTGGTTTCACATTTTATGAACAAGAAATACATCCCTTTCCCTTTGTCTAAGTTAGGCACAAATTGACTCATCACAGGCATCAAAAGACTGTAAAGCAGTGATCTCCTCTCTAACTCTTCTTCAATTGTAGGCATCACTTTCCTTTCCCCAGCAGATGTCCCGGAACTGCACATTTACATATATCCATTTTTTTCATGGAAACTAACAAAAAAATGATAAAAAGAGACTAGTATATAAATTTAACAGACCTTGTTAAGAATTCCGAGATGGGTTCGGAACAGAGAATGGGTGAGGTGTCGCCATTGGCTATGCGATTGATATCGGGCAGAATGTCTTCGTAGGAAATAACGGGCATGATTTTCTTGAAAGATTCTCTATCGGTCTGCCCGTTGAGACCATGTCTCTTTAGGTACTCAACGTCGGCGTTTCTGGAAAGGATTTCAGCCAGAACACTTTTTTGAACCTCATCGGCGTTTTTGGTGACATCCTCAATGAAATCGAGCTTTCTTTTGTTGTTATCTGCCACACTGTATTCAGTGGGGAGGTGTTGGGATGATTCTTTTGGTGCTTCGGGCATGATTATGGCGGCTGCTGCTAATTCTATCTTTGTATGTATATAAATATTTTAGAGAGAGAATGAGATGTGGGGGTGGGGTGGGGGAGAGGAGGAGAGGAGAGGAGACGTTTATATAGCGGGGGGAGGGAGGGGATTTGGTTTTGGTCCACCTTTTTAATAATACAGTAAGTGTTTAAAAAGTGCAGATAATTAGTAAAAATTGTTAAAAAAAGAAATTGGATGGCTTGATTGTGAATATGGATGGGACTTGGTGGCAATTTTAGTTTTCCAAATTGGAACATGCTTTTATCACTCAGTTAGACATAAAACTTTCATGCTTCACAGAATTTGCCTGTGACAATTCGAGTGGTGTACCAAGTACTTTCCCTCTGCTTTTTACCTTCTAGGACTAATTAATAGCCTACTTCTACTTCTTATTATTATGTAAAAATGTAATTTATCATTTCACTATTTTTTCTTTTTTTCTTCTTTGATAAAAGAAAAATAAGTAAAGGGTATGGATGTGGATAGGTACATTAATTTCTAATCTATAAATTCTAATAATCAAAAGGTGCATTGTTTTCAATCTTATCCCCATTTTCTCTCTTTTTCTGGTAAAGTTGAAAGTAAAGGACAAAGTGTGCTGATTTCATGTCAACAAGAAAAATGAGGTGTATAGTGGATTAAGCTACCACTTCTATTTTTTTTCCTTTTTTTTTTTTAACGAAATAAGGAATAACATTCAAGCACATTTTTCTGTCAAGTCATAATATACAGAGAACATATATGTGCACTTGTTGGTTACTTCCTTAATTTGTATTTTGTATATATTGTTCAATAATAATCCTACTATATATGTGAAATTTCACTTTGTGCACCACACAGTACTGCTGCTTCTTCTTCTTATTTTTATTTGGTGAAAATTCTCATACATGAAGAAACTAATAAATCACTAAATTAAATACATTATCAAATAAAGTTTATGAATTAACATCTACACATAATCATGTAACTAGCAAAAGTGAAGACTGTTTTAACCATCCCGCAGTTTCGACAGATAGTACCTAGGATTTTATGTACAAAAAGAAAGAAAAAAATTATTTTTAGCGAAAAAAATAGAGACAAAACTTTAGAGAGTTTTGAACATCCATAATAATTAAGATGAAAATGTAATAAGATATGTATATTTACCAACATATAACTAAACGTAAAATTTTACATTTTTTAGCCGTACGAAAATTTCAAGAAAAGACGTATATTATGATGTGAAGAAAGCTAATTATGTATAACAAAAAATTAATTATTAATATATTGAATAATTTAATAAAAATGGACCCAATTTTTCATAGGTCGTTTTTCTTTCGAAATTCTTAAGATTATTAGTGAATTGGTTAATTTGAATACTTCTGATTTTGTACTCTTCAACATGTCTGAAAGACGAAACGAAAAAATATTTTTAGGATCGATGAAATACACATCAAATAGATATAAAAAAGAAAAAAAAAGTGATAATATATATATATATATATATATATATATATATATTAGAGAATTAGTCGAGTTCATGCTATAAAATTTTAAAATAACCATACTATTGTTGCACGAAATAGTTTGTAAAAGGAGATTATCTCAAGTTTTCCGACTTGTTGCATTATAATGAAATTAGGGATAAATGCAAAATACTCCCTTGTGTTATGCTAAACCTGCAAGAAACTACCCCGTAAAATTTTTATTGCGCCAAACTTCCTTGTGTTTTCAAAAACCCTGCAAAAAACACCCAATTTGTAAAAAATAGGTCGTTTTGGATCGACATATTTCAAGAAACAATTTTTAAAATACTTCAAGTTGATCCCTATAACTTCAAGTGGTATATTTTTAAAATTATTTCTTGAAATATGTCGATCCAAAACGACCTATTTTTTACAAATTGGGTGTTTTTTGCAGGGTTTTTGAAAACATAAGGAAGTTTGGCGCAATAAAAATTTCACAGGGTAGTTTCTTGCAGGTTTAGCATAACACAGGGGAGTATATTGCATTTTCCCCATGAAATTAACTATTTTGACTTGTATACGTTAACTAACTTGTATTCTCCTTAAAAAAAAAAAAATTAAATATAGATAGATATACGAGGACCTTTGGAGACGGTGAAAATGCAATGGTGGTGTTTGTCCTATTCGTACATTACATAGAAAACAGAAGATGATTAAATTAAATTAAAATTATAATTATCCCGATTCCCCTCCCTCTGAAGCGGCTTTGGGTTGAGGAAAATTACAGGCAATACCCTGTAATCCCGCAGTTTTGGAGAACATATTACATGCATGCGTGCTTCTTCTCCGTGTGTTTCTTCACGCACCGGCAGCATCTCCACCGGGATTGTTTGATTCCTTCCCGGTAACATAAATAAATACTTTAACGGCTTTAAGACTTGTAACGGTTTTTGACCTTCACATTCTCGTGGCTGGGTCGTCGTACGGTACTCCGGACAGCTGGTTACAGCTGGATCACAGATCTCCTCTAATTTGACACGTGTACGAATAAGAGTTCTCTTCTCTTACTAGTTTTTATTTGCTTCACGCACTTTATTTCGGAATAAAGGCTCTACCATTTTTACCCACGCAAAATATTTTTTAATACGTTTTTTGAGTTGAATTTTAATAAATTAAAATTAACACTGCGATCGAGTTATGAAAATTTGATGTGACACGACAATGTACAGGTGAATTCTGCAAATAACATATAGTCATATTTTTTTTTCTTCCAATTTTTCAAATATTTATCTTATCGTTGGTAATTGACAAATAGAAGAAAAATATATAATACACTTGTGTATTACTAGTCATGTAGCTAGCATCTAAGTTTCGTTGAGATAGAAATATTCTGACAGTGTCTCAAGGAATTCTAGGCATTGATCGATATTTTCATAGTTATATTGAAAATATATATCAAAAGTTTCAAGTTTTTTTTAATATGGCAATAAAAATTTATATGTTGTTTTGAAACTTCTTGTTTGTTTTAAGGCTGGCTAGCCCTCTTATTTGTCTTAATCTAAAAATTTCTTGATGATTTTTTCAGTTAGATTTAAATGACTGAAACATATAGTAGAAATAAATTTTTATTCTGTGATTCTAGGCGTATTTTCCGACTGGATATTGCCTCAAAGATGAAAGATTTGTCCCCATGTACTAAATTTGAGATTTTAACAATTCTATTTTCAAGCTTGTATTCATTTTATCACATTGTTTTATACTTTTAAAATAGGAGTAATTTCTTTTTCTACGTTATTATCTCAGGATCTACAATTGTACCCTATTGATTTTCCATAATCTTCCAATCAATCGTCCAACTATTTGCACATTTTAAACAATGAAAATAGCAAGAAGATGGTTAATAAGGCTAAAATATAGTGGCAAATCAAAGTTACACAACTTCAGAGTGACATAAGTAATGAAATTATTTTATATTTGTCGTGATAGTGATTATGCATTTGTCTAATTTTGTACCGACCATGATTAAGATTAATTAATTAACTTCATTTTCCTTTATGTTTTCCTTCACTTGGGCAGCTTGGACCCTTCATGTCTATTTTCTTTCTACAGTTCATCACATCATCTTGCTATAAATGCAAAATACTTTCATGTGTTATGCTAAACCTGCAAAAAACTACCTTGTGAAATTTTTATTGCGCTCAAAAACCCTGCAAAATACACCAAATTTGTAAAAAATAGGTCGTTTTGGATCGAAGTTTGGCGCAATAAAAATTTCACAGGGTAGTTTCTTGCAGGTTTAGCCTTACACAATGGAGGCGTTATCCAGGTGACCAAGCTTACACCAGACTAATCCTGAACCCTCAGAACCTTTGCCCTAGAACCCTGAAGGATGTAAATCGCGTGATGTGCCTCCACCAAGCCTTGGGATCCCACCATATTGTTGTACACTCTGCGCACAAATATTTTGTGATTGAGTGAACAAGCTTGAAGTCAATTTTGTGAACCTTTTTTTCCGAAGAATCAGATCATTTGAATCATGAAAATAAATGAGTTACGTCCAAAATCTTTTTGCATAATAAAACATGTATAGAAGAAAAAGGGAAAAAAAGACACGACAAGCTAAGCGTCAATTGTTTCGGTCACGTAGAATTTAGAAATTGCAAAATTATAGATATATAGGTCAACAATTTCTCAGAATGGACTAAACAAAAAAATTCGTAGCCTAAGTGCCTAACTTTGGACTATTGGATTATTATAGTATTTGTAGTTATATATATATACTTGCTCTTCTAGCTCTTGGAAGCATATCATGATCACGTACGTTATATCTTTTGACTTTATCTTATATTCAATACCTAAAAGTAAATTAAACGACTTGGAAAATTGGGAATTCAATTCATTGACAATTTTAGTTACGTTTGACAAGTGTTATATATGGAGATGTTTTGATTTGTCATTGTGGATTTCTTTTTTAATGATGTCAAGTTCAAAATATAATTATGAGAATAACGATGTAATTATTATTCTTTAGTGGTATGAATTGCACTGTTTTTAAAACCGGACCGGTCATTGAACCGGAAGCCCTACTGGTTACTGGTTCGATCGGTTAGATCGGGTCGATCACTGGTTCGATCGGTATAACCGGTGTGACTTTATTATTATTGAATATTTATATATATATTTTTAGATTATCTAAAATACAATTATAATTCAAAAAATTATCATTCTTTGTCAATATAAATTTTTATTGTTTCAAGCAAATAATCAAAATGTCTTAAAAATTAAGATCAATGTCAAAAATATAAATCTCAAGTATCCCTCAAAGATACATACATTCAAAATAAGACAACAAAATTAAAAGTTCATCACATTTTCAAAGTTTTGGCTTGTTCATTTGGGTTCTATTGTTGTAACTTGATGTGTATATGGTAATTGGTTTGCATAATTTCATACACAAAATAATATTATTCACAATAATGAGAAAATGGTTATGTACTTCTTTATGTAAAAAACATTGTAATATTGCATTGATTGTTAAAATACTAAAATAATGAATATTATTCCAATTAAAGTATATAAATGTAATTCTATTAAATGTTAAACAATAGTTCAAATAAATAATAATAACAAAAAATCTCTAAATTTAAAAAAAAAAAAAATTAAGTGAACCACTGGTTCACTGGTTTTACTGGTTCACTGGTTTTACCGGTTTTGGAGCCGGTTTTACCGGTTCGAACTGGTTAATTAGGAGACTGGTTTTTAGGGATAAATCGGACCGGATTGGGGACCGGTTAGCGGTTAAACCGGGCCAACCGGCAGGTCCGGTCCGGTTTTAAAAACACTGATGAATTGTGTGGCTGTTACTGGGTCTTCAAATTATAGTTTCGAACATGATAATTACAACTTAGAAAGAAAATTAATCAAGTCAATTAGCTAGCTCAAATATAATTATAAAAAATTGTAGCTCAAATATTAAAGAGAAGTGCACTAGCCGTATGGGTTAATTAAAAAAGAGATTAGAAGAGTTGACTTGTTCTTTCCAATAGAAGAATTACAAATAGACCTATAACTAAAAAAATAAAACTAGAAAATTCATAGTCTTAGAATTTCTTAAATGGAGAATTTTATCGATAAGAAATTGTGACATCCTACCAACTGCACCCTAAATTGCGGTGTTGCAGACAGACGAGCAATTCATACGTTGGCCGAGGTTCAACCTAGTTTAGACAAGTTTGTTTCTGCTGGATTATTCTTGTAAAGTTCTTACTCATCAATAACCCCAAATGTATAGAGATGAAACGTTAATTTGAGATTGTGAGATACCTTTGCCTGGCTTTGAAAAGCTACATAATCCTGGTCACAATTTAAAATAAAATTAATTAGAACAAAGTTCAAATATATATTTATTAAACCCCTACAAATACATATGAAATAAAGTAAGAATTATTCGCATATAATAATATTTTAACTATAAATTAGAGAATAATTATTAATGGTCCTTTTTTAAAAAAATAAAAAATAATTACTTGCTTGAAGGTAAATTGTGTTCCTAAATCTTACTAATCACATTCTAAGTGGTGTGAGAGAAAAAGAATATCATATAGGTATCAGCTCTTGAGCTAGTTTTTTAGGTAACTTAGACCCAATTGATTTGGGTGGACTTAGTCCATTCCTCGTGGCTAATACGAGTCATCTTCTTTTGTGATAATTCTTATATGTCTTTGTTTCAGTGTTTAGTTTATTCTTTATTCATATGATCTGAGAAATCCGCGTATTGGATCGATCCTTACCCACCCACATGCATGTTGTAAATCACAAGACTTAACCTAATAAAGTCTTGAATATCAAGACTACGTATTTTTTATATAATCTTAAACAATCCTCATATTTTGAATTGAGTTAAACTCAGTTCATTGATCCATATATGTACTAAGTGGGAACCAAGGACAAATACACTAATAATCGTGCCATAAAATAAAAATGTAATACGTGTAGGATTTGACAGCCTAACATCCTAAATGTCGTCCTATATATATTTTTTAACAATTTTCGAACTTTTTTTCCCCAAACAACCACCAACTTCGAGACTCTGACCAAGCGTTTCGGACACAATATCAAATATCGAATTAACATTCAAACAAACCAATACTAAAATACGCAAACAATTAAAAAAATTAAACGGCCCTAAATTTCTATTACCCATCCCTATCATGGTTAAATATAAATTTTATGTCCAGCACTTACGCAGCAATATTCTTGACATACTTGTCAAACAGTAAATTTATGTTATCCACTACTTTGCACCAATTATTGATGCATAACAAAAAGCTCAATTAATTAGTTTATACGGTTTATATTAATTCAAAAATGTTCTTTTTTCTCAGATACCATTCTCTTTTTTATTCAGTCACAACTCACTATCTTTCTCTTGCAGTATTTTTCAAAATATTTTCAGGAATCGGGTTTTCCATATTCTTTTCCTCTTTAATTGTATAAAATCAATTTTTGTGTAGTATGAAATTTTGATTAAAATATATGCTGATTCAGCTATAATGATTTTTAGAAACATTTTATTTATGGGGGAAATGCATAATACTACTATCTTGAGTTATGCGAAAATTGCACAAACTACCCTGTGACTTTTTTTTCCGCACCAAATGCCCTTGTAATTTTTTTCCGTCCATTTTTTAACGCACATGTGATATTTATTATTTTTTGCATGATGTTTTCGGCAAAAAAACTCCCTTGTACTTTTGAACGTTTGAACAAAACTCTCTTGAATTTTTTAACGTTTGATATATCTATGAATAATTTAGGCAATTCAATAAAAAATTAACGATGTTAGTAACTAACAGAGATTGAATGTTTTATGCAGGGTTTCTGAAATTACGAGAAAGTTTGGTGCAAAGAAAATTTCACAGAGTAATTTTATACATGTTTCAGATAACACAAGGTAGTATCGTATATTTTCCCTTTATTTATGTTTGGGTAAATATTGTTTATTAGGTGTCATATTTGGGTAAATGATACAAAATGTTCTTAAAGATTAAATATTATTAAATAAATCTTTTCTTTTTTTAACTCGGAAATAAATCTGTCAAAGCTTTGAATGAATCGTTATAAAAAAAACTAACAATCTAACAGAGAACCTTACGGTCAAACACAAGAAAATTTTACACAAATAATTGATATTTTAACCTCTGTTCGAGCAATAATCATTTATTGTTTATTCCTTAAAACAAAAACCCAATACAAGAGACAAGGGCCCACTGTGACGTCTCGCGCGAGTTCGGCCCAAATATGTCTTATCACTCAGACATAACACCGTTTTGACTTTGCAATGTCAAGATTAATGAAGGCAAAATTTCATTTTTGACCTGCTTTTTAAAATTAGTCTTTTTACTGTAGTATCTTGATAATATAAATTATTTATTGTGTTATCAACATTAATATTAGTTCTTCTTCAGAATTTTTTTAATTATTGACCTAAAGAAAAAATTTCCGTCGAAAATCATCAATTTGTCCTATCCATTTAATTTACGCCAAAAATATCAAGTGTCCCGTGACACTTAAAAATTAAAGATTTCATATTTTGACTCCAAAATTTGCAAGTTACGTTCAAGTCATGTGATGGATCTATAATTTCAATTTTGATGAAAAACGATTAAAGTTCCACAATGAATTGATGATTTTCGGCGAAAATTAATTTTTTTCGGCAATAAGGAATGAAATTGATGACGATGACACAATAAATCGAGGTACCACAATAAATGGCTAATTTTGTAGCGTAGCCACTTTAAAGGGTCTAAAATAAAATTTTACCATTAATGAATGAAGTCTAAAAAGAATTTTGTACCATAGTCAAAATATTTCATATTGTCGTTGTACATTATTTTAAAATGAAGAGCCGGACATATTCACGATTATTCTATAGGTTGATTTATATCTAGAAAAATTACAACAAGAAACGGAAAAAAATGGATTCATGATCATGAGTCTTAGAGAAAAAAATATATCATTTTTTTTTAAAAAAAAAAAAAATCAAAATTTTCAATATCTGATATATAATAGGATCGAGTCTCACCTAAAGTAACATAAAGAAATATGACATAACTCTCGTGATAACATAAATCACTGATAGATTGCTTTTAAAGTTAAATAACTAAAAATAATAGAACCTGGCTAATTATTTATTAAGAACAACTAATACTAGAAAATACGATAACTTTGAATATAATTCTTCTGCATAAGTTAGTCTATAATATCGTTATTCACTTCAATTTATATTCCAACTTCACAATGCACTAAAAACGTACAATTTATAAAATTAAAGATATGCTGGGGTGCATGTCGACGAAGGTAGGGTCGTGTACCAAATGGAGCGATTTGTGTTTGTTGATGTTATTTGAGAGTGGAGTGGACTGGACTGGATTGGACTGGACTCAATTATTTTATAAACAAAAATGGGAATTATTCTTTCATCAGGATTTCTAGGAATTGATGTTTAGACCATCAAATTTAATGTTGCGTTTTGAGGTAGGAGACAACTACACACTTGCAAATCTTTGACCGCTGACTATTTTCAGTCTTCCAAATCTTCCTTTGCTCTTTTTAATTCAAGTTGTATGTGTTCTACTCATAATCATTCTTAATTCCAACATTCTATATAAGTATTTTAAGATCCCTAGAAGAACTTACAATAATTTTCTCAAATAGTGGAGTTCAATCTAGACAAAGAACCACCACAACATAAAAATATACTAAATGGAGAAGTGAATATCTTTGAAAATTAATTTTGAATTATACTTGTATTTTTTTTTCTAATTTTCTAAAAGCATTCAGATCTTAAACTTGACTTAATAACTTTTGATACACTTCAAACACATTGCATGAAAAACTCACCTAGAGGCAACAATTTATTTGTGTTTGAGGAAATCAATATTCATCAATTTAAAGATATTTAGACTTGATCTCAAATTCAAGGACGACTCTATGGATATTAAATATGATTATCTGGTAAGATCCTTATGTTATGCCATTTTAAATAAATATATATATATATATATATATATATATATATATATATATATATATTGAGATGGTAATTACATCATTACATTCAAAATTATCCAATAATAAATCAACATTACATCAAAAATAAATTCAATAAAGTCAAAGTACAAAAAAAAAACTAACAACATTAATAGTGAACTGAGAGAAAAACTTACACTAGTGGGGCACTAGGCTACGACCTCATCAACTCATCAATTTATATATTGAAATGCATAAATATATATCTTTGTTGTATAAGTAGGAAAATTCGTTATCAATCAAAGAACGTAACATGCACAAATTGATACTCCCACCATTTCATTTATTTGTCGTTTGACACAAAAAAATGTTGTTTCATATTATTTATCTTTTTAGAAGTTCAAGGCAAAAAAATTTATTTTTCCAGATTTATCATTTCATATTAATTGTTTTAACTTCTAATTATAAGAGGAGAGAGAAAAACTATTACTTCCTTCATTTTTTTATTTGTCGCTTTGGCAAAATATATTTGTTTACTTTTATTTGTGGTTTTAGGATTTCAATGTAAAATTAATGTTATTTTACCAATTTTACACTTCTTACTAATACTTGTAATTAATGTTAAGATTATTTGATTAAAATGGTATTTTGGGATTTTACGTCAAAAAAGTGGTTATTCATGACATTAATTAATTCGTGTGCAATCCTCCCAAACGATAAAGAAAAAAAAACTAAGGGAGTAATACTACAATGATGGTATTTTAGTATTTTTCTCTTTAAACGGTGGCTATTTAATACTCCCTCCATCCATTTTTTTCCTATCATTTTACGTTTCTCAAGAAGTTTAGGTAAAAGTTAAAAAGGTGAAACTTTTAGGTATTTTTACATCTATGTCCTTAAAAGTAATGCTTGAGAGTTAATGGTGTCAGATTATTACTTTATGGAAGAGGATATATTTGAGAAAATTAATTTCATTAATAGAAAGAGAGTGTTATTTTTGAAATCCAAAAAATAAGTAGTAGTGAAAATTTAAAGACAAATGGAATAGATTTTTTAATCAATGTGTCATTACCCAAAAAGATAAATAAAATGATACGGAAGGAAGTAGTAATTAATTTAGGCATAAGCTGATTAATATGTGACGTGAAAATCAAGGTGATGACATAAAGCAACTAGTACTAATTTGTGTGAACATAGTAGAATTTGATTGGATAATTCTTTGTTTTCAGATTCCAATTAATAGGGTTTATTACTGAAATCAATGTGGTCAATTATGGTGCATGCTTTATGCTTACTCGAGCACCGTCCACTCCTCGGGCCATCACCTAGTTAATTGAAGTAAATCTTGTTATTAATTGTCCACTAATTATATACACGACTAAAATAAAAATTTCTCCATTACCAAATGAACCAGCTGCTAGGTCAAGTTCAAAAGATGAAAGCTATAATGTGTACAAGAAATATTTCCTTGGTTTAGAAATCAACCATGTCTTAAAGGAAATTAAATGATTTCTCTAATTTTTATTTTCAACTTAATTAGTCGAAAATTAATTAAACTACGCTTGTCAAATAATCATATATAGAAATTTTCATATACAGTAGAATATTTATGTCTAAATCATCAATGATGAATTCATTTGTTAATTACAATACCAAACTTTTTTGATTTATTATTAGTTATGTAAGATCTGTAAATTAAAATAAAACTTCTTACAATTAAGAGTAAATTTTTTTTTTTTTTGGTGGAATTACAATTAAGAGATTGACTGGAGATATTTACCCACAAGATTTAGTCCCACGAGGAAGGGGAAAATGCTTAGGTAGTACTATAAAATTTTCTAGAAAAATCTTCTGATTATAACAAAGTCCAATCTATTGGAAACTAAAATGAACAATACAAGGCCATTGGCTTAATCTACTTTCTAACTAAGATCAATATTTAATTAAGGGACCAAATTATGTGGTCCCTGTATTTATGTTTCCATTCTAGGGTAACACACTAAAGTTAGATATTGCCAGTGCATAACAAGGCATTAATCTAATTTTAAATTTAGATAAAGTTAATTGTAGTCACTGCAACGCTAAGGCAGGATCCTTGCCTAGCTAGAATTTGGTCGTCGCCATGATCATTAACTAAAAGTACGTAGATATAGGCTTTAATTACTTAATGGCTATTAATTAAGGACCAAAATCTAAATCAATTATGTTTCTCTTTTATCACATGTAATCTTTCTCTTCGAATTATGATAGCACGGGAATTAAGGTTAATATATCAAGTGGCGCTTCCTTTCATGGTGTTTTAAATAGAATTTTAAATTATATCCTATGTTTTAGACGATTTACCTTATTGATTCTTGACATTATTGTCTCTGAATTTGCTTGAATGAAAATTATTGTTTTATCTAAAAAAAAAAAAAAATAATCAATGTTGTGCATGGTATATATGTAGCATGAGAGAATTAAGTTGCTTTACTAAAAAATGTGAGATTTCAATTCATTCTTTATCATTTATATATTTCATGCAAAAAAAATCAGGTTGTTAGTGTTGTAGTCTCACTCACATATTGTGATTTGCAATCTTGAACTCTTGAATTCGTTCAAAACAACATTAACCTGAAATATCTTAGCAATGATATATATATGCCTTCTTTACAGCAATTACAAATACGTCTCATCGCATAATAAGAGTAAGAGAGATATTTAGATCATCATCACATTACGTACAATAATATGAGATGAAGCATATATATATATATACTTCAAGTACTTTGGTTTGTACTCTTAAGTCTTAACAAGTCCTTTCAAAGAAAATGAACTATCACGGAGCAAAGAAAAGGTCCACCTATATTACCTTCATTAGTGGCGACATGATAAAATGTGATCTTGTGTTTTCCACGATCATGGAAAAATTGGATAACACATGAGCCCATTTGCTACAAGAAGCCAAACTTTCTTGTCAAAGTGTCCATTCAATATTTTTAGCACGTTAAAGTCTCCTTCTTCAAGTCTCACAAGTGGGCAATTGAGGTTAATAATTTATACTTTTTTTTTTTTTTTTTTTTTTTTTGTTGACCTAGGTTAAGTCCTGGACCACCCATCACTGGCCTCTCAGCAATGTGCGGAAGTAAATCGCGGGATGTGCCTGAGTTGGTCAGGGTTTGTTAACTCTTTATACTCCTGGCCCCCAAGGGAGCCTACTACCATGGAACTTACAACACCAAGCTGCTCCATCCTCCCTTAAAGATTTTACAACACTTGGCTGCTCCTCCCAGGATTCGAACTCCCCACCCTGGGGGAGTGAGCCCCGGAGTTCACCTCCTTTACCAACTGAGCTGTGCCCCGGGAGGCATTAATAATTTATACTTGTTGCTATGTTTAACTTACTATTTTATTACTCGGGCTGGCTCTATTACTCCATAATTTTTGTAAAACTAATTTAATTTTTATGGGGTATTTTAAAATTCATTAATTAAATTTAATTGAAAATAAAAATTCAAATAAATATTTTAAAATCTAATTAATGGAAGACATTCATGATTTAATTAATTGAAATTTTTAAATGGGTATAACTATCTAAATCAAATATGGATTTATTATTTTATTTTATTGTACATCTTCAATGAAAATTTGTAAAAGAATTTATTGATATTTTAGTTGAAACTTCATGGAGAAATCATATTAGTTCAATTATTTCATAGATATTGCAACTTTATGGCCAATTACATAATCACCTAATTTTTTCGGAATATGCAATTACCAGTGTAAAAAATCAGCCATAATGTAAAATGTCAAATTAAATTTTAGGGGAATGTGCAATAATCAATTTTAAAATGATTTAGGTAATTAGTTTAATAATTAAAAAAAGTCAATTCTATATTTTGTTTGGACTAGGGAAGATAAAAAAGTCGCCGTAAACTTGGGCTTTTTTTGGGTTCCTTTCTTAATTCCCATATGCTTTGTAATGTGATTGAATTATATATCACTTTCATTCTTTGCTTTTTAATTTAGCTTCTCATTGATAGTGATTTTGACAACAATATGTGGAGGAGGGAGGGATGCATCTTTGCCTCTTTCTTTCTTTATCTTCTTACTGTTAGTTAGTGCAGACTTGTCGGTCCAGTGCTCCAAATAAATGGTAGCCTACATACACTACCCACAACATGTACTGTACTCCCCAGTTTTATTTTTGAGTGAAAATTCATAAAAATTAATTAGCTCCCTCCCTACATCCTCTCTATAATTCACTGTCCAACTTGCTTGGTGGCTTTTAACAATATGATTATTTATCACTTGAAATTCTTAGTAGAGGGATTCTTAGATTTGTAATTATATATGTCTGTCAGTCAGTTTGTCTAAAGAATTATTACATGAACAAATGTTGTCTAAAATGGAAACTTTCAGGAGTAAATTAATAGCTTCATGGGGTACACCAACTTCCCAAATAGGAATATATATATATGTATATATAAATAAATACCTCTATTCAAAATTTAAAATCATACACATATGGTTGGTTGGCTTTAATTCTTAATTCAATACATTTAATTTATTTTAATGGGGGGTGCAAAAAAGAGAACCAACCATATGGTGAGTACCCTTGGATATGGCAGCAAATCACATGGCAATAGCAAAAAGTATGAGTTTGTCCCTCACTTTACAAGGTAATGTTGAGGCCCATAAATATTTTCATTATGACCTAAACTTATAGGATAGGATAAATGTACCATTAATCTAAAGTTGAAAACATGACAAGATGGATCAAAAGTATGACTAAATAATCCATTAATTAGTGTTCATTCTTTTATGTTCAATTAGATTCCTTTAATTTAACTTTATATGTAATATATATAGTTGTTCATGTTCTCCTTTTTTTTTTTTTTTTTTTATTTATTATTAATTTTTTTTTTTATCTTTATCAAGTGAGTGGGTTAAAGACCATTTTGTGATTGGTTTCATTGAGATAAAAACCTTTTAGCCCATCGTTTCATGTCGAGGGTTTAGCAAGCCAGTAGGGTCCTATCAAGCTTGACCACAAAAGTACCCCTAGCTTAAAAGTGTTAGTAATTGTACATCTATAAAGGTGATTCTTTTTTTAAGATAATTAATTTAAAAGTCGTACATTATTGTTTTTGGTCTTTCAACTTTCCATTTGTTGGTTTTTCCAAATAGATAATAATATATTTATTCATTGCCAATGGAAGTGAACCAGGTAATGTGGGGAACATATTCATGCAAAAGTTGAAGAATTTTTGTGTTCGTATAACACAACATATAGGCATATCATATATAGGATTATAGGGTCATGACTTTGGTTTTTTTATTTGTATTTTATTTGTGTTGGCTGAAGTCATTACCATACATATTTCCCATTACAAACAGTACTTATAAAAGTGTGGTGTGTGGCCTATTGCTAGCTAATTATATTTATAGTGCTTATTTCAAATACCAAAATATATAGTAGAAAAAATATGTATGAAATTATACAATCATGTCCCTTATATTACAGGCGTACCATGTTCTTCTTTTCTAGTGACTATATTAAAATGTATAGTTTCAATAAATTACACATCGAATAAATATCTTATATGTCATACACATATATATACTCAACAACAACAAAAAATCTAATGTGATATACTACTATTTTTATTTGAAATTTGTGATGATTAATATAATACTCCTATGATTGATGGTAAAGATATGATGGAAGAACTGGAAATGGTTGGTCTGCATATTTATTTATATATGTTATACTATTGCACCTAAAAATGGGATGTAATGTGTCATGTCTCCTATTCATGAATGACTACATGCAGAATTAATGAGAAGAGAAATTTTTGCATTATTGTTCTTCATTCAACCATCCTTTTGCTTCCCTCAAGCCATGGAGAATTGTGGGTCAACGATTGCTGAAATTAGTTGACAATGATACTAAATATTTTTTTTAAGATTGATATTTAATATATTTTATTTGTAAAAGAATATATTATGAAGGAGAACTATATATATTGAATTCAAAATGCTAAAATAAATTAATGAAAAATTATCAAAATTTTACACAACGTTTTCTCATATCATAAAATTCATCTATGATAGAATTCGTACCAAAATTCTCAATAATTTTCTTTCTAATGTAAATAATCCAACAATCCGCAAGGTATTAATCTTTCATTTTATTTCCGAGCTTATTTTTTACCAAATTAATTGTTGAAAATGATCGCTCGGTTGTTGTGCATGGTGGTAACAAGAAGAGTTAATACAGGCGAATCAAATGATCAATGGTTACAACATAGACTTCCTTGTATTCTTCAACCGTAAATTAAACATAGCTCATAAAATATGGATAATTATTTGTTATATGTCTAAGGTGTAATTGACAATTTAGCATAAAAACACGAGGACTAATCTAACTCCTTATCAGAATTGACTCAATAATGCAGGCTATTTATTAGTAGTAATAATATATTTTGTTTCCAAAATTCTTGTGGGAGCCAGGCCCCCCAAAAGTAGGATGGATCCGTCCTTGATTATTAGTCCTTATAATGTAACGGATTCATATTTGAATCAGAGAGATTTTATATAATATGTCTGGCGCATCTTAAAAGTGATTAAGCCATGTTTTAGATATGAAAATCCTCGGAAAACAATAAAAAAATGAGCATATACATGTCTATTTCAATGGTGGTAGGTATTAATTCCAAGAATCTGGACACAGGTCTGCTGTAAACCATCTCCTTATAGTTTACTCATTTTTTTTTCTCAAGATATTATCATAATTTCAGAATGCATAATTAGACAGACACACGACCATTATGGGTCCGTTTGGCCCATTAACAGTTGTATCTTAGGCCCGCCCAATATCATCTTAATCCATCCAATCCAAACGCATGCGGGTTTTTAGTCTACTTGATTGGCCATCTAGGACTGTCAATGGGTTGGTTTCTGGTCGGATCATGTTCGTCCAGATCCGATTTTATTTATATCGGATCGGATCCTGTCGATTTCGAATTTTGTTCGGATTGTGCTCGGATCTAGATTTTTTGAATTCAATGAATCTTGGCCGAATATCGGATCTTTATCGGATCCAATAAAATTTTCATTTAAGAAATTACATTAATTTTTTTTCTAAAATAAGTTTATCAACTTTACAATTTTATTTAATTTTAGCTCAAATTTTCAAACATCCTTTACTAATATTCATATTTTTAGATGAAAAAATTGATTTAAATAAATTTATAAACGAGTTATAAATTACTATCTTCTTAAATTGACAGTGAAATATTATTAATAGTAATTACTTTTATAAAATATTCTATGTATATCTTTAATTTTATTTTTTTAATCGGATATGGATCTTTAACAAATCGGATCGATCTAAATCCATATTCACTCCATGTGTTTCGGATTATGTATCTTTATAATTGGATCAGGTCCATCGAATCTCTAATCGAACAATTATTCTAATAAATCGGACGGACGAATCCGAATTGAAATCCGTCCCACTGACAGCCCTATGACTAGGGGTGGGCACGGGACGGGTTTGGGGCGGGGTTGGGGTTAGAGATATGGGTATAATAAATTTCGGGATTGACACATTTCATCCCAAACCCGTCCCGTAATAATTCGGGTACCCGAAAGCGGGTACCCGAAATATTGCGGGACGGGACGGGACGGGACGGGATTACGGATCCCATATTATTTTAAATCATTAATTATTCACGCACTTAACAACATTAAATTACAATATTTCGTATAAAATTTTGTATGTATTAGACTAGTAGTAGTAGTAATTTAATTTGTAGAGCAAACAAAAACCAAAAAAATAATTATTGTATGTCGTGGCATAGGTGGGAAGAAGAAGAAGAAGAAGAAGAAGAAGAAGTGGTAGAGTCATGGAGACTATGTGAGTTTTTAGAACTGAGACAAACTTAATAAAAAAAGTATTAATAACTAGGGTACGATTAAAAAATGTATTAGGGTAAAGTAATTTTTTTTATTAGATGATATTAATTAATTAATTGTTACATAAATAAAGTGTATAATTATATAATAATAATAAAAAAAAGATATAGGCGGATTCGGGTATTCGGGGTTGGAGAGGCTAATCCCAAACCCGTTCCGTATTTCCATAAAAAAATACGGATTTTCAAGTTCGGGTACCCAAACCCAAAAAATACTCGTCCCGTTCGGGTATTTTAAAAACGGGACGGGTCGGGTTTGGGTTACCCGAACCCAACGCCCACCCCTACCTATGACCATCAAACAAAAATCAAAATGGGCACCAAAACAAGTATCACCTCAAAATCAGAATTTATTATTTTCTGCATAGAGTCAAAACGCAAATTCGAGATGTTTCTGGAAAATCATTGAACAATCAGATTTGATTTGATTGATAAAATGATAATAATTATGACACAGAGCAAAATTCCAATTTTCTATTACTCCTTGACCAAGCATACAATAATTCTAGGGACAAATAACCAAATACAATAGGTAGGGTATATTACAAACAAAACTAGGATATGGCAGGCTCAATGTTGCGGGGTAAGTTAAAACCAAACCAAATAAAGTATGATTATAAATTTCGTGAAACTCAACTTCAAACCTATGAAAGACAATAATCTAACACATACGCTTATTTTTCTTTATCTCGATTTGATATTTACCACTTGCTTTTGTCCTCCAAACCCCAACATTCAAACTCAATTCAAATAAAGATTTCAAAAGTTTCACCAAAACCAACAAAATCAATTTTTTCGAAACCAAAACCAAACAAAACATAGCCAAAACCTAACCAAATAGGCCCATTGTGAAATTACATAATTTAAAAGATTTTACATTATTTTTCACTCCATAATAAATTCTATAAAAATCAGGAATACATAACTCTAAAATGGTTTCAAGCTCCGGGTTTCTGATTGCACTATCTTGAGTTAGTTAAATCTTGATCAAATACAGAAACTAGTCCATTCCAGCTACAACTAGCAATTACATCGGGCAAAGAAGGATGAAAAACAACATCTACGCATGCTTGTTCATAAGCCTTGATTTTTTTGATAAGTTTGGAGGTTTTTGAGTTATAAAAATAGATACATCCATTAGAAGAACCGGATGCTATTATTTTTCCATCCAAATTGAAATTGCACTTGATAGGGAAACCGGAAACACCATGACCTTCATATCTCTTATACTTGTCGAGTTTGAACGGGTGTTTAGAGGAAAATATCGCAATATAGTTTCCATTTGATTGTGCAATAAAGTATGGCTCCAATGGGTGGCATCTGATACTGGGGCATGTATATGCTTCTGCATAGACCTGAAAAAAAGATTCCAAATAAGAGGGCTAATTACACGAGAAAAGCCAAAGTTTGGGACTTCGAGAATTAAAATTTTAACCAAGACCAAGAACCAAACATTTCACAATGGTTTTTGTATATATGAGAATATGAAAAAAACTGCAATGAAGGATTTGTTTGACTCTGTACTAAGGTCAAAATTATAAGAATGATAAAAAAAAAAAAAAAAAAAAAAAAAAAGGAGAGTTATTTACTTTATAGTGAATTTCTTACTCTTAAAACTACAGAACACCCATGAGTTCCAAAAAAAAAAAAACTACAGAACACCCAAGTAGTAGAAAGTGTTTGACACCACATGACATGCTAAAAGAGAGTCTAGAAACCAAATTAATTGCTTGAGCAAGTCATTTCACACGGGGAAGAATGGAGAATTCAAACAAAACATTGCTAAAACATAAAAATAAAACAATATATATGCTTTTCACCTCTAAGAAGAGATCTAAGAGATATGTAAGCTTATATGACAATATGTCCAATTGAACAATGAGAAAGTACTGCTATAGTAGAAATCCAGCAATTTACCTGATTGGATAGCGGAACTTGTCGTGAGACATCCCAAACAATAATTGAATTTTCACTAAGATTGCTTTTGGACTCATCACTCGAGGTAATTAAATGTTTGCCGTCAACAGTGAATTCTGCATCAAGGATTGGACCCAGACTTCGTACATATTCATGGACAGCCTTGCCGGTCCTAATATCCCATAATTTAAGGAGGCCTTTTGATCCCCCAGAGATGAAAAGGTTGTAGTTGCCTGGACAAAATTTTATAACATCTACAAATTGATCCTCCTTGAAAATCTGAGTTTCTATTCCTTTTTCAACATCAACTAACCTCGATGCACAGTCGTAACCACAAGAGAGCACAAATGTCCCATGGGGTGACCATTTCACATCTTTCACTGCGGCCTGGTGACAATTTAATACGCGTGCTCTTTTTTGACTTCTACTCCACA
Source organism: Penstemon newberryi var. newberryi (assembly GCA_030819805.1). Lineage (NCBI taxonomy): Eukaryota > Viridiplantae > Streptophyta > Magnoliopsida > Lamiales > Plantaginaceae > Penstemon > Penstemon newberryi. The sequence continues at coordinate 40,497,168 of JAUALY010000005.1, forward strand.
CATTCCATATGCAGACAGAATGATCCATTCCGGCAGAAGCAAGAAGGTGAGCTGGAAACTAGCTTTATATAGCAAATCAAAAATTCATAGCATGATAGATAAAAAAAAGGCTTTGAACAGTTTTAATCAACTAACAGATAATATATTAATACTTTGGCTGCAATATTGACACAAGAAAGAAAAACCAAAATGAAGCACAAACCAAAATTCAAGCGTATATAACATAGCTAACTAAAGGTTTCAAACAGCCTCAACTATGCGTCATCAGCAATACAATCCTTGCAGCGGACATATTCTCGCCTTTTTTATTGGCCCTTAATCAATTTCTTTTTAAAGATTTTACATAAAAAAAAAGTTTCAATTAACAATAAAGCAAACATTACAAAGAAACATTGCAGAGGAGGGTCAGAGCAGTATCAAACATTCTTAAGTCATAACTGCACCCTGACAACATCAAGTACTAACCGTGAGTTGTAGACCACTGTACAACATTGACAGACTTAACATGCCCACTGAGAGATGCAGAAAGGGACTGAGATGCTTGGCCATAGACTACGCTGCCCTTCGTATGATGCCTCAATGTAGTCAAGATAGTATGCGGTAGATCTGTATCTGAAAGGCTTCCTAAAACTGTTGAAAAGAGATTGCCTTAGGCCAAGTCATGTTGCTGACTGAAAACGTTACTAACATATGAACAGATCTAGGTTTTCCCAAACAGCTCTGCATTATTACACGATGAGCTGTTAAACTTTGGTTGTTGCTTCACAAGATATATATTTAAATATTTCAGCTTAAGGAAAAGCTTGCAAAATCTTTTCTTATCTTCCCATATACTGATCAATTGCATATTTGATTAACTTTAATCTGTTTTATATTTCTAAAATATAAACTGATCTAAATCAAAGATATTGTCGCATCCACTCAATTACAAAACAAAGATAAACTTAAAATGTATTGACGAGTTAAATTAAGCTTGGCTTTAGCTCACAAGTAATTAGTCCAAATGATTTTATAAGTTATTCAGAAGTTATTGGCCAAAATTGGTTCGAGCTATATTACAACTGATGTGTATATAATTGTGAAGGTGACTAATATTTGCCTCTTGTCAAAAGTAGGAGTGTCAATTTTTATACATTCTATATTAGTCTATTTTATTATTAGAATTCACCACATGGATTGGACTAAGTCTACTTACATGGTTTGGGTCTAACTCCACCTCAAAAGTTAGTTTATGAGTTGAAGATTGCCCAAGAGGCCAAGACCTTATAAGGTGGATTTATTTTTGTTATTCAATCTATGTGGGACAATTTATTTCAAAGGAGGCCTTTCAAAATAAACAAAACCCTTATTGTTCCTAACGATATAATCTTTCTAAACACCAACTGAATTGTCAGTTCTGTCTAAAATACAGAACTTTAGGCTTTTTTCTTTTCTTTCTCAAATCCTTTTCTGCAATAAAATCTAAGTTCCAAACATTTATTAAATGGAACAAAAAAGCAATTCTTGGAATAATAAAACAGTGAACACACCTGGTGATGGGTCGAAAGAAGGGTCTGAATTGGGTTGTTTCAGATCTGTAGCAAGGGCAGATCGCTGTCGCTTTGATATGTAGCCACCAGGTATTGGTGCTTCAGTAGGGAGATTCTTACGCCGGAAAACGGGTACATGCAACTGAGTCGCTTTTGGTGTTTCACATCTGGTCCGTTTAAGAGGAGGCAAAATTGGGTTGGCGTATTTGGATCCGCTTCCTACATCTTCGTCATCACTAGTAGTTGAGTAAGCTTTGGTAAGAAGATCCATATTTGTGTTGTGAGGGGGATTTAAGCATAAGAATAATAGGGCCTCATTGCCTAGTCCATTGTTTTATTTGAACTTGATTGAAATGAACAAGGCTCCTATTCAAAACGGAAAATTAAAATTATAGTGTTAACAAATTGCTGATAAAAGTTCATATTTATCAAAAGGTGCTTTTTTCATTTTTTTTTGCATCACTTCTTTAGTTTTTATAAACCATATTTGCTATAGGTTCTGACCAGGCCAGCCCATCAGAAAAAAGTTGGGTCTTTCAAACAAAATCAACGCAAAAAAAGGTCAACCTCTTATTTTTCATTGGTTAGGTTGTTGGCGTTCTATCGCTTCCTAGAAGGGAACAAAAGTCAAATAGGCAACTACTTGGGGTTCTGCCCGACTAGAAGACATAGATGTCAAGCTAGTACGCTGGCTGAATAGAGAATGGAAGAACATAAATGAGAGAGAAAATCGAACTATCACATAACTTTACTTTGAACTGACATTCTATTTACAGAATAAGTGAATAGTGAGATGATATCAGGTAATCAGGGAAAGGGTGGTCAGGATTATAACTATATCAAAAGCCTAGGAGCAGTGTCGCAGAGTTTGGACGGTGTTGATGACCTTTGGAGACAAACGAGTTTACCTACTGTAACAAATATTAATAAGACATTCTACGTCAAACAAGATTGTATATTAGTGGAAAAATTGCAAAAATAGTCCTGCAACTAAGGCAGGACAGGATCGCTGACAAAAAAAAAGTTCTAAATTAATTTGGCAATTAAATCGTGTAACTAAACTAATTTGGCAATTTCAGTCTCCTATTTCAACCCGAAATTCTGAACTTCCCCCAATTAACTGCATTGCGTCACAAATTTATGGTCTTTATGTTCATTTGCTTTAAACAAGCACAGTTATCGCATGAGACCATAGAAACTGAGCAGTCAGATTAAATATTACACCACGGTTTCACTTACCTACTGCGCCGTGGCAATTGGTCTTTCACCACCGCAATAGTTTATCAATTAAATCTTTATCCAATCTCTATTACACATAATTATAATCAATTTCTGTTTTATCAACATTTGTAAAGAAATTAAGAAAATTACCTGAGGGAAATTGAGATGAAACAGGGAGGCATACAGCGGGGTAAAGCCCGTTGGGAAACCACCACCACCACCTACTTCTGAACGGAGAGGTGTGTTAAGGATTTAACCATTTTGGATCGGGTCGAAGGGGTTTGGGAATTTTCATGATGTGATTCGTAATTATAAAGCACTCATCATATTAACTTACGGTTACGGCAGAGCATAATATGGATTTGTTGCAAGCCTGAATAATTGGGCTTGGGCTTTGTTTCGATTACTTACTAAAAACACCAAATGTCCATATTCAATTTTTTGTGCCATAAAAGCCCAATGAGTTGAAGGCCCGAATATTGTTATGAGATGAAAATATATTGAAATTATGCTAGTATATAGAAGTATAGAATAATATTATTTATTTTTCGATATTTTAGTATAGAATAATTGTATGATACTGTTGTTATGGGAAATTATTGGGTATAATAAATTTCATTTTGACAGCTCAAAAATATTATCTTACAATTTTTTTTATTACAAGCACCGATTTTAAATTATTCGTTATGTTCATCAAATTATTTTAATTAAAATAGTAATTTGATATTATTAGAGAATTTTTAGGTTCAGAGGGAAAAACGTGATTATCTCTTAACTAAAAAGCATCTATTTTTGCTTTATTGTTAATTAGTAATCATGATATACTTGGGTAGATTTATGAGTGCATAATTATGATTTATTATTTTGCGATTGTTGATACTTTAAGGAGTGTTAAAAAAAAGTGTCGGATTAATAAATAGTAAAAGTACACTTATAATTACTACTAATAGTTTGAAAACAACTTTTTTTTATAATTATTTGAAAACTACTTTTGGACTTTAAAAAATTCAATATCCATAATCTATGGCCTTTTCTTTCTAACTTCATACTTAGTCTTTTTATGTCACCATCTCATCTTATTTCTAAATTTAGAATTGTTAGTCACTCTTGCATATTTTTCTTTTTCTCTACATTTAGGGCATCTCCTATAATTAGAGGGGAGGGGGAAGTTGGATTTAAGGGGGTAAAATTGATGAACTAAAATGATTAAAGGGGTTGTCAATGCAATTTCCCCTTGATGGGCTGCATCCATCGCCTGGAGGTGTGAGGCAAGGCAACATTGCCTTGCCTCACACATCGATCCAGCACTTGTTGGGCCGGCCCAGCCAGCAGGTGGCCGACACTTGTCGGCCACCTGTTGACCCTTTCTTTTTTTTTTTTTTTGTTTTTTTATTTGTTATTTAATAAAAATCCTTTTATTTTTAAAAAAAAATTCCTTTAAAATACCTAATTAAATGAAATGTAACTCTTATTTAATTTTAGTTTTAGTTAATTTGTGTATTATTTTTAAAAAGTTAATTTTTAGTTTAAAAATGTAACTCTTATTTAATAAACTCAAATTTAATTTATTTTGTTTTAATTTAATAAAAACCTTTTTTTTTTTAAAAAAAATCCTTATTTTTTACTATTATTGCTATTATTATTATTATTATTATTAAGTGAGAGTGGGAAAATGAGAATTGGAATTAAATGTAATTAATAGATTGAGTCATTTGAGATGACTTATAAAAAGGAAAGGGGAAGCTGGACTTGAAATTTGAGGGGAAGCTGGACTGAGGCGAGGGGAAGCTGGATTTAGGCTGAGGGCATCACTGGAGATGCCCTTACAATTTTATTATAACAATCTAAGTTCGAAATCGAGGAGTACTCTTATCCAATAATTCTTTATAAATTTCACAATGATGGTGAAGTGTAATGTTAATAAGGAAAAAAGAAAAAAATCAATCAAACATTTAATTGATATCCATTATTTTTTGGGATGTTTATTTTTCTTGTTTCACAAGTATTTATAAGGATCATAGAAGATTAGGAGACATCAAAAGTATTTTCTTTGTACAAATCGAAATCACAAAGATATACTTTACAAAAAAAGAAAAAAGATCACAAAGATATGATAAGTTCCCCAATTACGAAGGTGATTAAATTTTCCCAAAAAAAAAAAAAAAATCAATTTTTTTAGAAATTCTATCCACTCGCGATCGTTACGAATAAAATGTTACACATGTCAGTCTCCTGCTCTGAGTAACCTCTCGCCCAAAAAAGATCTCCATCCCAAAACCCAAAACCGAACGGTATTTAAATTCCGTGCTACCATACGTCACTTCAGACTCGTCGTATCGCTTCCATTTACATATTATATTTTTACGATTAATTACATAAATTCATTCATAACCCTAACAATCGGATCGGCGAGTTCAATTTCTTATATACACTATGGGAGGCGGAGCGATGAGAGCAGCAGCGAGAGTGGCGGGGATCACGGTGGCGAACGGTGGCCTCCGTGGCTTCACGGCGGAGCACTATCCGGTGTCCACCGTTTCACGCAGGGCGTCTCCCCGTCTGTCCGAGGACGTTAAGCTGGTTGTATTCCAGCCGGAGGGCGGCGTGCAGAAGGCGTGTTCGGAAATGGACGATTGGATTTTCGCCGGTGAAGAGGATGAGACGGCTGATCTGATGCCTAGGGTTGTCTTCAGCGGCAAATCGCCGTCTCTAAAGGAGGCGACAGAGGCTACTTCTGAACTTTCTGATGCGCTTGAAAAGTATGTTCTTAATTTGATTTGTTCAAAAAATTATCGTAGAGTAATAGAGTTAATGCAATTATATGCATAACGTTCAACGTTCTTCACTGTAATTTGAAAAGAGCATTTGACTCCTATAATCTTATAAGCTTTACATTTCCTCTCTTAAATTTTTAAACATAAACGAAATATGAATTAATGAAACTATCCTATTTTATGTCTTTAACCTCCTATGTTACAAACTTGTCTATTTCAATTTCTGCGAGTAAGTTACAATTGAAGGAGGTAAATTGATCCTTAAAATTTTCATAGGGGTACAATGTTGTTTTTCAAATTGCAAGGGTAAATTGAACATTATGCATATCACGAGGTGAGTTGGCATTAGCTCTAGAGTAATAGTGAGATGTTTGTGGAGGATTTCTTTTGTCATGTTGATATATTGGATTTTCTGATGTTTCATAAAATTGGATGGAATTCTGGTTTCAGGGCTTTTTTGTCATCTCCCAATTCTGTTGGATATGTAGAGAACAAAGCTTGTATTACCAGTGAGATTACTGTTGCACCTGCAGTTCCAACCCATGCCATTAAGGCATTTAAGTTTCTACATGAAAGCACTGTAGCACAGGTTTTGAGTTCAAATAACTTGTAATATTGCTCAATGAAAAATTCAGTTTTTATAAACTGGTGATCTAGTTGTATAATAGAGGTTTATTTAAATCCATCGTGTTTCATATTATGTGAATTTTTAATTCTGTTTTTTTTTTGTAGAATGTTGTTGCTTCAATTGCATGTGATCCAAATGTGTGGAATGCAGTTCTACAGAACCCAGAGCTTCAAGAGTTTATGAATTCTCAAAGGACATGTAAGATTATTAATCCCTTGCTTTGTCTTCCATGATCGCATACACTCCACATAATCTTATAATCATTGTTGTAATTTTCTTTGAAGCTATGACTGGCCCAAATATGAAAGAGTTCATTGAAGAGTCTGAGCTTCATGATCTGTCATCTGCAAAAAGCACCGATGGCCAATTTGACTATGAGGAAGGTGAGCCTGAAAATGGATATATGGATTTTGTTGAGAAGATGAAGGTTCGGGTGGTTGATATGGTGAGCAGTTTGTCTGATTACTTCCAGAATATCTTTGGAGGTCAAGGGGTCAATATAAAATTCGCAAACTCTGATGGAACTGCAAAGTTGAGTGCTGATGCTGCTATGGAAGCTTCCTTCATGGGATTGGCAGTAATGGCAATAATGGTGATTTTGCTTAAGAGGGCTTAATCATACTTTAAATGTGAATTTGTCGATGCTAAGTAGAAGCTGGTTTTATATATAGTTTCTTCTCTATTTTAATGGCGTGTCTGAAGTAAGAAATGGAACATTTTTCTGGACTTTGCTTTTTCTGGGTATTTGCTAGTGTGCATTAGCTAATTAATCTTTTTATGTCCATATTTGCTTGCTCTTTCATATCTTCAATATTCTTGACAAATTTTGTCATTCATTTTCAACATTTAGTTTTTGTATTTCATTGTTTCTTTTAAGTTGGGAAGAAAAATAGAATGGATTGTCATGAAGTGGAGCAGTACTTAATTGGAATGTGTGGTTGATAATTGTTTTGCGATAGGATTAATGAATTTCCAGTCTTCTAGCAATGCCCAACATGTGAAAAGATCGTCCAAACCTATGCTTGATATTGACGGTATCCTAAATCTAAACAAACCTTCATATTAATGGCGATACCACAAAAAGGATGACTTTATGTCCAAACAACTGAGCCTGTGTGCCCTGTTCATCTGTAGAAAGAAAGCAACCAATCATTACTAACCTAAAGCTGCTAATTTTTTTATTCTTTCGTCATTGATGACTTCAAATCTAGGCCGGTCAATTTTGTTTCCAATCATTCTTTACATTCAATTTTTGTTTTGCCCAGAGAGGAGCGCAGATACAGTTCAAACTTGTCCAAAAAGCAAAACAAATACATTTTATTATCACGAAGAAACATCTGCATACGATATTTTAATAAATATGAAAGTTTCGGAATCAGATGATGTCAAAAATATATGGGCCTGTTTGTTTGGCGTTTGGGAAAGTAGTTTGGGAGAGTAGTGGAGGTTTGTGAAATAATCTCGATTTGCGTAATGTTGTTTGTTTGGGTTTTGAGAGAGTAGTTTGAGAAATAAAGTAGGTGTAGGTTTTTTTGGAAGAGTTGAGTTGTAGGTGTAAGATGTGTAAGACTTTATGTCAAATCATGTTTGTTATGTGAGATAATATGTGTAAGAGATATGTTACTTTATGTCAAATCAAAGTAGAGTTTGTATAGGTTTTGTTTAAAAATAAAAAAATTGTTGTTTGTTTGGCTTTTGAGAGAGTAGTTTGAGAAAATTAATGGATGAAAAATTTATTTCGGAAAACAGAAAACATGTTTGTTTGGCATTTCCTAAACACGAAAAAAATTTGGGAAACGCCAAACAAACAGGCCCTATACTTTTTATTACAGTAAAATGTAAATGTCAACATATCTGTATTCAACTGTAAAATGTAAATGTCAACATATCAGTTGTATTCATGTAGAATGTAGCGATATAAAATCACAAGGCTAATTGGAGAAATCAAACAGAAAAGAGAACAAAGAAGTAAAAAGTTAATTTCCTCAGTTTGCTTTATCATGAACATGTCTTCAAAGGGGTGGTTATTTTGGTGCTTTGAAGAAACCGCAAAATCAGTCACCATTTCTTCTTAAATAAAATACAGTGTTACAGAGAAGAGAAAAAAGGGGTGGCAGTAAGCTGCAACAAAAGCAACTTACTCCGATCTCTTCTACAGGACAGATTGGCCACCCGGAACATATGAGGCAATTCACCGTGAGGAGATAAAGTTAAAATGAGAACCTCTTTCGCCATTAACATAGCAACTTCCTCCCCAATATATATGCCTCGTTGGAGTGTACTAATTGAATCTTCATTGTGATTAGTTATAAGTGATCAACTAAGGTACATGATATCCTCCTTTGATAGGTTCATCTTACCTTTGTCTCGTCTAACACTCCCTCGGGTTTGGTCCGGTTGCCCTTTCTTTCTCAAGACGAAGGCCAAATATAAATAGGCCACTTCCCATTCGTCTGGTGACAATGTAGTGTGATCTTCTTTACCATCACCTAAGGCACCAAGTCTTCGCATGAGCTCAACAAATTCTGGTTTCTTCAAGTATTCCTCAACAAATACATGAGAGTTTTTCACAAAAACCAATTCCAAACCATACTGCACATTTCCGTATAAGAACAAGCTTGTAATGCAGCTAATTTTAGATTTTTTAATAATTTAATTAACAATATTACAAATATTAAATTCTCTGCTTAATCCCAAAAAAAAAAAGTAAATACCTCTTCAGCCAATGATTTAAAGACGTGAAAAGGGACAATCCACTCAGGACAATCAACAGCATCCTGCAAGAGAATGGATTATTATTATTACATACTCAATATATTTTACATGATAAAAATTCCAGCTACAGAAGCACATCCAGCATCAGAAGAGAAAAAAAATTATGCGTTCTGACTTCAGATTAAATTGACGACAAAGATGAAATAGTCAAAAGGACAAATATATGTACCTCCAGGTGAAACTTGTACTGGATGCCAAAGGGACTTGAGGACTTAAATTTCTGAAACAAGCCAAACAAAAATAGATTATTGGAAGTCTACAGCAATAATAATGGGCACAAGCCGCTTCAAGAATTTGTTGGAAAACATAGAAAGTCACCTTGTTTTTGAATTCTTCATCAAAACGTATCCAGTACACACTGTTACCAAAAGTCAGCCCCTCAGCTGCATATATTTAGCCAAATTTATATACAAAGTTTTAGACAAAAAAAAATAAAAAAAAAGAAGGCTTGGCAACTTAAAAAGGTCAAAAGCATAATGAAACAAAAGAAGGCTACAATTCTTCAGTTTTACCGCCCAGTGACATTCAAAATTCTATAATAGAATAGATTGACATCTAGAATCACATATATATATATGACTTCCGATTAGATGAAAACAAAAAAATTAATAGTTTTAGGAAAACCTTCTCTAAGCTTCTTAATGATAACATTGGCATCTGGCATTGTTCCAACAAAGATACCTCCTGGCCGAAGTAAAGCTGAAACATTGGCCAAGGCCCGCCTTGCACGTGCCTCAGTAGACCACGAGTAATGCATCGCAAACTGCAATACATAAAACATCATGATTTACAGATTTTCAACTTTTTTTTTTAATTTTCCAGTTATTTATTGCACAATCACTAATCTCAAATTTCAGATCCTTCACATCTAAGCTAACAAATCTCTTTGATGGTTTTAATACGTGAGCAAGACAGACAGATTTGACATAATACATGACCCGAGAGGCAGATTCTTGCCCACAGAAATCTACATGGTCTATTCTCTAGTTGAAAAAATGCAAATAAGATTTGATATTTATCAGTTGAACAACTGAAAATTATTATCAGTCAAGAGACAAAAGCTTCTGAAACCCCTCTCTTGTTGCTATTTTAAATTGTGTATAAGGTTCAAAACTCGGTCAAATATGTGAGATAAACTGCAAATTTCCTTTTTTGTACTTTGTATGTGTGAATGGAGGGATAGGAAGATGTGCGAAACTAAATTATTGAACCAAGGGAACAAAACATGCTAACTTTGTAGAAATTGCAAAGAAAGACTCACCTGGCAGCTACAAACATCGAACGGAGCATCGTCTGCCAAAACCTTATCTAATGGTACCTGCAATGCACAAAAGCTGAATTACTTGCACATATTGCTCACATTCTAAATGTCTAGTCTATACACATAAAAATAAATATATCAGTTCCAAGAGAAACATGGTTACGAGACAAACAAGCTATATTCAGTAGTTACCTCAAAGCAGTCTCCACAAATGAGTCTGGCAGGAAAAGAGAACTTTTTACGACGCTGATGATGGTCAGCGTCACCATTATATCGGGTGCGGCAGTCTTCTATCTGTTATCAGAGTCGCAATTTTGTTATTTTGTTATTTATATCGAACAAAATGATAATCTACTATACCAAAACATTTTTAGGAAAGATAACCTTCTATTTTTACCTATAACACAACAATAGTATTGAGATGCGACAACTAGTGTTCTAGTACTCACAAAATCTTATCATTACAAGATATCAAAGCCAAAATAAGTGTTAAAATGGAAATTAGGCTGAGATATGGGATATTACAAGTTTAACTTATTATCTAAGGCTTTTTATAGGAATGTTTACTGGTCCACATCAAATAATGTTGATGAATTTAAATTACATCAAAGGCACTAACAATCATAGGAACCACAAGCTCAATTATAGATCCTTAAAGTACTATCAAACTATAAGAAACAAACTTAAATGAAGTCATAAATCACCACATAAAATGAGAAATAGAGATAGCGTAAGTAGGAGAATGTGACATAGGATTTTAACAGTAACAGAATTAATTTTGTTCAATGTTGCCAAAACAGTTACAGTTACCAGCAGATAAGCAATTAATTGGAATTGGAACTTTACCGAGCCATCAGCGATATCGATGCCGACATAATAACCAATCTTTGCTTTGTCCCATTTGATAAGATCTCCACCCTTGTACAAAAAAAGGAGCAAACTCACAATATAGTCACACATAAATGCCAATCAATCTCAAAAATATCCAGCTACTAAACTACCTTTCCACAAGCCAGATCAAGAACTGCATCTCCTCTTTTCGTATATAACTGAATTAGGACACTTTTTATCTGTTAAACAGAAGCAATAAGAAACGGATACAATATAAATATATTTTTTTGCTTCCAGTTCAACATTGGATTCCCAAAAACAGTTGAATTACATTAGCATTTGCTAATCTGGACATGAAATTACCCTGTGAACAATAATTTGATAAAAGCATCAAGAATGAGTTCAAGTAAACTTGGACGAGTACCCAATTATTGAGTTTCTTCAAGTGAATAATAGGGCTGGCTTCTCGCTCTTCAAGAGTTTGATTAGTCCTTGCGCTGTAATGATCAGCCACTTTCCGTGCAAATACCTTAGTATTCTCATCTTCTAAAAATTCGGTATCACCTACAATTTTTTTTTCAAAGAATGAACTCGAATCCTGATCCCTAAGAGAAAAAAGGCAATGTAGCAACAAAGGGAACGCCAATATTCAACTCCCAAAACCCACAAAATACTCAAATTTGCAAATATTTGATTTAGGCTCAGCCTCAGCAACCCAAAATCTAATAAATTTCAAAACTTTCTGAAAAGGGTAGGAACTTATAATCAAATCAATAAACAACCTAATTTAAAAAATAAAATAAAAAGGCGAAAAACAACTTTGCGTTTTAATTTCCAATTAAATACCTTCAGGGTTGTACTTGAATTTGGATTGCGGGGGTCCAAAAGAACCCGATGATGAAGATTCTTGATAACCTCGCTTCATGTAGTAGTATGAACACAGTTTGATCTCGAATATCCGGGAAGGGTTTTGTCTGAAGTTCAGAATGTAAATAAATTTGTTTAGCAGAATGAAGAAGAGAGGACAGGGTTAGGACTGATGAGAAGAGAAAAATTGTGGACCGACCGGTGTTATGAGAGAAATTATTCTCGTACACCTCTGGATTTGTAAGCGGAGAGGGTTAGGACCTTTTTCTATTGCTTTCCTTTATTGGTAGAAAGAGAGGGGTGTTAGTGCAAATTTGACCTAGACATTGAAAAATAATTCTGTAAATAAGTAAAATTAATTTTGACAATGGCTGGTTATTTTTACTTTTTTTTTATGGCTGATTAGAATAGAATAGAATATAATTGAGGAAAATTGCTTTGTGTAAAAAATTATTTGTGAAAAGCTATATCTTGTCTTTTAATTAATGTTTTTTGTGTATTTATCCATTTCTTCAAAAGAGTAATTAAGTTGAATTTTTGTGTTTGAAGATTTTAAGATAGAGCTCCATCGCTAAGTCGAACTCGCTTTTACATAAAAAAAAAAACTATAACTCAAATTAAATTCGTCAATATTCAAACAATTAACAAGTTATATTATCTTAAAATAATTTCAAGAAAAGTTACAATTTCCACACTTGACCCTCTGAATTTTAATTTTAGAGTTGCACTTTACTCCCCAGTCAATACTTTCTAAGTCTTAAACGGCCAAAATGTGATTTTGGAGATTTTGAGCATAATTTTTATAACTGCATTAATGAGCATATTAAATGCATGAACAGGCAAATAGCAGATGTTAGATCATAAAAGATGTCTACATCACAGTGTAACAATCAAGATTTTTGAACAAGACCTCAAAAGTTTTACATTTTCACATGCATAAGGCCCTGGAATGATTTTATACCCATTAACCCACTTAAATGTTGTTAGGGGTAAAGTGAAACTGCTATTGTACATCAAATGTGAAACTTGTACATTTAGAGGTTTAAGTGCAAAATTAAAATCTTTGGGGAGCAAAGTGTTAATCGTCCTAAATAATTTTTCTTTTCTTTTCTTTTCGTAACGGTACTGGTTTCTACTTTGTTCAAGTTAAGATAAATTATGCATCAGCATTAGTAATTAAGTAGGAAGATTTTGAAACGAATGAATGAAAGCATATATTTACAGAACTTTTACATCATGTTTAACGATTCCTAAAACTAATTATATTACAGCTACATCTTTCTTGTGTAATGGGCAGTACACACACATATATGACCTCAAGAATTGAATGTACATATATACTTTGTTTTATGTTTTTGCTTCCACATATGGTCTATAGATAATTAGACATCATGTTCTTGCAATTCATATCTTACTTCTTTTTCTGATGTTAAACACTTGACAGAAGATTTTGGTACCCTTGTAAGGTTGTTCTTGAAAACGACATAATAATAATATAAATCAATTTTTTTTTAGGAAAAGTTATTAGACTTTCCTGTTAGTAATGCGCGATATTGTTGTGGGAGTATGTATGACTTCATCAAAATGAATAATGTGGTTCATTTCTGATCATAAAGGGTTAAGAATTTTTCTTAGATCTGATCTATGTCAAAATTTACATAAGTATTTTCAAGAAAAACATAGGGGGTGTTTTTGCATTTTATTTGTATTAATGATACTCAAGATTTAGAAACAAATGAATGGCAGCATACATGTATGTACATATATACTTTGTTCAATGGTACAACATATATATGCAATTACAGCAATTCATATCTTAATTTTGTTTCTGATGTTAGCAAAAATTTGAACCACTTAACAGAAGATTTTGGTATCCTTGTCAGGTTGTTCTTGAAATCGACATAATATAGTCCAAATCGAACAGTATATCCCATGTTCCATTCCCAGTTGTCAAGCAAAGACCAAATGAAATAACCACGAATATCGCACTTATCTTGCCTTATAGCAGCAGATATATTCGATAGATAATCTCTGTGATAATTTATTCTCTTATCATCATTCAAAGTCTTTTCCAATGCTGCATAAGATCTATTGGGATCATCCATCCCATTTTCAGTTATAATTACTTGTGGATTACCATACTTGTCTTTTATGTAGTTTGCCAACTTCCGGATGCCCCATGGGACGATGTGTAGCCAATGAGAAGCAGCCTGGAAATCGAGAAATATTATAAGAATTTACCATCATGAATTTGGCTTAATTTTTTTTACCTCGACGGAGGCTGAGACTTACTCTTTCTCCAATAGCAACTCCATGCTTTGAAGCTAAACACACACACACACAAAAAAAAAATTAATTAATCCTGATTCCGAATGAACCTTTTACCAAAAAAATAAAATATTTTGTGGTTATTTACCGGTGGTTATTACAGCAGAATCAGATGAGGCATCCTGCAATATGAGCTTGCGAATTTGAGCTCTGTCATTACGAGCATATAATGTAGTGTAATGATTTATGCCAATAAAGTCTACGGAACCTTTAAGGATTTGGGACACGTTTGGACTGATTTCAGGGAGTCTCTCTGCTACCAGCTTCTGCATTGAAAGAGGGTAATTCCCGAGGAGGAGTGGATCAAGGAACCTGCAGGTTAATTAATTTAGATCTGTTTTAATTTTTGAAATTTCTCTACATTTGATTTAATTAACAAAGTAGTACTCATACATCATTACCATCCTAGTTCAAAATCCAAGGCTCTCTTTGCAGCATCTATGTCCTCTTCTTTGTCTGATATTGGCTCGTACCACTTAGCATCTAAAGCTATCCCAACTAGTCCGTGTTGGCTTTTCTGGAACACGAACAAATAGTTTGATTATTCACTTTTCGATTTTTGTAACCAATTTCCACAAAGTACTTTCGTTTACCTTGAAATTGTGGTGGTAGCTGTGATAGGCAGCAGCATGTGACAAGAGAATGTTATGAGCTACAACGTAAGGTTCAACAGAAGATTTTCCATTTTTGCAGATTAAATGTCCGAGGATAGAGCATCTCCCTGGAGCTTGAACCCCTAAGTCATAACCTTGTATGGCAATACCGTGAGGCTCATTGAACGTAAGCCAGTGCTTTACTCTATCTCCAAAAGCCTTGAAACATGTATATGCATATTTTTCAAAGTCCTTTCTGCATTAAGTAGAGGAGCTTTAAGTTAAGTTGATTTTGAAAAACAATATAATCATAATTCAAAGTGCGCGCAGAAACTATATATACATACACTACTTGATTGCTCAAGAATCCTCCATATTTATCTTCAAGAATCTGTGGGAGATCCCAGTGGTACAATGTCGCATAAGGCTGGATTCCTTGCATAAAACGAAACAAACCATAATGTTCAATAATTAATTTGGAATGGCATTTAAGAATATATCTTTTTTTCTTTTTTCTTAATCAAACCTCTCTCGAGTAAAGCGTCAATTAGATTGTTGTAGTATTCTATTCCGTCCGGGTTTGGTTCCCCTGTTCCATCTGTCAGTTTGCATATACTAAAGCTTTAAGTAGTAGACTACGTGTTGGGATGGATATATTTCAATAAAAAATATTCCCTCGTGTTTAAATCTTACTTGGAAAGATTCTTGCCCATGATATGGAGAATCTATAAGCATCCATTCCCAAGTCCTTCATTAAGTCTATGTCACTCTGTCAATTGAAGTTGCAACATCACTTTAAAAAAAAAAAAGGTTGCAACATCACTTTCAATTAGGAAATTACAACATTGAATTGGCTAAAGTCAAATGTTGTTTACTCAAGCTAATAGTCTGCCACAAAACATATCATTATTATTATTATTATTATTATTATTATCTTATACCACAATTGATATTACACCATTCATGATTATTACTCATTTAAATGTGAGTATCTAATTATCCTCTCCTAGTTCCTAGTACTTTTTCCGAAGGGTATTCAACTATTCATATATGCCTTAGACCAGACTTAATCCCTTTCTGGAAATCTCTCCCTCTAACAGAAATTTGAACTTGAATTCACAACTAGACCAATCAGCATTCTTTATATATATATATATCCAACTATGTGCATAGAATTTGAAAAGCCAAAACAAGAATTAATTGACTTGCAATGAATTAAAACAACAAGGGAATTAATCAACAATGAAAATGAAGTAAAAATTAATGTTATGCGTATTCATGAAATAGTAGTCACCTTGAAGCGATGATATTGATCAACAGCTATGTTTGCATTGCTGAAATCCAATATTCTCCCTAGATCAATAAAAACCAATTTGGAAAAAGGAAAATGAAAAATTAAGTCTTGAAAGAAGTACGTAGTGTACCCAAATTAACCAACCTGGTTGTTTAGAGAAGGTGTCCCAAATGCTGTCTCCTTTATTTCCTTCATTTACAGCTCCTTCAAACTGATAAGCTGAAGAAGCGGTTCCAAAAGTGAACCCATCTGGAAAATCAGCCCGAGAAATGGATTCCGATTTTACATTGCTTAAGATTAATGCCACAGAGACAGAGAAGAGAAGCAAACTGGTTGCAGGCTTCATTGGACTGTCTACCTAACTGAATGTTGGGTTTTGGCGTTGCTTTATCATGTACAGGTTGAATTTAAATAAATAAATTAATTAAATTCTGCTTACTTGGTGTTTAAACTTTTTTAATAAAAGCCGAGGAATTGGACAATTAGTGATTGGAAAGGCTTTCCTTAAGAGGAAAAGGTGTTATGGAGGAGAGATTAGCTGACCTGACTGTTAAGCAATCTGTTACTTTTGCTTACACGTTATCATTCCCATCATCTTTAGTTTTAACTGTGTCACTGCAGATAAATACAGATCCTGCCGAATGGGAGACTCAAACGCAAAACCGACTCTTCTTACAACTCTTAATATTTCAACTAAATATTAATTATTCAATGTAATATTCTGCAAATATATTAAGAAACAGTATATATAATCTCTAATATTTTTTGTAATTATTACTCTATAAATTTGTTGGTTTTTGTAAAGTCTACATTGATTCAATTATATTTTATGTGTTAGTGGTAACAGGGTTTGCATCATGTTCTAGTCTTCTTAGACGTGATCGACATATTCAAGTTGTTTGTTTGTCAATTATATATTAGGGGTAACATAAGAATAATGTTTTGTTATTATTGATTTGTAAATTATTAGTATGAGAAAATTACGTGTTTTTTTTTTTCTTCTATTAGATACATGTGAAATGTGAAACGTAATAACTTTCTTATTAATTGCCAAGTCAAATCTTATCATTGATATCAAGTTTCGTCTCAAGAAGTTATCCTTTCTTCTCATCTCACGTAGGTGTTTTGATGATACCTCTTAATGCGATTTTCTGCTTCCGACATTCTCTCTCTTCTTTTACTCTTAGATACCGATTCAAGTATTGTAAACAAAAAATTTAGAATTAAATTTTTGATCTTTGAGTTTATTATAAGATGTAATTATGACAATAATTTAATATAGTAATTTAATGACTTTCATGTATGAAGTGAATAAATTATGAGAATAATTTAATCGGCTAGTATTTTTTTTTTTTCAAATAGTCATCAACTTAATTGGTGGTCGGTTAAAAACCCGTTGACAAAAATATACTAATATTCTATCAAATTAAAATAATGATTAATAAAGGCCCATTAATTAAGAAAAAAAGAACAATTAAATATTATCAAGGGACCTTACATTCATGAACCTATGAGGTGTTGTAATTGAAGATAAAGCTCGTAAACTTTCCAAAAAAAAGGAAAATTAGTGGAAAATCACATACCATATGTTATGCGCTATATATACTAAACTATCATGTGACTTTTTTTTTGGTACCAAACTCTCTTTTACTTTCAAAAATCCTACATAACACCCAATCTCGATTAGTTATTAGATATATTTAAAAGTATAAGAGAGTTTTTTCCCAACATTCAAAAATACAAGGGAGTTTTACGCAATCAAAATTATTCAAAAATTAACAGTGTTAGTAACTAACGAAGTTTGAGTATTTTATGCAAAAACGAAGTTTAATACAAAAAAAATTCTCATGATAATTTTGTGCAAACTTCACATAAAACAGGATAGTATCGTGCATTTAATCAGATTACACAACTACCGTATTTAACAATTAATTTTGAGTTGCCGTGGCCGATTAAATAATTTCGAAGTAGCATGTTCTGGTGACGTGTAGGCTCGAGTTAATTTTGTGTACGTTATCCTCAAGAATATTTTATTACGAATAAGTTCATATCTTATGAAAATAAGTAGATAGCTCTCTTAGTTATTTATTTATTTAAAGAAGGGACAAAGCGAATTCTTCACAAATTCAACATTTTTTTTTCTATTTAGTTCGTGCATAAGGATTTAAAATATGACATGCAAGATGCAAGAATATGAAATGTTCTTTCCAAACCAATTTATTCAATATTAGCTAGCCCCACTCATTTATTACTCCATATCTTCAAGTCTTGGAGTCCCTAAGATCCAAAACTTTTCTAAGACAGCAAGTGGATTCCTGAGAATATAACGAATTAAGCATAAGTTTATTATTTAAATTCTTCCAAAATTTTGGCTATCAAAAAAATAAAAAATGGTATCGATAATTTTTAAACTGGGAGCCCATCTTTCTTTTTTTGAGAAATTATATAGCCCATTTATTTACTTTATGAAAAAAGAATATATAGCCCATTTATCATTTATGTGTGAGAACGGGCTCCAATTTTATAAACAGATGGAATTATGTTGGTCATCTTATTGGGCTAGACGGCCCATATTTTGTATACCCTACGAAAACATTAACACTTCATCATCGCCTCTTCTAAAACCCTATTTCATCACCGCCACATCTCATTTCATCTCACCCCCAACCCCTACACACAGAGAAAGAAAAAGGTAGCAAACAATGGGGCGTGTGATTCGAGCACAGCGTAAGGGAGCTGGTTCCGTGTTCAAGTCCCACACGCACCACCGCAAAGGCCCGGCCCGGTTCCGTACGCTCGACTTCGGCGAGCGCAATGGCTACCAAAAAGGTGTGGTGACTGAAATCATCCACGACCCAGGGCGCGGCGCACCATTGGCACGTGTCACCTTCCGCCACCCCTTCCGCTATCAGCACCAGAAGGAGCTTTTCGTCGCCGCCGAGGGAATTTACACCGGGCAGTTCATTTACTGTGGTAAGAAGGCTAACCTTGTTGTAGGAAACGTGTTGCCTCTCAGATCTATTCCTGAAGGAGCTGTTGTATGTAACGTCGAGCATCATGTCGGGGATCGTGGTGTTTTTGCTAGGGCTTCTGGGGATTACGCTGTTGTTATCTCACACAATCCTGACAATGGAACTTCTAGGTACATTTTTAGATTTTCCAATTACTTTTTCATTTTATGATATGTTTTTTGTAGTATAACTTCATTACTAATATTTTACGTGATACTGTAAGATTTTCTTCTTCTTTGTGCTTATAGACATAAAATTATATAGCAGAAAGCTATGAATAACGTCTAATCAAGTTTTCATTACTAAATAAACTTGGGCTTGTTAGAGAATATGATGTAAATCGTGCTGGAATTTCTATGTGATACATTTTGCAATTCATTTTTCATTTTTGATATGCTATTAGGAGTATTAATTTTAGTGCTTCAGCATTGCTGGCTACTATTAGATTTTTTCTTTGTGAAAGTGTAATTTTTTCTTGCTTTAGTGTTTCATTTGTAGTGTAAGTAAATTATCATCTAAAAGCTTAGATTATCTTTTAGTCAAGTGTTTTATCTCCAAATTAATCTGGAATTGTTTGGATACTTGCTGCACTTATATTACACTTGATAATTTAACCGAGATGATTAGTTAAGTAGCAAAATTGTTTCCTTGTTTGTTTGTTTTATTCTATTGATATAATATGTTCCCATCTAGTTATGATTGAGTGGTTAGTTAATTACTTGTTTATGGTAATTTACAACTCGTGAATTACTCTTTTATCTTTTTTCTAATTGAACTGGAGAGAGGTTCATCTTTCTGACACATTAGTTGTCTATAATCAGGTGAAGTGTTTGCATTAATTCCTTGTAATTGTATGTGGATATTTTGTATGCATTGTTCCAACTAACTACTTGTCTATAATCATGGATCTTGGACAATAATTCGGCACTTACATGTGTAAATCACTTCCAATTGAGATACCAGATGGATAATTGGCTTTTGATGATTTACAGGATTAAGCTCCCATCAGGCGCCAAGAAGATTGTTCCAAGTGGTTGTCGTGCCATGGTTGGACAGGTTGCTGGAGGTGGAAGAACAGAGAAGCCCCTTTTGAAGGCAGGAAATGCTTACCATAAATTCAGAGTGAAGAGAAACTGCTGGCCCAAGGTTCGTGGTGTTGCTATGAACCCAGTCGAGCATCCTCATGGTGGTGGTAACCATCAACATATTGGTCATGCCAGTACTGTTCGCCGTGATGCACCACCTGGTCAAAAGGTTGGTCTTATTGCTGCTAGAAGAACTGGTCGTCTCCGTGGTCAAGCTGCTGCTACTGCTGCCAAGGCTGATAAGGCTTAATCTTAATATTATTATTATAGATGGATGAAGAGTTTAATTTTGATACCTGCTTTTTTTTTAGTTAAATTAATCTGAATTTGATTTTGATTGTTCAAATGAAATGTCATGGAAAAGACATGCATCATTTTGTTTGGATCCTGGATATCAAGTCTTTTTGTAGTGCTTTTCTGCTATATTTTTTGGTTGAGACACTTGTTTAGTAGCCTTTTGCTTTTTGTGTATGATGTTACTCTTTCCAAGTATTGTTCAATTTAGATAACCAATAAATTTTGGTCTTTTTGATTAAAATTGTTATATACATGATAAGAATTCTTAATGAAATAAGAACAAGAAAACGTGGAATTGTACATTAAGGCTAGATGAAGACCATAAGAAGAATAATAATGCAAATTTTGGTATTCTTGGTGGAAGTGAGACCGTTTGTGCCTCAGTCTGGATTAAGCAATCAGAATAATGATTTGGTGACTTTGCAGACAATTTAACAAATCACCAAATAGCTATAATCCAAATTTGAAGAAATGGTATATTTGAACAAGTCACCAAATAGCTATTAAATTTGTGGAAGACTAGTTGATGAAATGAATGTGCAGCATCTATGGCTCCAAGGAGCATCCTTTCTTTCCATGTATTTCGTGGTTGGCTAAAATAAAGACACAATAGATTAATCATCAAGTGGTGGGTCTTGGATGTTGCAAATTCTAAAGGAATCATTCATGTTTAATTTTGCAATTAGTTTTCCTCTTGAAATCAATCAGTACGTACTGCATATCGACATATCCATATCCTGACTCGACTCTTCTTCTAATTAATTAGTTCGTTTCGTTTGAATAAAAATCAGGCAAATATTGTTGTATTATGCAACATTTGACAAATCAATCAATCATGGAACACACAAGTGGCTAAGAGCGCCAATGGTTGAGGAGGAGCTAGTAGCATTTGCCCTTCCGTCGAAGCAACATGCTATAATTGCATGAATGCCTCTGCAGACAATAACTTAACATTGGATATTTATTGTTCAAACAATTCGGTACCCACTGATTCATATCCAGACACCGATGGAAGTTGCCAGTTAAATGAAAATGAATTCTTAGACACTGCTGTCCTGTCGACTCGTTTTCCCTGCATTAAAAATCCAAGAAACATAATATAATACTATTTGTGAAGAATGGGTGGATTATAATGAGAGTCCACAAAATTGTTCATTCTTAAAGAATCCAACCGGGAAAAGGACTAGGTGTATGTAAATAAGGTTAAATTCACGTGGTTCACTAATATTGGACTTATACCATATATAGGTGGTTGGATATCAGCAATAGTATGTATGAGTCGGGAGTGAAGATAACATTTTAACCTTGTTCTATATTTTAGTTTTTGTGATTGTTTTGAGTGATTTATTTTGGTTTGTTTAACCTTAAATCATTTATTTCCATATGCTTTCCTTCTAGATTCTAATATGTTTCATATTTCAAAGTTATGTACATACTAATTGTTGAGAGTGTAATTTGATGGGAATAACTTCTTATGCATTAATTAACTTTAGTGGGGAAATCTTTTACAAAGTAAACATAATGAATCCAAGTAAAATTTCGATTCTAACTTAATGAATGAAATTGAAAAAAGACTGAAAGTTTGTGTTAATTTTATGAGAATTATCTATTGCGTTCCATGAACTGAAACTTGTACTATTAAAAAGATCTTGTCAAGAGTTTTTCAGCCATATAAAACACACGAAATTTGTCCGTATAACGAAGGAGTTATGACAAAATTAAGATTATGTTCAAATACGCCATGCACGAGCACATTAAGTGCAAAAAGCGTGCAATTTAGGTGACTTAACCACCACGCGGTCGTTCATGTCCAAAAAATTGATGGTCAAAACAAATATGTCATACGCCTTCAATTTTGGTATTAAATATGTCTTTTTCGAAGGTTTGATGCCAAATGTATAAAGTAGGTAAGAAGTCTGATATTAAAATTGAAATGCACGTGCAAAACTCGTGCCTCTTAACGAACATGTGACGCACACATGATGATTTCTTTTAGAAATTTGACGATAAAATGAAATGTATCAAGAGAACCTAAATTATTATGGTAACAAATGTTTTTTTTCAAAAAAATTGATATATCAAAGCTGTTTTTCCATGGTCGGTATGTCACCTAGAATGCAGAATGTATGAAATAAAATTTTCACTTAAAGAAGGGCATTATTGTAATTGACCTAAATTGTGATATGACAGCCCATTAATCTCACTTTCAAAGATAAGGACAATATTCATTAATCAGTATTAGGGGCACTCCCTCGATTTATATATCTCAACAACTTGCTAAATATAACAACCACTTCTCACATGAAAATACACACACAAAAAGAAGAGAAGAGAAGAGAAGAGAAAGAGAAGAAACAATCATTGCACAAGGAAATCAACCATGACGATTTCCATTCCAATTTTTAAATTAATATTTTAGATCGTAATTCTACCTTTTTCTTATCTTATCCTCTCTTTGTGTGTGCGTGTATATATTTATTTACCATGAAGTTCTTATTAGAATTCGTGGCGTGTTGTGGGTCATGCTCGTCGGGGACACGTCAGCCGGCGGAGGAGACGAGGTTGCTGGTGGTGCAGCAGGAGCCTCGCCGCCGTTTAGGGCGTAAGCGAGGGAAGTTGAGTGGGAACGCCGACCGTGAATGGCGGCCGTCTCTGACGTCAATTTCGGAAGACAATGTGGTGTTATCATCGGAGAGAATAAATAATATTAATAACAATAATAACAATAATAATAATAATAATAATAAAAAAAAAATTGAACGGCCGGCAGAGGTGGGGTGGAAGAGGAGTCTGAAGAGGAAAGTTTCATCCATGTCGCAAAGAGATCGCCCTCGTTCTTCAAATCTACATTACGATTATACCCGGTAACAATTTCTATTCCTCTTTTTCCTAATCTGATGTTTATAATTTGGGGATTCCATGAGATATTACCTCTTTTGTGACTAATTAATTATAATTAGCAATATCTATTTGGGATCTGGATCTAAGCTCCAATAGCTAAATTATCAATTTCATTATGGAAATATTAAAACAGACAAGGGGGAAAATGATTGCTTTATAGATTTGGATGGAATTTCTATGAAAACATGTCTTACTCGGTCACTGATTTTGTAGTACATTTTTAGAGAATCAACTTAATTGTAGACGATGATAAAATTACACATGGTTTCTGCCTTCAATTAGGTAAACACTCAGATCAGATAGGACTGAAGTTCTTTTTTCCAGATATCAGGTTTTCAATTGTGTAGTTAATAAAAACCCATCATTGTAAAACTAGTTTAGCACATCTTACTGTAGGCCTTAAATATTTGAAGCACATTTTAATTTGGAGGTGAAATTCTTGTTTCAATCTTGCCTTTATGATAGTATACAAAATGCTCATATATATAGTTATATAGTTATATGATTGAATGATCAATCATAAGACATGTATACATTCGACTTCATAACCCAAACTGCTAATTATTATGTATCATGAGTCGGACAACCTCAAAACCACATACACACATTCTTTTCAAAACAAATTTGGTAAAAGAAAATTGCTCTCTAATTTTAAATCCTTTGATGCCTATGACTATGAGTATCTTTGCTTGAATGTTATAAGTTTTTAGTTCAATAATATGTTCGAGTTTAATTGGTGTCGAGTATTTATGTTTTACTTGTTTTGTACAGGCAAGCTCCACCAACCATAATGCCATCGTTCGCTGTAACTCCATTCATGTTTTGATTGCTTTCTTCCCAAGCCTTTGAGATTTATGTGGACAACAGTTGAATTGTGTAAATATTTCAATTAATTATTTAGTGTACAGCTTTTGGCTAATCAGTGACGACGAGAAATTCTAGTAGTTAATGCATACCACTGTCAGTGTGATATTCCGCCTTTTTTTTTTTTGGTTAACTTTGGCTGTTGCTTTTGCCCTTTCCAAATAAATCGAACTTTTTTCAGCAAGTTCAGGTTTATATGTAGTTTTAAACAGTGTAATCTATTTGGTACAATAATTTTTCTCTTGTTTTCTGTGTGTGGAACATCAGCCTAAGTATGTTATAGTATATCATTAGTTAGATTAATCAACAATTAAAATTAAGTCCAGATGCTAATTGATCAATATGAACGTAATGGTAAACCTCTCTATTTTTATTTTTATTTTTTTCTTTAATAGTATAACAAATAAATTGGTTAACGTTAATATTTTTATTTTTAAGTTTGAAGGAAATCGTGCTATAAATGCCTACACAAAATGGTCATAAAAGGTCTCTACTATTTTTAGTACAATATATTTATTTATGTATTCTTTTCTCCACAAACTTGATTATCTCTACTTCTATCTCTTTTTTCTCACCCCCACATATTCTATTTGTCATCTCTTGATTTCGTAGTCCCCTTGATACTGTTTTTGTAAAAGAATCCCCACAAATAAATTGAATATTACTACACGTCTACACTTTATAATATTCATGAGCCCAACTTACCAAAATATTAATATTTTGAGCCCAATTTACCAGAGCAGATTGTAATATTGGACCTATCTAAATCTCTGCTGGTAAAATTTAATAAAAAAAATATTAGCCCAACACAATTCAAGCACATGAAATTTATTAACCAACTTGCTGACAATTTTCTACCCAATACTTTAAACACAAGCCCATGGCTGGTAAAAGAATTAAATATTAATAAAAAGTTAAATATTTTTACTTCTCAATAACAAAGAAGATAAAAATAACAGACACCAGTACAACTTTATTTCTGAATAATATATATAAAATTCTTGAGACCCCATCAATGGATCCATCCATTTCAAAATTGCCTACTGCCTAGTATTAGAATAACTTCAACCGTATGCCTGAAGAGTGATGAAGATAATAAGTATAGAACATTTAGGCACTTAAACCACACAAATCTAACAGAAGAAGTGCTACAAAAGTAATTAAAAAAAAAAAAAAAACATAATGCAGTTCATAATGTTACAAAATTGTATGTCAATACATCAACAACACCTATTCTTTTTCTCCCTCCTCGATTCCGGCCATCGTATCATACAAAGGCCTGTTCAAAGTCTCCGGTAAGTAAAACGCCAGAACTC
Source organism: Penstemon newberryi var. newberryi (assembly GCA_030819805.1). NCBI lineage: Eukaryota > Viridiplantae > Streptophyta > Magnoliopsida > Lamiales > Plantaginaceae > Penstemon > Penstemon newberryi. The sequence continues at coordinate 40,522,743 of JAUALY010000005.1, forward strand.
CTCCGGCAATCCCACAAACTCCAAACACCAAAAACGGCACTTGTTGACCTAAAACCACAATAACCGGGGCCAATATCGCTCCCATTTGTGCAGCCTGAGCCGCACATCCAAGCGCAGCATTCCTAACCACCGTAGGGAAAAGCTCAATCGTATAAATAAACAACAAATTATAAGTCCCCGCCATTCCAAATATCCCCAATATACTACAAACCATCCTCATCGTCTTCCACATTCCGTCACCCTTCATCAAAACCCCCACAAGACAAAAAACTCCACTAAACCATTGTGTCCAAATAGATAAAGGCTTCCTACCATACTTGTCTAACAAGAGTGCCGTTAGCAAAAACGCAGGAAATTCCGATACCGCATTAAGAAAAACATTGAGATAAAGATTGGTTCCGAGGTTTACCACGTTTAGACTTAGGCCATAGTAAACAATAGAGCAAAAGAAATTAATGGCCACGGCCAGAAACAAACGAACACGTGTCAATGGAGAACGAAGTACATCCACCACGGATCCCGTCACGATTTCTTTCGATTCCAATTGTGTCTCTTTATCACTAGAAGTGTCATTTGCTTCTTCATCAATGGCGAGTATGACTCCATTAGGAAGGTGCTTTTTATTCGATTTGGCTATTTTGTGCATAACTTCCATTGCATCTTGGAACCTTCCTCGAATAAGGTACCATCGCGGGGACTCGGAAATGAATGGAAGTATGATGAAGAGGAAGAGAATGGACGGGATGGAAGTAGCAATGTAGAGGGATCTCCATGATCGAAAAACGTAAGCTATACCGGAAAGTAGAGCTATTCCACCGGAGAAGAAATAGAATGTGGACATTCCTGCGATGCCACGTTTTATAGGGCCCACAGGCTCGGTGGCTAGGACGAATGCACAAAGGCCTACTCCTCCGGTGCTGAAGCCGGTTATAAAGCGTAGGAGGGCGTAGATCCAGTAATTCGGAGAGATTGATGTTAGACAACCAAAGATGGCATTTAAGATGCATACTACTACTAGAGAGCCTTTCCTTCCCAATTTAGAGTCTGATAGATGGCCAAATACACCAGCACCTGCAGGAATAAAAACATATTTCATATATCCAAGGAAATATGATTTCATTTCACATTGTCTAAAAATAACAAAGCCACTAGACATATCCTCAAGCTCTTTTAAACATGTTTACTAGTATAATTTCGAGTTCGATTTGATGAATTAAAAGCTAAAAAATACTTCATTAAATACATATATATCAAATATCAAGCTACTCGAGCTAACCGTGTCCTGTTCGACTTCAGTTCACTATAGTTCGATTCATTTAACGTTCAAATCAATTTCAAACACAGGTACAAACTCGGCAAAAGGAATCGGGTTTAGATTCAGCTCATTGAAACCTTAACCAAGGGCTTCTAAAACGCATCAAAAGGGATAACTCAATCCAGGTTGAAATTAGACTTGAACAGATTTGGAACTGTCAAACAGTATTGAGCCCAACAATAATCAATAAGAACAAACCCTTGAACTATATAATGGGCCTTAATTCAATTAAGGCTATTGAATTTCTTATAATAGATTTTTGAAGTGATGATAGCCTCCAGTCCACTAAAATTAGGATAACAGGTCAAATTAGGCGTCTTAAAGTTAAAGATACTAAAATTTTGTCCAAAAGCTTATGGCATGTTCTCAATTGTCTGGTTTATCACGTTACTTTATCCGTCCCAAAAAACGTGCCTGCCAATTAATCATTACATCACACCACACCACTTTTATACTTCCAAAATATAATACCACTACTTATCCAAAAAAAAAAAAGAAAAAGGAATACCACTATTTCTAAAAAGAAAAAAAGATTAATGATTTTGAGGTATTCGATTTTTAGCAGGACCATAGAGATTGAACTTAATACTCCCTCCATTTTTTTTTAATGGTTGTTTTGAAGGATTGCATATAAATTAAGAATTATAATAAATAGTTATTTTTTCAAGAAAAAATATGAAAATATTATTTTAACTCAATAATCACAATATTAATTATCATTAATTACAACCAGTCAACCATTAACAAGAAGGATAAAATTCATAGAAAATAAATAATTTTACATTGAACTCCTAAAATGATAAATAAAAATAAAAAATCAAAACGACAAATAAAGAAAAAGAAAGGGAGTATACAGTATTTTTTTTTAAAAAAAGTTAAAGCAATCAAATGCAGTCCAACATGTGTGAGTTCTGGATTAATCCTCAAGAAATTCATAAATTTTCACGTGATAACCATAAAAGTTGAGCTGCGTGGAAGTGTGTATACATTGCAGGCCTGCTCTGCGACAAAAGACACGTTCCGTTCCTTTTGTAAATTTTTATTCTTATTTTTTTTCAGAAACATCCCGAAATAAAGGGATTTTTCTTTTCAGAATTACTCTTCTACATAGAATAATAATTTAATTTTTAATATTTAAATGTAATATCAAGATGTCTAAATTTTAAAATTTTGAACTAAAATTACACACCAAATTATTTGGTGTTTGGGAAAGTAGTTTGGGAGAATAATGAAGATTTATTAATAATCTCGATTTGGTTGTTTATTTGAGTTTTGAGAGAGTGATTTGAGAAATAAAGTATGTGTGGATTTTTTTGGGAAGAGTTAAGTTGTAAGTGTAAGATATATAGGACTTTATGTCAAATCATGTTTATTATGTGAAATAAATTGTGTAAGAGATACATTATTTTATATCAAATCATAGTAGAGTTTGTATATGTTTTGTTTAGATATAAGAAATTGTTGTTTGTTTGACATTTGAGGGAGTAGTTTGAGAAAACTGAAAGTTGAAAAATTTATTTCAGAAAGTAGAAAACATATTTATTTGAAATTTCCCAAAGGAGAAATAATTTTGGAAAACGCCAAACAAACAAGCCCAAAGAAAGAGAGAAAAAAAAAGGGGAAGGTGCTGGTATATTATACATTATGATTTTAGAATGCTATTTTAATGTCTTATTAAGCAACTATATTACATTTATTGAAAATACTCTCTCCGTTTCAAAATATCTGTCTTTTCACATGTATGCACACAAATTAAGAAAATCATTGAATATAGCTGAATTCTAAGAGGAAAAAAAATAAAAAAGACTAAGATACCCTTTTAATTAATAATCCTCCACTAATGTTTTAGAAAATTTATGAGCATAAAGGATAAAAATAGAAAAAGAGTAATTAATGTTTTATTGGAAATCTAAAGTGACAGATAATATGGCACAAGAAAAACTTTTCAAAGCGACAAATATTATGAAATGGAGGGAGTATCAAAGTTGGGTACCTCTTGGTGACAAAAATGAATTTCAAGAGTTTGTAAATTTTAAGATCCAGTCCTATCAATAATGTGTGTATTTATTTAATTTGATGTGAATCTTATTATTTGTCCAATACAATTTTATTTTATTTATTGTAATTTGTTAATATATATATTGAATTAATATTAATTAGAATGTATGGTACCTTAGCAATGGGCGGAAGTAGAGGATGATTTTAGAAATTGAATTTAAAAAGATAAAAGTAATCGAAAATAACATACCTATAAGACAACCACCAAAAAACAAGGCTTGAACCAAGCCGACCTTATATTTCTCTCCACAAATCAATCCAAACTCTGCCACCGTGGAACTCCCCGTACCACCAATCCACTCCCACGACCCCGGTTCCAACCCGCACACGCTCTTTGCCTCGGCGGAGCAACCACCACCCAAGCACCGCCACTTGGGCTCCCGGTCGGCGAAAATAACCACCATGGTATGGAACGCCTCAAGTGCCCAAGCCATACTTGTCAATACAAAATGCCTCAACTGCCACCACCCAAACTCCCCGCAATACTTTTGCAGCATATCGTCTATGCACAGCCTCTCAACCGGTTCGGCATCCGACCAGAGCAGCGGCTTCCGGAGGTCCGACGATTTGGAACGCCCTCCTTTTGACATTATATAATATATGAATTAACGTTATTTGATTTGACCTTTTTGTTTTAATATAATTGTGGTTTGGACTGGAGGAATTGGATTAGGATTGGGATTTGGAAGTACATTTCATTGTATTCATGTATTTTCTTGTATTTATATATGCGGAAATATAATGAATGCTGCTGGATTCTGTTTGAATATATATATAATAATGTTACTGGACAGCTAATATTTATGTGGATTTGATCTAGCCGTTGAATTTTAGTCCTGATGGATTTGGATATGGTCAAAATAGAACTTGAATGGAGTAGTATTATTTTCTTTTGCTTTTTGTATATTTGGAATGGGACTATGAAAGGTAATATTCCTTGGAATAATATTGAAGGTTGAAAAGAGTTTGTGTAATTTTGGATACCATACCAAGTGGGAGAGCTGGAAAGTAGGAGAAAATTGTTTTTAATTTTATTGAAAATTGCTCTGATCCAATAAAAGGCAGAGAGAGAGAGATGCGTTAAAATCGTTGGTTTCTTATGGTTTTCAACTTAGCTCAACAAAGTGGACTTAAGTTATCAGTGTGATAGTCAAACAAAATTCAGCTCTTCTTCTACTGTCCCATTCACCTTTGCGGACCAAAATCTTCTTAATGGATGTTTTAGCTTCTATTATTAAACAGAAAATAAGTTCAAACTATAACACTGCATAGACTTTTTCTTAGGAATTCAACAAATCACTAAATTTAAAATTAACATTTTCAAATATTTTGCATATTACCTAGTCTATAATAACAATTACTTCAAAACCATACTAATTAGATATTTGTCCACAACTTTTCAAATAAAAACTCAAAATCGTGCGGCCTTGTAAACATGACTTGTATTTTTTTAATGTGAAATATAACATGTAATAAGAAGATGAGTTTGATTTGGTGTTTGGATGTACTTTTGGATCTATTTTGAATGCTGGTATTTTGGTATGAAAACGAAAGTGGCATGTGTCGTATCACATAATTTAAAATAAATTATTATATATTATATTGTATGAAAATTGTGAAAATGATTGAAGAATAATTAATTTGAACTGAAATGTTGTAGGATTATGATTTATAACATATTAAGGGTGAGTTTGGCCCAGCGGTGGGAGCTCTTAAAAGCACTTCTAGACCTTCATTGTGATTTTTGAAGTGTTTGGCCCCAATTATAGAAATTGCTTTTAGTCAATCGTGATTTTTATGGTGTTTGACCCCTAATATCATAATCACTTTTGGGATCTCCAGAAGCTAAAAATCAACTTATTTCAGAAGCTACTAAAGTGTTACTTTTGCAAAAACTATTATCCAAAAGCAATTATTTTATAATTGAATTTTATCATAATCAATTATTGTCAAAATCCATTTTAGTAAAATTAATTCTCCTATAATTGATTTTCGAATCGCTAGGCCAAACTCACCCTAAGAATATTTGAATATATATCAAAATACGAAATATTGTTTTTATAATTTATGCACAAAAGGGTCCATTAAGACTACGTTTAGAATCTTTAGACGGACCTTGTTGGAATATACGGTATATTTCAATGAATATCTGCTGGGCTATTTCATTTGTTAGACCAGACAAAACCGTACCAAATCAGTTTTTGGGTCAGCCAAACACTCTAATATCCGAATTGGATCCAAACATTTGCATAGTGAAAAAATAGATTCGGTTGTGCTAGAACACAAATCTATTTCTGATATCAATACCATTGGATCTTGAGTATAAGTGTCCAAGTGAAGTATATATTTGTCCAGGCCTAAGTAGTATATATTGGCCCTTTTTATTTGTATATTTTGTTTTTGAAATGAAATTTTAATTATTAATATGAGGTTAGTCAAAACAAAATTCATGTCCAATAGCAATACTTTTTTATTATTTAATAATTCCTTAATTATCATACACTAAATCTGCAAAGTGACTAGGAAAATGAATATTAAACCTTCTCTCATATTATCGAATGGTGTATTTATACAGATTATCATTTCTTTATTGGATGCTAGCCTATCAACATTTATTGGGCAGAAATTGATATAATATGTCTCTATTTTTTTTGATAAATAAATATAAATGTCACGAAGCAAAAGCAAAAACACCAAAATAAATTAATAAGAGGGCGCTTATGCCCCACTGTCCCAATGGGTATTGGTAACATGCTCGTAGGTTGACTCCTCTCCTCCGATCCGGACTGGATTCTAGGGGATCCTTCCAAAAAGGAGTCTCGGGCTTTCTGTTTTCCTCGTTTGCCAGCGGTGTGAACCGGGTCCGTTGTTGCGAGCGTCCGGGAATCGCCTTTTCTTGTTGCCATGAGTGCCTCTTTCTTGAACTTTTCTCTAATATAAGGGCTGCCCTTTCCTGATGTTACATGAGCTTGAAAGAGCTTTCTTTATTTAGTACAAGTAAAATAAATAAGACCATAAAAAGCTACTGATTTGATTTTTCTTGATCCAACATAGCATGTTCTAGGACAACGAAAATTATCACTGGCCGCGGAAACATTGTAGTGTAGAGGCATAAAATACTATTGGCTTTTTTCTTTTTCTTTTTCTTTTTTTGTTTGAAAATCATCAGATATAACATCTAAGTTTGCATCACCTACATAAATCATTTAAGTTGTACACCCAAAAGTGTCTTTCAATAGTCGGGGAAAACAAACATATTTTCATTTAGGTTATGCTTAGTTTCTGGAATTTCATTGACTAAAATGCTAAATAACATCTCATCCTTTGAAGTAGGGAAAATAAATCATGTTTCCTTCATATTTGAAAGAAAAATTATCGCGTTATCTCGTTTTTTGGATGATAAATGATAACGATGACCTCATATTATTACGTCATCACATTGATTATTTTCGCTCCAAAAGACGATATAACAGGCACATGTGATACATGTAGCCAATTATGTCCACTCCCATCCACTTATTTGACTGTGATATGAATATTGCAATTACCATTTAAATTGTGATACTAAATGTGCATTTAAATATCTAGTGGTACCAAGATTGCAAAATGCCATATTATATGGCACCAATAATGCAATTTTCCCCTATATAAAGTTTAGGGGCAAAAAAATATTATTAAACCTTGGAGTTATACATATCACTGACAAGTCAAATGTGTTAATTTACAATTTTTTTTTTTAACATTTAACCTTAAGTTTGAGCTAGTACAACCATAATTATTCTTAACTTATTTATATGTACAATATACTTGTATGGAGCAAAGATAAATCAATGCTTATTTGATTTGTTAATATTTGACCAATATGAATATATACATAAATTTATATGATATTTTATTATGTAAGTAACACTAGTCTAATTTTCATACATGAATTCTCAAATGGCAACATAATTAATTTGAAAACATAATCGGTATCATTATTTTCAGACGCGCGAGATCCAATAGTTATATGAAATAGCTAGATATAACTCTAATTTACACTTATATATTTTAGGTATATATAGGAAAAATACATGGGTATTGTACATACTGGATCGTAACAAAAATTTAGTTGCACATGACATCATGAAAATTATCAACAAAATTTGAATGGAAATTCGATGGTAAAGTAAAAGTTAACCAATAATCAGCTGTGACAACAAGGTATATTTTAAAAATACATAAATAACATTATTGAAATGATACAGATTCCACAAGGAAAGAAAAATTAAAATCAGTTATCTCCACCATCTTGCAATTGTGAAGGTTCCGATTTCCCCATGAACAAGTCAGAAAAAGTGGGCAGTTTCATCTCACCTTTATACGACATAGGAATTGTAAAATTCCCAACCACTGGAAGATCAATAATAAGCCCTAATTCCAAAACATAATCGATATCCCAATCAAACCCAACATCACGTACCAAACTCACAACAGCACTGTGCGGCACCTTCACCGTCACCTCCAGATTCGTTTTGTCGTTAGCCTTTAGGGATCCCGGGTCGGGTATAGAACCCGAAGCTATTCCGTTTCCGGCGCTCTTAACCGTGTACGCGATCTCACCGATCGGAATCGGAACGGGGTAAGGGTTTGAAACTGAAACTTTTGCGAGGAATGTTATGCCGTCGAGGCCGAAACCTTTCAGATCGACGTCGTTTATGATTGCCTCCGGCGTCGGAAAATTCCCCACCTTCTCCGCCAAAAAATTCTTTGCCTGCTCAACGATGTCCATTGTTGAATGTTCAGTTCTGTGAGTCAAATGTTGGTTTGTGTGTGTATATATTGACTACATCCATACAACGTGAATAGGAGTGGGGTTAAAACCGCGTTTTCAGATCTGTGATTATTAATTTTAAATTCGATGGAGGAGTTAATATAATATTGAAATCTGTACCCTAATTATTCTTCTTTCAACTTGTACTTCTATAGAGGAAGTCAATATTACAAATATATGGAATTAATTGGTCCTATATATATATTTTCATGGATTACATTATATGCCCAAGATTTTAGTAATTATATTCAAACATCAAATTTTGTAGTATAGACATATTTACGTCATGTTGCCAAAAAGAAAAATCTAGGTCTTCATCCGTAAAATTAACTTGATGATTTTTTGTATGATTTTTCTATTTTTTTTTTTGTGTGTATAGAAATAGCTTCTCTGTTTTTTTGTTAGTAATAATTCCATTTTTATCAATTTTAATTTGAAAAAACTATTCAGCATCATCATGTATTATGTATTTCTCTACAAAAACACAACGAAAACTAATATTTACACCATTAAATTCTTAATGAGGCTGAAATTTATATTATATTATCACAGTTGTATAAAATCTACCTTTTATTTGTCTTGTTATTATAGAATTAATGAAGAGCTACTTCAGTCTTTCAATTGAATTTTATAAGATACATATTTATAGGTTTATTATAAAAAGGGGAAATTGCTTTTTTTTGGTACCATAAGATAGCCCTATTGCAATTTTGGTACCATTGGATACGAAAATGCAAATTTGCTACCATAAGACAGGTTTAATCGCAACTTTGGTACCAAGTCCAATTTTTCTCCAAAGTTAATGATAATTTACCCTATATAAAATGCATAATATTTAATTTACCCCTTATGATTTAAAAAAGAGCATTTTACCCCCTGTAATTTTGTAAAAGTTTCACACCGCCTCCCTGATATTTTATATAGGCGGCACTTTATCCACTTTTATTATGATAATATGGCATTTTACCCCCTGTATTATGATAAATGTGGCAATTTATCCCTCTATGTTAAAAAATAGTTTTCATGCGTATTCTCAATTTCGACAAGTGAGTTACACTCTCCGGCTGAAGGGGGTCAATTGCTTCATTAATTTTTTTACAGGGGGTAAATTGATTTTTTTCAAATTACAAAGGGATAAATTGAACATTATGCATTTTATAGGCGGTAAATTGTCATTAATTTTGGGAAAAAATTGGATTTGGTACTAAAATTGCAATAAAAATTTATTATATGATACAAAATTTACAATTTCGTATTCAATGATACCAAAGTTGCAAATTAGTCTATCCTATAGTAAAATATAAAAATAAAAATTTCCCATTATAAAAGTACTCAGATTTTGGTCTTTTCTTAACATCAGGGTAGGTAGACGTCAAAGGATTTTTGGTCAATATATACGTATTTCTTATATCACACGTTTTCCTCGTTGTCTGCGTGGATCATTGCATCCAGGTACAAAAACTTCCAATTTTTTCCATAAAAATTAATCGAAAAGATTTTGTTTTTGAATTATATAAAACGAAAAAAAAATTATAAATTTTCCTAATCTTTCCGAAACATTTCGAAAAGCCTTTAAAAATTTCCAATATATTTGATCTATGATTGCATAAAAAAACAAAAAAGGAATCTAATCCACATAATTCAGCCTAATCTCCCTGTAGAATAGGGTTTCGGCCTCTTTAGAGCCCATCTTCCACCACATCCTGGCCTAATTAACACTGGACTGGAAGCACTTTTATTTATTTTACTAATGAGTATTAATCTAAAACAGTCAAATTTGTGAATATAAAATCACGAAAATGGAGGTACACTAGTTTCATATAGCAATGATTTAAGGTTCATCCACTCAACTAACAACTTTTGTACTAAAAAATTAAAAAAGGTGTTGAAGAAAATGGCATGTCCATATCCATGCTCTTGCTTTGCATTGGGACTAAACCTTTTTTCTTCTTCTTTGTCATATTTTGATGCTCTATACATTCATTCTGTGAAATATACATTTGGCCCAGATTTCTTGGGCTAAGATGGTTACTTTATGCATTTTATAAAGATTTTCGTAACTGATATAGTTACCCTCTCTCAGTGCCGGCCCAATCCATAAGCAGCGCAGATCTGGTGCTTGCCTAGGGTCCCAAATTTTTAGGGCCCCCTCTCCTTGCTGGCTGCTATATTAGTTGTTAATTGCCCCAGCTCATTTCTTGTTTTTATTAATTGGGCTCAAACCATTATCCACACAGTATTTAGTACACCACATTATAAAAATAAATAAATAAAATATAGATATTTACAGTAGAGAGGCGTCGCAATATTCAGTTCACAAACTAAAAATATCACAAAAAAAAAAAAAAAAATCTGGGAAGATGAATTAAAATATTTTTGGGGGTCTTTTTTATTATTAAATATTAAAGCTTTAAAGTCTTTATATAAAACATTGAAAGAATGTTGTAATAATTTTGAAAATGCTTTAAAACATGATTCGATATTAGACGTAGATGGTTCCGATTTATATTATGAACTAAATGTGCTATCAAAAGTTATTCCTACCCAAATAGACTAGCCAATTGATATATTTAATCATATAGATTATCTATGTTCTGTTTTTAACATCCTATGCCCAATCATGTTTAAACTACAAATTTCCTAGTAACCAAATATTCAGTTCTTGCAATGATCTCCCACACTTAAACTCGTCTCTTCATTGGAACTATGACCAATCCTCTCAAACCGTTAAAATCGCTTATCGACACACGGGAGTCACCACGTCTAGATGGGTCGCGCATGGTGGGTGCACAAGCTAGCACTTGTGGCTTTCCAAAGATCAGATGGCTCCATGATCTTTTATAGGTTTGGCTTTTGTTGTTGCGGTTTTGGAAGTTTATACATGGATTGTGGCTGTGAATTGAAGAGGAACAAGTCTGAAAGTAGCAGCAATGAAAAGATGTCAAATGGTTACAATGGATATGCAGCAAGGAGACAGGATATTAATATTATATACATACAGTATGGACAAAGAGATACTAATTGTGTACAAATTTGTTTGATTAATTTGTACTTGTTTTTGTCCCTAGTTTCTGAGTTTTCATGTTGCTAGCTGTAACTTCCCATTGTAGATGGTGTATGTTTAGGATGTTGTAACCTGGGCTGTGTAGATTATCTGTCTGATAGTTTTATAAAACCATATTTATTGAAGTATTTGTAAATTTTACATACTTCTTTTCCATAATATTAATGGGGTTGTTTCTTATAATTGTATTTCGGATAAAACATGAAAATTCTTCCCTTGTAAATTTCACAAGCTTCTCAAGGAACTGCTGATGTTCTTACGTAATTAATGCTGGCTGCCTTGGACCCAAATAATCCTCGGATTCAAATTTACTAAGTAGTATTTTTTTAAACTTCGCATTTTCTCATGGATATATATATGCTTTTTTGCTCATTTATCAAATGGAGATGATAATTAATTAATTAATTGTAACCCCACTTGTTTCTTGTGCTTTGGTACTATTTCTGAATCATCTCATCATAATCAGTGTTGACTTGGTGGTTCAGTTTCCTCAGTTAATGTCTTAATTGTTTGCTGTGTTTGTAACCTTTTCTTTTGGCTGTGTGATTGTTTTGTAAGAACGAAGTGTAATGAGAAGAAGCATTCCTCATGGGAAATTCATGATATACTTAAATTAGCTAAGTAAATGAACTGCTGCTTCTTTCTGTTACACTCTAAAACATTAGTATAATGTATTTCCACTATCACATTCAAAACTACATCCCCTGCCCTGATCATATTATTCCTAATAACAAACCACTATCACATAGTACAACACAAAAGCGGCTAAAACATCGACTCGAATTGAGCTGCTGCTAGTAAAAACAACTTACTTGGTAATTGGTATTACCTCTACATATTCTTACCTCAATGCCAAGCAGATGCCGAGATCAGATTCCTATCCTTCCATCCCAACAGCATAGCTCCATCCTTCTCCACCAAACTATAATGCTCCGAGTAACACCTCAACAATCCTCTAATCACTGAATTCACATACGAACTCAAAGGAAACTGCTTAAACCCCGCCATCATAAACCTCAACTTCCACTTCCCCAACAACTCATGGCGTTCAACTCTATCCTTCCCTTCACACGCTATAATGTTCACTATATCCCTTGCCAAACAGTGTTGTTCAACATTAATCCTCTCCTTCCTGTCCCTCGGCATAGTAACATCTATCGACTCAAACATAGCCGTGTAGAATTCCAAAGTCTCTTTGAACCTCGGTAGAAATGGCGCCGTGTTCGTTTTCGATTCTTGCTCCACCAGCGTAACCACCTTCGGAGACAACGATTTCACCATTCTTAGAAGTCCATCTCTCGGATTTGACACGTCAACACTCTCGTCCGGGGTGTGGTGGAGCTGTAGAGGGAAATTTACCGCTAGAGCCTCCCCTGGCCTAACATCGAGTATTTCTCTTGTAATATCGGGGGCAAAAACGGGAACCGCGTGAAACTCGACTGGTATGTTGAATTTCTCCGAAATCGCAGCCAAACGCTTCCCTACTGCTGCAAGACTGGCCCCACGAGCGTATTTCGAAACGGGATCGTCGATTCCCGTAATACGCACGTGTGGGGGTCCACTAGGCCTCGCAGCAAGTGCTTGTAAAAGTGTCATCCACTGTGTTCCCTGTGCTATCTGGAAATCTATGATATGGATACGGTCCTCGTTTTTACAAGCTTCAGCTATAGCTCCATTTGCAGCCATGTACCCGAACTTCAAATACGGACATATTTCGTACAGAATGTGCATGTAGGATAGCAAGTCCTTGCTTTCTGGAAAATCGTTGCATTTCAGGGCACGGTAAATGTTGGCACCAGATGACTCTTTCCTTGCTATTAGGCCTTCTAACATGTAAGCACCTAGACGTTGAATCGGCTCTCCGGATACCGAGACTGCACCACGAGCGTGTTTTACGAGTTTCTCAAACTCGGGTAAATTATTTTCCGAAAGTGCCCTAGCACATGCGATTAGCAGCTGCGTGAGGTTATGAGGAGGGACGCCCTTTAACGCAAAGTCGTCCGTGGATTTATGACGTTTTTCAATGGGGAGGTCGTTTGATGAGCTGGCAAACCGGGGCCCACGAGGTGTTTGATATCGCTTATTTTCACCCATAAAGGGCTCGGATGTTGTCACTTCCTCGTCTTCGTCATCGTCTCCGGCCATAAGAACACTCTCCAGCTTTTGTAAAGCGTGTGTTATATGAAGGTTGGTACTTGGAGTTTGAAGAGAAGGGCCACGGAAAGGCGAGATTGTAGATTGTTGGGGGTAATTATGGTAATCAAATGAAGAATTGGGAGTGGAGGCGGAAAGATTATCGGTCGAACTGTGTTGCTCTTGACTATCACTGTATGAGGAGAGGACTTCGGTATCGAAAGGGATGGAAAAAGGCGAGTTAGGCGAGTTTCTTGAATCGAATTTGAGGGATTCCAAAAGCCTTGTGGGCAAGGAGGAAACGGTAGGATAGGAAGAGTAGGGTAAATCTGCACTAGTAGTAGTGTATCCAAAATAATTAGAGTCCATCCTATGTAACAAGCATCTGTTGTTTTATGTTAAGCAGATCCTCGAAACTTGTGTGGATAAGATAAAGCAAATATAATCTTGTTAACCTGCAAAAGAGAAACAAGTTAAGTTGATAATTATGAACAAAGGTTAATAACTATTGTCAAACAAGCATTCATCTCAAAACAGGATATAGCTTAATCCACCAATTTTATTGTTATCTGTTTAAATTATCTTCCAGGCACTTGCTTTAGCTATCAAGTTCTTTTATTCTTTTTAGCTACTCAACCTATAAATGTAATGAAATTTTTCGACGCCAGATAAAGTATCATATCCAAGCCTAACAAGAAAAGAGGGAGAAATCATAGGTAATGAAATTCTGAATTCCCATCTCTTGACTGAGAGAATCAAAGCTAACAAGCATTTTTTTTCGATTAGAAATAATGTAAACCCATTCAAGAACTGAAAATGCCATTCAAACAAAACAAGGGAAAATATTCTAACCAAGCAATCAAAACCTAATCCAAGAGCAGCATCAATTTTCTACTTGATTTGATTGACAAATAAAATAGAGAAGCAGTAAAACAATAATAAATCCCTAAAAAGAGAGAATAAATACTTATACATTCAGATTAGCGGAGATAGATTTGATACCATGTCCAAACAATCATTTAATTCCTTATTATTATATAAGCAAAATCAGAAATTCAACTCTAGCAGAAATTCAACCCCTTGACCACCCTAAAGTCTCCTTTTTTTTTAAAAAAATCTTGAAAAAATCTACTAGTCCTATTTGTTAACAAAGGTCAATGAAACAAAACAGAAAAAACAAACCCTTTGCTTTCTTTTTTATTGATGTATTTTAACTCGAACTTCCTATAAGGACTAAACAATGACTAAAAGCTCAGTTTCAATTCAACTAAAAGAAAGTATAAAATCAGAAATAGGAATTGAGAGAAAATGAAGTACCTGAATTTTGTTTGCAGATGATGAAAGAAAGAAAAGAAATAGGAGTGTGAATGTTTGAGGGTGAGTCAAAAGAATAAGCAAATGAAAGCTTCAGAGTCATATATAGGGGATGGTGAGTTGTATTTTGTATAGTTAACGGTGACGGTAACGATGGGGGAATCTACGGCTCCAAATGAGGCGGTTGAAATTTATGTAACGGTTAGTTTCCCCTCGCCGTCCACACGTTCGACTTTGGAAAGAACATTCTCAGCTGTTTCAACTCAAATTTACCAACTTCACTCTAGCTTCGATGGTGCTATAAAAGAAAGTTCACGCGCTCATCTTAAGTGTGGGACCACGCGCTGATGTTCTAAGAGTGCTGTTATTAATTATGAATTTTCCTATACTTGTATTATTGAAGATTTAAAACATCATATGAAGAAATCATTTACTGTTAAACTATTTTCTCTAATTAATTAATTAATGAAAGAAAGCATATATCCACACAATTGGACTCATTATTATGTTATTTGCATCTTGTGTTTTATGTGATCCAACATATGAAAACCAAAAAAAAAAAAGTCTTAGATTAGTTAAGACGGGTCAAAATAAATAATACTCTTTTCGTCCTTTTTTTCCTTGTTCTTTTATTTTTGGCTTATGGTTTTAGGTAAAAGTAAAAAATGTAAAACTTTTAGGTATTTTTACATATATATACCCCTTAGAAGTAATGGTTGAGAAATAAAGATGTCAAATTATTATTTTATGTAATAGGGTATATTTGAGAAAAATAAATCATTTATGAAAAGGGAATGTTATTGTAGGATATCTAAAAAAAAATATAGTAGTAAAAATTTAGGAGGATAGATTAATATATTTAGTTTATGAAGCAAAATCAAACTGGTAAACCTACACGCGCTGCGGATGAGGATAGTTTGGGAAAGATGCAAAGTGAGAGAGTTAGCCAGCATGGCAGCTTAAGCCGAGCCGATTTGTGGAGTGTAACTGACGATCACGTGACATGAACGTGACGTGTTGAGTTGCTGAAATACTATTTGCTAACGGGAGTTGTTGTTGTGTAAGCGTCTGACCAATTTTTCCGTGAATTGAATACTACAAGGGACGTTGAGTTGACACGTGAGATGAAATCTCCGAAGAGTTGACTACTTTGACCTGACGTGGCAACGCGGTTTGACTGTCTCCATTTTCATTCTTGATGTGGTTATATTCACCCGCGACAAGACCCGTAGACCACACTGCCATACCAACTGGCAACTCGGAAGCTACTAACCCAGAATATAAATTGCTAATTATAATTAATTAATGGAAGAAAAGTTGCTTTTGAGAATTTAAATAAATATACAGTATATATAGGAATAATAAAGGTGGATGAGAACATGTCCACGTGAGATAAATATAGCAGAATTACATTCTTTACTTTTAAGTTGCCTTCGAACGTTCACATGATATGACTGAGTAGTATACATCATTTAATAATTAAAATTTAAAAAGAAAAAGGAATGTTCACATTGTTGAGAACTGATGTCATCTGAAAAAAAGGCAAAACTTTTACTTGAATAAAAGTATATATATATATATATATATATATATATCTTACGCCAAAGGAATTTGTTAGGAATCCATGCTCTGCATATACATTGTAACTTAGATGTTGGAATATTAAATTTTGAGAGAATTTTAATGGAAAAAAGGATTCTGAAATATTTGAATATCAGAATATGTTAAGTTATTTTTCTCTTCTAATTTGAATTGAATTAACAATGCTGGTACGAAATTACACACATTTTAGAATCTTTTCATGTGATGATTCCTGTACACGTCCACACCCAAAGTACTGATGAGAGTAAAGTTCCGATGATAGTTCTATATATATATATCCAGGTTATAAACTTTTTGATTTGAGGAAAGTAAAGTTGGTTTGTGTAAGTGTTAAATATATCATCATTAATAATTGTTGTGCTATTGAGACAAAATGTCTAACATGGATTGAAATTCATAATTAAGTTCACATTATAAGGTATTTTGCAATCCTCATTTCTTAAATTAGTTTTTGAGATTGAGTTAGACCAAAATCATGTGATTGGACTTAGTCAAATTCATGTTATGAATTTTAATAGATTCCGAAAGGCTTATCATCAAGCCATAATTCATATGGGTGAATCATCATTACATGGTTTTTCGCAATTTGTACCCCCGAATCATATAAAATGAGCAATTTATACCCTCAAAACATAAAATTTGCACTTTGCACCCCCAAAATAGGAAAAATTAAACACTCAGCACCCCCGAAACAGGACAATTAAGCACTTAGCACCCCCTATTTTGCCCTGATTCGGGGGTGCAAAATACCAATTTCGCGTGGTTCAGGGGTGTAAAGTGCCAAAGACCCAAAAACGAATTACATATTTTGCCAACTCTGCCGAAAATTAGGAGGGGATGCTAAACGCTTAATTGTTCTAGTTTCAACGGTGTAAAGTTCTAATTATGTATTTTGATAGTGTAAAATGCATACTTCCCATGTTTCGATGGTGCAAAGTGCAAAAAACCCATCATTTCGGGGTACTAAATTTAATAAGATTGCTTACCTTTCTAAAGGATTGATACATTAGTTACCACTGGCTTTCTCATATTATTAATTTCTTCTTGATTCAAAAAAAAAAATTATATTCTCAATTTCATTTATTTCTTTCAGTGAAATTAGTGAGCGTGAGTTTAACTCTTTCTTGGGTAATTCTTGGCCGAATCGAATTTGGCCGAACTCAACACACTCACCTGGTAAGTGTATATATTTTCTTTGAAATTTGATAATATTTAACAAGGGTAAATATCACTTATGTTTCCTCTTATCATTAACTTTTTACAGAGTGGTCACTCTTGTATTTTTTTTTCCACGTTAGTCCCCATTATGAATTATTTGTTTCACTTTGGTCATTTTCAGGTAGTCCAATATGAACTAAAGTGCCAAAACAAAGGGACTAAATTTATAAAGAAACTATTTTTTGAGGGACTAAATTTATACAAAACAATTTTATGAGGGATTAAAGTCACTACAAGAAAAATGAATTTTAGTGACAAAATATTAAGTGACATTATTGAAATTGTCACTTTTTTCATATATTTAGTGACAAAAATATAAGTTTTGTCACAATAAAAATAGTGACAAGTGAAAATAGTGACAAAATATATTTTAAAGTTGTCACTAATGGCTATTAGTGACAAGTGTATGGAACTTAAGTTGTCACTATTGACAATTAGTGACACCCTTTCAGCGACAACCTAGTGACAATAAATATTGTCACTATAATTTAGTGACAATTTTTTAATTATCACTGTTGGGGTATCACTAAATGTTAATAGTGACAACTTTTTCACATTTCTTGTCACTAGTGTGTCTATATACATCATTTTAGTGACAATATTTAAATTCTTGTCACTTTGTCATTTACTATTTTGTCAATAAAATTTAAATTTTTTGTAGTGAGTGTAACACTATAAGTAAAAGGCCCCTTGTAAATGATCAAAGTGAAACAAATAATTCATAGTGGGGACTAACATGGGAAAAAAAATACAAGATGAACCACTCTGTAAAAGTTAATGATAAGGAGGACAATTAATAGTGTTTACCCTATTTAACAAATTAGAATTAATTTAGATGGGCTCAGTCAAAATTGATCTAGAATTTTCCCTCTTTGTGGTTGTGTTTCACGTTTTTCTCGAAAATTAATTTATCCTTTGAATTTTGTTTTATTATTTTTTATTCCATAATAATTTACGAGAGCATAATTAATGTTATGTAATTAGTTCATAATCATGATTGAAGTCAATATAACTCGAAGAAAAGTCTTCCAACTGTATTACAGAATACAAAACATGTAGCATATGTTTCATTATAAGTTAAAAGTCAATGTATCTTTATGACTTGAAATTTGAAAATTGGACAATGGAGAAGAATAAATGTAAGGTAATCCTCTCATAATCATAATCATAATCATAATCATTTGTGTTACGTGAAATCTGCACAAACTATATTTTGAAATGTTAATTATACCGAATTTTCTTGTATTTTCAAAAATTCAGCACGGAACTCTCATATATGTACAAAATAAATCATTTCAGATCGACATATTTCAAGGAATTATTTTTTAAATATTTCATGTTGGTCCCTCCAACTTCACGTGAATTATTCTAAAAATAGTTTTCCAATATATATCAATCCCAAACCACCACATATATATGTTAGATGAATATTTCTCCATAACTAAATTATTTGAGCATTACTCATGATGAGCACTTTATTTCATTTGCTGCCCTAGCTAGCTAGAGCATCAAACATGGGAAAACAGTAGTTTTCTTTCTTCTAAGTTAATTAAACATTGTTATTGAGAACACTTCACCATAAAATATATTACTTATTATTATGATTAATTAATTAAATAAACTTCTGAAAGGTTAATCTAGTATAATAGTACTATGTCATTTAAGCACGTTGGTAAAACAAATAATGCCACATCAAAATTTTGAACGATCCGGTCAAAAACCAAAAAAAAAGAAAAACCAAATGGAGCAGTATTTGCACGTGGGAACCCAATATTTTAAGAAAAATTACCTGCAGTGTGTTTTCTCACACACTAACATTCCTTTTCCCTTTCCTTTTTAATACAATATATATATCTATCCATGTTCCTTATTTTTTAGCACGTAGTTTTAGGTAGAGTTAAAAAATAAATTTTTTAGTCATTTTTACATTTATATCTCTAAAATGGTGGTAGAATATTATTTATGTCAAATAATTACTTTATGTGAAAATGTAAGTTTGAGAAAAATAGTTTCATATTAGGAAATGAAGTGTTGTTTTGGGACAACCCAAAAAAGAAATATGAGCAAAAATAAAATGAATGAGGGAGTATTATTTATTTATTTTTTACATAAATAAAAGTACGAGTTCATTAGAAAAAGTTTCTTGAATTTTTGTGTGGACTAATATACCTTTATTTGAATTTTTTTTTAAAATCTATTAAACAGTGTATTTAGTCATTATTTGAGTTGTAAAGTGATATCCAATTAAATGGCAAACATTTAAAAGCATTTGAAAAGGTACAATTAGACATGATGTCTTATTATATTTATCTCCTACATTAACTCCTAAAATTTAGAAATTATCTCTCACATCAACTTTTATAATTTCAATCTTCTTCTCATATAACACATAAAAATGAACCATAAAAATAAAAAATAATTTTAAATAGCTCTTAAAATATATAGGTTAAATTTTTATAATTTAACACTAATATGTTTTAAAGTAAAAAAATGTTGTTTGTTTCATTTAAAGATTTAGGACAATACAAGTCATAAACATTCATCTGTAAACAAATAATTAATATTAGATTCTTTTAAATATCATTCTGCTACAGTAGAATCGCATCTAACTTATAAAAGAACAAAAAATGCTTATGACATAATTAAGTACATAATTATTATTTAGCTAGAGAGACAAATTATATAGAATATATATCAAAGAATATCAAGATATGCATAACCTCGAACTTTCATGGAATTCTTTTTGTGGAACACGAAAAATCAGTGAAAAAATGGATGAAAATTGGTAAAACCGATTAAAATATGTGAAAACGAAAAGAAAAAAAGGTGAAATTAGTGAACACTGGTAAAAATGGATGAAACTGGTAAAAGGGAGCTCGTGAAATTGGTAAATACATGTGATATCGATGAAAATTTGGGTGAAATTCATGTTTAATTGATGAAACTAGTGAATGATGAAAAATGGATGAAATCGGTGAAAAACATATAAAATATGTGAAAAAATGTAAAGTGGGTGAAAACGTGTGAAGTCAATGAAAAGTCAGATGAAAGTGGTGAAAAAATATGTGAAATAGGGAAAAATAATTAAATTGATATAAACCAATGAAATCAATAAAAAAAAATAGTCTAAGCGACAAAAAATGTGAAACCGGTAGAAAAATAGTTTAAATTGAAAAAAATAAAAGAAATTTATGAAAAAGGGGAAACACAATGAAATAGGTTAAAATCGATAAAAACAAAAGGGTAATATATATATATATATATATGTCAAACTGTACAAATGAATGAAATCAGCAAAAAGACGGTTTAAACACTAAAATCGGATTAAACTAATGAATTAAAAAAAAAGGCTTAGGTTGGTAAAAATTGCATTTCAAATGTCAAATGACAGGGTAAAAAAATAGGTGAAATTAGTGAAAACTGGTAAAAATGGATGAAACTGGTAAAAGGGAGCTCGTGAAATTGGTAAATACATGTACAATTGGTAAATATATGTGATATCGATGAAAATTTGGGTGAAATTCATGTTTAATTGATGAAACTAGTGAATGGTGAAAAATGGATGAAATCGATGAAAAACAAATAAAATTTGTGAAAAAAGGTAACGTGGGTGAAAACGTGTGAAGTCAATGAAAAGTCAGATGAAAGTGGTGAAAAAATCATGTGAAATAGGGAAAAATAATTAAATTGATATAAACCAATGAAAATCAATAAAAAATAGTCTAACTGACAAAAAAAATGAAACTGGTAGAAAAATAGTTTAAACTGGAAAAAATAAAAGAAATTTATGAAAAAGGGGAAACACAATGAAAATAGGTTATAATAGATAAAAACAAAAAGGTAATACACACACACACACACACACACACACACACATATATATATATATATATATATATATATATATATATATATATATATATATATATATATATATATATATATATATATATATATGTATATGTATTTCAAACCGTACAAATGAATGAAATCGGCAAAAATACGGTTTAAACACTAAAATCGGATTAAACTAATGAATTAAAAGAAAAGGCTTAGGTTGGTAAAAATTGCATTTCAAATGACAGGGTAAGAAAAAGAATTTGAAATCTCTATACTTAAAAAATAAGAACTCAAATCCATTTGATCAAAAACTAGGATTTCATTATTTTTGTTGGCAAACAATGTAAAGATTTGAGCTAGAGATTTCAAATCCATCCAGTCCAAATCCACCCATCCAAATTGGCGCTTAATATATACATCAATATAATTGTAAAAAAGTTATCGTATTAATTTTTATATTTTGTTGTAATGATAAACATTTTAATACTTTATTTAATTATTTTATATTGGTTAAATATATATCCAATGACGTGTGTAGCCCTTGAAATAAATAAATAGAGCTCTTAAAATGAAAATTACTATTACGAAATAAACTAAGTAATTTTCTTATGATTTTATTTTATAATAAATTTACTAGATTTCATGACTAACTTAGTCATCATTTTATACATATTTGATTACAATAACTTAAAATCATAAAAAAAAACCAAACATAAAAAATTAAAGCCATAATTTTTATAAAATTATAATTTTAATTTGAATATAAGTCATTAATACTTGCTATTTAATGACTCAATAATTTAA
This sequence comes from Penstemon newberryi var. newberryi, assembly GCA_030819805.1. NCBI lineage: Eukaryota > Viridiplantae > Streptophyta > Magnoliopsida > Lamiales > Plantaginaceae > Penstemon > Penstemon newberryi. The sequence continues at coordinate 40,544,904 of JAUALY010000005.1, forward strand.
TTTTTCCCTCCATAAATTTCTCCATGAAGTTAACTAGCTAGACACATCCTAAAAAAACAAAAACAAAAAAAGTAAAGTTAACCACTTTTCTAGTAAGTATTTGAAAAAGTGTCGGTTCATTATCTCACCTGTCTTGCTATCAGGGGCTCATTTGATATGAACTCCAGGCCCACCTAAACCAATGAAAACAAACAATCTTTTTGTTTATTTTTTATTTTCAAATTTAGCAGTACTCATCGCACAGATTTGGTAGAAAGTAGAAAACGAAATATATGAATTATTTGAATCCATTAACATCATTATAAGAAAATTAAAATTGAAACATGCAAGACCTAAATAATTCTCTTTTTGAATATACGTGTAATAAATAAACATTATGGGAACAATCAACAATGAGTCGATTGACATCATATTAAAGTACTAATCTTAAAAAATGATGAAAGGATGCTTAACAAAGCCCAAAGGAGCAAATACAATATTTTTACGAAGGCCCACGATAAGAGAGAGGTTCTTGGGTATGACCAAAGTGTAGTAAATCACAACTCCATGACTTGATAGCCCAACCCAAATCAACATCTTCCAATCTCGGGTTGACCCATTTATAGGCTTGATGTAAAAGTTCTATAAAAAGAAAAGAAAATCAATTGAGGACTACTATCAATATTCAATGGATATTATTTTGATAAAACTGTCTAGATATTCATATCATAAATTAATGCACTTGTTATTAATGTAAAATGTGTAACATTATATTTTGGAGCTGTGGTTCTATAACCTCTATTGGGATTAAAGTGCAAAACAAAGTATGAGACCGAAGTGTTAAAACGAGAATACTTTGGTACCAAAAATAGATAATATTTTTCAATATGGGACTAGTATTGCTAAATATTTCAAAAAATTGGAACATAAAGTGTAACTTTACAATGTACATGATCAAAAGTGACAAGATTCAAATCATGTAAAATTAAAAATATAAATTTGTCAATTAATCCTTTCTCGAACATTTGCTTAATTATACATAATCAAAGCAAATGGTAATTTATTCCTCGAACATACATTGGACTATTTTTGGATCTGAACGAGATTATAGTATGTGGAAAAATTGTAAAGAATGGACTTAATAAATGAGAGAATTGCATTTTTGGTACAGAGCTATAGGTCAATTTCCACTTTTGGTACATAGTTTTGTGTGTCCAACACATTTGGTACAGAGCTTTAACAAATTGTGACACATTTGGTACAACCGTTAAAAATTGCCGTTAAAGGGTGACGTGGCAGTTAAGTCTAATTGCAAAGTTGATGCCATTAATTATGTTGACTGATAATTCTACCCCATAACATTTCAGGTTACCATAAAAATCCCACATCTCCAAATTTAGTGACAATTTTAGTCCACATTGTTGCCAAGTTTCAAAATTGACTCGAATAAGACCACGTGCGCACCAATTTGAAAATTTTACTTATTTTATTTAAATAACTAATTTAATTTATAAACAATATTAATATATTAAATAATAATCTAACATAAATATCACCAAAATTAAGAAATCATATTCTTTTTAAATATAAGATTTATATAATAGTATTAATATATTTAATATTTATTAAAATAATAAATTATATAATTAAAAACTATTTAATATTTATTAAAATAATAAATAATAAATAATTATAATTTAAAAAAAAAATTCCCAACCCCATCAACCCACCCACCCAACCCAACCCACCCCCCTACCCCAATTCCCCGGCCGTCGGCCTGGGTTCTCCGATCCCAGGCAGGCGGTGGCCTGGGACCGAAGACCCAGGCCGGCGGCGGCCTGGGAACCGGGGTAGGGGGGAGAGGTGGGGAGGTGGTGGGTGGGTTGGGTGGGGTGGGGAATTTTTTTTTAAATTATAATTATTTATTATTTTAATAAATATTAAATAGATTAATGCTAATATATAAATTTTATATTTAAAAAGAATACGTTTTCTTAATTTTGGTGATATTTATGTTAAAATATTATTTAATTTATTAATATTGTTTATAAATTAAATTAGTTATTTAAATAAAATAAGTAAAATTTTCAAATTGGTGCGCACGTGGTCTTTTTCGAGTCAATTTTGAAACTTGGCAACAATGGGGACTAAAATTGTCAATAAATTTGGAGATGTGGGGCTTTTTTGGTAACCTGAAATGTTATGGGGTAGAATTATCAGTCAACATAAGTAATGGCATCAACTTTGCAATTAGATTTAACTGCCACGTCACTCCTTAACGGCAATTTTTAACGGTTGTACCAAATGTGTTGGACACATAAAGCTATGTACCAAAAGTGAGAATTGACTTATAGCTCTGTACCAAAAATGCAATTCTCTCCTTAATAAATACAATTGAATTTAAGTTGGTCTTTTCTACACGGTTTGGACTTTGAAGCACGTTTTCCTTGACAGATTCAACCAATTAAATCCACTTTCTAATTTTCATATTAGAACATCCTTTAAGTGCCAGTTTCTAAGCAGCTCCTACCTATTCCTAATGTACTCAATCATATCATTTAATTTATGCCCTTGAAATGAAATGATCATATGCAGTCTGTCTATATCGTGAATATATGATGTACACTGCACGTGCATCCATGTGTTCCTAACATGTTCTTGGGTCTATTTTCTTTATTAAGAAGCACATATATGTGTGTCTTTGCCGCCAAACAATCATACACATATATAAATGTTTATTACTTTCGGTAGAAAATGAATGGAAGTTACTCCTATTATTTTTTCCGGATAACTGGTTTTGGGGATGAGGAAGTAGATCTTAGTACTGTTTTAATTAATTTAGAGATATATTGGCCCCTTTTTTTAGATATATTGACTCATCAAAGCAGTTACTTAAACACATTTATATAATTGTGAAGTGAAGAATTGGTGGTATTAGTATTACACGGTAAAAGTTAAGGTGATCTTAGGAAAACAACACAATGAAGACAAAAACTAAAAAAATTAAAAAGCAAAGAACAAAAATTCGAGGCTTGGGTTGTAGTGGTAGGGCAAGTGTTGAAATAAATATAAAAAGAAAAAAAGAAAAATTTGTAGGCCTTTGCCTCAAGCCAAAACGTTGTCCGTCCGACACATTGTCCCATTTCCCGTTTCTCCACTCTCTTTTCCCCATCCTTTCCGTAGCGGCTAAAAAATAAAATTGTAAGTATAAATTTACTCACGCAGTTGGGTCCCCCTCTTTTGGAACCAAGCCCAGCTCCCGGAAAACATTCTTAAAGTGTAGTGACAATTTTATCCTTCTATACGCAAAGCTTAGCATCCGGTAGGTATTATATTTTTAATTTTTTCTTATTACATGGATAAAGTTCATGCCTTCAGCTCTTCCTAGCCTCCACGTCCTACATTTTATTAAACAAATATATGTCATATCAGTAATCAGATTGCTTTAAATTATTAGGAAAGGAACAATATCAAACAAGTGACACATAAATAAACTTTAAAAAAAAAAATGAATTACAGACTAGTTTCATTGAATATAACATTTTTAATAAATTACTTTATAGATCCATATCGGCCCTATGATTTTATTCGACGTGCAGCATGTCTGTGTCATTGGGTGAACTATACAAGGGCCATGAACACTGCATAACTATTGATAATTATTTTTAGTAAAGCCAAAAATGTTACTTCCTGAACACAAACACATTATTTTTTTCTCTGTAATTTATTAAAGTTACTGAAATTTATATTTTCAAATGATACTAAACATATTATTTTATTTCGGTGATTAAGGTTAGAAATGACAAAGCACAAATGGAAAAAATGTAAACAATGTGAAATTGCTACAGCAGATTATTTCTAATTGTATAGACCAATTAAATTAAAGGTGTTTAATTCTTGATGGCTACCCAACAAATTAAAACTCATAGTTAACTTATGAATTAATATATATAATGAAATATTGGATGATTAAAAAATTTGGTAACAAGTTTCAATTTGATACGCATTAGGTTAACAGTTTATTACTTCTATTGTCATTAGTCAAAACTAAATTTAACCATATATAACATCATCATCAACTGTTCCAAACTTTAGAGGAAATTAAAAAAGGTTAAATGGAATCCCAAAAATCAAACCTAACTCAGCTGTTACTCTCCAAGTACAAGGATATATGGATTGTTTACTAATGCTTATTTTTTATATAATATATACTTATAAGTCAGTCTAATTAAATTAATATGTGGCACACAATGCCACATATTAAATGATAAATATGGCATTTTGTTAATTAAAACAACACGCGATGAATTTTCACAATTAAAAATTAAACATTTAGAGTAATTTCAATTGAAAAAATCTTACTCGTTTCAACAAAATATCATCCACTGGAATAATTAGGTATTTATACTATAAATTGCATTCTATTCCATTATGACAAGGAACATCTATATAAAGTCGATAGATGAAAACTTTAATGGTGTGTAACTGTAAATTCATGTAGCCATGCAAAATATGGACATCACGCTTTAATTTGTGTACTACTATTAAACATTTTAAACTACTAAACTATATAGGAAAAATAATGGATGACATGATTTCTTACTAAAAATGCGAAGGGCATTATCGGAAATAAAAAAATCATTCCCACTTCCACACTTCATTTATATGTTCACGCGCATTTGCCAATTCATTTGATTCCCTACGTTAACAAAATTTGAAATTCCTTCCCCAATTCAATTTTACCTTTCTTTTCATTTCCTTCTGTTTACTTCTCAAACAAAATCTGAAATATTCCAAACAAGCCATTTATACTGCTACTGCATATGCGTTACCACATTTATCTGTTTTCTGTTTCCTTCATCTCTGAAACACTGTCATCATTCAGAAAAAACAAAGGTTTTCTGCTCTTCTTTTATTTAAGCCTTTTCCTTGATCTGAAGCTGATTATTGCGTTTACTTTTTTATCTGAAGAAATTGTGAGAGAAATTTGACTTGTACTGTATTGGCAACTCCATAGAAAGTCTGGCCAAAGCTTAAGAATGTTGCAATCTTTGTTTTGTTTGATGAATTTTTGTCGTCAGATTATTCTCAGAGCTTTTATCGCTTTTCTGTTAATTGGTGGTTCATAGTATTTTTTTGATGCGTTTCTCTGTCATTTTCTTCAAATTGCTAACTAGTCATAGATATTGTGAACAATCCTCTGCCGTGAGATATTTATATGAAGATTGGGGGCTATGTGATTGTTTCTAAGCTGTTAAATTCTCCAGTTAATTAATTTTTAGTTTTATCTTTCGTAGGTTTATGAATCGATGGCATTGATACTTGATAGATGATACACTGTGAAGTGTGAACGAAGATATGAGAGAAGAGTCGGCGGGGATAATAATTGGGATATCAATTGGAGTGGTGATTGGAGTGGCTTTGGCTGTAGCCGCGTTCTTTTGCTTTAGGTACCATAGGAAGCCGCCACAGATAGGCAATAGCAGTTCTAGGAGGGCTGCGACAATCCCTATTCGTGCTAATGGAGTCGATTCTTCTTCAATATTGTCGGACTCATCAATTGGTACCGAGTCGCCAAGGTCTACCATACAGAATGGGCCAAATGGCATGTCGTTATGGCTAGGGGGACCTAAGAAGGCCAGTGTGGTTTCTGCATCCGGGATTCTGGAGTACTCTTACAAGTATGTGATTTTACTTGTCGTCATTCTTAGGCTCATGAAACTTTAGTTCATGAAAATGTTTTTTTTGGTTTGGTGAGATTGAAACTTAAGTCTTGTTAGTCTCAAAAGTGTTATGTTGAGAATTATTTTTATGTAAATTGAACAAGCATAGGAAGTTAGAAAATGAAATCATGAGAATGTCTTTGGCACTGTTATCACTTATCAGTTACCTTGGGGCTGGAGATACTGTTTTATGCTAGTTGAAAAGGGTTGTTGTTTTCGCAATGACCGACAAATTACATTAATTGGGAAAATAATAGGACAGGGTGGTTGGAAGTTAGCATGAGTATTTTCAATTAGTTCACAAGGTTTAATTGTTGATAATATATAAACAATGGTATCCACTGACATCTATATATCTGAACAATGTTGTCCACTGATATCTAAAAAAGATAGAGATTACCCAATGGTGAATATGGTCATTAGACTTGAATGTTTACCCATGGTCATTAGACTTGAATTTTTATGATACTTGATATTCCATATGAAACAAAATTTCACCATAGTTTTGGTTGGCAGGGACCTGCAGAAAGCAACTTACAATTTTACGACATTAATTGGTCAAGGAGCGTTTGGTCCTGTCTACAAAGCTCAGATGTCAACTGGTGAGACTGTTGCGGTTAAAGTGCTTGCAACGGATTCTAAGCAGGGGGAGAAAGAGTTCCAAACTGAGGTACTTTGGTTTGACAACTAACATATTAAGAAGTCGGGTTTGTTGATTTAGTTTTGGTAAATATGACTTTTTCTTGTGACCATTTGGCAAGCTATAATATTGGCCAATTATTTGCATGGCCCAATATGAACCAGGTTGGAAGATAAAATTTTGTAATTTGTGGATCAGTGATGAATTAAGAAAATGATGTTATTCTTTAATTCAAATGTCAAGTAAATGAACCCTTAAATAATTTTTGGAGAAGGCCTGGTTCAAAGTTTCTTCCTATAACAATCAATGTCTGAAAACTTAAACCTAATATGGGTGTAGTTTCGGGTTCCGTATAGATTGAAATGACCCTTTCAGAATATTATTATGTTATGCAAATTACTGCATAGAAACTTTGATTGGAGCGATTGAGGAAAAAAAAAGTTAATGTTGGTGCTTAAGGAGAAATGTTGGTTTCAATGTACATATTTCTCCAAATAGAATATTATACATCAGATCAAAGCAGGTCACTGACATTGCTAAAGTAATTTAACCTTTCCATCTGATTTCATTCTCAGGTTATGTTATTAGGACGGTTACATCACAGAAACCTTGTAAATTTGGTTGGGTATTGCGCAGAAAAGAACCAGCATATGCTTATATATGTGTACATGAGTAGGGGAAGTTTGGCTTCTCATCTATATAGTAAGTGAGCTGTTCCTATCCTTATAAAACTGATGCAGAACTCTCTAGATTGTGCTGCATACCATCTTCATCGTCCCATACTCTTAATGAAATATCAACTACGCATATTAGTGAGCTCTCCTTTTATATGAATATGAGGTAAAGATTTACTATAAATCTAATGAACAACACTAAGCGATCTCTTGCACATCTGTGTTCAGAATGAGTTACTTAACTACACAACAATTATACAAATTTGTGAAATGGAAAGAGAACTTTATTTACCACTTCGATTTTCAGATTAGAATCAACTGTATTTTGTTCAACTAGGGAATCTGGTCACTGAACTTGGAGGATCTATAAGAAATCTTATATGGCAGTAATGAATTAGATAATATTGCAATAAGGTCATTTGTCTCCACCTAACTGCGTAAGATCGCAAAAACCTAGAAGGCTTAAATAAATCAAATGGATCATAATAGCATTGAGGCATGATTAGTTTGAATTTTGACCTCCAAAATATTTTAGTCATGGCTGTCAGCCAGGTCACAAGCTTCAAGAAAATCACAATCCCAACTTGAGAACATATGTTTCTTTTTCGAAATCGAGGTTTATGATTCCAATATATTGACCCATAGTTATAAAAGCACAATACAATATATTGGAGGAGTGAGTAACTTGGTGTGTTGAAATCCACAGCCAAGTCTACTATCCCCTGACTGAGTTAAAGAATGCAACTGCTGTCTGCATTCCTTTTGTTACTCCTTTTATGCTATTATTTTCATCTTTTGTTATCAGTTACATCCATTACCTATTCAGTGATCTTTTTTTTTTTTTTTGAGAACACCTATTCAGTGATCTTTAACTATCAATTATATTATCATTTTTGTGATCCTCAGCTGAGAAACATGAACCTTTGAGTTGGGAATTAAGGGTTCAAATTGCTCTTGACGTGGCTAGGGGCTTGGAGTATCTTCATGATGGCGTAAGTTAAACTAATCATTCTTATGCAGTAGGTCGCCAGGAATATTCAATTATGGATATGCACTTTTCTAAGCTTTGATTGCTTTTCCTGTGTTCTTATAATCACTTGGTTATACGTTTCCCTTTTCTTTACCTGATGCTTTGATTAACTTCAGGCAGTTCCTTCCGTGACACATCGTGACATCAAATCATCCAATATTTTGTTGGATCAGTCCATGAGAGCCAGGGTAGGTTTTGTTGGTTGTTCATATTTCTCCTCTAATGTTCTCTTTTTTTAATAATATTGGTTCAGTTCAACTATTCCTAAGGACTATACTCAACATGGACTATTTTGCAGGTAGCTGACTTTGGACTTTCAAGGGAAGAGATGGTTAGCAAGCATGCATCGAATATTCGAGGAACTTTTGGCTATCTTGATCCTGAGTACATATCAACACGTTCATTCACAAAGAAAAGTGATGTTTACGGCTATGGGGTGTTGCTATTTGAACTTATTGCAGGAAGAAATCCTCTCCAGGGGCTTATGGAATATGTTGAACTAGTAAGCTTGCTTTCTCCAACTATATTTGCGTCTCAATATTGTGAAAGTACCAAGCAACTTTTGAATTTGTTATTCTATATAAGGAATCCACACTCCCTCTATTTGGATTGGACCTGTTTAGGCTCCCTGTTATTTCTTTCCTTTTTAACTTAAAAATTTCCTTATTTTCTCAACCCCACACTCTAATTAAGTTCTTCTTTAGTTTGGTTTATACATTAACGCTCTCTTTACTTTTTCTAATTAGTCCAAGTTCTTTATGATGATAGGCCGCAATGAATACTGAAGGGAAATTTGGATGGGAAGAAATAGGCGATCCTCGCCTTGAGGGGAAATTCGATATCGAAGAACTTAACGAGGTTGCTGCTCTTGCACACAGATGTGTAAATCGTATCCCAAGGAAAAGGCCATCAATGAGGGACATTGTTCAGGTTCTCTCAAGGATCCTTAAATACAGACACAGTACGAGGAAGCATCACAATGACGACTCCTCAACTCCCAGATCAGATGCCGTAATCATCAATATGGACCAATTAGACCATCGGAGTCCTATACCTGAACTCCGACGAGTAGAATCTTTGGACAGTACTGTTGAATCGATTGATGTTTAAATGGCAGCCATTTTTCCTTTTCTTTTGATAGGGATTTATTCACATTTTCTTTTTTTCTTTTTATTGGTTTTTTATCTGTAATATATCTTCAGCTCTTTAGGTATCATAGCATATAATGTGTGTAGCCTCAATTGTGGTTGAGATAGTTAGGATTCAATACAGACTACTGCCTTTGTAAAATGGTAATCCTTTTTGAAATATTGTCTCCTATGTCCATCAATTTTGTAAATGAGTCCTGCAATACAAATGAATCAAAACTTTTTGTTTATGCTTCACTTCCTTTATTGTTTTGAAGACCTTAAGCTGCTTGAATCATGAAAAAAGAGAGAGTATGTTTTGACACTGAAAAGTTTTAAAAAGATTAGAAAAAATTGTTAAAAAAATATTAAATTAAGAAAAATGAGAAAGTCTTGAGACAAACATTTTTTTTTAAATGACACATTATTTTCGTTTTCATTGATTTTTTTTTTTTGGGTGTACAGGAGATCAAAAGAAAAACTACAACAAATCTTCTAACAACAGAGGCATAGTATCCTCAGGAACAGCATCCCAAGTTCTGGATATCTCATTCATCAAATAGCCTTTTTTAGCTAATGTATCCGCGCACGCATTGCCACTTCGCTTGGTGTGTATCATCTTGCTTTCCCAAGGCATTCCAAGAAATCTTCTACAATCATCAATGATACCACCCAACGGATGTTGATTCGTATCTGCCTCACGAATTAATTTCAATATCACTTCGGAGTCCACCTCAAGTTCAATTCTTCGAAATCTTCTCTCCAATGCTATATGTAGCCCTTCCCTTGCAGCCAAAAGTTCTGCCACGGTAATGGATACATCCCCTAATTTTCGAGAGAATCCCACAATCCAGTTCCCAAGTTCATCTCTGATTACACCCCCTGCTGTTGCACTGTTTCATTGATTCTAAAGTAAGTGTTTAGAAATTCTCGACTAAAAATATGAAAATTTTGATTCATGGCTTGAATTACATAGAATCTCTGCCATATGTTTTAATATTAAGATTTTGTTTTTAAGTTTAAGGTTAGTTTTGATATGAGTAGAAACTTTTCCAAAATATTTAGAAAATATCAAGAAAATTTGCAAAATTGAATAAATATGCAGAAAAATCTTGAAAAAGAAAAAAATGTCGGTAAATTTGTAATTTGTCAAGTTTTATTGGTCACCAATTCAAAAGTTATATACAGAATTTAGTGATAAATAAGATGCATGACTCAATAAAATATTTTTCCCGCGTAAACTAAACAATTAAATGGTTTGACTAAAAAGTTGTGACAAGTCTATAAAGTACTATGTTTGATTCTTGGATTTCAGTGAGTAAAACACTAAAGAAAATATTTTCTCTTGCATCCAATTACGCAACATTGAACATCATTTCTTGTTCATTTAAATTTTACATATCATTTACTTACTGAAATCCCATAAACCACTCATAGAAAATGAAAGAAAATAGGAATGACAAAGAAAATCAAAGTGGACTATTTTCATATTGAAGTTTTGAGTGATGAAGAAATACTTGATAAATTGAAGAAAAAAAAAGTTATGTGCTCAAAGCCAATGAGAAGATAACGCTTCGAAATATCAATGTCAAGAAAAAAAATTTTGATTTGTAATTCTTTGTAATCGTAGTTTTATAATAGGAGTAATAGTTAGGTAGAACTATAATCTTATATTATGTATACTTAGTACGACTTGGCTAATAATAGTTCATCATTGTGAAAACTACCGAGAGTTTTCCATTCATATGATGACATGTGGATTTTTTTTTACCTTCTACCTGCTATGTAGGTTGTGAAATAAGGTCCGAATTTTCCCTTTTGCCCTTCTTCATTTTAATGTACCCCATTTGTTTTCTCCCCAAAATTTCTCAACCACAGATCCTAATTTCTTCCCTACATCATTGCTTCCCCTTCTTCTCTAAGTCAGCTTTGCAGCTGGAAATATCCGAGAAACAACACTCTCTCCGCAAGACCAAAGTGCAAGTAGAGAAACATTTTGCGTTTTACTGCCATATAAAAACACTTTGCCTTTACACTTTTCTCCGTCTGAGTTAAATCAATTCACTTGTTTCTTTAATTTGTTTAGTTCTTATTGGATTTAGTTACTTTAATTTCCACGATGTTTTTAAATCAATTCACTGATGATTTGATTTGGATTTTTTGTGAATGATTTTCATGTCACGGTCTTCCCACAAGGTCGTAACCGGCGGCGGGTGGGGTGGGGGAGGGTGGTTGGAGTTGGGTGAGGGGATGAAGAAGAGGGTCCTTTTGCAATTAAATCATAGGGTCATTTAGCAAATAAGTTAAAACATAATTTTTTTTAAAATTATACATTGGTCCAAGTTTTGCTTAGATTTTTCTTAAATATATAAACTGGGTTCAATTTAATAAATTGTTCAGAACTTGAGATTAATTTATAATTTTATAAATTCATATTTTATGTGTTTATGAAATTATAATATTGAGATAGTGAATATATTATTTTTTGATAAATGATAATTACATCATTACATTAATATTGTTAATTTAAATTTTATTTAATTAAAAACAAATAACTACCTAACAAACACTGTTATTAAACTAGAAAAAAAATCCACAATAATGAATATATTGTTACTAAACATACAATATGTATAAAAATACAAAAAATAAAATTTTTAGTATTTTTAAATCATAATGAAGTAAATTTCTATAGTGTTTCAATTAATTATTATCTAAATTTTACTTTTAATACTTAAATTGAATGAAAATCAAATTCGTTTACATAACTTTTTCTTTGTTGATATATAAAAATTTTGTTAGATTAAATTTTAAAAAAATGTTTGAAGTACATAATTTTACAAATTTTAGTTTATTAATTCACTGTTTAATTTATTTCAAATCATATATGAGATTTCATAAAAAAAAATTATATATGAGATTAGTTCACTAATCTACTTGAATAAAGTAAATATCAACAACTTTTCCTTCATTTGCCTAAATATATTATGATTAATTATATTTTCTTTACATATTTACCAAAGTCAACATTGTTGACCTTAAGGTAATGTATAATTATGTTAATCGTAATCTAAATCGATAGTTTTCTCGATTAATTGACCAAAATCAACATTGTCGACCTTAGGGTAATCTATAACTAGGTTAATCATAATTCAGATTGACAAATGACTCGATTAATTGACCAAAGTCAACGTTGTCGACCTTAGAGTAATGTATAATTATATTAATCGTAATTCAAATCGATAGTTGTCCTAATTAATTGACCAAATTCAACATTGTCGACCTTAAGGTAATGTATAACTATGTTAGTCGCAATCTAAATCGACTGTTTTCTCAATTAATTGACCAAAATCAACATTATCAACTTTAGGGTAACATTGCTAGTTATATGTATAACTAGGTTAATTTAACAACCTAATTATAAATTACCCTAATGTCAACAATGTTGACTTTGGTCAATTAATCGAGTCATTTATCAATTTGGATTACGATTAACCTAGTTATACATTACCCTAAGGTTTTGGCCCAGTCTCGCGGGTTTCATCAAATCAGGTCAAAACTCTTCCAAATGAGTTTTCGCTAGACTCATGAAACTCATCACAAACATATTCATAAATCTACACCCAAATTCTTGAAACCTATAAAACATTGATTTGACACCTACCATCTATTTTTTTCCTCAAACCCTTTAAAAAATATATTGATTTGACACCCACCACCTATTTTTTTCCCCACACCCCAACATCCAAAACCAATTCAAGTGGGGTTTAAACTTTTTCAGAACCACAAAACCCAATATCCAAAATCTAACCAAATGAAGTTTCAGAGGTTTCACCGAAACTACCAAAACTATTTTTTTTAAACCGAGATTCGCGAAACCGAGCCAGAACCCATCCAAATATGCCCATAATATTAAAATATTATAATAGTATGCAAATAAAGATTTTAGTTCAGTATTATAATCCCATAAATTAATTGAGAAAAATCAACATGGTCGACCTTAGGGTAGTGTATAACTAAGTTAATCGTAATCCAAATCGACCAATGACTCGATTAATTAGCAAATCTTGTTAAGTGACATTTTGGTCTTTTATATATATATAGTATGCATTCTAATTGGTTTAACTTCCTAATTAATATTAACTGACTTGAATAAAACGAGCAATTAGACCAATTAATAATATCAGTACCACAATTTTTTTAGTAACCTCATGTAATGAATTAAACATTAACAATTTTTTCCTTCATTTGCATACTATTTATTTATTAATAGTATGCAATTATAATCCCATAATATATTAAAATATTATAATAGTATGCAAATGAAGATTATAGTTTATTTTTATAATCAATCTTATGTTCACAAATATTATTGAATTAGATCTAGCTTATATTTAAGTTAAAACTAATATAATGAATATATTAAAATTTGAAAGTTAATTAATAAATTTGGACTAATTTGTATTTTCCTAAACATTTATTTTGCCTTATTTGCAAAATAACCCCTCTTCTTCTTCACCTCACCCAACCTCTCACCACCCACCCCCTCCCCACCCAACACCACCTATTTCCTCCCACCCCACCTGCCGTGATCTTCCACATACGAAAAACACGATTTATTCACGAATTCATTTCGGATCTGGAGGATTTATGGAATTTTCGGATCTGAGATTTTTTTTGTTCATACCCATTTCAAAATATTAGAACAAAAAACTCTATTAATATCAAGAAATTCTTGCCTCTGCTCCTGTATGCCTAGGCATGGCAAGATGGGTCTGGACCCGTGGGCCGGCCCGTGACCCGTCCAGGCCCGTCCAGACCCAACCTTTTAATTTTTATGTTTGTTGGGTTTGGGTTGATCTTGGGTCAGCCTTATAATTAATGGGTCCTTAATGGGTCTCCTAGTGGGTCAGTTAATGGGTCTTATAAAAACAAAAGAAAATTAATTAATGGGCCCAATTTAAAAGCAAGTTGACTACCCATCTTTAATTCCAAAAATAAAATCATATCATATCTTGTTTGCTATCATAAAATTCAAGGCCTAGTTACAACTTTTCTTATTTTGTAATTACTAATCCATTATTTTGGAGAAAAAAAATTAAATTATTAAAATATCTTAAAATCATTCGTCTTTTCTATATCAATTTTATGGCCACTTTTAACTAATAAAAATATTGATATCGACTCTCGAAAGGGTTTCTTATATTTCTATTCCCTTATATTTCTTAGATATAAGAGAATAACAAAAATTATATTTTCAAATCATGTAATTAATGTCTCCTAATTTGCATGTTAATTTTATTCTTTCAAATCTCGGCATCAATTACTCGCATTTTTCAACCTATGTTACAATGTTTTTTTTGTGGATTTTTTCAAGGAAAAGAAAAAAGATGAAGATAAAGGGCCGACCCGACCCAGACCCTACCCGACCCGGTAAAGACCCGACCCGTTCCGACCCGACCCAGACCCGACCCGCCCGTTTGCCACCCCTATAATGCCTAATCTTGAAATCTATTACGTAGATTAGGGAAGAAGAAGAAGTGGGTTGGGGAATAAAACATTTTATCACCTATTTACTACGCTTCTTATAGGCGGCGGATTTCTTCCATAAAAACCATTGTCTCTACAGAAGAGTGGGTTGGGGAAGAGACAATGGGGTGGGTTACAGGGTGGTGGGTGGGGTGGGATGAAATTGGGGAGGGAGGAAATTGGGGAGAATATATCGTATATGCCTAATCAATTGGGGAGAATATACGTATTATTAATATTAATAAGGGGGCAGGGCATATAAGTAATTAAACAATTATTTAATACTAGATGACCGGCAAATTGCAACTTGAAGGGCCGGTCATAATTATATTAATAAAATATTATTTCAGTTCAAATTGTGGAAAAACTGCCGACAGTTTTCCACAACATGAACTGTTATTAGCATCCCCCTACTTAGTAATACTAGTTCATTACCAACATGTGATTGGTCTAGTGGAATGGACTAGTCACTACAAAGTAGCGGACTCATGTTCAAATCCCTGTTGGGAGAGGTTCCCACTTTATGTGTTCGACGCGCCTCGAAAGGGATTAAACCCTTGGAAAACCAAAAAAAAAAAAGAAAGATTAAACCCTTGGGAGAAAAAAAATGTAATACTAGTTTATTTTCAATTTCTAATTGTTTGTGCAAGTTTGATATAAGTTATTCATTATTTCAACTTTAATTCTTCGACAATAACATAATAGTAGTAATTTAAATTATTTAAGAAGAAACTTTATGTATTTTATTGATTCAATAGTATGATATCATTAAGCAAAGAAGTTAATTTATTGATGAATTATTAGAACTAGATTTAACTTATCAATAAGAAACTAAATATGAGTTTAAATTATTCAATAGTATTATACAAGAATATTAACTCATAAACAACATCCAACATATCCAATAATTCTTTATATGATACAATTATGAATTAACATATGAAATTAATTAGTAATGTGCTTGAATTTTTCTAATTACTATGAAAGTTAGTTAGAAACTATATAGAGTAAAAAAACACGTTAAGTGAAAAAGAAAACTTGACTTTTTTGAATTCTGAATGGTTGGAGTCATGTTATGCAAGAAGAATAGTAGGCAGAGACAAATTAAAACATTAGTAGTGCGAACATAGTAATTAGTACGCTAATTTAGAATATTTAACAAACAATAAAAAAAAAAAAAATATTGAATAGCATAAGAGCATTTTCAGAAATATATTAAATTTACTCTGGTGATAAGGACAAGACCTGACGCATTAGTACTTTATAAGACCTAACATCATTAAACAATTACGATACGGAATATAATAATAAACAGCATTTCGGAATCATCTAGAGAAGAAAAAGAAGGTTAGAAATTAGAACTGAAAATGGAAATGGAAAATAGAAATGAAAACAAGTTGAAAACATACTGTGTGACTGGGGCAACAGGATACATTGGATCATGGCTCGTCAAGTCTCTACTTGAAAGAGGCCATAACGTTCATGCCACTCTTAGAAATCCTGGTCAGTCAGTCTCTTTCAGCCCTTTTTCGGTCAATATAGTTAGAGGCTTTTTTTTTTTTTTTTTTTTTTTCTTGGGTTTGCACTCTTATAAAAAAGAAGATGATCAAAGATTAGTGTATGGTTTCCTTTTTTGAAATTAATGTCCTTGTCTTGCAGTATTTTGTTGATACAAATTTTATTTATTTTCATGTTTGGCTAAAATGAATTATTTTATTTACTTTTTGCTTTAGTTTTGAGATTTAAACTTCCATTGTGATGCAAAAATAATTGATAATAATTTAGTACTATGATCATCAGAGAATACTAAACAGACCATATGAGTTTTGATCTTAATTTTATTTTTTAGTTAAAAAAGGTCTGATTAGTAAGCTTTAAATTACTTTTTTATCAGTAAAACAGATAATTGATGGTTTGAAGTAGGGTTGTCAATGGATTGGATTCTGATCGGATTAGGCTCGTTCAGATCCAGATCCATTTATATCGGATCGGATCATGTCGAATTCGAATTTTGTTCGGATGTGCTCGGATATAAATTTTTTTGAATCCAATGAATTTTGATCGGATTTTGCCGAATATCGAATCTTTTTGAAGCGGACAGTAAAATGAGAACAGTCGTACTGTTCTACATAGTGAATGAGAATAACTTAGTTGGGCCGTAGGCCCAAAATAGTTCTGAAATACATTTGGTAAGTTATAGCCCAAAATAGTATTCAAGTAGGAATGTTAATGGGCTGGATTCGGGTCGAATCAAAGCTTAATTCAAATCCGATTTTATTTATGTCCAATAGGATTCCATTCGGATCTATATTTTTCGAGTCCACCAGATATTGGCCCAATTTTGTGAGATATCGATTTTTTTTGGATCCGATAAAATCTCTACTTTTAAAATTTACAACAGTATTTTCTTCGGACACAAGTTTGTTAACTTTACGATTTTATTTAACAAGTTCAAACTTTCATTGGTAATGTGCATATTTTTAGATGAAAATGTGCATTAAAAAAAATTATGAATTATTAACTATTATCTTCTTCAAATGATGGTAAAACATTATTAATGTTACTCATTTTAATAAAATATTATGGGGAAAATTGTTTTTCTGGTACCATAGGATAGATTAAGTTGCACTTTTGGTACCATTGGATACGAAAATGCAAATTTGGTACCATAGAATAGGTTTTCATTGCAATTTTGGTACCAAACCCAATTTTTCTACGAAGTTAATGGCAATTTACCCCCTATAAAATGCATAATGTTTAATTTACCCCTCTATAATTTGAAAAAAAATCAATTTACCCCTTGTAAAATTTTAAATGAAGCAATTTATCCCCTTCAGCCGGAGAGTGTAACTCACTTGCCGAAATTGAGAGTATGCATGCAAACTATTTTATAACATAGGGGGATAAATTGCCACATTTATCATAACACAGGGGGTAAAATGCCACATTATCATAATAAAAATGGATAAAGTGCCGCCTATAAAAATATCAGGGAGGCGATTCTAATTGGATAAAATCCCTAATAAGATCCAATTTCGATTGAAATCCATATTATGATTAAGGTAATAAAATTGTGAACTATATTTTCCAGAGAAGTCATTCCCTTTGTTCAAGTCGTGGGAAGGCAGAGATCGGTTGAGTCTCTTCAGGGCTGACTTACAAGAAGATGGAAGTTTCGATGAGGCCGTAAGAGGCTGCGATGGTTTATTTCATGTTGCAGCTTCAATGGAATTTGGAGTGCCAGATGCTGAAAATATTGATTGGTAATGCATGCATGTACTATAATATATATAGTCTATCTTTATTTTATAAAGTTCATGAAAAGCTCAATTTAATTCAGTGTTTGTTTCGTGTTCAAGACAGCTATGTTAAAACAAAAGTCATAGATCCAGCAATCAAAGGTACACTCAATGTTCTCAACGCTTGCTTAAAATCGAACACCGTTAAAAAGATTGTCTTTACATCATCAATCAGCACATTGACTGCAAAAGACAGCTCTGGGAAATGGATACCGATAGTCGATGAATCTTGTCAGCCACCTGTTCATCAAGTCCTGAAGAATAAAGCAAGCGGCTGGGTACCTATTTTCAATAGCTATTAAATAGTTTTCGTTGAATTTCATTTCAAGTATGAACCTTCTTGTGTAGGTCTATGTGCTCTCAAAGCTTTTAGCAGAAGAGGCCGCGTTCAAGTTTGCAAGGGAAAACGATATGGATCTTATATCCGTCATAACCACCACCGTAGGTGGTCCGTTTCTCACTCCAACAGTTCCAGCTAGCATTCAAGTTCTCCTGTCTCCAATAACAGGTTGCTTTCATCACCTACCGAAGAGTGACTTTAATTTTTTTGGATTCTGAAAAGCTATTTATCAATGTAATACAGGTGATCCTAGGATGTTCCCAATATTAGCTGCTGTGAACTCGAGAATGGGATCGATTGCTTTAGTTCACATTGAAGATATATGCAGCGCACACATATTTCTCATGGAGAATTCGAAATCGGAAGGTCAATATATATGTTGCACTCAGAGTTGTGCATTGTCTGAACTAGTTAAGAAACTTAGTAAAGAGTACCCTTGTTCCACTTTACAAAGGTAATTAAGGTTGGTGGTCTCATATATATATATATATATACTGGAGTACTTGGATATCTTGAATTTGTAAATTGCAACTGATGTTTTTCATTTGTTACGCGCGCGACTGCAGGTTTGATGGTGAGGGGAAGGATGAAGTCCCGGTTGAGATATCTTCAAAGAAGATTAGAGACTTAGGATTTGATTTCAAGTATACAATTGAAGATATTATCACTCAGACTGTGAGGAAGTGTTTGGATTACTTACACCTAATTCCTACCACCCATTCATAACATGGAAAATGTGGACAAATTAACCAGAGTGTTTCTGAAACATTAATCGCGATTTTATTCTTAAAAGATTGGATTCTCAGCACTTCCGGTTCCATATTTTACAAAATTTTAAAATATGTTGCATTTGTTGTCTGATCATCATCTCCTTGTCATATTTGTGACCAATATATGATTCGCATATTTGCAAAAATATTCTCTGTCCTGCAAAAAAATGATACATTTAGTTAACAAAATGCTTGCAGTTGGACTACCATTGATAAATATAAAAATAAAAAATATTTGACAAAATAGACGAGGATTAAACTCGTCAAGCAAAATTTTCTTAATTTTAACGGCACCATTGTAATAACATGACTTTGAGATTTTCTCGATCCTTTGTATTTTCCGCACACATTTATTGCATCTTGGTTCCAAACTTTAGTGCCAACATTCATTATATAAAACCGCATTCTAACATTCAACAAGCGTCATTGTTCTTCTTTCTTAGGAATTAACGTCTCCCTCTAGGATCAAAGTTTCATTAGTTAAAGAAAACCCTAGCCAGTCGACATGGTTTTCTTGGCGAACATCGAAGGGATCGGGTTCACCACTTAAAATCTGGTGAAGAAGAGTCAATTCGATGTTCCCGTAGACTTAAGGGGGCAAGCAAATGGCGCTATTGAGGTTGCCGATATTCCCCTTAATATTTCAAGTGCATTTTTTTCTCAATCGCGGCTTTCGACAACATCATATTTGGTATCACAAGGTATATATGATTTTTCATATGATCTTAATATTGAATCAAGCATTTTTTTGGTAGATCCGTATTCATGAATTTAATTTTGAATTTTTTTCTTGTAACTTTTGAAACTCTTAATTATTATTATTTTTCTTTCCTACATTTACTCTGGTAGGTATCTTTTTATAATGGTTTTCGCAATGATTTATTCTATTAAATTGGCAAAAATGAAACATTTTATTATACCATTTCTAAGGATTTAAAAAAAAAATGATAAATGAAAAACTTTTTTTATTGATTCAATCATTCATACAAGTAGTTATGCTAACGCAATTAAGATCGATCATAGTCATAACTCATAATTGCAGTTTGCCTCATTAATGACCAAAAGTCCAAGTAAATTCACTGGTATTTAAACCAAATCCATGTAATTTCCCTGAGATTTCCTCAATTTCATTTAAATTCTGTAAATCTTGACTAACGGCCCTTCAATTCATTGCTCCCCAACCCAAAAAGGTAAAATACCTATGGCAACAAGGGCAGAAATGTCAAATACCGTTCTCCTTATCAGGCGGTCTAAACCAGAATATTGATGAAGTTTCAAATCCGTCCGTCCAATTCATTCCCTGATCAGCGGTTGTGGTTCACGATCCTCGTACTTCAACCCCATTGGTGCATTCTCAAACCCCACCACTATATAATTCCTCAAACTGCTCCCGTCTTCACCACTGAAGCCTATTAATCTCTGCACTATCGCTCTCTCCTGTTAAAGTACACAATAAATTTACCTTCATTTTCCTCTTTCGTTTAAAATGGCGGGTCGTGGTAAGACACTCGGATCCGGAGCAGCGAAGAAAGCCCAGTCGAGAAGCAGCAAGGCAGGGCTCCAGTTTCCCGTTGGTCGTATCGCCCGTTTCCTTAAGGCTGGCAAATACGCCGAGCGGGTTGGTGCCGGAGCTCCGGTCTATCTCGCCGCCGTTCTAGAGTATCTCGCTGCTGAGGTAATTCTTATTTCCAAGGAATCGAACCCCCAATTTCTAGGGTTTCGAAACAATTTCTTATCTAAATTCTGTAGAATTTAGATTTAATTTTACTCTAATCGAGCATGTATGAAACTTATCTATTCGAATTTGTTTTCAAAACAATATTTAGGATTTTGTTTTTAATTTTCTCCTTGAATTGTCGAATTCTCTGCAATCTGGTTTCCATTTATATCTTATTTCACTCTGGAATTACTAAATATTAAATTATTGTTGAATTGTACTGGTTTCTATTTTTTTTTATCTTTCTAAATTTTGTATCAATTCGAAATAATTATTTCCCCCAAATGGTAGGGTTAGAATTGAACAGATCTTGTGTTTGTAATTCAGGTGTTGGAATTGGCTGGAAATGCAGCAAGAGATAACAAGAAGACCAGAATTGTTCCAAGGCACATTCAGTTGGCCGTGAGAAACGATGAGGAATTGAGCAAGCTTCTTGGTGACGTCACCATTGCTAATGGTGGAGTGATGCCCAACATTCACAACCTTTTGCTTCCGAAGAAGGCTGGCAGTTCATCAAAACCCTCCGCCGATGAGGATTAGATTGATTGATGTTAAGGAGTTGATTTAGGCCCACAGCAGTGTTGTTTATCTGTGTCTTGGAAGTTAGGTTATGGGGGTGTTGGTATTTAGTAACTTTTATTTTATTTATTTTTAATTTCCTTTTTCTGATTTGGAGTAATATAGTCGTAGTTAGTGGGGGGTTAGGGTTCATCTTAGATTTGTCCATATAAATCGAATTAATGGGATCCATGTTTATGTTTACTAAATTAATGAAATTGAGCTATGTTGTGTTCATTGTGTTTTGTTTTTATGGCTTGAGTGTATTCTTTGTTTGGAGTATTAATTATGCTATGATACAGTGGCCAGTGGGATAACAATCTATGAAACTATGAATATATTTTTTTCAGATTTACACGTGTTTTCGAATTAATTGGTCATACATTTGTCACTCGAGAACTTGCCAAATGTTTCCAAAGTTGCGCTGTACAATGGGATTTCAGTATAATCGACAATATAATGATTTTTTATATGATTTAAATACGCTGTACAATGTCATATGATTTAAATTAATATATGCTTTTTAACTCATATACTGTAAAAATTGTGGGGATGGTCAATTTCTCTCACCTTTTTATGGTCCAGGTTCATGAATTTTGACTATATCTTTTGATTTTCTTTTTACCAATCCACATAAAATGATAACATGTTGTAACATAGTAGATGCCCATTTAAATGTATATTGATTAGTTATTGAGTGTTGTGGATATTGAAGACTAGTTAGGCCATCTCCAATGGAGAGGGCCAGCCCCGGAGCCTCGAGCCAGCCCTGCCTGGTCGTCTCCAATGGCAGGGCTCCGAAATAAAATTAATTCCATTTTGAAGACTTGCCCACTCTCACCTATACTTTTAGTTTTAATTTTGTTTTTAATATTAATATTAATAATAGTAATAATTATTAGTACTTGTAAATTATTAATTCTATTAAAATATTAAAATTAAAGAGAGTATTGAATAATTATCAAGTTATGTAAGACTATTGTCATATAGGAGTATATAATCTTTATACTTGGTAAAAATATACTTCCACCGTCCCGCTTATTTATCTTTTTCAGTATCCAGTCAAATTTTGCAATCTTTTAAATATTAAGATATATGATGTCATATGATATTATCAACTTATTAGGGAAATATATTAATTAAATTATTTATTATAATTTTTATAAATTTAGTTAAATAAATAGGACGGAAGAAGTATAAACTAATTCATGATTTGTTGAAGTTGTGGTCGTCAATCGAGGTTCTTTTTAATGGAGAACTACTCAAATTACATTGAAGTTTAGTGTAATAACATTTTTCATTCTTTCTTGTTTGAAAATTTACACAAATCATTACAATTATCTCTTACGGTGTTAAAAAATGATTAACACATGTAAAAACACTCAAGTTTGACCCATGCGACTACTAGAACTCATTCAATCTCAATACACAGAAATATTATTCCATCAACACTCTTAACTCAATTTTGCCAGAAAAAAAATTCAAAACAGCTGGGTCAAAATGGTTCTAAGAAAGAAACTTTAGATCACAACTTCAATATGCAGTGAAAGCTAACAATATGAATGCCATTAGTCCATAAGAAGAGCATGACAGTACAATATTAAGAATTCACCATTAGTATAAACAAACGCCAAGAAACTTCTTATGAGCAAGGAAATTCCCAAACACAGGCTCAATTCAAGACTAAGAAACACAAACTTTAGAACAATTCAAAATGTTTGAAACAATTAAAGATACGATATTGTTAGCCCCCAATTTCAAACAAGAGCTAGACAGACAGTAAACAACAATTACATCTCTGAATTTGAAGAGACACAGACATCAGTTGCTCCCTCCTCCAAAAAGGTAGCCAAAAGAAATCAAAGAAATTAAAAAAAAAAAGAGGAACCAGTCAGGTGCCGCCACCTCTTCTTCCCCAAGTCGCCCACGCGACCCCATGGCTGGGCGCAGGGCTCGGCCCAGCCCGTTCCCGCCCGTCGTCCGCCCCGCCCCGCGCCCCTGCACCGTTGGAGACGGCTCCTCGTCTGCAGCCCGACCCCGCCCCCAGCCCGGCCATCTCCAATCCTTAATGGGTTAATGATTATTCAAGATTTGTAACTCATGTTTTTTTAGTCTCTCCTTTTTTTTTTTTTGATAACCCAGGTGTCCAAGCTTACACCAGACTAATCCTGGACCCTCAGAACCCTTGCCCTAGAACCCTGAAGGATGTAAATCGCGGGATGTGCCTCCACCAAGCCTCGGGATCCCACCATACTGCTGTACACTCTGCGCACAAAGGGGTCTTGACCACAAATGACCCTTAGACAGACTCATAATAATGCTTCCATCCAAGTTCCAAACGGGATTCGAACCCCCACCCTTGCCGCTGGAGCAAGCCTTATGAATTGTTGGTCAGCCAGTTGGAGAAATGCCCCGGGGGCAGTCTCTCCTTTAATTCTATAAATAGAGGTTCATTGTATTGAATTTGATATATGAAAATATTTGTTTCCCTATTCTACTCTCTACACTTTAATTTTTACTTACTTTTAGATGATTTTCATAACATAACATAACATAACATAATCCAGAAGTATTTTTATATATAAATTTAGATGATTATGTTTTATTTATTTATTTATATATTTATTCATATTTACCATCACTTTAAATTATATAATGCATGCACAAATTTTGTAAATATGATTTTTACTGGATCATTGATTTTGTTTATGGACCATGAATAATCGGATCTACACAAGAATTTTTGGATTTTCAATCTTAATCCTGAATACGCAATACGAAGAAGAATAAGCAGACAAAAATCAAGAAGAAAATTCGGCCAAAAGATTAATAAATAAAAAAGAATGAGAAATAACACTGGGAAAAGAATAAATTGCAATGTTTTCATCAACAATGTCGAACTAAAGCTCCACTCCAAATCAACATCTGACATTCTTGCTACAAGGAGCAGTCTGTCTAATGTAGTAGTATATGTCCTACCACTTCGTCTTTTCCGAGAATTTAGATGCTGCAGGTACATTTTCCAAATGACATCTGCATCTAAATTCCCATCTTTCCTAATCCAACTCAAGTTATTATGATTCTTCATCTGAACTTGAACTATCCATTCGCCTATCAGTGATTGCCGGAAACAACTTTTGACGAGGGTCAGCCGTAGTAGTAGTAGTAGTAGTAGTAATCTGCCGTGGATCTGCCGGGGTAGTAACTACCAAGTCCTCTTTCTTTTGCGTCCTATTCAACTTCGGTGGGGTATTTTTCACTTCTTTACATACTTTATCTAAAATTATAAGAAAATCCCGGACGATAACAAATAATCGCAAACCCTCTTCTTTCCCAGCATTTCCATGGAAGTAATCTGCTGTGCTCTTCACCAGACCCAATATCCTCTTTTCTTCTTCAAGTAACCACATAATATCAACCTCCGCATTCTGCACAAAACTCTTTAACGTTAAGTGAAACCCATTTTCTTCTGCCACGCTCTTCATATCTGAATTCAAGAAATTGCGGGCTTTTATCAGATTATGACCGAGTTTGGCTACTGTTCCGGTTAAGCTATCAGCATCCAAAACTGCAGCTCTTCTGACATTTTCAAGCTCGCTACCTAAACCCGAGACTACTTGCAGACCAAGGTCTCTTAATTGCTCTTCTGAATCTTGGGAAGATTCCTCGAGTAGATCAACGGACTTGAAGCTGGACATACTTTGAGTCTCTTTGGCTGCTCGAGCAGCTCTTACGCCTTCTGAACGGATAATTTCTTGTACAACAAAGTGCAATAATGTAGTTTTTCCATCTGTTCCTTTTACATCTGATAATTTAAGAAGTGTGTCGAGCTTAAATGCTTGTGCACCACCACGGAATGTTCCGTCATTCATACGGTTTCCGGTTTTAAGTACAGCCTCGAGAAGTTTTAGAAACAACCTGCTTTTCCGCAACTCTTTGCACGCAGCCTGAAACATGTGGATAAACCATAATTACATAATTTTAAAAACTTGACCAAGGCTAAAAGAGTCTACTTACACACTCTGCTAACTTTCAAACGGCAACTAACTGCAGGAATGTTATGGTAGTTATTGAAACCTCAGAGGGTGTTTACGTAATTTCACCTAACATCCCCTAAGAATTTAGAAGGAGCTAAATACAAATATACCCCTTATGCTTTGCCTAATTGGCAAAAAAAGCCATGTGTTATTTTTCTTAGCAAAAACACCCGTGTTCCTTTTTTATTAGCAAAAAACCCCATTTGAAATTCCTTCATAAATCAATAGGGTGGTTATTGCCAATTTTTAACAGGGGGATTATTGTTACTTCTTAGGTAAATAAGGGTGTTTCTGCATTTTTTGGTGGGGGTATAATTGTCATTTTCTTGCAAAATATGAAAGAGGAGGGGGGGAAGGGAATTGCTAATAAAAATAGCACAGGGGGTTCTGGTAATAAAAATAACACGGGGATTTTTTGCTAATTAGGCAAAGCATAAGGTGTATTTTTGCATTTTACTCAATTTAGAAGCTTATGTTGGAAGAACAAAATGTACTTATGCTTGTTTAGATTTTTCTGAAGCCATGAAAAGGGCCGATATCTCACCTCCAAGACTATGAAGGACTCTTTTAACATTAAGGTCTCCTCTTGAAGAGCGCACATGAAATGCAAAGATTCCATCCTCTTAAAGGCAAATGGAATATCAACTAAGACTTTAAGAAAGCGCTCTGCGGTACCCAGTTGAGAAAGCTCGCCGTTATATAGTCTCAGCTTCAATTCTTCTTCAGCTGTAGGTGCCATCTTTAACAAAGTCTGAATAAGTTCTGAAGGAAGCTCATTTCCTGAATTCAGTTGACAAAGTTAGCTGGTTTTCAAATAAGAAGAATTGAACACGCAGAAATAGCAAGATACCCAATCCAAGAAACATCATCTAAACAATAATTGTATACGAGTATCATGGTACAAGCAAAGTTTTTTTTCAACCATTTGATTACTCTTTGACTTATTAAATCATTCTCTCAAGCAATAGGTACCTTTTTAGATGATTGCTACCTCGTAACTTGTGAAATTTAAGAAATATAAGGGAGACAAATTACCCTCTTCAAGTGCGTCACAAACTTCTTCTGTAGTCACATTTAATGCTTTGAGCAGAATTGAGAGATTTTGCGCCTTTTTGGGATCAATTATTTTAATATATTGGGTCAAAGGCTCGGAAGAAGACTCTTTCTTTGCTCCATTCTTGCTATTCCCAGCAGGGGCAAATCCAAATAGAGATTCTATCATCTCTTCGTTGAACCTGTTAATAAAATTATTCCATATCTATAAGGCAGGTTCACATATGAATTATTTTAAAACATCAACAATAACAGTGAAAAGAAAGACTTACTGGAACGACCCAGATTTGATCTGATGCCAAACCATTGAAGTATCAGGGTTAGCCAATACTTTGTCCCAGAAGAAAGGCTTCAGCTTAGCTTTAGGTCCTCCAGCATCTCCCTCATCAATTGAACTAGAACTCGATGGCTGATGTGGTCCAGAAGGCACAGGTCGAGGAGGTTTCAAGCCCATAGGTGGTGGTGGCCGAGGTGGAGGAGCACCACCACCCGGAGGTGGTGGTGGCCGAGGTGGAGGAGCACCACCACCCGGAGGTGGCGGAGGCCGAGGTGGAGGAGCACCACCACCCGGAGGTGGCGGAGGCCGAGGGCCACCACCTGGAGGAGGTGGTGGCGGCCTAGGACCAGCCTTGACACCAGAAGGTATAGGAGGTGGAGGAGGTCCAGGAGGCGGAGGACGTGGACCACCAAAGGTAGGTGGGGCAGGTGGGGGAGGAGCCGCCTTGCCAGGTGGCGGCTTCAGTGGAGGCAATCCAGGTGGCAGCTGCACAAGGTTTTCCGCTGAGTTGGTGGCAGCACTGGTTGGAATCTCAATCTTGGAACTGCTTAGAGAATGTGACTCCGCGTAGAATTTTCCACTAACTTTATTATGGTTTAATTTGTTGTTGAAAGACTGATTACCAATCTTTTCTTCATTCACTCCTAGACCGAACGACTTGTGTGACGAGGCTACATAAGTTCGAAAAAAAAAAAAAGCAGAATGAGAAAATGCAATACGACAATCTCAAAGATAAAAGAATTAGATAAAAATATACTATAACATACCAATGGAATAGTCACTTAAGCTTAAGCTAAGAAGAGGCCTTTCATCATTTCTACCCTGTCCAGAGCCACGCCTACAGCATCTACGGCAGCAGAAAAAGAACAGTGCAGCAATAGCAAAGGTCACGAAAGCAGTTACAACAACAGCAATAATAATGGTTCTCTTGCTTGTATTCTGCTTGCTTGACCGTACATTGGAAGCAGTTCCAGAAGAATCTTTGCCAGCTGTGGGACCAATTAAATCGGTAGGGAAGAATGGAAGTAATGGAGGACTAGCCGGAGGCTGAGTAGGAGCTACAGAAGGGGCTGGACTAGGTGATGATAGGGTTGGGGATGGAGCAGGTGCTTCTCCAGGTGTCTGAGCTAACTCTCGTCGTCTAGAAGAATAAGGAGGGGTAAATAAAAACCTCAAATACTTGGTGTACCAAGTGTTTGAATCCTTCTCTTCTCCAGTAGTAGGTGGCACGGGATTGTTTTTCCTTAAACAATGTACGAGGATTTGCTTAACTTGAAGGCGGAAGATACTGTCTACATCATGCATTCTTTTGCTGGATAACCTACCATTAAAAAGATCTTCACTACCACTTGACTTCTCCTCCTTGAGATGTAATTGAAGATCTTGCAAAGTTTTCTTGGCATGTAACAGTTCAAGCCTACAGTTGATCCTTAATATTTCAGCCTGCAGTAAGAAACATCATCAGATTAAGGAGTTGGGAGTGCGTAGTATTTACAAAGTGTGAGGACAAGGGGTGAGTGATTCTTTTTCTTTTTTTTTTTTTTGGGTGGGTGGGGGGGTTGTTGACTGTGATAAGCTTATTCCCAATTAATCAGACGCCCAGTTTCACCTTATTCCAACACCAATCACAAGTTAAGATTTATATTTTTCTATGCAATACAATGATACATGAACTGGTATAAATTCCCACCTCCACCTTCTACAATATCATCCAAACTCCTACGTGGAGGACAAAAAGTCCAGGAAAAAAAAATGAAGGTGAACATATATCAGACGGAATTTATGAAGATCTTAATCCATTAGTAATACACCTGGAAAATTGTCCATTAAATCTCCTGCACAATGATAACGCTTAGTAGTTCTATTCCTTGCAGAACTGGTACAATTCATTTAAAAAAACCATCAAAAAATTTCTTACTCCCCGAACACGATGTTTTCGAAGTAAAGTATAAGGGTGAGACATTATGGAAGACAGGACTACAGAAAGAACTCTGGCATGCACTATCCTAGATCTTTCTCTATACAATTAAAGCAGTAACAGTAGAAATTGCGCGGAAGAGGATTACTACATAAAGAAATCATCATCTAGAAATTATAATCAGAATAAGATTAGTTCCATCCAACATGAAGACCGTGATGGATAGGCTTTATACCCCAGCATAAATTGTTCATTAGCTCTTTGATTAGAATTTAAACATTACCATATATACATGGCACTCCTTAGCAGTTAAGAATTCGTAAACTAAGTGGGAACTAGGAACAATAAGGAACAACCACCAAACAGTAGGAAAATTCTGCAACCACCAGTATGTACATTGATATAAGCATAACAAATAAGCATCTGAAAGCTAATTGGATTGCTACAATCAAGTGTAAATGCATGCAAATATATCAAACTCAAACAAGAGTAAGAGCTCCTCTATACATACCATCTCCTCATTTATCTCCCCCGAGCCAACCAAATAAGCCAATAAAGGTTCTTCATTCTCCAACTTGCTTTCCACACCGTTTGCTATTATAGTGAAAAGCAGAACAATAAAAGCTATAAAATAAACAATTCCCCCCATAAATTTCTTTTCCTGAATTACCATCTTCCAAGTTGTGCAGAATGCTTCTCATATCATCAGAACAACCCTTTTATTCTATTGCCCAACTCCTAATTTCCTGTTCAAATCTCAAATCTCTACAGCAGTTTAAATTAACCAGAACTTAATATTCCTTGAGAACAAGCCTTCCTCAAAAATCACACTTGCGGAAATGACCAATAAACTACAGAAGCTAAATTTGGTACATAAAAACCAAGAAAAAGGATAATTAAAGATGATAAATCTTGATCATTCCCTTTAAAGAAAAAATGGAAAATTATTTAGCTAGAGGGGTTTTTATTTTGTAGGATCAGATCCACCGGAGGGGATTTGGAAAACAAAAAAGAAATACAAATTGGGAGAAATAGCGCGTCAGTTGACCAAGAAAATTCTTAAACTTCTACTTTTCAAGAAAGGCGAATGATTTAGTTTTTACACTCTGAGAAAGTGGCATACGAAAGCTGACAAAATTTATTTTACTATTATTTTCTGTTTCAATGGTTTTTTTTTTACACTGTTTGTTTCCAGTTAATGGATTTCCTGGTAATCCAAATTTCCATATTCATTCTATTTTCCTTTTTTTTTTCACGCGTGTAATTTCAAAAGCCTTTTTTTTTATAAATAAATTTCTAACGCCTTTATACTATGCAATTTGGTTTTGTTTTAAGAAAGGAGTTTTTCGGTTTTTACCTTTTTGTAGTTTAATAATTAAAGAAAGTTTAAATTTGATATCTTCCTTTGTTTGGTTCAGTGAATGGACTAGATTTGTACAATATCATTAATTCAAATGAAGCATCATATGTTAACATAATGTGTTTGAATTACTTTGAAGCTATAACTAACACTTTTGACATTATTAAAAATTCAAATAAAAAAGTAATAATAGAAGGGAAAAAGGGATAATGAGGAGAGATACAAAAAGAGGAAATAAATTAAAACTCATCACACACGCACAAGAAAATTGTGCCTAATTTCATGAAATTTCATATAATTATAATTTTTATATTTAATCTAGTTAACAATTCATCATGCCATCTCGCCAACCGTAACCTTCCTTTTATGTTTAGCTTAATTGGAATTGGTCGTGGTTATTGAACATTTCAAACCACAGGTAAATAATATTGCTAGTTGTTAAATTATGCTACGTAGAATAATAAAAACAAAAGCATGTTGTTGTAGATATTTGTTAAGGTTAAGATTTTACTCTAGGAGACTCTTTGTTAAGAACTTAAAATATGGGTTTTATTTTTGACAATGACGTTTACAGAATAGAATGAAGCTTACCATATTACTGAAAAATAATGACATATAGAATTGCTTCTCCAAAATTGGAACATGAAGACAGAAATTGACCCAATTTAATTCAATATATAACAACACACTATTATAATGACCCCGTCACTTTCTTTAAAACAAAAAAAGTAAAATAAAAGA
Source organism: Penstemon newberryi var. newberryi (assembly GCA_030819805.1). NCBI lineage: Eukaryota > Viridiplantae > Streptophyta > Magnoliopsida > Lamiales > Plantaginaceae > Penstemon > Penstemon newberryi. Next base: position 40,575,676 of record JAUALY010000005.1, read on the forward strand.
AAATGTAAATAGAGTGGGAGTAGGTAGGGCTGTCAATGGGTTGGGTTCGGGTCAGATCAGACTTGCCCCATATCTGAATTTATTTGTATCGGATCCGGATCTTGCTCGAATCTAGGTTTTTCGAGTCCAAATACTCTTTGCCAGATGTCGGATGATACCGGATCCTTTCAATATTTTTCATAAAACAAGTTTGTTGAATTTACCCTTTGTTTAATCGAACTTACATGTTCACAATTTTATTAACTAATATTCATGTTTTCAGATGAAAAAAATATGCAAAAATAAAATAAAAATTATGAATGAATTATTAACTATTATTTTCTTAAATTGATAGTAAAATATTGTTAATGTTACTTATTTTTATTAAATATAATTGTTATTGAGTTTAACAATCTGTATTATAGAAATATACTCAACTATATTTCTTATAACTATAGTAATAAATAACTCTAGTTCAATTAACAAACAAAATAGTCTATAGTATAAAACTATTAAATACTCAAAATAGTGGAGATTTTAATTTTTAGTAAGATTGTTCCAATCTAAAATTAAAATTCTTTTATATGAATTGAAAGAACTAAAAAGAATAATTGTAACTTAGTTCCAATGTAAGTAAGGTCTTTCTAAAATGAGATTTTGTGGATCAAAAGTGCACATGAGATATCACATCTCAACCACTAAAAAAAGTCAACAACAAATATAAACCGCAAGTTTTGGTCAAAATGTCCAACGATGATGTGTCATTGGACGTTTAAACAAACTTGTCATTTGTTAAATTACATAATAATCCTTTAATTAAAATGTTTAAAACTAACTTTTTTTTCTTTCTAATTACATCTCCTTCTTCATCGTCTTCTTCTTCAACCATTTACCCACTCTCAACCATTTATAATTTTGGATTGCCTAGAAAATGCGAACCATTTAGTTTATTTGACAAAGTGTATTAGTACACCTATCCTTCCCAAGCACAATATTTGAGTGCAATATATCAGTCAATTAATCTTTATAACAGCAACATATTTACTCATCATATATGGAGCACAAATAGCCTGTTATAATGAGAAATTAAATATACAGAGAAACAAGGTACTACTTTTCATCCAGTATTCCACTTCTCACAAAAATAAGTCACCAAATATATAGCAGCCGAAAAATAGTGCTATATTCTATATTAAGATTCAGTAAAAATCTTAGATCAATGAACTTCAATTTCCAAGGATTCAAATCCTGACTTCCAAATACACCAAATGCAACATTATTTTAAAATGCTTTGCTTAAACCTGTTTTCTACAATTCAATTCAATAGACAAATGTAATAAGTTCTTCAATATCTGAAATTAACTCGGTTTCTCCCCGTCAGGAATGGGCTTAACATGAGCGAAATTTACGACTTCTTCGGTAATTCTATGAATTCAGAAAATTATTTGATTTAAATAATGATCGAGCAAATTTGAAAAAAAGGACTTTAGGTTTTAGATGCATTTTTTTAACGTGAGAGTAGATTGGGGAAATGGGTAAAATATTTTAGCTAAATTTTATGTTTTTTTTTTTTGTGTGTAAATTGATTTTAGCTGAATTTTATGGAGTATTAAAGAAACAGAAACAAAGTAAATTACTTAACATGAAGGGGTAAATAAGTCTTTAAGAAAATAAATTTTTTATATTTAAAGTTTTAGAGGACAAGTGTCACCAAGATAAGGAATATCTCATGTACTCTCTTTCTCACAAGATCTCATTTTAGACAAGTCCATGTAAGTAATAAATTTAATTTATTTGAATAAAATAATCAAAGTTATTAGACTTCTAATTACAAACAGAATCAGATTATTATTATATTTGATTGAAAAATTTGTTTACTCGAGAAAATGTTTTAAACTGATCCAGTTTTGTTTATTCGAGAAAAGATTTTAAAATATAAAAAATGTATGCTTTAAAACAGAATCAAGTAATTATAGAACTTAATTAACTCACTGAATTGATATCGGAAATGAAAAAACAAAATAAAGTTAGACTGAGGTTGCGGATGAAATCTCCTTAAGACAATATTTTCGACATGCCTATACACAGTCGATCCCCGGTAGTCTCCCAAGATACAATAGTCTGATGCTCCTTATTTTCACGAACAAAGAACCCACGACGAACTTGAACAAACAGAACTTCGACGGATATTTAAAGTGAAGAATGGAAGAGAAAAAGGAGAGAGTAATTTTTGCTTATTAAAAATCGGAGTAAAGAATTGGCCAGATTCTTCTCCTATTTATAGGAATTGAAGGGTTGGATTTGAAAGGGTATGTCTATTCGGATAATCCATTTGATCCGACACAGGTGCAAATGGTTCGGTTTGAACCGAACCAACACACCACTTCACATGAATTAGGCGCGCGGATCTTTTTTGGCAAAACGGGTCGTCTGCGGATCATGTTCGGTTGGCGGATCTATCAAGTTGGATTTTGGACTTTAGATACAAAGCCCGAGTCCGTAACCCGTGATTTCACGAACAAAGAACCCACGACGAACTTGAACAAACAGAACTTCGACGGATATTTAAAGTGAAGAATGGAAGAGAAAAAGGAGAGTAATTTTTGCTTATTAAAAATCGGAGTAAAGAATTGGCCAGATTCTTCTCCTATTTATAGGAATTGAAGGGTTGGATTTGAAAGGGTATGTCTATTCGGATAATCCATTTGATCCGACACAGGTGCAAATGGTTCGGTTTGAACCGAACCAACACACCACTTCACATGAATTAGGCGCGCGGATCTTTTTTGGCAAAACGGGTCGTCTGCGGATCATGTTCGGTTGGCGGATCTATCAAGTTGGATTTTGGACTTTAGATACAAAGCCCGAGTCCGTAACCCGTGACCGTGACCGTGTCGGCCGATGTTGGCGGCGCGCTTGGGGAACCTTTAATCACCTAGGTCCTCACCCATTTAAAATCTTTGGTACCCCAAAGGGGCCCAACCCTTATACCATTTTTTAGCTATATAACTAGCTAAATTTTTCTTCTCCAACTCAATGTGGGATAGTGTCTTCTTCCCTCAATTTCATTCATTTTTATGTTTTTATGGGCTCAAACCAAATGGATTTTATCATAAAAATTCCAACAATAATGTATATATATATATATATATTGTCGGATTGTGGTTTTTAACATATCAGATCGGCTTAGATTCGTATCCGCTCCATGTTTTCTGAATTATAGATTTTTATAATTGGATAAGATCAATCAAATCTATAATCGAATAAAAATTCTAATAAATTGGACCAGACACGGCTCAAATTCAAATTGAAATCCGCATTAACATGACATCCCACGGGAGTAGGTATTAGATGATATTTTTGCCTATTGTGAATCGCACTTGCAGTATCTTTAATTATATGCAAATCCAGTGAATTATTAGAAAGTATTTCTGCCGTTGGCTCAATTTCACTTTGCACCCCCAAATTAGGTCATTTTTTCCCTTTGCACTCTCAAATTGACCTAATGACTTCGCTTTCCACCTCGATGTCTTCAACCACCTTAATGTTGTCGGAAAAAGTTGTTCCAACTGCTATGAAGAAATTTATGATAATTTTCCTGTTATTTTTACTAAACACGCCATTCCCCCCCTCCCCCTCCCCCCTTAAATATTGAACGAATCTGAAAACATTTATTGTAATGAAAGATGAAAAATAATTTAAGTTTTGGTCCAAAAGTTACATTATTGTTTACATCATGAATGACATATATGAAACTTAGAAGCATTAACTACAAGTTTCTCACTATATTGAGACCATGAATTTCAAATATTAGAAAAAAAATTCGAAAGCATTCATAAAATTTGTAAATAAATATAAAAAATCGAAACGTAAATTACTTTGAAGTTTCTTTACGCCTTATCCTAAAAAATAGAAAGTTTCATAATTTTGGTGGAGACCTACCAAACTTTGATCAAAATATTTTCGGGATCGTTCGACAATCAATTGAGAGAAAAATGACATGTGAAAAAAATAGAGGATTTTTTTCGATAAATACCAAACTTGCCTTTATTGGGAATTGGAATGACTTTTTACAGAGATATTAAAATGTTTGAAGACGTCGGGGTGCAAAGTGAAATTATTAAAGTATTTCAAGAGTACAAAGTAAGATAAATAATTTTTGAGGATACAAAGTGTGAAAGTAACCTAATTCAAGAGTGCAAAATGCAAAAGTGGCCTAATTCGAAAATACAAAGTGGAATTAAGCCTAATTTTTTTAAATAAGAACACTTTTTGTTTTTGTTTATTTCAAGAAGCCACAAATTTGTAGAATCTAAGATTTAAACTCGTTAGAATTGATATTTTTTTTTATAAATATTCATTGGAAGTGATATGAATATAAGCTTAAAAGTTAAAATGAGTCCAGGCCTCCAGGGTTTATGTATTCTTTTTTTTATTGAGATTCCAGGGTTTATGTATTCTGAAAATATTAACCTTTTGAGTCTACGTATGAACTTTTTCTTTTTTTCTTGTTTTTGAATAAGAGATATACGTATGTATGACTTGACTCTGTAAAAATAAAAAATATATGATTCTACAATAGAAATAGGGGATGTAGCTCAGATGGTAGAGCGCTCGCTTAGCATGCGAGAGGTACGGGGATCGATACCCCGCATCTCCATTTTAATTCTTTTCACTTTTGGCATATTGTGGAGCCCAGATTTGGTATGAGAAGCCCAAAATTAATTGTGAACATTTCTGAAGTAAGGCCCATTCATGAGTATTTCAGCGTAACCCCATTTTTTCAATCAGTTGACCGACAAGTTCAGATTTTTTTATTACAATTTCAATTTTATTTTGAGTAGTGAGCCTTGTGATCAAATAATTCATATGAACATATCATAAGTTTAAATGGTTTAGTGTTTAATCTTACATATCTAATCATCCATTTGCGGGAAATTTTAATTGATTATACAAATATTTTTATATCATCAATGAATTTTACGTAACATCTTTCATATTAATTTGCTGTTTTATGCTATGCTATAAAATTAATTCATGTATGCAGATAATCGCATCATAAACTTGTATATGTTTTTTGTTTTTTCGACAAACTCAAAATTTGTTCTTAATATTAGTAGAGGTATAATCCTTACCAAAATTTTAGATTCTTGATAATCCAATAATTGTGTACAAATTTAAGGTCTCGTATGTATATGATCATTCAAACTACTTCATTAAAAGATGACACCTCACCAATCGATTAGAAAAACGTTGTCCAAGACATGATGCATTAGTAATTTGATATAACCTATCATTGGTTAACTAGGACTACTACATAACCCAAATAAAGTATTCAAATCGAGGAGTTGGACAAACCTCGCTTGAAGAGGAGTGTCAACCAAACTAGATTTGCTAGAGTTTGTAAAAGTAGTTTGACTCTATGAACTTTGGAGATCGATCAAAGAGGCTAATAAGCATCCTATTTTTTATTTTTTTAACTTAATATTTCATTTTATCAACTCAAAAGAATGGAACAACAAAATTTATATTGGGGTAATCCCCATCGGCAAAAAAAAAATGGAAATAGAAAGGACTGAAAAAAGAATACAACAAAAATGATCATCTCCACTCATATAACACTGGCCCAAACAACAATATTATGAGCTATAAAATTTGAACAACTGCCAATAAGTCCGAATCTTTGTTAATAATTTTGAAAATAAGATTTTCATTTATGTCAAGTGTCTCATATCATGGTTCACAAAATATACTTTTACTAGATGATATACCTAATTATTTTTGACTAAGTTTTAATTTTACTTGCAAATGTGTATAAGTCTTAAATTCTTAATATCATTTTTGTTCACTCTGTGGTGCAAAAAAGTAAAGAAAAAAAAAAAGGAACCTTAATGCTCGTAATGATATGAAGAACTATTCTTTACCTACAAAGGGCAAGAAGCGAACATCAATTACCAGTCACTTGTTAAGTACAAATGATTTAAATTTATTTGAGTTGGAAAGTTACTAGTCACTATATCGTCTCACGCACTGTTTGACACATTTTTCCTATTTTATGGAAAAATTAAGTGAAAAATCTTGTCTACCCACAACAAGCAATGGTAAAATGTTTCTTTATTAACATGCCAGTGAAAGTAATTTTCCAGCTAGATAATTAGTGTATTTTGTTAATATTAAAAATCATAATTCTATATAATTTCTACTTTTTTGTAAAGTGTACGGCTTCAAAATTAGTAAAAATTATACTTAGTGATCAATAAATCATTTATCACTAATTCAATGGAGTTTCTTTCAGTTGAAGAAATTAAATACACTTAACTCAAATTTGATAGTCACCAATACATTACGAATTTTCATGTTGATACCTATTTTTTAATATTATATTTTCATTTTGTTTTCAAAATAACAAAGGAGACTTAAAACGAAATAAGTAGTTTTGGAAATACCTATATTGTTTCCATATTTGCTTAATGCTACCGTTTATTTTAAGAGATTAAAGGAAATCTTTTAAAATATAATCTGGGACAAAATTGTCAACTTTTATTTTTAAACGAAACTTTTTCAAAATACCGCCTGATTCCAGTGATTCTAATTCAAAAAAATTCAAACGCTCTCCCTCTCACCGTCTCTCTCTCTCCGGCCGGATCTACAAGCCCTAACCCAACTCAATCCTCTCCCTTTCCCCAAATTACCGAGCAAAATCACCACGACCATTGTATAATATCAACAAATTGAAGTAAGAAATTCATTTATCCTACACCCCCGTTTTTGTTTTTTCAATTTTCGAAAAAATGGGGTTAAACAAATGATTCTTCTTTGTCTGTAATATTTACACTCCCCCGACACAAATCTCATTGTTGTTGTTCTCTGATTCGCAATTCAAAGTAATCGGTAGTGCAGTCGCTTCGGTTGCAATAAACAACGGTCCCGCCGACACAAATTTGAATACATACAGACCTATGGCTTCAAAGAATCAGAACAAGCCTCCCTCCAGCCCTTCGCATGTGAGTCTTCTTTTACTGTTTGACTCCCATTGGAATGGATTTGTTGGTTACTGCCCTTAGCTGTACAAGGCTTTTTCTGTATTAGGAAATTGATTGCGAAAATCCATTCGGCTTTTTTGAATTTCAATAATTAATATCTTACATAGTCTTATTTTTATTCTGTTTTTTGTTCTCAGAGTAAGTATAGTACTGGTGAGGTTCCACTAGATAAGAGGCGAAGAATTGGAAACACAAAAATGCCCCTTAACACTGGGACCAGAATGCAAAACCGGCAAGCATTTTCAGTAGTAAATGGAGGCCAAGATCTTCCTCCGACTAGTGGGCCGTCAAGCAATTCTGGCTCTGAGTCTACTGTGACTGAGTTTACCAAAGAGGATGTGGAGGCCTTGCTAAACGAGAAGTTAAGAATTAAAAATAAGTTCAATTACAAGGTATGCTTAAGTGATGACTTGTGGGTTTAGTGCTTAGTAATTTTTTTCAACTGCACATTAATTTCAAGCTTTGGATGTTTAGCGACCTTTTGTTTTCTGTAGGAGAAAAGTGAACAAATGGCGGAGTGCATTAAAAGACTTAAGCAATGTGTTAAGTGGTTCCAACAGGTTGAAGGAAATTATGTTACAGAGCAGGATAAATTAAAGAATGAGTTGGAATTAGCTGAAAAGAAGTGCAACGATATGGGTGAGAGTGATTCTTATTTAGTTGCCACTTGCAGCTTTATTTTTTTCCTGAGAAGTTTTGGTTATGAGAAAAATACAATTTATTGATTTTTTTTCTAAAATTTGAATACTTTCAGATTTGCTGATGAAGGCAAAGGAAGATGAGTTCAATTCAATCATTATGGAGTTGAGAAAAAATTTGGAGTCACTTCAAGAGAAGTTTGCCAAGGAGGAGCATGATAAAAATGTATGAATTTTAGAATTCTAGTTCTTGATAGCTGCTTTGTATTCCACTGAGAACTAAACTGGCAAACACAATTTGCAGGACGCACTGGATTCTTTTGCAAGAGAGAAAGAATCCAGACTTGCTGCAGAGAGATTGCAAGCTTCTCTCTCCGAAGAGCTGAAGCGAACTCAACTAGACAATGCTGGTGCCAATCAGAAGGTTAGTTAAGAATTTATATAATTGGAAGTATGTTTGCCCGCATTTTTGCCTTATTGTGCTGTTAAAAGTGGTTATTTGGGCTGTGTTTGGCTTCTGCAGATACAGTCATTGAATGATATGTACAAGCGGTTGCAGGAGTATAACACAAGCTTACAGCAGTACAATAGTAAACTTCAGTCAGATGTTCATGCAACAAATGAGACACTAAAGCGTGTTGAGACAGAGAAGGCAGCAGTGGTGGAAAATCTAAGCACTTTGAGGGGACACTATACTTCTTTGCAAGAGCAGCTTACATCCTCAAGAGTAAGTAACTAAGTGCTGAGCTTTCATTTGATATCACAACCATTCACACAAATTTCAGCAGGCGCTGGCCAGACCTGAGGTTTGACATTTTGATGCCAATGTTCCAAATAGATGTGTAAATGAGTGAACTGAATTGTAAAAATCAAAGAATTTTTTTTTTCAAGCTTTATTCATATTAGTTATCTTGAAATTGTGTCCAACTTCATCGGAAATTCAATATGTTAATCAGCCAATCTTATCTTTAATATAATTAAGGAGAATCAAGTATAAACTACTTGATTTTTTCTATACAAACATTATCAAACACTAAATTTTTGTTCAAGCTTAGTTGAATAAGTTAGGACACTGTCAAACTAGTTCTTACTATCAATGTCGAGCTGAGCCAAGCCAAGTTCAAAAAAGTCGAATAGTTATTCTGTATTAAGTACTTGCATTCTATTCTATTTGTATGTTTCAATTTGGTTCCTAGGTATTGGTGGAAAATTTATCTCAGGCTTGTATTATTTTTGTCGAACTAGTCATGTTCCTAGCTAGTGGTGGATGTTTATCTCAGGCTTGTATTATTTTTATCAAACTAGTGATGGTTTTCATGAATCTAGATTAGATTTACATTTAGGCTGGGTGAAGAAGGTGTAACCCTGCTTTCCTTTTCTTTTTTGGTGGTTCTCTTATTGCACTGCTTTATCATGACAATAGATTTCCCTTATCCTTTCTGCGTATTTCAATATGCAACTCCATTAGTACGAAATAGGGGAAGAACTTAATGAGGTACATTCTATATTTTCTAAAGTAGCAATGTGAATGCATTGCAATTTATAGTATATGTGAATGATAGCTCTAAGTGAATGACAACTACATCTGAATGATGAAACAAGTTATTTCTGCTTGCTTTTAAAAATGCCCACTGGTGTTTTATTGATTCTGTTTAACACATAAGCTGCTGTATATTTTACCGTTTTCAACTTATTCACATGTAATTTATTTATGCTTTTTTCTTAATAGTCATTGCAAGATGAGGCTTTGAAACAAAAGGAAGCGCTAGGTATTGAAGTTGCATGCTTGAGGGGTGATTTGCAACAAGTAAGAGATGATCGTGATCACCAGCTGTCACAAGTCAAGGCTTTGTCCGCTGAAGTAGAAATATATAGAGAAAGCACAGGAAAATCAGCTGCCATGCTAGATAACCTGCATTTGAAAACGAATGAGCTAGAGGTTTGTTTCCCGAACTTTTGTTCTATTAATGATATGCAATGCATTTTTTTAACAGCTTTGATAAAAAAAATTCCAGTCGACATGCTTGTCTCAAAGTGAGAAAATAAGAAGATTACAGGAGCAGCTTGGTTTTGCAGAAAAGAAATTGCAGGTATTCAACCTTACATTTAGATTTCCGTTTATGCTTGTTTTCTTTGATATGTTTGTATCAACGTGAAAATTACCACTGGACTTTTAATTTACCTACTATTGATAGCTATTACTTTCGTCTTACTTTTTTGTTTATTGTTATTTCAGCTATCTGATATGTCAGCGACGGAGACAAGAGCTGTATTTGAAGAACAAAAGGCATCTTTACTTGAGTTACAGAGTCGTTTGAGTGATGCCGAATCAAAAATTGTAGAAGGAGAGAAACTTCGCAAGAAATTGCATAACACCATTCTGGTACCAGCTTTTTCACTCAATTATATAGTCTGTAATTTAATTTGTTGTAATTCTACTTTTCTTGAAATTTTTATCGCAATTTTTCCGCACGTTAATGAGAATTCTTTGTAATACAGGAATTGAAAGGAAACATCCGTGTCTTTTGTAGAGTGAGACCATTTTTGTCCGATGATGAAGTTGGAACAGACACAAAAGTTGTCTCCTTCCCAACCTCAACCGAATCACTTGGTCGAGGCATTGATTTGACACAAAATGGTGAGTCTTAAACCTATAAAAGTCAGAAACTGGTCTGTTGTAGTATGTAAATAACCTTTTGTTTTTTTGTTAAACCCATAAAAAGTCAGAAACTGGTCTGTTGTAGGATGTAAATAACCTTTTGTTTTTTTGTTTCATAAGGGCAAAAGCTTTCTTTCACTTTCGACAAAGTTTTTGTGCCTGAAGCCGCCCAAGAAGATGTTTTTGTGGAGATATCACAGCTTGTTCAGAGTGCTCTGGATGGTTACAAGGTAATAATTTGCCTGCAGCAATCGATTGCCTGTCATTTATTATTTCATATGGAGACATGGTATATTCTTACTACATAAGTTGAGGTTGAATATCATAAAAACTTTATAACAAAAATCTGCAACTTTCTAGATGATGAACTTCAATTGTTTTGGGATATTGGGAGCATTTCATATCTACACAATTGATTTGTTGTTAATATGTCAAATAGTTACTAATAGTGCAAATAAATGTTGGCAGACCAATTTTTTCTGATTTTGTGTATTGTTATTTTCAGGATAAATCTTCTTTTAGACCATGATATGATCTGTTTATTGTGGTGTTATATATGAATAATTGATTTCACTAATGAGCATATTATCTAAATCAATCTTTCTGGTATTGGGGTGTAAAAACATACTGGTGCTATTTGAGAAACTATATCAATAATTCAATGTAATTGCTCTTTATATCAGGTATGTATCTTTGCTTACGGACAAACAGGTTCTGGTAAGACGTACACAATGATGGGCAGGCCAGGAACTCCTCATCAGAAAGGTTTGATACCACGATCTCTGGAGCAAGTATTTGAGACGAGGCAAATTCTTCAAGCCCAAGGATGGAAGTATGAAATGCAGGTGTGCATCAAATTTTATTCTCTCTCCTTTACACTGTTTTTTGAACCCCAAATGATCTATACCAACTTCTCAGGTGTCGATGCTTGAAATTTATAATGAAACAATACGTGATCTTTTAGCACCAAATAGATCAGGATTTGATGCCTTACGAGCTGAAAATGCTGGAAAGCAATATGCTATCAAACATGATGCAAATGGTAACACTTACGTTTCTGACCTCACAATAGTGGACGTTCGCAGTAGCAAAGAGGTTACCTATCTCTTAGACCGAGCTGCACAGAGCAGGTATTGAGAGTACATGCTTTCATTCTCTACAAAATACCAAGTTAATATCCACTTTTATGTCTCATAGTTTAATTTCTGTGTTGTCAGAGGGTTAGTTGTGATAAAATTTCAAATCTTTGTTAGTTCTAAGTGTAAAATACCACTTTATAATAGATCCAATAAGTTGACCATTCTTTTCCTTTAACTTCATTTTTAGGTCTGTAAGCAAGACTCAAATGAATGAACAGTCTTCAAGGAGCCATTTTGTCTTCACACTGAGAATAATGGGTGTAAATGAGGTATTCCAATAAAAAATATATTTTCTTAGCATTGTTGCTGATTCATTACTCTTCATTATGATCTGCAAATTAATGCTGTTGTGCTTTTATGTGTTATCAGAGCACTGATCAACAAGTGCAAGGTGTTTTGAATCTGATAGATCTTGCTGGTAGTGAACGTTTGTCCAAGAGTGGGTCTACTGGGGATCGGCTGAAAGAAACTCAGGTAATAGAACTAGTCCTCGCAAATCTTTCATGAAGTTTACTTACTCTTGCTGCTGAATTATTCAATTTTAATGTATGCACTCAGGCCATCAATAGGAGCTTATCGTCCCTCAGTGATGTCATATTTTCCTTGGCAAAGAAGGAGGAGCATATTCCTTATAGAAACTCCAAGCTAACATATCTTCTCCAGGTAACTGATAGCTACACTGCCTATTGAAATTTTACCTTGTGAAAAGCATGTGTATCCATACCCTTTCACCTAATCATGAAAAGATGCAAGTTTTGCTCTTCTTGATCGTGGCTGCTAAGTTTCCCTGAGTTAGATAATTGAAGAAGTTACTTTGGGTTTATCTGGAGTGTTTCCATGAGTTATGTAATTGAAGAAGTTACTTTGGGTTTACCTGGAATTACAATAAACTTTTGGAGTGTGTATAATACTAATTGAAAGCACTAAGTTTGATTATTCTCATGGCTTTTTACTTCATCTAAAATGAGTGTTCCATCCTTTTAATGCCAAGTTACACAAGGGAAAATAGTCATAACATATAAGGTTATGTTATGACTCATTCATACAAAAGAAAAAAAGTTAGATTACATTAAGAACTCTGAATGTTATGTTTTGCCTGCTTAAAGTTGTTTAAAGTTGAGCTACATGCTTGTTATACGATTGTTTAAACATTTTTTTTCCTTATCTATTTCAGCCTTGCTTAGGTGGCGATTCCAAGACACTGATGTTTGTGAATGTTTCGCCTGATCCTTCATCCGTGGGTGAATCACTTTGTTCACTTAGGTTCGCCGCAAGAGTCAATGCTTGTGAGATAGGGGTCCCTAGGCGACAAACCAACCTGAGATCTTCAGATTCTCGTTTGAGCATTGGCTAAACTGTTGATGAAATACTCGTGTGAAGAGTAGGAAAAGTGTGTTATCTGTATGTTATGTGATTTTTAACCGATAACCAAATGGCCGTTGTAACTTCATTTGCTTGTGATTGTATAGTGGAAGAATATTCTGGCTTTGTATTTGTTATACCACAGGGTTCCTCAGCCCTTTTCACTTTGAATTGTATTTGTGAAGATGTATCTCTATATTTATCACAATTTGTTTGACTACTGATTGGAAGTTATATATGCTTTCTCATTTCTCAAGATCAAAGGCTATGTATTGCAGAGTAGTTAGTATTGCAGAGTAGTTAAACAATAAACTGATACATTGGTAATAAGTTTATGCCATTCTAATCATGACCTCTTCTACAACTGATGTAGTAACTTTATAACATGATTCTGTCTGTGGGTAATCCTTCTCTTTAACTGCTACCAGAAGCTGCATATATTATATATATTATCAGTTTAGTAAAAACCTTTTAAAAATCATGAATTTCTGTGTGTTGAAATTACCTTTTCGACACTGTCAAACAGTCGATTGGCCAGGTCAGTTAGGGATTTCTTATCATCAGCTGCTGTTGTTGCTGAGATGACTTCATCAAAATCAAAGTACATAAAAGTACACTTGAAACGCAGGAACCTTCTTACATAATTCCAGGCATCGCGTTGTGCTATCAAATCCCCAAGTGCTATGAGATCAAATGCATACCTTTTCAACCTGTGCATTCTACCTTTTGTCCCAATATTTGCAATGTAAATTCCTTTCTTGAGAAACGAACGAGTTCCCGTTTCTTCGTTGTTGATATCTACACAAAAAAAAAAAAATAATAATAATAAAAACTCTATGTAACTTTGTTTATAGAAGAGAAAGGGAAAGAAAAAGAGGAGGAGCATACTGTTTTTAGCATAAGGTACCGGTAAAGGGCCTGTGAGCCAAAAACCATTGTCTTCTGCAAGTGAGTTTCCAATGCCGGTTGTGTTCCCAAAGAGTGCAATCGAGGCAAGGCCTATTGCAAGTCTTCTTGTAACCTGAACTGGGTTGTCCTGAATTTCAGTCTTCTTCTTCTTATCAAATAAGCATCCTACTATAGCTTTTTTTCGAATTTTTCCTGGGCCACGGGGCTTGGGAATGGACAGGAGGGACTCAAATACGGCATTCAAATTAGCTGTAGTTGCCATAGTGTTGTTCAACTGAAGAAAACACTCACTAATGGAGTTAGTAACGCATATGCATAGTTTTCTGTTTTATCCATATGGAAGTGGTAGCTAATGTTATCCACCAAAGGCATATCCCCATGAAGGGATAAAAATGTCATTCCCTCAATTATGCTTTTTTCATCAGCAAATTCCAAAAAAATGAGGAGGCCTACATGTGTGTCTTATCTTGAATAATTATGGGTTTGGACTAATACGTTGTAACTGAAACTTGAACTAGATATATATATATATATATATTGAAAACATACATTCTTATCATTGCATTACAAGTTACGTGGTTAACTGCAACTTGTAACTAATCACATAACTCCTACAGCAGCTAGATTAAGTTTATCTCAATTTTGTAACAGATGGATATTGGATAACAATATTAAAGCACACATGATTAATATGAACATGAATTGGACAGACAGATATATGGATATGGACCCTACTTTAATCTAATCCATTTCCAATCACTTCACTTCCAAAAGGATATATGAAGCTTAATAACTAGGCCATATTATAGTTTACAAATCTATAAGATGGCTGCCGGGCACCAACAACGAGCAAAGTCTAGAGTTGCCAAAGTCGACTCGGAAGAAACGTGGAATACGTTTATATCTCAAGCCAAAGAACATGGCACTCCGGTGAGCATGTTTACATTAATCTTTGGTAAAGTTAGCTACTTATGGAAATTCGAATTCCAATAGTCTTTCTACCTTAAATTATTCACTTATTATTATAATCAGTTTATCTGTGAAAAATTCAGGTTGTAGTACTTTTTATGGCTTCTTGGTGCGTGCCTTCAGTCGCAATGAAATCGATTATCAAAGAGATGTCCTCGAATCACAAGGATATTTTGTTTTTGTTGGTTGATGTCGATGAGGTTAAGGTAATCGTGATCGTTATCTGTTATTAATTAGTAATTCTTCCTTAATGATTGATAGTGAAAGCTGGTCTTAGAATTTATATAGCTCCAACTTAATTTGTTAATTAGGAAGTGGCATCAAAGATGGAGATTAAGGCCATGCCTACCTTTTTGCTTATGAAGGAAGGGGTTTTGGTTGATAAATTTATCGGTGCAAATCCGGATGAAACGAAGAAGAGGGTTGAACTTCTGATCAACTACTAGTATTTGTGTATTAAATATTAATGTTTGTGATATATGAAATGCATATTTCATTTGTAATTATTATAAGTTTATATAAATGGCTTGTTTTGTGTGTTTTTAATTCAAATGTCATTGACTTCAACTTGCCCACAGAAACAAAAGGGTAGTGGTCTTAGAACACAAATCACTTTCACCAGTTGTAGTTATATAGTAGTATTATATTATGTAGAATTGTGTCATAAGACTAGTTAATTAAACTCAAAAGTAGGCATCTGATGAGGTCTTTACAGTAGTAGAAAACAATTAATTAAGAGATGTCATCACAAGTTATTGAAATGGGGGTGGGTATATTGAGAAGGATTCTAAGTTTGGTTTAATTCCAAAATTCAACTCAAAATTTGTAACCATTTTCCCAAAATTTAAAGAGAATGTGAGATTGGGATCCAGAAATGGAATAATATTGTAATATTGTGATATAAAAGTTGGAAATTGATGAGCAGAAGAAAACAAAAACTTAAAGTAGCCAATGACTGATCACTTAAAATAGAACATAAATATACATATTTGTAAGTGGCCATATATATGGTCAATGTTTTAATGAATCCATGGAGTATTTTAAATTTGATGATAGGTCTCGTAGCTGGACCACAAGTAGGCAGTAGGCATCTATCTTTCCTATATATAATATTTTTTTTTCATCATTGTCTACCAATACCAACTTGACAAGTCGGATTTCTCTTCACATCAATATCCTTTATGCTTGAGCAGAAATTGGAAAAAATTCTTAATGTTTTGTTTGGTGGTGGGGTAAGAAGATGAAACTTAGCTCATCAAACCAAATTATATCAAATTAATTAATTAATATACCCATCTTTGACCTTTTTGTTTAAATGATAATCTTCAATGTCATTCAAAATGTTGATGTTTCTTAAACCCAAAAGTAACTTCTTTTTTCTATTTCCTCTACAAATTATGTTGTGTTAGTTAAAAATGAGAGAAAAAATTAATTACCATTCTTTCAAAATGTATTAAAATAGTTTAAATAAAGATAAACCTACTTATTTGTGGACCAATGTTATTTGTTAATCAAAGTTAATTAGTACTCCTATTAACTAATAATAACGCAATTAGAGAACTTGGTTGGGCTGGTCCAGGCCCAATAATTTAAATGGGCTTTCAAGCATTGACTTCAACTGACCCAGTTAATTTGTACCGATAACAGCGCGTCACACTGTTGGCGTGTTTCATAGGGGAATCTCTTTTTTAATTTTAATTAATTAGATGAGTCTGCTGAGATATGCACCCAAATTCCCCATTTGCATCAAACAATTATACCCCAAATTTTAATATATAAAATAATCATATATATAATTTTGCCACTTCAGATTCCCTTTTCTTCAATTTTCAACTCAACAATTTTGTTCACCATATCCAAAATCCATAACCCATCCCCACAAATCAATCAATCCCCAAATGGTTTCACCGGAGAACACCAATTGGCTGTATGATTATGGGTTTGAGGATATTTCTGTTCCCAATGGCAATTTTTCTTGGCCCATGCAAGGTTTGAATGTCTCATCGAATGTCAGGTACTGTTTGCAAATTTACCCTTTATGGGGCTTTATCTCAGTTTTTGATGATTTCTTTCTTCTTTTCTATTTGCGATTGAAAATTATTGGCATCGTTTGAGGTTCTGTAATCTTTGATGTATTGGATGTGGTGGGTTTTGGCATTTTATGAAACTGGTTTTCAAATTATTTTGCAAATAGCTGCTGCAGAATTGATTGTGTAATTTTTTTATGGTTCAGATACACTATTATAACTTGTGGTTAGAATTGGCTTGATTGTGGGGATTGCATATCTTACTTGTGTTGGACTAGGAATGACTCCAGAAGTGTTAAATACTTAAATCTTGTCTATGAATCTACAGGAGTAATTTGTGATTTAGGTTTTGCAGATGGAAGATGATTTAAAGATTATATTGAGTACTTTTCTGGGCTTTGCTCGTCTTCGTTTTCTATTTTTCGATATATGAATAAAGGTGGGAGGTCTATATCATAGAAGTCAGTGAGATATCATGCTAGGGACAACTAAAAATTGGGTAAATATGGAAAGCTTGTTAAAGGTGATAACTAAACTTTGAGATCAACTTCCATAAGCGAAGGACTCCTCCATCTTTTTTTTTTCCATTATCATATTAAAACTCTATCTTCCTTCCATTCGTCACCTTACTTCCACCATGCACAGATAGCTCATCTTCTATTGCTCCAACAAACTCCATCTTGTACTAAAAAGTACAACCCAGTAATTCATCACTTAACACCCCCAACTCCTCTTTCACTTACCCCTCATCTTTATCACTGAGATTCATAAATGTCATCATGAAAATATTTTACTATTCAGGCATGTTATTTCTCCACCGTACGTTTTTAACATCTAAAATTCTAATAGTAAAAATGAAAATAGTCGTGTTATTTTTTTCACTGTTTGTTCTACTGTTAGATCAGCAAAACTGAAAAGGCATTTACTCTTTGTCTGTTATGAAACCAAAGAAGTTGAAATCGATACTTGAGTCATCGTTTGTAATTATTTGAACATGTCCATAAATTCCTTCAAATATTATATCTATGTCATCTCTCTCAGTTTTTTTTAACATAAGCATATAGCATTAATCACTATTTGTATTAATAGTTTATTTTTTGTGTTTTTTCGACTGTAGTGTTGAAATTGATGGTACATTTGGGGAATCAGATGCCCAAAAGGAGAATGGCTCAAAAAAGCGGTAAAAATCTCTTCTTCTCAACCTTCAGGATGATTGATTAATTGGTTGACTGTTTGCTTAAATTTTTAACAAAGATGATTACTTTGCAGTGTAAATCACACTTTGCTTAAGTTTATTTATAATTGTCCGAAAGAATGGGGGAAGGGGGAGGCGGGTGGGGGTGTTGGGTTCATCTTTCTATTGGGCACTGGCCAAAAGATTTGTGCTTGTAAATTGGATATTGCAATGTCAATTATAACGAGGAGCAACTTAAAATAGACTTATCCATCTAGATGGCTGCATGCTCTTTTATCAAACATTTCCCCTTCCAGATAATACGTCTTCTCACATCACATGTTTGTACTCTTTCAGATCTAGAACTGAACCATGCGCTCCATCAAGCTCGAAAGCTTGCAGGGAAAAACAACGAAGGGATAGGCTAAATGACAAGTAATCCTTTCTCTGCTCACATCACCTTACTGGTTTTCTCTCTCACTTTTTATCCTATTTACTGCTTTGAATGTTCTTAGGTTTATGGAGTTAGGTGCTATTCTTGAGCCAGGGAGGCCTCTCAAAACAGATAAGGCTGCTATTTTGGTTGATGCTATTCGTATGGTTACTCAGCTACGTGGTGAAGCTCAAAAGCTGAAAGACTCAAATTTGAATCTTCAGGAGAAAATTAAAGAGCTGAAGGTAATAATTACTTTTCAACCAGTATTTATCAACTGTCAATGTCTAAGGTGTAGAGTGATTCTTATCTGTTCCGAAAACATGTTCCTTTTTAAACTAGTGTACACTGTCTAACTATGCAACTATCCTACCGTGCTTTACTAATGTTTTGTAGGCTGAGAAGAACGAGCTTCGTGATGAGAAACAAAGGTTAAAGGTTGAGAAGGAGAAGCTAGACCAACAACTGAAGACAATGAATGCACCCCAACCTGGCTTTCTACAAGCTCCTCCAGCCATTCCTGCTGCATTTGCCGCTGCTCAAAGCCAAGGCGTGGGCAACAAATTGGTGCCTATCATCAGCTACCCTGGTATGGCCATGTGGCAATTCATGCCACCTGCAGCTGTTGATACGTCTCAGGACCATGTACTTCGCCCACCAGTTGCCTAAGTTGGCCACTAAAACCTTCCTCCTATATCATTGTCCAATTTATCGATTATTGGTCAAATGTTCTCGACTCTGTTAGTTTTTTGCTTCACTGTCTAACTTGGATTCGAAGGATTATGGACACCACTGGTGATTGTTGAATATTAATTTAGTTTATGCCTGTTTTCCCATGTAAATCTTACCTAGTGTTTGTTCGCATATTTGTTCCCATACAGTGTTTTTGCTACTGTAGTGGGAGTTCAGTTTAGCGCTGAACTTTTTAGGAGACTGATTTTTCCAGGTCTATCCACCAATTACCTCTGGTTTGGTTAATTTCTTCAGTCCACTTTTTCCTAGTCCAGGTCTGGTTCGACGACATTTAAACCTACAAAGCTGAGTGCAGCATTTTTGTTTCTTAACTGGAGATAACTCCTAGGAAAGTTACCAATCACAATCTATATAAATATAGTGTGATCAAGTTGGTTTTTGGACTATAATTTTCGGGATATTCTTGTCTATGTAAACCTTGTGGTTGTAAATGCATCACATTATTTCTCTCACAATATATGATCTCGTATATTTACAAGAACAAAGTCTATAAAAAATTCACTGACAAGGTCTATTAATTTTTTTTTCCATAATTTGCCCCTCGTTTATTAACAAGTTGATGGACGCTTTTAACTTTGGTAACTTGCAAAAGCCTGAATACATAACCATAATTGAACATAGTGTTTGCATATTGGACTAGAAACATTTTGCCTCGAAAAAGTTAATCCTAAGTTAAATATGAAACTTCCATTCAAATATAGGTCCTATCTTCCCATATTTCTTGAGGCATAAATTTATCCATTCCTTATCTAGATTTCCTGAAATACAAATTTACATGTTGCTTCTCACCAACTGAATCTTTAGCTGCCAAAATGGCTACCAGACCCCTGAGAATTCCTGTCCAGACAATCACTCCAAAAACTTTGTACAACTTCAAACAACCAACTCTTTCATTGTCTTTTTTGTTTACAACAGAACATCAACACCATCACCATTTCCATCTCTTGATCTCCTCTGTAAATGGAAAAGCAGTGCCGAAATCAAGAATCTCCCATTTATTGCCCAATTGTTCCCTCTCATCTCCAAACCCACCCACCACAAAAGAAGAAGTGATAACTCTGTGAAAACAGTGTTATCAAGTCTATTTCCTTTACTTGTTCATTTACTTTTATTCGAGTTTTGGTCGAATCTTAGGCAATTTTAGTTAGTTTTGTGTTTTGTTCGCTCGAGTCATTGGTTTGATTGTTTTGTGCATGAATTGAGATATTTTCTTATATATTGTGTTCAATTTGTAGGCCTAAGCTAATTTGGATCTAAGGACATGATTGGAAATGAAGAACAATGAATTAAAGATCAAATGAAGTCAAGTAGTGCAAGAACGAAAAAGGAAAAAGCTGTCAGAAATGTTGCTGTGCACTCCAAGGACCATAACTCTTTCAAGGAAGCTCCAATGAAGTTGAATTTTGAGTATGATGTAGAGGAATGAGTTGGCTACAACACAGACTTTACGGATCTTGATTTGGAGTTCCGAGCTGAAAGTTATGCCACTTGCAAAACTGTTGCGCAAAGCTGACGCGATTTTCAGCGGGATTTTAAGAGAAAACTTGGGCCCAAAGTCTCCTACTAGGCCTCAACTTGGTAGATCTATTTAAGGACTCCTAGGTCACGAAATTACACATCTTTGATCAGCTTTCATCACACTTTTCTCATAGAATACACTTAGAACATCAAAAATCTACTTGGAGAAAGATTGAAGAAGAAAAGAGAGAAGTCTTGAAGATCACCCAAGCAAGAAGAACACAATATTGAAGATCTTCATCTCGGATTCATCGTTTTGTCTATAAAACCACATGAACTCAGATTTGTTTTTCTTTATTATCTTTCTTCATATATTTATCATGAACTAATTCTTTAGGATCTAGGGTTTTTATGAAACTATGTTACTTTGATTATTTTTATTGGATTATTCGTAGTTAGGGGCAATTCTTGTGTTTGATTCAATTTCGTTCTCTATGCTTGCAACTTGATTGATCACCTAGTTGTTAGATTTATTATTCTTTTTGAACTTGGAAAAGAGAGATTAGGATTAGATAGAAATTGAATAGTAAACGACCCTTAGGATAGGAATATACCTAAGGCGTTTATACCCGTTACATGAGGTTTGTGTTTAATGCTTTGTTTTATTTACGAATCACCTAGGAATAGAGTCGATTTGGATAATACATTAGTTCTTACGTAATTCGGAAGATACGTAGGAAAATACTTGAATCCTCGGGTAGCAC
Organism: Penstemon newberryi var. newberryi; assembly: GCA_030819805.1. Taxonomy (NCBI): domain Eukaryota; kingdom Viridiplantae; phylum Streptophyta; class Magnoliopsida; order Lamiales; family Plantaginaceae; genus Penstemon; species Penstemon newberryi. The sequence goes on from JAUALY010000005.1 coordinate 40,596,983, forward strand.
TCTTGTCACCACAATAACTACGGAAATCTCAATTGACCAACCAATAGATAACATAGTGGATTATAACCCTGGGTTTCTCTTCTCATTATTCGAACTCAATCCAAGTACTTAGATTAGTTAATTCATTTAGTTAATCTAGTTAATTTAAACCCCAAAAATATATTTGGATTAGGAACCAGATTAAAAGTAAATTAGGAATTGAAATTGGTAGATATTTAGTCAAGTCCCTGTGGAGACGATACTCTTATACTTACTCTTTATTACTTGTTCGATACGTGCACTTGCGTTTAATTGCGTGTGTAAAATCCGCAACAAGTTTTTGGCGCCGTTGCCGGGGACTTGCAACATTTATTTGCCAATTTTTATTTTTGATTTTTCTTTTTGGTTCCTTGTTACAGTATCTTTTTCTCGTTCTCTTCATTTGGTATGAATCATATCAGTTATCATTGGCTTAATGAAGGAACGACGTGTGTGTATTGTGCAGGTGGACACTCGTACGATTTGTGCCCACTGAATCCCAATTCATGGTTATACGTGGATCAATTTCAGGGTAGTCAGTATGGTCAGAATCTTCACCCCAACAACTACAATTCAGGGTGGGGGACTAACCCAAATGTTCCATGGAGCGATGATCTGGTTAGTGATCAATACACAAACTTCATGATGACCAACTCGTTCATACCTCCAAGCTATCAAGAGTATTCTCAGCCACCACCAACAGAACCAAGTCCTGCATTTATGGAGGCATTCATTGATTATATGGAGAAGACCGCAGCAAAACTTGAGAAGATATCTTCATTTCTAGAAGCAGCACGCAAAGATTTAAGAATGGGTAATCCACCTCAAGACTCACTCTCGAATGAAGAGGATAATTCGATATTATCAGATACTAAGCCGAGCGAGACAAATTCTCTTCTTGTTGAGAGTGACATAGAGCAGCCACAGAGCAATAAATTGACAAGTTTCGATGTTAGTCATAACGAGGAGATCCCGGATGTGGAGGAAAATATCATAACCATTCCGGAGGACGAAGAAATCAAGGGAGACATCGAACTCGACAATTCATTGACTTTGATAGACTTGATCGAGGTAATGGAGATAGAGGAGGATACAATTGAGTTTGTCATACCTCCAATTTATGATTCAAAAGAGGTTGGATCTTATTTTGGTGTGGATGAGATATTAATGAGAGATACGCAAAAAGGAAGGGTTAATGATAAAACGAACTACAATATGCATACCCATCCTCAAAGCGTGACTTGGATAAGAGTTGGTAAAGATTACAAGAGATTTGAACCTGGGGATAGAGCTTGTCGATTCGATACGAGGTTCAAATATGTCCCAATTGAACTTACAATGAAAATACCAAATTTCGGGACAACAAAGAAAGCAAAAAGGCCCGGACTCATACTTGATCCGGACGGGGTCCTATTCGATTATTGGCCACCTTAAAAAAGGAAGTATCAAAGTCGAGCTAATGACTTAAAACTAAGCGCTTCTTGGGAGGCAACCCAAGTTTTCAATTTTTATTTTCTTTTTTGTTTTGTTTGTGTTTTGTGTCTTGTTGCGTGTTTAGTTTTTTGGTGTCTGTTTTGTGTGCAGATACATCGATGGTCTGGAGAATATTAAAAATCTGACGAAGAGAATGGCACATCAAGGTGGAGGGTAACACGAATGAAAAATTTCCAGCAGCTTCAGGCCATGGCTCAAATGGATTTAAGCCATGGCCTAATTTCTTGAACAAACAAAAGTGGGAATTTCCAGCAGCTTCAGGCCATGGCTCAAATGGAATCAAGCCATGGCCTCATTTTCAAAAAAATAAAAAAAAAAAAAAAAAAAAAAAGTTTGATGGGCAGAGCATGATCCGCCCCCGCGGAAAGAAATTTTCGCCCCAGCGAAAATTGATTGGCCTGAATATGGAGCTAATTTTCAGAACTCACTTCGCCCCAGCGCAAAAATACTTCGCCCCCGCAAGGTTACCTCTGGAATTATAGCTAATTTTCAGAACTCACTCCGCCCCACGCAGCCCGCCATCACCACACCGCCGCCACCAAGACCCGTGTACTGCCGCTATCACCAGGTGCGCCGTCGCTGTTTAGTTCACCACCGAGACCCAATTTCGTAGCCACCATCCTCCTCCACCGCAAAGCTCACTATATCACACCCGAATTCACAAACGAGATGGAGAAACGAGCAATGGGCGCACTCTAATGTCAGGGAAGTATTCTTTTCCAACTCTCCTTTACATTGATGTATTCTGTTTTTGTTTGTTTTTGTTTGTTTGTCCTGTCGACCTCTTTTTACCTCTTTGGGTCGCAGTGGGACACTGCTTAGTTTAAGTTTGGGGGTGAGGTCGCATTTACTTCATGCATGCTAGGTCGACTTTGACTAATATTTTTTGAAATTTTATGTATGTTTGATTGTTTTTCCTGCAACATTCTAAGCACGAATGCATAATCGAGGATTAGGATGACGTTAGAGAATTATAGTCTAGAATAGAGCTTAAGAAATCCTTTCTTGCCTACCTGATCTCTAGATTCGAGGGTTAAGATGCTAAGGGTCTAAGTGATAGTTTTGCCTAAGTTTGGGGGGAAGGATAAATTTAACAAGAATCAAATGAAGCAAATAATTGAAAAACTATAAGTTAAATTCAAAGAAAATAACCTCACTTGTATGAGACCTGAAAGACCTCATCGCTTGAGACTTATACTTGCACTCCTCTAACTTGACTGCGATAAGTTGAACGATATATGGATGCATCGACTTAACTATTCTGCACTCCTCTATTTTGACTGCTTCTTTAGAACGAGTTATGAGTGTGAGTGGTGCTAAACTAACTTAAGTTGTGCTAAAAAAAAATTTGCTAAGTGAAAGTTCGAACTTAAAGGATTCCATAACTTCGACTGAAAGCGTTGCTAGAACTTAGTAATTAGTGTGCTAATCTAAGAAAATAGAGAATTTGTTTGGCAATTTAGGAATTCATGCAATTAGGCTCAATGATTTCGAAGCTATAGTTATCTAGTTGATTCCGACATTCTCGTTTTATGCATACACACAAACACGCAGGAACTACATGATAGAATGCATAACGTTTTGAATGGTTAGTAGTTTGACTTGGGATGCATGATTGTAAATGTTCGTGTCGTTGTCTGAGTTTTGTCATTACTCGAGGACGAGCAATAGTTTAAGTTTGGGGGTGTGATAACTCTGTGAAAACAGTGTTATCAAGTCTATTTCCTTTACTTGTTCATTTACTTTTATTCGAGTTTTGGTCGAATCTTAGGCAATTTTAGTTAGTTTTGTGTTTTGTTCGCTCGAGTCATTGGTTTGATTGTTTTGTGCATGAATTGAGATATTTTCTTATATATTGTGTTCAATTTGTAGGCCTAAGCTAATTTGGATCTAAGGACATGATTGGAAATGAAGAACAATGAATTAAAGATCAAATGAAGTCAAGTAGTGCAAGAACGAAAAAGGAAAAAGCTGTCAGAAATGTTGCTGTGCACTCCAAGGACCATAACTCTTTCAAGGAAGCTCCAATGAAGTTGAATTTTGAGTATGATGTAGAGGAATGAGTTGGCTACAACACAGACTTTACGGATCTTGATTTGGAGTTCCGAGCTGAAAGTTATGCCACTTGCAAAACTGTTGCGCAAAGCTGACGCGATTTTCAGCGGGATTTTAAGAGAAAACTTGGGCCCAAAGTCTCCTACTAGGCCTCAACTTGGTAGATCTATTTAAGGACTCCTAGGTCACGAAATTACACATCTTTGATCAGCTTTCATCACACTTTTCTCATAGAATACACTTAGAACATCAAAAATCTACTTGGAGAAAGATTGAAGAAGAAAAGAGAGAAGTCTTGAAGATCACCCAAGCAAGAAGAACACAATATTGAAGATCTTCATCTCGGATTCATCGTTTTGTCTATAAAACCACATGAACTCAGATTTGTTTTTCTTTATTATCTTTCTTCATATATTTATCATGAACTAATTCTTTAGGATCTAGGGTTTTTATGAAACTATGTTACTTTGATTATTTTTATTGGATTATTCGTAGTTAGGGGCAATTCTTGTGTTTGATTCAATTTCGTTCTCTATGCTTGCAACTTGATTGATCACCTAGTTGTTAGATTTATTATTCTTTTTGAACTTGGAAAAGAGAGATTAGGATTAGATAGAAATTGAATAGTAAACGACCCTTAGGATAGGAATATACCTAAGGCGTTTATACCCGTTACATGAGGTTTGTGTTTAATGCTTTGTTTTATTTACGAATCACCTAGGAATAGAGTCGATTTGGATAATACATTAGTTCTTACGTAATTCGGAAGATACGTAGGAAAATACTTGAATCCTCGGGTAGCACTCTTGTCACCACAATAACTACGGAAATCTCAATTGACCAACCAATAGATAACATAGTGGATTATAACCCTGGGTTTCTCTTCTCATTATTCGAACTCAATCCAAGTACTTAGATTAGTTAATTCATTTAGTTAATCTAGTTAATTTAAACCCCAAAAATATATTTGGATTAGGAACCAGATTAAAAGTAAATTAGGAATTGAAATTGGTAGATATTTAGTCAAGTCCCTGTGGAGACGATACTCTTATACTTACTCTTTATTACTTGTTCGATACGTGCACTTGCGTTTAATTGCGTGTGTAAAATCCGCAACAAGAAGCCATTCTCCAAGCAAAGACTTCACTTTTATCAACCTTAGAGAAACCCCTCAACAACCCAAAACTCACCGGAAAGCTCAAGAAATTAAAGCAACCCAGATTCCGGGTTGAAATTCCGGTAATCGATGACTCACCCTCTTCAATCTCTCAGTTGGCTCTTGAAATCTTCGGTAACATGAAAATCAAAAGAAAAGGCCCACAAATCAAGATCCTTATTTTGTGGGCAAACCAGAGCCTAAAAGAAGCTGCCACTAAAGCCTTTGATCATCGCTCTTCTGACATTCTTGTCCAAAATGCTGATCTATCTTCTGTTTTGGATGAGGATATTAGAATTGTGAATTCTGCTGACGTGGCTGTGTTTTTGGCCCCTGAGGATTCACAATTGGCGGTTATGAAGACAATTACTGAGAGCTTTTATCCAAAGCCAGCGGTGATTTTTAATCCCAAATGGAGTTTTGAGGATGAGATCAATTTTGGTGAGCTGAGTGGTTTTGTGGGCTCGTTCGATGTGGTTTATTCGTTTATAGGTTTGGAGGTTAGAGGGATATTGAGCAAGAGGAAAGGTGTGGTTTTTAAGTGTGTGAGAGATGGGGTTTTGAGTGGTGAGAAATGGTATGTTTTGGTTGAAGAAGAAGATGGTGAATTGAAAGTGGTGTCGAGGTTCAAACTGCGACCGTCCATTACTGAAGTCGAGAATGTTTTGTATAATTTGATGGCCATTAATTCCCCAGTTACCAAATCCGCAAAGTTTTTGAAAAATCTAGTTTCTAGTGTAACTGGGAAGAAGTAACTGGTATTTTTCATTCCAAAAAGATATAATCTTGATTTTACTTGTGCTATCAGTACTTTTAGATTCTTTAAGCAGAAAAGAAATGAAATATTGACGTTTACAAGGGCATTCTGTCTTGTCTCTTAGTTGTTTTCAGTTTTTTTATTGCTTCTGAGTTCTTAATGATTCACATTTCGTAAGCTAAATGTTATTCTATATGTCCATTTGCTGTAAATTTGGCCATTAGAACTGTAAGTGAACAGGAGTTCCTCCATTTTATGATTAGTTAGTACTACACTTTGATGCCTGAAAGCAGGTTTTTTCTAGGATTTGCATCACCACCCATGTAAAATGAATCAAATGTTCCTTTTCTTTATATATGGAAAGTTGAATAAATTGTGATACATTAAGAACTCAGAGATAAGAAAGAGTTCCCAAAATTTTAATCCTGTAACTTGTGGCTTTTATCATCTCTGCATAGAGAAATGATCCTTATACTTGTGATGAGCCCGCCAAGTGTGTCCTGTTCTCTCATTTACAGGTACAAAGAAGCGTCCTCAATGAAGCATATTCTTTTTCTAAGACGCTCGTATGTGACAGCTCTTTATAAATCTATCAGAGAAGTCAACATACTTTGTCCACAAAGGTCGCAGCTCTGGAAATGCTATATCTAGCCAAGGCTTTGCTCGACCATTGAAATGTACGACTCCAGCACTTTCAGCTTCAGTAATTGTTGTGTTATCTTGGTACCCTAGTCCTAACATATGCCAAAATGGATCAATAGTTTGGACATGGCCATGGAAAGCAATTAGCCCCGGAGGTAAAGTCCCTAGTTGCCATAGACTTAGGTCCGACTTCAGATTCTGCAAAGGGAAAACTTACTGTAAAAATCTATATCTGTTAATATATACTGCATTATAGAGTGTAAATTGTAAAATAGTTACCTGTTCTAGCCAGTAATGGTATTTCTGGCTTATATTTGTTCTTCTCCAAGCTTCTAAATCGAATATGTTCATGCCATAGGCCCATGCACATTCATTAGGATTAAAGTTCTTTGCTATTAGTGGATGGGAGAAGTTGAGGTAGCTTTTGAACTTCTTTGACATCACAAATTTATCCTCACCTCGACATGTTTCAACTGCTCCATTGACTTTTCCATTCATGTCGATATCCCACAGAGGCGAAAGATCGGTTTGAACCACAATGTCATCATCGAGGAACACGACTTTGTTAAGACTTGGAAACAACTGCATTAAATTGCACACAGTTAATATGGTTGTGCACAGTTCGGTAAACCGGCCAAACTGAACCAAACTGGGATTTTTTTAGAGCTAAATGCAAATATACCCCTGTGCTTTGCCTAATTAACAAAACCTCCGTGTTATTTTAATTAGCTAAAAAAAAAACTGTGTTCCTTTTTTATTAGCAAAAAAGCCCCATTTGAAATTACTTCATAAGTCAAGGAAGGTAATTGTCAATTTTTTAAGTGAACATGTGGGGTTATTGCCAATTTTCAAAGTTAACAGGCAATTATTGATATTTTTTTAGGTTAAGAGGGGTTTTTTCACATTTTTTTGTGGGGGTATCATTGTCATTTTTCCTGCTAAATATGTATTCCGGCATGGGAGGGGTTCTTTTTCAAGAAAAGTCTACATGTTAATTTTTGCTAAGCATAGGGGGTATTATTGCATTTCACTCATTAATACTTGGAGACTGACCTCTGGGAGATGTATACGAATGTGATTCATCAAAGAATTGTACTTGGGGCTAAGTGCTTGCAACTTTGCAGCAATAACTTTCGGTTTTTCAGTGTTATTTGCAACTATAGCAGATGAACCTCCCCTAAACTTCGACCTCACCTTTTGGTCTTTCTCCATGGCTTCCAAAACCGGGACTTTCCCCTTAGTAAACCAATCAAATTGGTGCAATGCTTTAACCTCGATGATTGCAGGTGTTAAAGGATGAAGCGAGAACCATGCCTGCATTGGGTAATAAGTCTTTCTATCTGTTATTACATGAAGGACAACTTTTTCAGGGTGCAACGAGTTTTGGACTAACGACGAAGCAACAACAGAGGTGGCTAGGATATTGTCTGAAGCAAGGACAAAGTGGAAAAATGAGTTATCAACGAGGGCCGGGACTAGTTCTGCTGAGGGGAGCTGGAGTCGAGCATTGGCATTAGAAGAGTGCTCGTTTGCTAGTCTTAGAGCAAGGCAGTGTAGCTGTTTTGGTATGCTACTTGAAGCTACATGGCGGTAAAGGTATTCTTGGATTTTTGCTGTTCTTGTTCTTTCTTCGAGGAGTGTGATCTGTGAAGAAAAAGAAAGACCGGTTATTGATAAATATTTGACATGAGTTTGTTTATTAAATGGGATTTTGATGCATAATAATGTAATAGTAATACCATGGATTTGAGCTTTAGAGCAAAGGTCTTTGCATCAGGTTGTTCTTCCTTGATTTCTGCTATAAAATCTTCAAGTGTTTGAGGTACTTCTTTCTCTAACTGTACTTCACTTTGATTTACAGGCTCTTCCAGTACTTGATATATCACTTCAGGAACCTGGTAAGAAACCAAGTAACTTTTCATTCTCCCATTATTTCGTTTGTTACCATTTAAATGGAGATATTTAAGGTGTTTTGAGAAAAATCCATTAAAAAAGTGCATTTAAGAACTAATTCTTGGTTCTTAATCCAAATTTAAAATTCTCTTAAAATTATGTAAAAAGACAAAGTAGATTGAGGATATTACAGTTGAATCAAGTCTTCTCCCCAAAATTCTTGGTGCTAATTTATTCCTCAAGCAACCTACAATAAATCAGAAACCAGTAATAAGGGTAATGGGTTAAAGGGTAACCCTTGTACCTTGAAACTTAAGAGGTAATAAACTATCTTAAAGCTTCAAGATTATTTAATTATATGGACGACTACAATTTTCAAGAAACTATTTTGGATTGCTAAGTGTCCGTTTAAGAATTACTAGGTACTATAATATTCCAAGTCATGTGCCCTATGCTTATATTAATGATTAATAAATACTTGCTTAAAAAACAGAGGAAAAAAATGAACAAACTACATACCTATTGTTGAACATTTGGATTCTCCTTCGATGGTATCAACAGCAGTTAACACGAACACAAACCTAAGAAGGAATGTGAAAAACAAAAGAGAATAGAAAACCATACGATAAGACAGTTTTCTCGAACCAATCTTCACTTTAATAAACTCTCTAACTCCTTTTGCAGGCAAGAGAGTAACATGCCGCAAACTTGGCGATATATGCAGCTGCATTTTTCCTTTTTGAGATTTTTCCATTGAAGCCAAGAAATTGAATCAGAAATGTAAGAAAAAATGCTGTTGAAAAAGAAGGTTTTTGAGGGAGTTTAAGGTTGCTATCAGTCACCAAACCTTGCTTAGCATGGAGGTTATTAGATAGGAAGGAGTATATGTGGTTTTTTTTTTTTTTCTCCTATGTCCAGGACGAATATGAAGTTTCCAGAGAAGAAGAAGGTTGTTTGGAGGAAAGAGACTGGAGACTGAGAAGGGATTGTTTGTTTGAAATTTCTGGGTTGGCTTGGTATTGAAGAAGAGAAGTTGGGAAAAGAAAGAGTTATAGTTTGGTGTTGCTTCACTTTGCCTCCAAATGAAGTATATTTGAATACTGCTGTTCTGTTTGGCCTTTGATAGTACAGAGTTTCTAAATGGAAAATGACTTTCTATTCTTTTAATATAATATTCTATTCTTTATTAAGTTTAAGGAATTGGACTTGTAATCTGTTTGGCCTTTGATAGTACAGAGTTTCTAAATGGAAAATGACTTTCTATTTTTTTAATATATTCTTTATTAAGTTTAAGGAATTGGACTTGTAAATTGGGTAATGAACTAATGATGGGTTGGGGTTGGTGGCTTCTTTAGGGATTTATAATGGTGTCAATATGAACATTGTACTAGATGATTTTTTATTTTAGTATATATATATATATACAACATATTGTTTGTTATTTTGGTATGGCATATGTTCTTTTATTTGCGTATTAGGTCGCATATCAATAATTTTATGTAACTATTAACAAAACACTTTGTGGATATCTATCATATACTCTAAACACGTGTCCTTTTACATATAAACGAAATTAATTCTGTCTATTACAACTTTAAATGAATTTTAAACGTCCTTTAATTTTAATTTAATATATGTAAATATAAATACATGGAGTATATTTTTTTAAATACAAATTAAGTTACAAGTTTGCTTCTCCAAATCGATTTAAGTATCTAAATTTGGAGAATTAAAAATGAAGCTCAATTAAATTTATGTTGGCCCAAATAATTAGTTAAGCCTATTTGAGAAATGTAAAAGAGAGTTCATTTCTATTTGGGCCTAATACTAGTTTATCTAGTAATTTTATTGGGCTCAAGTGAATAGAAATATAAGAACCTGATTGTAACTATTTAATCCTTAGCCCAAAATATGATTCAGGCTAAATTTAATCTGTTTAATAGTATACCATATGTCATAGAGGGTGAAGGCAGATAGCTATCGAGAGATTGAGACCATGTTAATTGATTAATTTGTAATATACTAATTGATTGAATGAAGTGATTTAACAGAGAAGAAAATAAAACTGCAAATGTATATTTGATTGTGGAAATTTACACAAGTGAAAAATAATGAATCTGTACAAGTTTACAATCTAACACCTATTTATAACTAAATAACCGACATTAAGGATAAAATAGTAAATACATAATTATTGAAAAAGGAAAAGCTAAACTAACTAATTAATTTAACTGAAGCCGCCTAACTCAATTAACCAATTTGGGAATTAGGGCTCTTGACATTTCTTCCAATTTCATTCTTCCAAATTCTTCTTTTCCTGTAATTGCATTTCATTTAACACCCCCCCACAAGATGGCGTGTATACATTTCGTATACCCATCTTGGAAAGAATATTACTAAATTGTGGACGAGGAAGTGGTTTGGTGAGGATGTCCGCGAGCTGAGATGCAGAAGAAATTGGAATGAGCTTGAGGTGATTCAGTGTTAGATGATCACGAACGAAGTATAAATCAATCTCAATGTGCTTGGATCGTTCGTGGAAGACTGGGTTTTTAGCTAAGTGGAGAGCAGAAGCATTGTCACAAAATACTGGAGGAGGTGACACTTGATTGATCTGTAAGTCTTTAAGCACTTGTGTAATCCAGATTATTTCGCTTGTGATAGAAGCTAATGCACGAAATTCAGCTTCTGCTGAAGATTTAGCTATTGTTGGTTGTTTTCTTGACTTCCATGATATTATAGAGTCTCCCAAATAGGTGCAGTACCCTGTTGTAGACCTTCTAGAATCCAAACACGCACCCCAGTCAGAATCACAGAAACCTGAAAGGGAACAATTAGGATTTCTAGCATAAAAAAGACCTTGACCTGGAGTGGCTTTAATATACCTTAGAAGATGATGAACTGCAGTTACATGTGACTGAGTAGGCTTAGAAACAAATTGGCTAAGTTTATGTACTGCAAATGTGATATATGGTCTAGTTATAGTTAGGTATATGAGTCTACCAACTAATCTCCTATAGGGAGAAGAATCAGGAAGAAGATCAGAGTCATTGTTTCTTAGTTTGTTTTTAGGATCCATAGGGATTAGTACTGGTTTACTGGCAAGGTAACCATATCTTGTAAAATCTGTAGGGCATAATTCCTTTGAGAAATAATTAAACCATTTTTAGAGTAAGCTAATTCAATACCTAAAAAGTATCTAAGTTTACCTAAGTCCCTGAGTTTGAACATAGTACTTAGAGTATATTTAGTAGAGCATATAAGATCAGTGTTAGGACCTGCAACTATTATATCATCAACATAAACTAAGATTGCAATAAAAGACCTACATGTACCAGTAGTAAAAAGGGAGTAATCAGACCTGGACTGGGTGAATCCCATTGAATTTAGAACTGTAGTTAATTTGTGATTCCATTGCCTACTTGCCTGCTTGAGTCCATATATTGATTTGTTCAATTTGCAAACCATGTTATCTGTTATACCTGAATTCTGATGAGATTGTGGAAAGTTGTATCCCTTTGGTAGTTGCATATAAACTTCTTCATCTAATTCCCCATTTAAAAATGCATTAGTTATGTCCAATTGATGTAAATCCCAATCCTTAGCCATAGCTAAAGCTAGTAAAATCCTAACTGTTACTAACTTAGCCACAGGAGAGAAAGTAGCACTATAGTCAATTCCTTCTTGTTGTGTAAAACCTTGTGCAACTAACCTAGCTTTATATCTTTCTATACTTCCATCAGGATTTCTTTTGATTTTGAATATCCACTTACAGCCAATAGGATTCTTGTTAGGAGGTAGAGGAACAATTGACCATGTGTTGTTAAGTTCCATAGCTTGTAATTCAGTATTAATAGCATCAATCCATTCTTGATTTTTGATTGCTTGTTTGTAAGTGGTTGGCTTAGATGTGCTTGTGATATTAGAGATGAACTGTTGATGAGATTTAGAGGTATGTGAGTAATCTAAAACAGAAGAAATAGGATATTTGGATTTGTGTAATAAAGTAAGATATTGCAGTGATAATCTTGTAAATAGGTAGGTGGTTTATGCTGTCTTGAAGATTTTCTAAGACTGGGAGATTGAGGAATAGATGGTGGAAAAGTTGGTTCTGTGATAGAAGGAGTAGGAGTTGATATTGGTTCTGGTGGAATGACAAAAAAATCATCAAAATGAAAGGGAGTTTGGGTAGAAGTAGGAGTGACAAAAGATTTCTCAGTAGTAAATTTATTATACAAAATGGAATCATGAAATGGAAAAACTTGCTCATGGAAAATGACATTCCTAGATACAAAAACTTTACTGGAATTAATATCTAAAAGCTTATAACCTTTAAAACCAGGGGAGTAACCCAAGAAAACGCACTTAATAGCCCTAGAATCAAACTTTGTTCTGTGAGATTTTAAAGTAGATGCAAATGCTAGGCATCCAAAAACTCTTAGGGAAGAAAAATCAAAATTTTTATTAAAAAGTTTAGAGTAAGGGGACTGATTTTGTAAAACAGGAGCTGGGAGTCTATTCATTATAAAAACTGCAGTTAGAACACACTCATTCCAGTATTGAATTGGTAATTTAGATTGAAAAAGTAAGGATCTAGCTATACTTAAAATGTGTTGATGTTTTCTTTCCACTACAGCATTTTGTTGTGGTGTTTCCACACAAGAGAAGTGATGTAAAATACCAAGATTAGCAAATAGTTCAGAAAACATAAGTTCCTTAGCATTGTCACTTCTAAAAACCTTAATAGATGAATTAAATTGATTTTTGATCATGGATAGGAATCTAGGTATAATATAAGAGACATCAGATTTATGTTGAAGTAAAAATACCCATGTAAACCTACTGAAGTCATCAACTAAAGTTAGGAAAAATCTGTAGCCATTGTGTGAAGTGACTTTATATGGTCCCCATATGTCACAATGAACTAAGTCAAAAATATGAGAAGAAGTAGAATTGCTAGAAGTATAAGGTAGATTTTTTTGTTTAGCTAATGGACATATTTCACAATGTATTTTATTAAGATTTGAAGTATGTGGTAAACCTAATACAGATTTAAGAGATAGTAATCTATCATGAGAAACATGACCTAATCTGTGATGCCAAGTGTCCAAAGAAACAGAATTACAAAAAACAGTAGAACAAGTATAAGAACTAGGTTGAAATATGTAAAGCCCATGTGATAGATCACCCATGCCAATCATCTTCAGGGAGCTCAGGTCCTGAATAGTAAAGGAAGTAGGTGAGAATGTGATACTGTAATTCAGAGATTGTAAAAGTGATCCAACAGATAATAGATTAAATTTAAAACTTGGAACAAATAATACATCAGTAAGAAGTATTTGTTGATCCAGCAATACAGAACCCTTAAAATGTACAGCAATGGTTGAGTTGTTAGGAAGAGTGATTGATGTATTAACAACAGGGAATAAAGAGGAGAAGCAATTTAGATCATTACATATGTGACTGGTTGCACCAGAATCAACAATCCAACTATGAATGAAAGAAATATGATTAATGATATTAAGTGGAGAACATGTACCTGTGTGTGTAGTGACATTGAAAGAGCTGGTATTTGATGAAGGTGTTTGAGTTGAAGTAGTAGTACCATTTAACTGATTGGAGAACAGGTGAGATAATTGGTTGAATTGTTCTGGAGAGAGTGTATGTACAAAGTCTTGTAAGTTCTTCTTGGCAGGTTCCTCAGAATTGGTGTATGTCTGTACTGTATTGATTTTAGAATATGGCTGTTGAGGCTATATCCAGGTGGAAAACCATGGATTTTGGCCTTCTAAAATTGGGATCAAATGGGGGTCTATAGGGTTGGATCGGTGGTCTTGTTGGTGGGAAACTGTTGGGGTTAACAGGTCTAGGAGTAGGGTAAGAGGGTCTAGATTTGGCAGAAAAGGCCATTGAGTTTGTGTTGTCAGTAGGTTTATGGTAAATTTGAAGTGATCTTTGTGTTTCTTCCTGAGTCACTAATGAGTAGGCTTTAGGAACTGAAGGCAGAGGATCCATCAAAAGAAGTTGGCTTCTGGTGTGGGAAAGTGACTCTTGTAAACCCATTAGAAATGTCATAAGATATTCATTTTCAAAGTACTCATCCAATTTGCCACAAGTACACTTAGGTCTAAAGTTAGTAATCTTTGTTTGATGTAGTTCCTTGGATAATGAGTTAAGTAACCAAGTGATCACCAACTTATTATTTCTGTCCCAGTAGTTTTGAAGAATGGGATCATCTGTAGGAGGTGGTAAAGAACCATCAATGAACCCCAATTTATTTTTGACTGATAAAGAAAGAATCATTGCAATGCTCCAGGTTTGATAATTGTGTTCTGTTAATTTTTCAGAAACAAAGGAAATCCCTGGTCCATCTGCTGGATGCAGATAGTAAGGATTGGATGGGTCCTCAATCTAAGCTCTATGGCGGATGGCAGTGATGGAAGGTGATGCAGATTCAGATGGTGGAGTGGAAGAAGACATTGTATGAAAGACTGACAATCAAGAAAGGAGAGTAAACAATAATGATATTGAAAATGGATGGAGACTTTAATTGGATCAAGAAAGAATTGAATGAAAAAGGTGAGTATATCTTTTTTCTTGAATAGATCTGATGAGAAGAAATTTGATTTATTTCTGAATCTTGATATTGATTGAATAGATTTCCAGAAAAAAATTGATGTTTGACTGAAATTGATAAAGGACTTATGAAATCAGATGAAGGAAAGGTATTACCAGTCTGTGAAGATGAAATGAGATCGAAAAAAAATTCTGTAGATTGGATGATTTGCAGATGATTCTGGATTGAAGATCAGTGATTGATTGGAGAAGATGTGAATTTCTTGAAGAAATGGAGTCGCAGCGGATGAAGATTTCTAAAGTTTCAAATAGAAACTTACTGATACCATGTTAATTGATTAATTTGTAATATATTAATTGATTGAATGAAGTGATTTAACAGAGAAGAAAATAATACTGCAAATGTATATTTGATTGTGGAAATTTACAGAAGTGAAAAATAATGAATCTGTACAAGTTTACAATCTAACACCTATTTATAACTAAATAACTGACATTAAGGATAAAATAGTAAATACATAATTATTGAAAAAGGAAAAGCTAAACTAACTAATTAATTTAACTGAAGCCGCCTAACTCAATTAACCAATTTGGGAATTAGGGCTCTTGACATTTCTTCCAATTTCATTCTTCCAAATTCTTCTTTTCCTGTAATTGCATTTCATTTAACAGACCAAGGGCCAACTCCCAAAATCAAATGCAGCAGTTCATCCAAAACAAATTAACAATTAATTCAGTTCAATAAAATTGTTTCGGCCAAATATTTTATTTTGAAGAGAAGGGCTTTGAATTTGATGATCTTTTAAATTTTCATGTAGGCTTGGCCCCCTGAAAATATGGCCCGAAATGCACGGGACACAAAATATAAAAACATACGAAGATTTTACTTATTTGGGATCGACTGTAAATTAATGCATAAAAAAAAAGGTCTCCTGTCAATAAGGCTGTTCAATAGGGATATGATGTTCTAATTCAAGAACAAGCTTACACACTTCTAAACAATGAAACCCAAAAGGCAAATTTCAGTTGAGCTATATTATTACATTTCAATTAGTATTTAATATGAAATGGCCTACAAAGTTTAGGCTTACACGATAAATCAATGTATATCAAGAGTCCCATGTTCTGGTTCAATTTGGTATTCACCATAACTGCACCCCTATCATTTAATATGTATGAGTTGGGTCCAATCCTTCATAGCAAAAGATATATGAAGAGTTTCATATGATTAGCACTGAACATCATATGCACGTTCCGCAAGGAAATTCTTATTAAAGCCTCTAATCACACTTGAATCCGTAATCGCTAATGTTTTATATCTTAATCATCTTGAGGTAAATAAAAACAAGAAATGGAAAATCACAATCGCAATATAACATTACAAAATAAGCATTACAATATCATCATCTTAAATGGATTAGCAATTTACACCAAAAACTTGTTTCATATTTTACACACGTAATTAAACGTAAGTGCATGTATCGAATAAGTAATAAAGAATAAATATAAGAGTGTCGAATCCAAAGGTACTTGACTAATATATCAATTTCAATTTCGAATTACTTTTAATTCGATTTCAAATTCAAAAGTGTTTTAAATTTTTAACTAAATTAATTAATAAATCTAAGTACTTGGAAGTGAGTTCGAATAATGAAAAGAATGACATAAAATTAATAACTATTTTAACTATCGATTGCTTAATTGAAATTTTCATAGTTATTTTTGCAACAAAAATTTTAAATATAAAAGTGATGGGTGGGTATAGAGCTTTTTAATTCTTACCACGCATTACCTTAAAGGCTTAAACTTTCCCTAAAGCTGGTTCAATATAATAAATAAATAAACCGACAAAAAGACACTTCTCCCGCCAACTGTATCTCTTCTCCTGACAGTAACAGCAACCCGAGATCCAATATAGAAGCTATAATTACCTACATCCACACTCACTCACTCTTGCTATTACTCTCTAATCATTCCCGTTTAAACCCCTGGGAAAAGTAAATCTCCAATTACGCCATCATCATTTATAAAATGATTTCAACCCTCGCCGAAAATTCCCTACACCCATTCTCATAGAATCTCTCGCACGTGACAGGCAATAATATCTCTAGTGTTACCATCTTTTAAACCCACCTCGCACGTGCCAATCAAATCTCCTCCTTTTTCCGAATGTTAATCACCTGAAGCTCTCTCCTCCGTAAGATCTGCTGATTTTTTTATTTTCCGGCGGTATAGCCACCGCGACCGCCGCTGGTACTTTTCGATACCCGCCTCATTCGCTTAGATCTAAAGCTTTCTGGATAGAGATGGAATCTATCTTAGCACGAGCTTTGGAATACACGCTAAAGTATTGGTTGAAATCATTCACAAGAGATCAATTCAAATTGCAGGGGCGGTGTGTTCAGCTTTATAATTTAGGTAAATTGAGATATTTAATGTGTACTATTTTTCTTTTAATCATTCTCTAGCTAGATGTGTATGTGGAGCTGAATTTCGAGAACTATTGGCTTGTTTGATTATTTTTGTTGTAGAAATAAATGGAGATGCGCTGCATGCGAGTTTAGGATTACCGCCGGCGCTGAATGTCACCACTGCCAAAGTTGGGAAATTGGAGATTATTGTAATTGACTTCTTCACTTATTTAACTCAATTTTGTGGATTTTTTGAAGTTAAAATTAGATATGTAATGTGTAATTTTACGTAGAATTGAGGTTTTGATTGTTGGTTTATGTGGTCCTGCTACTGCTTTATGGTTAATTGTCTTTCTTTGGTTCAATTTTGAAGCTTCCTTCGGTGAGCAATGTGCAAGTAGAACCAATTGTGGTACAAATTGATAGACTTGACTTAGTTTTGGAAGAAAATGATGATATAGATTCTTCTACTAGCTCTAGCAGGTAAGCGAAAGGTTCACGAAGCACAATTTCAGTTAATTATTTATCATAGCTTGAATTCCAGTCTTATGCTCTATTTTGGCTTGTAGTACTTCAACACCCACCAGTGCTGGAAGGGGTAATGGGTACGGTTTTGCTGACAAGGTCAATCACTTCTCTATTTTATAACCATATTCAGAGTCATTAAACAATTATAGTTTTAAAATGTTTACATATGTTTTAAGTTTTTAATGTTTATATTTGTTACTAATATTCACAGATAGCGGATGGAATGACATTACAAGTGCGCACAGTAAATCTCTTACTTGAAACTCATGGTGGAGCTCGCCGCAGAGGAGGAGCAACTTGGTAAACACATTGCCATTCATATGTCTAAATAATACATGTTTGTGGCTAATTGGTGCATTGAACCAATAACCCCCGTCATTATCACTCTTATATCATTGATAATATATAGAGGAAACTTAAGAAAGCAAAACTGATATAAGTAATAGATGCATATAGCATCTTCAGATTTCATGGTGAAATGATGTTTGTAATTGTTAAGAAGTGGCATACTGTTTGATTTGACAGAACTTTTCTATTCTCATTTTGAGGACAGTCTGCATTTCAGTGCTAGTTATCATATGTGGTTTTGCAATATAGATGAAGGGTAAAGTGGACAGAGTATTGGAATAACTTTTTCTAGGCCGTGTTACGTTGGAGTTGTGACTCGAGGTAACTCCACCGTGACTGCTAAAAATATGACAGAAACAAATACGCTGTTATCTTGTTTTTTGTGTATAATCAAGGAAATGTGTATCATTAGCATAGTGGGTTGCAATTTTTTATGAAAGGCTAATTTAAGCAGTCAGTATCTTGTGTCACCTTTGCTTACCTTTCATGATAATCTGACTTAGTAATAATCATATAATTCAGTAGGTTTCACAACTTGAATATTTTCTTAATGCTGTATATTGTTACTTTCTCGTTTGTCTCACTTGTGTGTATTCACTATAATATTTGCTAGTTGAGAAGTGCATCCCTACACCATAATAATAAGCATTTTGATTTACCAGTTCTGTATCTTATTTTATTACTTCTCAAGATTGTAGAATGTTAAGGATATTTCTCTAAGGTTTTTGTTGTGTACAGAGATTTATTATATACATTGACTCATTGTAGATTACTAATCACTTTTGATGTTTCATAGAAGAAAATATACTCTAAGAACCCAATTAAGTAAGAGATTTGAGAATACAACACCCTCTTATCAACCTAGCCAGAGGATTAAGTCCCATGATTCCCTAATTGGAGAAGCAAGAAAGCATCAAGACTTCAATGTGAAGAACAATAGAACATTATGCAAGAACTAAAACGATTTCAGTTTTTCTATTATGTATGCCTCTTAATGTTTTTATCTACATCTTTCAATCCAACAGGGCATCACCTATGGCTTCCATCACTATTCGCAACCTCCTGCTCTATACAACAAACGAGAGTTGGGAGGTTAGTTTTTGAACCCTTTTGCAGCTTTATTGCTTCAGGTGCATGTATCAGAACGAATTCTTAACAAGTCTATCTTCCCTAACGCCCTAACAGGTTGTAAATCTGAAAGAAGCAAGGGACTTTTCAAGTGACAAGAAATTCATATATGTATTCAAAGTAAACTTTCCACTTATACTTTTATTTTAGTTCTTTTTCTTGTCTATATTTGTATTCTTAAATTCTGTGAAGCTAAATAAGGTGGGTGGGTGTGCAAGTGATTGTCTGCTCTCATCTTTTCTATTAATTACTTTTTGTATGTTAGTAAGCTTGTCCATTGTCTTTTGAGTCTCAGTAATTACATGTCTACACGCTCCCTATATAGCTTTTGTCTCTTCAGTTGAAATTTATAGCATTTCTTTACATTTTTCCAGTATATGAAAAATATTTCTGAACTTCTTGGTTCACAGAAACTTGAGTGGGAACATTTGTCTATTGATCTCTTGCCTCATCCGGATATGTTCTCGGATGCAAACTTTCAAGTAGGGTCTAGCAGGAAAGACGAAGATGGTGCAAAGCGAGTATTCTTTGGCGGGGAGCGATTCGTTGAGGGAATCTCAGGAGAGGCCCATGTATGCAGTTTAGCATTTTACTTGATTTTGAAAATCTTTACCTGCTACCGGATAGTGAACGCTGATTTTGTGCTAAGTTGCTGAGACACACTTAATTGTGTTCTCTGTGCTCTGAAATATCATAATGTCAACATATCAAGACATCATCTCTTCTATGCCTTTTACAGATTACAATACAAAGGACGGAACTAAATAGTCCCCTAGGGCTCGAAGTGCAAGTTCATATTACGGAAGCTGTTTGCCCTGCTTTAAGTGAACCAGGCTAGTGTATAATTTAATGTTCTTTTGGCACATCCTTGAACCATTCTTAATTTGATGTAATACCACAACGTCAGCAGGATTAAGAGCTCTTCTCCGGTTCTTTACGGGACTGCATGTCTGTTTAAGTAGAGGAGATGTGAATCCAAGTGCTCAGCAAGTATGAATTATTTCCCTAACTTCTTTTTTTAATCATATTTTGCTCTTAAGCAGCAATGTACTAATAATACTGTAGACCCCCTCTCTACCATTGAGTGAATAGATAACAGCTATATTCCCGCTCTCTTGGCAGCGATCTACAGAAGCAGCTGGCCGTTCTTTAGTCTGCATAGTTGTGGATCATGTATTTCTTTGCATAAAGGATGTTGGTAAGTTTTCAATCTTGAAAAATATGCCGTCTGTATAATTTTTTAACTCATTTTCAGGTTCCATTTACAATAGCTTTGAGTTATCAAAACAAAGATTTTCCAATATGCTTGACTTTTCCCCTCAGGAAATGCATCAACTGATGTAATCCTTTATGATCCAAAGCCTTTTTCATTTCATGCTTTTTTCTAAACATTTTGTTTGACTTGCAGGGTTCCAGCTAGAACTTTTGATGCAATCACTGTTCTTTTCTCGGGTATCATTTCTGGGTACTTGGTAGATATATATAACATGCTTGCAGCTATTCTTGCTCATTGATAGGCATACATCCATGTGATGGCTTTCCTGTATTTTTTAATCTGACCAACTTCTACGGTTTCATTCCTTCATGCAGACAAGTGTTTCTGATGGACAAAATACCAAATACTTGAATCGGGTTCTGGTAGGTGGATTGTTCTTGAGGTACGTTGAAAGTATGTATATCATTGATTGGGACCAACTGACATGATATCATGTAAATTGTGGTGAGAAACCTGGTAGACCCTATTGTTTTGACTTCATTCTGTATCAAGAACCAGTATTACATGCTAAGAATCTGTCTTCACTAAAAGAGTTCTATAATGTTGTGTTGGATTAACCCACTTAGTAGTCCCCAGTCATTGAGACCTTAATAATACTGGTCTGTCTTCCAATCAGCACATAATAATAGTAACACCTCTTGCCGTCGTACAATCTAATCAACTTATGCAGTATTTATTGACCACTTTGGTGCTTTGTCCAATTATAAGATCACAACTTGCCTTTTTTTTGTGTGTTTGTATTAAACAAGTAATATTGAGCCCAAGTCATATGACATCTTCTCCCTAACTGATAGTATGATACTATGCATGTCCTTGGAGTGTGTTTTTGTGTTTCTTCCAAATTTTATCTGTTGCCATTATCAGAAGTTTCCAGGACAAAAGTTATCTCGTTTTCGTGGCTCTGAAATTAGAATATGTGATGTTACTTGGATATAATTTGCTTATACTGTTGTTCTTATTTTTCAACTTTCTCATATATGGGTAAATTGAATTCAGGGATACTTTTTCGCGCCCTCCATGCACCTTAGTACAACCATCAATGGCAGCTACGTCAGTCTGTACCCCGCATGTCCCAGAATTTGGTATCAAATTTACGAAGTTTTTTTGTGTTTGACATCTTATATATAATCTGGTAAGTCATCTTTCACTTAAATTATAATCTTCCTTTGTTGTCAATGCAGCTAAGAACTTCTGTTCCCCAATATATCCTCTGGGAGACCAGCAAAGGCAATTAAGCTGTGGTGTGCCTCTGATCTCTCTCCATTGTCTCCAGCTCTTGCCTTCCCCAAGCCCGCCAATCTTTGCATCCACTACTGTTATTGACTGTCAGCCACTAATGGTTGGTACCTTTATATATATATATGTGTGTGTGTGTGTGTGTGTGTGTGTGTGTGTTTCCTAATCGAGTCAGAAATTACGGAGTTTGTTATTTGTATCTCTGTTTAAAGCTTTCCCATTTCCTATTGTATCTCAGATTCATCTTCAGGAAGAATCCTGTCTCAGAATATCATCATTTTTGGCCGATGGAATAGTTGTTAATCCTGGTGATGTGCTTCCAGATTACTCGATAAATTCCCTATCGTTTAATCTTAAAGGTTTAGACATTACTGTCCCTTTGGAACTAGGAAAACCGGAGTACACCTCTAGAAATTGTGACATGCCTTTGGCGAGTTCCTTCGCTGGGGCAAGGCTTCATATTGAGGACTTGATGGTTTCTGACTCACCTTCCCTAAAACTAGGGTTGCTAAACCTTGAGAATGATGCTGCATGTTTCTGTCTTTGGAAAGGCCAACCAATTGATGCCAGCCAAAAAAAAATTCATGCTGGAGCTTCTTTGATTAGTTTGTCTTTAGAGACCTGCAATAACTCACATGGTGGGGACAGTTCTCTCGTGGAGCCTTCAGGTTTATGGAAGTGTGTTGAGATGAAAGATATGTGTCTTGAAGTAGCAATGGTGACTGCAGATGGAAATCCTTTAACACATGTCCCACCTCCAGGAGGGCTTGTCAGAGTAGGGGTTGCTTGTGAACAATATTTATCAAACACATCAGTTGAGCAACTATTTTTTGTTCTGGATCTCTATGCTTATTTTGGTAAGGTTAGTGAAAAGATAGCTGTGGTTGGGAAAAATAAAACCCTAGAGGACGTAGAAAATGAATCTTTGGGTGGTACCGTTATGGACAAAGTTCCTGGTGATACAGCTGTAACTCTAGTTATGAAGGATCTGCAGCTCAGATTTTTGGAATCTTCTTCTTCTGATATTCAAGGCATGCCTCTGGTCCGTTTCATGGGTGAGGATCTATCTATCAAAGTCGGCCATAGAACTTTGGGTGGTGCAACAGCAATATCATCCACTTTAAGGTGGGAGAGAGTCGAAGTGGACTGCGCAGACACTTCAAATATTTTCAGACATGAGAATGGCTCTGACTTAACTTTTCCCAACAATAGTCATCTGGATGGGAATGATGACCGTCAGTTAAGAGCTGTCTTTTGGGTTCAAAATAGAAGAATTTATCAATCAAATTCTAGCACTCTAACTGTACCGTTTTTGGACATAACCATGGTCCATGTGATTCCATATAGTGCACAAGATATTGAGTGCCACAGTTTAAATGTATCAGCTTGTATTGCTGGCATCCGCCTTGGTGGAGGAATGAATTACGCCGAATCTTTGCTTCATAGGTTTGGGATTCTTGGGCCAGATGGTGGACCAGGGGAGGGTCTTACAAGAGGGTTAGATCATTTATCTGGTGGACCTTTGTCAAAACTTTTCAAAGCATCGCATCTCATCATGGATGGGCTTAGAGAGAGTATGAAAAGCTCTACTTTACCTGCTATTACTGTTTTTCCTATAGTCTTCTTGTTGATAGTCATACCGCTGACATATTGATGTTCTTTTTACTTCTTGATTTCCTCGCACCTTTTTAATATTTTTACTCTCATTATCTCCACCTAGATGGAAGCTCAGAAGATGGAAAAGACAGAAGTCTCTTGCATTTGGGTGCACCTGATGATGTGGATGTATCAATAGAATTGAAAGATTGGTTATTTGCTCTGGAGGGTGCACAGGAGATGGAAAATAGATTGATTTTCCATGATTCTGAAGATTCTTACAGAGAAGAGAGAAGCTGGCATACAACATTTCAGTGCCTGAATGTCAAAGCAAAAAGTAGCCCAAAGCATGGAATTGTTGGAAATGGAAACCCAAGCAGAAAGCATAAATATCCCGTCGAGTTGATTACTGTGAGAAATCTTCATTACTCTCTAAAAGAAAATATCCATACTCATGTTATTGTGCTGGTCTTGTTTATTTTTAATAATCTCTTAATAATAAATGCATTCCCTTACCTAGTGCGGGTGACTGTTATTTCTCTGGTGATATTGAAAGAATTTATCTTAAATCAGATGCTTGAGAATTTTGCTGTGGTTCAATTGATACAATTTCATTGGGTGACATGTCACAAGGATGGGTGAAATTTTCACCTTCCCTTGTGAAATGTCACCCAATCATAATTATGGAAGTCAAGAATAGTTGTTTGATTTGCTTCAAAAAGAGAACTTCTTTTTCTAATTGTACCATATTTCATGGGTAGAGGTAAATTGCTTGGATCCAGAACAAAATACTGCCATTTTATTGCTTTGGCTCTGGTAATAAGAGTATTCATGGTATTTAAGCAGAGATATTGAGTGCTATAAATTGCCTTAATTTGCCTTTCTAACAATTTTAGCAATACGAGTTTTATATCAGGTATCATTTTATCTGATGCTCACAGGTGGCCATGGAAGGTCTGCAAATCTTAAAGCCTATGGCTCAGCAGGGAATCATAGCAAATGGTATTGCTGAAAATAGAATCCTGCAGAATGGTTTGCCTGAAAGAAGAAAGCAAATTGTTGACAAACATGGTGGTGTAGGCATGGAAGTTGACATAGTGGCTTCTGAAGATGATGATGACGATGATGCAATGGTCAAGTGGATGGTGGAAAATTTTAAATTCTCGGTGAAAGAGCCGGTAAAAAGAGTTCAAATTCTCTATTTTATAATTGCTGTTATTTTGTACTAATTTACTTTTAGTAACATGGCGAAATTATTTTGCTTCACAGATTGAGGCCGTAGTGACTAAGGACGAGCTGCAATATTTGACTCATCTGTGCAAGTCTGAGGTTGACTCTGTAGGTAGAATAGCTGCTGGAGTCCTGCGAATTCTCAAATTAGAAGGATCCATTGGCTCGGCAGCAATTAGCCAACTAAGTAACTTGGGTAATTTCAGCATCTCCCAAGTGTTCACTGATGTCTGTATTTGTAGAGATTTAAGTATTATCTGCGTGCCACTCTAATGTGTTAACCAGTTGATAAATCTTTAAAATATTCATACAACAGAAATTATGGAAACTGTGACTGGAGTTCTGATACATTTTTATTTTTTACCCAATTTGCAGGAACTGAAAGTTTTGACAAGATTTTTACCCTCGAGAAGTCGAGCAGAGGGAATAGTCCATTGTCTGACTTGACTACGGGAAATAGAAGTTCACACTTGGAGTTGACAGTGGCTTCTCTTGAGGAGGCAATCACGGATTCACAGACAAAATGTGCTGCTCTAGCCACTGAAGTGAGTAATTCAGTATCTTCTGCTGAACTCCTTAATAATGTCGAACAACTAAACGAGAAACTTGAAAGTATGCATGAGTTACTCAACCAATTAAGAACTCAATTTTCAAAGAGATTTTTAAATTGATTTTATATAGAAGACTGGGATAAAGCGTCCCAATCCTATAGTTTTGACTTATTTATTTGTACATAGTATAGATAGAATATCATGTACTAGAGTGTACCATTTTGTGGCCGTGTAAGAATCTTTGAGGAAGGTAATGGTGAGCTATTAAACATTTACTCTTTCTCTGTGTCTGTATCAGAAGCTCGAATTACAATTTGTGTAAAGGTTCCATCCATAATGAAGTTTGATTGAAATATTTTATGGATGGAAAATTAGTGTAGCTCCGAAGGATATCTTCCTACTGCATGAATTATTGAATTTTTTTTCGCAAATGAGTAGACAATAATCCTAATTCATATGACTTTGGAGGTTTGTGTTGGTGTTTTGTAGTCGAAATATTGGTATATACCGATTCTTTAACTTTGAGGTATGAATTTAGTTTTACACTAAACTCAGGATGATGTTGTATCACTTACAACTGAGACTGACTTATGATCTATATGAACTTTGAATGAGTGTGACACCTTTACGATGGATTGAGGTATTATTTCTTTGTATAAGACATCATATATGCGTGATTAATCGCAAAATAAATCTATGGATCATTCTTTGTTCTCCAAATGTCCATATATATTATATGAACTCTTAATACTAGGTTTATTTAATTTATTTTTTTGGCAACTCCATAGGAAATATTGAAAAAAATATTATTTAATGTCAGATAAATAGATAATTAAAAAAAGAAGTGTTTCACCTGCTAGAAAATATAACATGAGTAGTTAATGAACTCATAGGTGTGTTTTGCAGATCTCCCCCATTTACCTAGTACTGCTCCACCTATCTTTTGTGAATGTTTATTTTGTAATGCACTCATTCTTAATGTGGACGTAACAAATGCTATAGTATGCTTCCAAAAGTTGAATTAAGACAAATATATACTAAAAGACTTAACAGACCTATACGGTAGTGATTTTGTGAACGTCTTTCCAATATTATATAAAGATTACTTCCACACGTCATTCGATCCATAAAGTGGTAAATTACATGGCTACGTAACCATTATGAGAAGCTCGAACTTGCTACAACATCAATACATCGTCCATTAAAGTGGTAAATTACATGGCTACGTAACCATTATGAGAAGCTCGAACTTGCTACAACATCCCAGCGCCATATTGTTCCATCTTCACAGCAGCTGAGTATTGTGCTGGGGCAAGAAGATAAGACTTAACTATGGCGACCAATTAACATACCATCAATTAAAGAAAGAAAAGTTGCTTGGGAATTTTTACCTTCATCAAAGGACATGGCGGTCAATCTAATTGCAGATTTTGACTGGAGATGAGATAATCTGAGAATGTAAAACAGAAAAAGTAAGCCACAAAGAAGCAGAAAAAGAAGCTGAGCCATCAAAAGAAGGGAAACATACAATGCAACGAGAACCGGTGGGTTGGATTGAACTTCCCATACATATATCTCTCATCTCTATTCCCTGGCCATCATCAGATTAAAATATGATGATTAAACAAGGCATAAATTACTTATACCTTTATGTTTTATGATGGTTTGTTCTATACCGGAATGGTAATCACAAGTACATTACGAAAATACAGTGTACATACTTTAGAATATGATAATGCGTGTATGATATTCCATAATGATAGGGATTCATTACCTACTGCTGCTGTCTTATGATGGAAATCGCAGGAAAATTTGATAAACCAAATGTCGCATTCAGGGACAAGATATTTTTGAAGGATGTCAACTGTACCCTGACAAAATCATTACGCAGCTTGTAAGCCATCGCACCATTTAAGTATCATTCAATACAAGTTATAAATTCAATCGTCGAAATAGCCAAATTTATGTCAAAGAACTTGTTCTAACCTCACCAGGAGACTGGTCTTCCATCTTCGGTTCCCATAACACAAGGTCATTAATCATTGCTGCTGTTGCAAAAAAAAATTGCTAACCTCCAATTCAAAACTTTGCATGAAAGATTGAACCGAAATTCACCTTAGACAGTATGAAATCACCAATCCACCGATTGCAATCAACATAGTTTGTATGTACTGATGCAATAAATATCTGGAAAATGGAAAGGTGATTTAAAAGAGTGGCATACTGGCATATGTAACACATCACTGATTCCTGACATTCGAGGAAATGGAGAAAAAGAAAAAAGAAAAAAGGGGAGAATAATGACTAACCGGGAATTGGACATATTTTGTTGGGAACTTGGAAGGAAGATCAGTCCAAGTAAAGGATTTCTCCACATATGTCCAGAATTCCACAGAAAACACAATTTATCAACCGAAGTTAATCCAAGGACAGGACTCCCTTATAGCAGGCTACTACTTCTTCATGGTTATCATAAAACAACTGAGAATGCATTTATTCATCTTTGGCCCGTGTGTGAAGAAAAACAACGTATCTGCTGCATATACTAATTAAACGAAACTAAAAAAATAATCAGCATTTAGTAACATTAATATGCACAATCCACGCATTTTACTTAGTTTATTTTCCTATGAAATGGAAAAAGAGAAAACAGAACATCTCACTACTTAACATGTGTAAAATGTAAGAACTAGTCAAATCTCAGATGCAAGAGGCTTGCAAGCAAAAAAGATTTATTTATCTGTAATATGATAAATTAAAAATCTAGCATATATTTCATAGCAATTTTCATGAAAAAATCAGAGGGGGTCTTTTGAGAGCTAATCATATGAATATTATATAGTTTGAAATAACAAAAAGACGAACAAGCAAAAATCACTGGACTTTTTTTGGAAAGTAACAAAAATCCACTGGACTTGTAATACAAGTTACGTGATTGATAACATAAAAGCCATAATGCTTCTGAACAATTTTACACATTGGATTCATCATTTAGAAATCAAGTTAGTTTTATTCGAAAGATAAGTAATAAGATTGTCTTGGTCTACCTTTCATTGACCAGATCTTAACAGTGTTATCCATTCCACAGCTCGCAATACGGTATATGTCAGACAGATGAAAATCCTGTGATAGCCATAAACAAGAAAACTTAAAATGCCAAGTTTCTAATTAAGTAGCAGCAAAGTGTATTAGCAGGAAAGATACTCATATGGTACACACATACCACACTAAGAACTTCATTGCGATGTCCACCAGAACCAGCAAATATCAAGATGCATCCAGTCGAACAGATTCATCCTGCCCCATTCTTTTGTTAAATAAATATTATGCAAGTTTAATACTATGAAGTGATTATCAATTCTCCTATTTGTCAAGATTGAATAGGAATTAGATCAATTCACCTTCATGGAACAAAATTAATAGTGACATTATATATAATAGGAAGTCAGCGTGTACAAATACAGGGATCACTAAAAAACCCTTACTTTGCTTGCTGAACAAGTGATGGTTTAAACGGCTGAGTCCTAATTTCATTTATTGAGTCCCCATGACCAACAAAGCTTTGAAAAAAAAAACATAAAGATCACTAATAAACCAGAAGTTGTACACCCCCCCACCCCCTCAACACACTCCGATAAATGTTAAAAAGGAAAATGGTAGCATCCGTCTATTAATAATTAAAAGTTCAAAATAGCAGAGTGTATCTTACCATTATATAATGCCAAACATCCCGTCCTTAATACTGAACGATTGGGCATGAAGGGGTAAAGCTTAGATCTTCTTGAAGATTAAGTAAGGGGAAATTCTATCGTAAACCAGGTTTGGTAAGACTTATAATTTTACTAGGAAATAAGGCATTCTATTAGTATTCTAATATAATGGACATCAATGTGAATAACATGAGAAAAACTTAAAAAAACCTAGATATCTAAAATCTTTAAAATAATTTGGATATAAAATAAATGCAACCTGTATTTTAAGAAAAACTTTGGCTGCCATCAAATTTGAATGATTTAGCAAAAACAAAATATAGTTGGGAACATAATAATTATGTAACAAAAAACACGTAGATGCAAGGTCCACCACTTCTATTTATATATTTCATCGTTATTCACCATATAAGTATGCATCAAGGCATTTTAAAGTTTGACGAAAAGCAGGTGAAGGAGATTCCTTAATGTTCTTCAATAGAATCCAAGGCCAACATACCTCAATTAATATAGTTAAGAACGACGCTGATCAGTAAGGTATTTGAAATACGCCACTAGGATCAACTAAGAATGACGTTTGTGGAAACACATGATAACTTATAGAAAAATAAGAAAAGAATCAAAAGTCACCCAAAATATACAGACCCAAGGAAGTTGCCAAAATGACTCGAGCATGCATTTTACTGAATACCGTGATTTATATAAATTAAGTTACCAAAATATGTAGCAATTCAATTGTAAATTTTAAACTTCATTCGGTTTAAGCAAGACGATCCAGTTCTGTTTTTCAAAACATGAGATCAGATAACTGAAGGTAGAGATTATGTCAATTTTAAAATTTGAACCTTTATTAGGACAAAACAAAAGATAACTAAGTAGGAACATAACCCTTGATGAACAAACATATACCGGAAACAAATAGTTTCTCCAATAAGATGATCCTTTTTTTATGCTCAACTTCTATATTATAGTCTGCAGAGCAGCAGAAAAAGTATGGAAGTTCCACATTGAGCTAAAATTACCTTGTATATCTTCTCATTTCCAGTATCAATAACGCCAATAGTTCCATTAAGTCCCCCGGCAACCAAGAACGGAGTTCCATCTGTATTACATGCCCAACTAACAGTGTAAAATGATTCGTCTTTCTGATCTACACCAAATACTCTCCGAGAATTAGGGTTTACTTTTACAATTGTTAATGCAGCAGTCATTCAAAATTTCTTACATCTTCGTCAATGGACTGCAGCACAGCAATAACACCACCTTCCAAGCATTGGTATACAGTGACCTAATCAAAATCAGCACACCAAAGAATAAATATTTTCAACATAACAAAGAAAAAATATAGAGTAGTAATTTCAGAGAAAGATAGGGAAATTACTCGATTACCGCCTGCTGTAGCAAAGGCGTTGAAGTAACGGGAGTCGAATGAAGTTGAAAACGACGGCGTAAATGGGGCGTTTGCCCTCCTGCAGTCTGTTTGTAACCCTGTACTAACGCTTCTTCGACGGCGTTAGGTACCCCACCACCGGTTCGCAACCAAGTGGAACTTTTACCGTCCCCACCCCCACCGCACAGACTCTGGTTCCGCTCACCGAGTTGACTCACCACCTTTTGGCAACTCAGTTTCGTGAATTGACTTTGGAGACTACCATTGTAGTAGGAACTAGGAACTACAGTACTTTTTCATTTTGATGATTTACTTAGTGTCGGTTTAATCTTTTCCTTAATTATAAATTATAGACAAGTATGGAAAATAATCGACCAGAATATGAACTATTGACAGAAGCGGAAGTTTAAATTCTGTTATCGTGAGACTAACACATTGTCACTTAAAAATTTGATCCACGCTGACATGGATAAAATATATAGGAAAGAGTAAGCTATGATTTTATGGTGCAATTTTCTTTTTCTTGTTTTAATTAAAGGGATGAAAATAGTCAATTTTTTGGTCAGAAAAATACGAATAGAGATTTTTTTTAATGGTGGTTCTTTAGACGTTTTAATATAGTTCAGGGGGTTCAATGAAAACCCTAAAACGAAAGTACTATAAATTACGGAAACAACAGCCTCCTCGAAATCATCAGCACTCGGCTTTCTCTCGTGTCTTAAAAAAATGCACTAGGCTTTCTTAGAATTTCTCTGAAAAGCTCCGTTCGCCAAGAAATGCCGTTTTTCAGGAATTCGGTTCCAGGTAGAGCTCACAAGTTAGCAAGGTTAATTTGTTAATTTTTCTCTGTTTCATTTTGTGACCCGCCTCTTCTAAATTTTTTATTTCTATTTTGACCCAGTTTCTATGATTATATCTTGTGAATACCATGCATCGAATAAGAATTCAAGGGCTAATGAAAAATTACAAGAATTATGTCGTAGCTGTGAGTTTTTTTTGTCAAAAGGAGCAAACTTTACATACAGGTAATTTTTTCAATTTTTTTAATTTTTTTGTTTTCATCCTTTTGTCTAGCTCTCAAACACCCATTAAAAAGTTTTTAGAAAAAAAAAAAAATCTGAAAATTGAGAGGTAAGGTGGGATTTATGATAAATTGGTTTACAATTTCAAATTAATGGGGGTCCGTCTGTGTTATGAGAGTTGAGGTGAACAGGGAAGCTTATTTTGTTTTTGCATGATATATTTTAGTGAATTCTTATTGATGGATTTGTGGTTGTGGGTGCAGTTTGAGAGATTAACACCAGTCACCAGAGAATAAGAGGAAATAAACAAACTTTAAACCCGATGGATTCAGGACAGCAGGAATGTTCTTCCTTCTTATCAGAAAGAAAACAATGATGATCATCAATGATACAGACTAATGTGTGAGTCAATTTCAATAATTTAATTCTACACATTTTGTGATCATCTTTTGTCTTATGCATTTATGAGGGATTTGTGAAATTTTCTATGAAAAGCTTATGTTACATATATACAATGTCCTGATACTCTCGTGAAGTCAAGGACTGGAAAACTTGAAATAATGTTGGTAATAGGTTGAATTAAGGAAAAAGATTGTCTACATGAACTCTGCTTAATGTTGGAGTGTCATTATTATCAAGAAAAGCATGAGGACTTGTATCACTAACTCGCTATTTCTTCCCTCATTGAAATGTGTATAGGGGAGTGAGGAATAGAGAATGGAAAATTCTATTGAAGTCCTATTAAAAAGTTAGTCCCTTTTCCTTTTTAGGCTTGAGTTCATTATATTAGTTGATGCTGGCAAAGATGAAAAACATGGTAGGGAGCGACTGGTGAAGTTAAAAGTTGTCCCCTTTTCCAACTTCTGCATGAAGCAAACTATCTAGTTGAAGTTTTTCCCTTCAATTTTTTTTCATGCATTATGTATAATTATATTATTGGTCTTTTAATTTTCTGTTTCTGGATGGCATTGGCAGGAGTTACAGCCAATATAAACTCCTGCAACTGCCATACATTCTTGTTGATGAATGAAGGAAGAAGCTTCACTATTCTTTAATTTTTCTTTGTACCACCAAGTTATAACAGGCATATAATAAATATGTTGCATGGCATTTGCTCTTTCTTGCAGAACTGACATCTTGCAAGGATGCGATGTTTATAAATCATTCGACTTGGGAAGACGGCATTACTTGCTTATAACGAGGCAAGAATTGATAAAATGAAGCGAAACTTGTTTGAATATGGCCTTTTCTGCTCAAGTAATTGCGGACTAACAGTTGGTAAGTTCTATTCTCAACATTTTTAGCTGAATGATATTATATTTTTCTTTCATGACAATAATGACTGTAATTTATATGCAATCATTATTCTCCTTGCCATATCAATCTAGTCACATCACAAAAAGGGGGAATTGGAATTATCTTGGCATTTGTGTATGCTTGCCTGCTTTTAGAGTTGTTAATGATCAAGTTAAAAGTGGAATGGATTTCTATGTTTAATATGTGTTGAATTCTTCCAAGGAAAATCTTTTTGTCCGATCTTTGTTTTCATTTTTTCTTACTTGAAAATTAGATCACTATCTTCATCACAGAGACTAAACTTTGTGAGGTCATTCTGTATTGATTTCGCCGCACCAGGAGCTCTAGATGCAGTGGAGATAGTCTAAACCCTCATAGAAAACACTTCATAACATGATTTGACTCATCGAAAC
Source organism: Penstemon newberryi var. newberryi (assembly GCA_030819805.1). NCBI lineage: Eukaryota > Viridiplantae > Streptophyta > Magnoliopsida > Lamiales > Plantaginaceae > Penstemon > Penstemon newberryi. The sequence continues at coordinate 40,629,709 of JAUALY010000005.1, forward strand.
ACTTCTTTGAAAATTAAGAGTATCAAGATTAGTGACTATACTTCCTCATTAAATAAAATACAAGAATACGTAATCTGTACATGATTTTGCTTTATATAAATGCTCTTAGTGAATAGAGCAAATTACATGAATAAAAGTAAATAAAATATACAAGATTACGTAATCCGTACATGATTGTGCTTTATATAGATGTTCTCAGTGAATAGAGCAAATAACATGAATAAAACATTCAGAATATTCTGTATAAAACATTCAGAATATTTGTTTGGATGAGAGAATAATTTATTAAAAGAAATCATCCAAATGTGTGGTAAAAAAAGTAAAAAAAAAATCCCATTTAAAAATTGCGGAAATTATTACATTGCACAACAATTTCATGACATACAATCTTTACTAGTACGCTAATCAGATTTATACTATCATAATTCATTAGAAAATATAATGAGTCATAATCCCATCTTCACTATTAATGACAAATGTCATCAAATTTATTGAACCAATCCATACATTCTCATTGCATGATGTAATTAATTGTATCCAGCTTGGACACTTGAAATAAATGTATCAAGAAATAATAAATATCTTCCTGAAGTTCTTAAGATACTTTGTTTGCTACTTAAGATGAATAAATACAAAACCTGATGCAATTATTCTAATTAGAAGTTCCAACTATATTTACATGAGTGTTACCTTTTCAATTTCTCTTTCATCACTATTAGGGAACAATGTGTTGTTTATGTGCTTGGATCTCTCATCTTTATCTAATTTTCCAGCAAGATATTTCGTGTTTGCAAATATATAATGAAATTGGATGAGATTGCTTGGAGAATTTCCTTAATTTAAAAAAATCTATATTGACCCTAGAAGTATCCTTAATGTTGTGACTGTGTTTTGGTTGGATTCAACTAACTTGCTCTCATGTTGATGAAGCTTGAATGCATTTCTTATGAAGAGATGTTATGAAATATGATGTTCTATTTTGTTGTAATTTGTTCTTCTCAAATAATATGTACAAATTGTAAACATGATGATATTGATGATACTAGTAAGAATCTTGAGAGTCTTCAAAAGTTTATGCAATCCTACTTGTTATGTTACTGAAAAAATATGTATTGAGCTACCGATCATTCCATATGTAGTTCAAATCAACTAATTATTGGTCAGTGGGCTTAAAGGTGTATTTCTTGCAAAAATAATGCCAAAAAGCTAGAGCAATTATGTCCTCCTTCGAAATTGAGAAGGCCTGTTTGTGGTGTCATTATGCCCGTATTATAGGCTCCTATAGACTTCTTGTCAATGATGTATTAAAATGTAAATCTCTTTCTGAGTTATGGTACGAGTTGATAAGTGGACCAAAATTATTAAATTGCATTATTGTCTTTCCCTAAAGAACCTAAAGTTTATAAAGACGGTTTTGAATCATGGTCATCAATATAGAGACATACTATCATCTTCGGGTTCTCTAGGGAATTTACCACAACTTGGAAACAGATTTACATCTTAATACATCCTTGACAGTAAGTCTGAGGAGAAAATTGTCCAAAATATCATCAATGTATCCTATTTTACTGTCATAATCACATCCCAAGAAAGCCTTCTTATTTCCAACGTCCGACATAATTGCTTTAGCTTTTTGACCGACCACTGATTAAATGATCTGAAGTGCATATGGAATCATCTGATTTTTTTTTATTTAAGAAACATAAAAAGTAGGACTGCATAACACATATGAAGGTTCTAAAGTTTTGACTAGATTAGAAAGTGATAAAGTGGAACAAGTCCAAGCAGTTTCACCAAGTATATCATCATGTTTATAGTTTTTTGTACGTCTATTTTAATAAGAACAAATCACCATGATATGAACCTTTAAATTTCATAATAGCTCTATATAGCAAATGCAAACAAGCCTAGCCAGAACGAGAGAGCAAGTTACATGAGTAATTTTACACTCAATATAGATAAGAAATGGTAATTTCTCTAAGAATTCAAATTTCATGATATATTTCAAAATTGAATATCGATGAAAGTCATGGAGCGAATTGTTGGAAACCAGATAAATGTGACATATCTAAGCACATTAGCAAGAAATTGCCTCCAAACTACGATGCAAGAGAAACTGAAAAAGAATAACACGTGTGATTATCATAGAATCATAGATAATGTAACTGAATATTAAAATAGCTTTAAAGTAATAAGATTAGAAAAAGAATCACACATGTGATTCACCTCTTCTTAATTTTTGGCTACTTCATTGTTTTGAGCTTGTTCAATTTGGGTTTTTTATATGATGAGGTATTACTACGGATGGATTACTTTCATTTGTATTTCTCTAATAACTTATTTTTATTTTTAGAATATTTGTATTCTGTGATGTCTTACTTACCCATTTTAGAAGGCACTTGATTTGACGATCTTGAATAAGTGAAACACGAACAAAGGAGATTTAGAACATGTCATTTTATGGAGAGTTCCTATTATTGTCTATTGCTATGTTTGAAAGAGTGTCTTGGAATTCTGGTATAATGTTGTGAGACTGTGGAGGGAGGCGTTGATTATGAAACACCCTCATAATCAACGCATCCCTCCACCGTCTCACAACATTATACCAGATCTCCAAGAACGCCTCCCTCATAAGGTGCCTTTGAGAAAATGATTGGACAATACTAAGAAACTACCCCTGAAATCGTATGTCCTCAATCTCCTCTCTTTATTTATTCAAGACCGTCAAATTATGCCCTATCTAAAATGGGTAAGTAAGACATCACGAAATACAAATAGATTCAAATTTTTTTTTCATTACCATGTGCAAATACTTCAACATAACAACATATCATTAACAACCCGATTGAACATGCTGATAAACATTGAAGTTTTTTTTTTTTTGGTGATAATAAACATTGAAGTTACTTGCTAAAATGGTAAGTAAGACACCACAAAGCACTAATAGTTCAGAGATCCAAAAAGAATTAGGAAAACACTATGAAATAGATCCATTCATAATAATACCTCGTCAATAATAGCGAATTATTAGCAAGTTGAAATACATTGAAGAACTTACCAACACCGTAAAACAACTCGGTATGAAGGCAAACATCAAGCAGGAATAGAAAAAAAAGATTATATCTATTACGTAGATATCAATTAAGAAGATAATTTGAAGATCTAAATCGAAACATATAACAAAAACAAAAGATAAAAAGAGAAACAATGAATTACCAAGTTATAGTGTAGAATTCTTTCATTTGCACTTGTTTCGACGGCGGCAAAGATTGTAGAAGGCAAAATATGAGAACATATGCAAACCCTCGATGGGTTGAAAAGTCACTACCATGTTAAAAGGATGTTTTGATGAACATTCAACTTATTTTAGTGGGACTAGTTTGACTGACTTAGACCTAATTCATACCTAATTTAGTATCTAGGCAACTTATAGGCCCATGTTTGCCATATGTTGATGTTATTGTACCAAGAAAAAGTGGCTTAAATTCTGTGTAAATAAATAGTAGTCAGAACTTATAATTAGAATAATTGCGTCAAATTTGTAGTTAATTCATCTAAATTAGCAAATAAAGTATGTGTTTGGTAAAATAAGTTGAATGTTTACCAAACACATTCTTTTAACACGGTAGTGGCTTTTCAAACCTATTGAGGATTTGCATATATTTTCTTATTTTGTCTTTTACAATCTCTGCCGCCGCCGCAACAAGTGCAAATAAAATAAGGCTTCACTACAACTTATTAATTCATTGTTTCTCTTTTTTCCTTTTCTTTATGTAATATGTTTTGATTTGGATCTTCTCTTTATTTTCTCGATTGATATCTTCGTATTAGATATAATTTTTCCTTTCTATTCCTGCATGAATTTTGTTTTTATACCTGACGGTTTTACGGTGTTGGTAAGTTCTTCAATGTTTTTCAACATGTTAATGATCTGCTATTTGATGAGGTATTATAATGAATGGATCTCTTTATTTGTGTTTACCTTACAATTTTATCTTAACTGAATCTATAAACTAATTTTAGTTTGTGATGCCTTAGTTACCTTAATTGATGGAGTATTGATTTGACGATCTGAAATAAATGTGACATGAATAAGGGAAATTAGGATATGTCATTTCACTTGTAGTTTTTAATTATTGTCCATTGTAGAGTATCGTAAGGAGAGGGAGATATATTATAATGTTGGGTGGCGATGATTTTGAGGAGCTTATGCCCAATTGCTAAATTTCTTTGTAAAATTTATGTTCCATGTTTACAATGTCTGACTATGTAAGCAGAGTTTCTTGTCAAATTAGTTATTTCTATTCGATATATTTATAGTTTATATTTTAGTTTTGGAGTTGGGTTTTTCACTTTCTCTTTCTTTTTTGGGAGGTGGCTAAAAAGAGGAATATTCAAATTCAGTGACTAGACTGTGAAGGTTAATATTTTTCCGTTTGCAAACCATCCAGTGACTTACTTCTATTCAATTTCTTAGTGCATTATCATGTTTCACAATGATTTTTTCTTGGTCTTTAATTTTCTTGTTTCCGGAGGCCGGAGGGCATATGCAGGTGGTGCAGTCTATGGACAGTCCCGAACCATCTAGAAAGGTTATTCTAATTGTTACTGTTCAGTTCAATTTTGGTCTATAATAGGAATTAAATTGAAACGTCTTCTCTAGTTTCACTCAACTTTCACTTATTTTAATTTTGCTATCAGTACCTAACTACACCTCCAGTAGATGAAACTACTCCTGAATTCTTACTTCCCAGATTTGGCACCATATTTAATTTTGTTTGCCCATCTCTATAATATGATTGAGCTCATCAGCAATACATTGCTACTATTCCAAATTTTGTATAAGAACTTTTTTTTGGCAAAGAAAGAATTCTTTATAGAAACATGTTCATTACATCCACAAAATTTAGGGAGTCAGGTATAATATTTTATATAAACCCTTCCAATTTCTTCTTTTGATTAAATTGCCTTTTAGAACACCACATATTAAGGTTATCCTCTAATTCATTTTTGTGTTTTTTATATTTTTGTTATTTGTTAATTTGGTTCAAAGTTTTGGTTCTGATATCAGGTTCTGTAGTGGAGCAACAATGACAAATACTGTTCCAACCGCCGGAGTCTCAACTCCCACCAAACTTTAGGTTTGAGTTAATTAATTTTTTGCTGAGTTGGTTCTCATCCTTATTTAGTTTCATGATTCATGCTGTTTTGTTTTCATTAATTCTGGTAAGATTCCTTTGTCTTAGATATTACACTTCTCTGCTATCTTTAGTTGGAGATTACATTCTAGTGGCTGGAAAAAAAAGTAGAACTCCAATAGATATGGAAATTTTAACGAAAACAATGAGACCAAATAGTGCTAACAATAATTGTGAGAAGGAGAAGTGTTAAAGCTTGAAAAGTGATAACTAATCATGGAAATTGAGCATTCATCTTATGCAACATTATGTGTACATATATATATATATACACATATATATTTACACACACACAGATGACATACATAGAAGGTATGCAAGACAAAATCATGTTGGAATAGATTATATATGATATGAAGATATGCGCAATAGAATTTAGAATATCTTTCATAAACTAAAACAATGTTAACACAAAGGAAAAAAGAAGTGGCGAATTACCGATTTCTTATTTGCAGTTAGCGGTATAGATTGTGAAAGGACATGATAAGAAAATATATGCAAATCTTTGATAGGTTGTCTCTGGGAAACAAACACTACCACGTGAAAAAAGGATAGTTTGGCATGTATACTAGTTTTTTAAGTAGAACTAGTATAACTTACGTGAACCTAATTTAGATCTGTTTAATAAATGTTTGTCATAAGTCAATGAAATAAGATATTGGCTGGAACTAATAATTAGAATAATTGTGTTAAAAACCTCAAAAACTTTGCTCAAGGAAATTAAAAGATTTTTGGAACAATTACCCTATGGAAATTCAAATTTATTACTAAATACTTAAATTTTGCAGTTTATTTAAATTGGCTAAGAAAAGGAGTAAGTTTGGGACTTTTGATGTTAGGTAACTGTGATGGGGCTTTTCACACTTTTTTTAATCTAGTATATAAAGATTCTGTTTGGAAATAATTAGATATCGCTCTAGCTTGAGATAGATGTATCTTGAAATAATAAATATTCCCGAGAAGTTCCTAGGTAACTAAATTCGCGGGTGAGAGGCTGTCACGCGCTCCGAAAACGCGAATTGGAGCGTATTTGGAAAATTCGCGCATAAAGCCCGAATTCAATTCCATAAATTCGCGACCTTTAATATCAGAAAACGCGCTTTACTAAACTATATTCAAATATATCTAATTGTAAGATGACATGTGGCAATTTATGCAATTAAAGTACCACACTCACGAGCATGTTCAATCCCAGCGTCATTTCCCGTTTCAAATGTCATAGACATCAATTAACTGACATTTTGGTTGGGAAATATGTAATTAAACTTATAAAATAATACCCACCATTATCTTTTTGAGCTTTAAATAAGTGGAGTACTTTTTTTCAATTTAAAACTTTCACTTTGCTATATTTATCAACTAAAAACATTCATTTTGCTTAAAAAGAAGCTATTTTATTTTCTTCATCTAAGATTTTGAAATATTAATTCATTCGGCTCATAATATTTCTCATTTATTTTATATTTTTTTTAAATATATTACAATGTAGTAACAGAATTATATAATAACACTGAAATTATTGTTCATAATACTAACATATAGTATTAATTTGAACGTAGAGAGTAATAAAGTCTTAAAAATTTAGAATAAACTTTGGTGTATTTAATAATAAATTAATATAAAATTATTACAAAAATATTAAAAAAAAAGTACGCCTATAGGCGCTCTCAAAATCAATTTTCTTAAAATATGACGCTCTGCGCTCTCGCTCGCGCTCTACGCTCCCGCACCCGCTCGACGAATTAGTTACCTAGAGAAGTTCTTAAGATACTCTATTTGCTAATTGAATTGAATAACTTAAAAATTTTAGACAATTATAAGTTCCAACTAATATTTATTTACATGGAATTCAAGTCATTTTTTCTTGGTGCCTTAACATCGACATAAGACAAACATGGGCCTACCATAAGTTGGCTATTTACTAAATTAGGTGAAAGTCAGTCAAACTAGTTGAATGTTCACCAAACACATCCTTATAGCACAGTAGTGGTTGTTCAAACCTATCGAGGGTTTATAGATATTTTCTTATTTTGCCTTTTACAATCTCTGTCGCGCCGCAACAAGTGCAAATAAAAAAAATTCTACACTATAATTGGTAATTTATTGAGAGAATTGCATTTTTGGGATCGAGCTTTATGTTAATTCCACTTTTGTTAACAAACAAATGCAGGTCAGCACATTTAGCAGCATAATTTAACAAATCGTTCCACATTTGGTACGCCATTAACTAAATTTGAAAATCATCGTCAAATTGGTGTTGTGGTCGTTAAATTATGGTACACAAATGTGTTGACCTGCATTTGTTTGGTACCAAAAGTAGGAATTGACATAAAGTTTTGTACCAAAAAATGTCATTCTCTCGTAATTCATTGTATCTCTCTTTTCCTTTTCTTTTTGTTATATGTTTTGATTTAAATCTTCTAATTTTTTTCTTGATTGATATCTTCGTATTAGATATAATTTTCCCTTTCTATTCCTGGCTGATTTGTGCCATCATACCTGGCGGTTTTACGGTGTTGGTAAGTTCTTCAATGTATTTCAACATGTTAATGATCTGCTATTATTGAATGGATCTCTTTCTTTGTGTTTTCCTTATTTTTCCTTTTTGAATCCATAAACTAATTTTAGTTTGTGATGCCTTAGTCACCCTTATCGATGGAGTCCTGATTTGATGATATGGAATTAATGTGGCTTGAATAGTGGAAATTAGGATATGCCATTTCACTGGTATTTGTTAATTATTGTCCATTGCAGATTGTCTTAATGGAGAGGAGAGATATGTTATAATGTTGTGAGGCGGTGATTTTGTGAAACGGATGGCGGTGATTTTGAGAAGCTTACGCCCAATTGCTAGGGCATACGCCTTAACGCAATGGGGCATGCTTTCAGATCCAATTCTTTTCGGCAAACGCTACCGATAAATCAAATCAAAAGCTTTTTATTTGCTAATTTTTTAATGCTCAAACAAGACAAAAGTCGCAATCCACTACTTATCTGATCTAATTTTTCTTTGAAAAGTGCTCTTATACACTAATGGAATGTCTCTATATAACCAAGGATGCATGATGGTTTAACCGTGAAAAAGGAAATTTGATGTTCTCATTAAAATGCTAATAAAGATTGAGAAATTTGGTTTGAGGTACAAAGTCAACTCCTTAGAAGAACTAGAAAAGCTTAAAGCACACAAATATGATGAGTAGGCAGACTTGTTGCTTTCAGGTTGAGAAGTGAGGCCACTGGGTAACTCTATCATCCATGAACATGTTGGATTAACAGATTGCATTTTCTATTTATATCCTTGGATCTTTCAGAAAGTTATATACGAGTTCCTCTTCCTTGAACTTTGAGAATTTAGGTCAAATTGTTTTCTCTCTTGTTGCTTGCTTTGGTGTTTGTATTTGAAAATAACTTGGAAGAACATTTGGAAAAAAGTGAAAAAGAATGATAGATGCACAATAACTTGCGTAGGATATTGTATAGAAGTGGAAAAAAGAGATGGACATATCACATTTGAGTTCCAGGGTGTATTGTATAGAATACGTGCATACCTTCTTGACACCAAGGCCATTTGTGTAACCTCTAATAAACAAAGCAATATATGTACCTTGCAAAAGTAATGGTCCGTCTTTTGCTTCCTATTAAAGTTGCTGGTTTTTGAGCTAGGACTAAGAATTGCTTTCAGATTTTTTTTCAACTGTATTACTTTAATGGGAGTTAATTTTCATAATCTTGAGCTAGGACTAACATAACTATGATTATTTGATGATTAAATGTGTGATTCCTTTCAATTTCTCTTGCACAGCTGTTGGGAGACAACTTGTTGTTTATGTGCTTAGATCTCTCACATTTATCCGTTTTCCAACAATTGGCCCCATGACTTTCACTGATATTTCATTTTTGAAATATATCATGAAATTTGAATTCTCAGAGAAGTAACTCTTTCATATCTATATTGAGCGCCAAATTGTCCTTAATATTGTGACTATGTTTTGATTGAACTCGAATCATGTGCTCTCTCATTGTGGTGAGGCTTGTTTGCATTTTTATATAGAGCTTTTAGGAAAATTTAATGATTCCTTATTGGTGGTGATCTGTTCTTATTTAAAAAGATTTACAAATTGTAAATGGGGATATACTTGGTGATACTGGCTGAACTCCTTTTCATATTTCTCATTTTCAAATCTAGTCAAAACTTTAGAACCTTCAAATTCTTTATGCAAGCCTACTTTTTATGTTTCATAAATAAAAAAATTGAGATGATTCTATATGCATTTCAGATCATTTAATCAGTGGTTGGTTAAAAAGCTAAAGCAATTATGTCGGACGTTGAAAGTAAGAAGGCTTGCTTGGGTTGTGACTGTGACCGTAACATAGTATACATCGAAGGAATTATGGACAATGTCCTCTCTAGACTTACTGTGAAGGATGTATTAAAATGTAAACCTGTATCTAAGTTGTGGTATTGGTTGATAAATGGACCACAATTCACTAAATTACATTTTAGCCGCTCTTTAGAGAAGAACCCAAAGTTTATAGTATGTCTCCATGACGATGACAATGGTTCTCTTTCACAACTCTATATAATCGAGCCCAATGTTAGCTCAACTCGACTTGTTGGCCTTCCCAGTATTTTCCACAATTACGATTTCAAAATGATCAGTTCCTTCAATGGCCTTATTATAGGCACGGACTGGAAAAGTAACGAGAAGTTGGATATTCAAATCATCAATCCCGCTACCCGAGAATTTCAGGTCCTACCTGATGGCAGTCCATCAGAGCTAACTCCATCAGTTGGAGTTGTTTTTGACGCTGAAAACTATAGATACAAAATTTTGCGTTTTTATAGTGATAGCCTTGAACCAGAAGATGGCAATTACAAATGTGAAGTATATGTTCCTGATACTCGAGCTTGGAGAAGAGTTTCCGATTCCGTACAGTGTCCCAAGAGTAGAAACGGTTTCCCATTATGCCCTTCCCATGTATGTGTCGGTGGAAGAATGTACTGGTTGGTTTGGGGGCCAGATGAGCCTGTTTGTGTCGTTTCAGTTGACATGGAGGAAAATTTTACTAGAATCAAGTTACCGGAACATATTTTTCCAGGTCATACATTTGATTTGTTTACTTTCTTGGCTGGGTGGGAAGATCGCTTGATACTAATCTCCATTGATGATACAGGAGATATTCTAGTTATATGGTCTTTGCAAGATCACGATAAATCTATTTGGTTCTTTGAAGGAGGTATTGACCTTAAGCTGGAGGGTATTAATAGCATGAGCTCTATAATTACAACAAAGAATGGGATACTTCTTGTAATCAAACCTTTATGTAGTGATATCTTTCACTACCACATGATAAATCTGTCTAAAATGACTCGGAAGAAACTTTGGCTACCTCGTAAATTTAAAACACCCAGAGCTATTGCACTTCCATTTGTTGAAAGTCTCTTCAGATGTAAGTTCTCAGTTTCTTTTCTAATTAATCGCTTATATTTGTGAGTTTTAATATAAATTATTGATGCTATAAGATGTTGGTATATGCAAATTAGATGAGCTTTCATCTAGTTTTGAATTTCAAAATAACACACGAGCAATCTGAGTTGACTGTAAAGTTTACCATTGACTTTTAAATTATCACTTTGATGTGTTTTTTGGTAGGTGATATGAGTAATTGATGTTTAATAGTGGAGAGCACGCATTTTGGTAAGTTGTTACTCTCTCATGTTTCTAATGGTTTTGCAACTTTCTGTCCTTTTACTCTTGTTGTTTTTCCTCCCCATGAAATTTTTTTCCCATAAAAATTAGTGAAATGTGATTGTGTTCTTGCAGGATATCCCTTAGCTCGACATATGTCTTCTTGAACGATGGATTGTTGATACTGTCGAATGACCATAATGTGCATCATCGTCAAATTGGATATGTGAATGAACTATTTATTTTGTATGATTTCATTTTTGTAATTGGAGATTTTAACTTTGAACTTCATACCTTTTGTTTCTCGCCCGACTTGTATGTCCTGACTTCTGACTCAGATTTGGATGTTCAGTACAAGTCTTTTTTCCTTTGCTTAGAAAGATTTATACTCTCTCTATTTGACTGGTTGGAGTACTATATAATATTTTGCTCACCATTGTTTTGGTAAAACATTATTTACTTGTTTTATGTCGTCTCTCTCTCTCTCTATATATACGTTCTAGTCGCACAGCTTTCGTATTTATTCTGTAAAGCTTCGTTCAAACATAATTTTGTGTCTATAGTGTGGATTTGTTGTAACGAGTCTGAATCTTGACTCTTGAGGCATTTTCTACCATTATATTAGCTACAAATGTGTCTCGTGTCATTTTTATCAAATGTAGTTTCATAAGACCTCCCCCCTCCTCCATCTTAAATCCTTTTTCCTGCCACATTTCGATATACCATCTTGATATTGTTATGTAATTAGTTTTTGTATCAGCTGAGTTTGAGAAATTCTGTAGAGCTACAAGTGATTTTTTATCAATTACGCAAATGCGTGAAATCTTGGAAGCCAACGGTAATGAAATTGTGTATTAAGATCCAAGATGTGATAGTATTTTGGAGGTATCTGATGAATTACTCTTGCAAAGGAGCATACAGTGAATGTAATTTACATGTATAATTTGTTCTATTGATCTTGTTTTTAAGTTAACATGTATTTGAAATTGCTTTGTTGGTGATGTAGTTGCTTAGGAAACACCAACATCCTAAAGCTTAGAAAGGTGTCCTCCACCGAACACATGTATGATTTTATTTTTATTTTCATTTTTTTCTGATTAATTCAAAGATTCAAGTGGTGTTCTGGGTTTTATGTACTGTATTTATGTTCTTGACAGTAGAAGGAAGTTCTATCCAAGTTGGATAGTGCCAAAAGTTTATGTTTGACCAAGACATAAAGTTTTGATCCATGCTAAAACGACAAGATGACATATTTGGGGAAGAATAAAAGTATTTTTGTTGAAGCCGGTTTTTCAATGTTAAATTACACAATTTAATTTAATTTAATTTGACGACATTCATCCCTTGGATTAAGACACAGAAAAAAAATGCACCTTAAAATCATAGGAATATATTTTGGCTAAATTTAGACTACACTTATACTTCTCAATAGCGTTTTGTCTTAATTAATGAAGTTCCAATTCCCAATTTTTTTGCAGAGTAGTATGATTTAAGGTGTATTTTAGTCAAATTTTCATCGGAAAATACGAATAGAGTTTTTTCTTTTTTTTCAAGTTTGTGGTTCTTTATACGTTTTAACATAGTTCAGGGGGTTTAATGAAGTTAACCCTAAAACCAAAGTACTATTGGTGCCATCCAATCGAATCCAATTCAATTGTTTACTTATTCAATTTCAATAAGTGAATTTGTAAGCTCAACCAAGCTGTTTTGAAAATTTCAAATAGACAATCCCGTCTATATTATATAAAATATTCTATGGAATTCGAACCCGAACTCTACTTACATTAAGATTCATTATTTCTATCTTATTGGCTCTTATTATTTTTTATTTTGCCATATTGATTTACGCCTATAAGCCTATTCTTTTCGTTTTTTTATACCCTTTCATTTCCTAGACAAATTACGCCTATTTTCACATATAGGATTTACATATACAACATATACCACTGTCAAGAGAGAATTTCTTATGAGTTAGGTTAGGGATTTTAATTCCAAAAAAGGTAAAAAGGAAAAATGGGGTTGCGCTATTACGGATAAAGAAATGACGCAGCCTCCTCCAAATCTTCGGCACTCAGCTTTTTCAGTATTTCTCTGAGAAGAGAAGCTCCATTCACTGTTAGGCGCCGAGAAGTGTCGGTTTTCAAGAAGTCGGTTCGAAGAAGAGCTCAAAAGCCGTCAGTTTTCTATCATTGTTAATTTGTTTATTTTCTTCTGTTTCATTTTGCCTCTTCTTAATTTTTTTCTTTCTGTTTAGATGTTATGCATTGAACAAGAGAAAGAGCACACTTTTAAGGTATTTTTTCAATTTTTTTGCTTTTCTTCCTTTGTTAGTCTTTTGTCAAGCACCAATTGAAGAGTGAAAAAACCACTAAAATTGGGAGGTAAGGTCGGATTTATGAGAAAATGCTTTACAATTTAAAAACTAATGGGGTCCGTTTGTGTTATAGGAGTTGAATTGCAGCTTATTTTGTTTTAGCCTGTTACTATATTTTAATGGATTCTTGGTAATGGCTTAGAGGTTGTGGGTGCAGTTTGAGAGAGTGACACCATATAATAAAAGGAAAGAAATGGATTCTCAGTAATGGCTTAGAGGTTGTGGGTGCAGTTTGAGAGAGTAACACCATAGAATAAAGGAAAGAAACGAGCTTTAAACCCGGTGGGTGTTACTTATCAAGATCCAGAACTGCAAGGTATCACAAAGAAAACAATGATGATCATCTGTGATGCAGACTAATGTGTGAGTCAATTTCAATTGTTTAATTCTAAACATCTTGGTCACTGTTTGTCTTATGCATTGATGAGGGACTTGTGTATTTTCTTTGCAAAGCTTATGTTCCATATTTACAATCCTGATACTGTCGCGAATGTTTCCGAAGTCAGCTGTTTATAAGGAAAAATACTGTTTACTTGAACTCTGCTTAATGTTGGATTGCCATTATTATCAAGAAAACCAAATTCCTTACATCACTAACTCTCTGTTTCTTCCCTCATTGAAATGTGTGTCAGGGAGTTGTGGAATGGAGAATGGAATATAATTCGATTGAAGTCGTACTAAAAAGTTAGTCCTTCTTCCTTTTTATGCATTATGTGTACTTAATATTATTGATCTTTTACTTTTCTTTTTTCTGGATGGCATTGGCAGGAGTTACAGCCAATGGAAACTCCTTAATCTGCCATACATTCTTGTTGATGAATGAAGGAAGCTTCACTCTTCATTAATTTTTCTCTTTACCACCAAGGTATAATAGACATATAATAAATATGTTGTATGGCATTTGCTCTTTCTTGCAGAACTGACATCTTGCAAGGATGCCATGTTTATCAATCATTTCGACTTGGAAAGACGGCATTACTTGCTTATAACGAGGCAAGAATTGATAAAATGAAGCGAAACTTGGTTGAATATATCATTTTCTGCTCAAGTAATAATGGATGAAGGCATACATCCAGTTGATTTTTTTTCATGCATTATGTATACTGTAATTCTTTTAATTTTCTTTTCCTGGATGGCATTGGCAGGAGTTCAGCCAATGGAAACTCCCGAATCTGCCAGACATTCTCGTTGATGAATGAAGGAAGCTTCACTCTTCTTTAGTTTTTCTCTTTACTGACATTTTATGTTTCTTGCATATAATAAATATGTTGCATGTCATTTGCTGTTTCTTGCAGAACTGACATATTTGCAAGGATGTCATGTTTCTCAATTATTTCGACTTGGAAAGGCGGCATAGGCAAGAATTGATAAAATGAAGCGAAACTCGTTTGAATATATCCTTTTCTTCTCAAGTAATTACGGACTTAAGTTGGTAAGTTCTAATCTCAACAATTTTTTAGCTGAATATTGTTATATTTCTCTGACTGTAATTACTATTATCTGCAATCATTATCCGCTTTGCCACATCAATCTAGTCACATCACAGAAAGGGGGAATTGGAACTATCTTGGCATTTGTGTAACCTTGCCCGCTTTTAGAGTTGTTAATGATAACGTTAAAGGTGGAATGGTACTATGGTAGGATTTATGTATTTCATCTGTGTTGAATTCGTCCAAGTAAAAAAAAAAAAATTCCGATCTTAGTGTTCCATTTTTTCTTAATTGAGAATTAGAGCACCGTCTTCATCACCGAGACTGAACTTGTTAGGCTATTCTTTAAGGTGATTTGATTTATCAAACCACTTCTTTGAAAATTATCGAATAGAGAGTATAGACTATACTTCCTCATTAAATTACTTACACAAGATTCCGTACACGATTGTGCTTTATATAGATGTTCTCAGTGAATAGAATAAATAACATGAATAAAATATTCAGAATATCAATATAATATCCTTAATATTTGTTCGGAAGAGAGAATAGTATATTAAAAGAAAATCATCCAGATGTGTGGTAAACAAAGTAAATATT